>JAJHSJ010000014.1:33502273-34102273 GCA_021015155.1 Magnolia officinalis
AGAGTTATAGTGGTTCAGTGTTTAACACACACCTGCTACACTCCCAAAATTACTACTCTACGTAATTTTGGCTTTCGACTATTTTCAATGTTTTCACAGGATCACCTCAACAACCTCTTACAGTTCTTACAATTTTCACAGGCTAACCACAACAAAACCTCAAGTGATTTTCACGGGTTTATCACTCCACAACCCGATGAGATTTTCAGGCAATCTCAACAAACCCAAATCGAAAGTAATGCGCTGAAAATAAAAACTTATCTTTTCGTAGACGAATGTCGATGCAAAGATACTAGTGAAGCCTTTTTTAAGTAGATGCTTCAATAGATGCACCGATCCTTTTTTTATATGATGACGGACCAATGTATGCTCAACCAAAAAGGATCTAGGGATATATAATTTCTCAAAGAATAAAACCCTAAAAGTTGCAGATTCAATTATTTAATCTCAAGTTGAGTAAAAAATACTTTCTAATTGAATTTAAATCTACTTGAGAAGAGAATTGAATAAGCTAAAATAGAAATATAAGAATCACTAAGCAAATAGCTTGAAAAAAGACTAGAATTTCTTTATTTTGTTTATTGAAGATATCTGTCTGATTTTCTTGCTTTGAAACAATGAGAAATGGTCTCTATTTATAGCAAAAGATTTGGACCTTCGATCAGCTTAAGGATCCCTTCAGCTGCCAGGAGTTCCTCGATATTGTTCCAACAACTATCAGATTTCATGAGATTTGATTTTATCCAAACTTAGGCTGGCCCGAGCCAAACTTCGGTAGGCCAGAACAAACTTCAGCTAGCCAGAGACAGGGTTCGGCTGGCCTAAGAATCCGAAAATCGTAAATTTTGCATTGTTGTAAACTTGACCTCGGGCCGACCCGAGCTGGGTTCGGCTGGCCGAAGGTAGCATCGAGATGGCCGAAGTCCTATAAGATTTAAAGTCATATGTTGTTGGAAACTTAACCTAGGTTGATCTCGGGCTAACTCGAGATAGTTTGTCTGGCAGAAGGTATGGTTGGGCTGGCCGAACACCCTTGATTTTTCTAGTAAAATTAGTCACAAGTTAAAGTTTGGAAAACCATAATGATGCAATTTAACCTAGGGTCTTTTCTAAGGTCATCTTTACTTGTAGGTTGGTATACAAATGCTCCTTCTCTTGAAAACGTTCCGAGCCTTCTACTTTGGAGATGTTGAGTCGCACTCTAGTCATGAAATGTCGAAGAGATCTGAAGTGTGTTGAAGTTCCGTACACTATACATTGTGTCTTATGAAATTTTACTACTCGTGTACTTAAAACAGTACCACTTACAGGAAGTTCCTGAGAAAGGCCTTGTGTGGCCGCTGAACTAGGAAGCGGATTGCGTGGTGTGCCACACACCGCCAACCTCTGTGCTAACGTCACCAAGTTTTGTGGGCCCCGCTATGATGTGTGTGTTATATCCGAACCGTCCGTCCATTTGGCAAGATTGTTAAAGGGCTTAAGCCCAAAATTGAGACAAATCCACTCAAGTGGACCATACCACATAAAGCAATTACAACTCAAGTTGTGTACCTATTAACAAAGTAAATATAACCCAAACACTAATCCGTTCTTCCTCTAAAACTTGAAAATCCCGTTTTCCCTCCCAAACCCCAATATCTCGCTTTTCCTCTCTGAACGAGAGGGAAGAACCCCAATCTTTTTTAAACCTAAAATCACGTTCGGAAGTACGCAACACCACTTTTTCCAGGAAAATACTTATCAGAGGAACCATCGGAGAAATTTTCGGGGGAAAACCTAACGATTTTTGGGTTTCTTTCGTACTTTTGAAGATTGGCCTATCAATCTGCAATCCAACCACCAACGATCTTCTGAAACTCCTCTAAGGTGCCGAAATTTACTTTTTCAAAAAGATCCAAAAGAGAAAAAGGTATTTCTTTTTTTTTTTCTAAACTTACGTTGGATTTCGACTCAATTTTGCCGCCAATAATCAACCCTGGGAATGGCGATTTTTTCCAAATTATCAAGGAAAAAAAAAAAAACACTGAAATCTCGTCGATATCCAGAAGAGAAACGAAAAAACGGGTTATTGGTTTCGATAAGCCAGCGATGGCGAAATTATCAGCGACAATTTGATAGTCACCGATATTTTTTTCAATGATAATGGAATTTTATTAAAGGCTCACAAGTGGAATTTTATAAAGGCTCACAAGCATGGGTTCGGCTCCCCTCCCGGCCATTACCCAATGCACGTGGTTGCGGGTGATTATGTGCATCCGTAAAGAATAGTCTCGCGTCAAAAGGGGGCGGGGACACCCAATGTTGTCAAAAAAAAAAAGAATACGAAGAAACAAAATAGAAAATAAAAAGAGGGGCTAGTTGTTAAGAGAATTGACAAGAGAGGCCCACTCTGAAACAAGGGCGAAGACTCGAGCACAAACTAAATCAACAGAAGAGGAGGAATCTTTAAAGCAGCACTTGTTCCTCTCATTCCACACAACCCACCAAACCATTGGGAGGGATACGTGCCAGCAAATCTTCTCCTTGATGGTCAAACCTTCTCTATGCGAAGCCCATAATAAGTCCTTCACATCATTAGGCATAGTCGCCGATAATTTAAACATTGCTACAGCGAGATTGAAGTCAATTAATCTTTCAATTTACACTACAAGTTATTTTTCACAAGAACCTTGAAGTCAATTAATGTTTTCAACAATTTGTTACAATTTTCTATTTTTAATAAAAATTAGTTAATTTGTTCAATGATTTTAGTAAAATAATATAAGTAATAGTATCAAATCATTTTTTTGAAGATTGAAAATATTTTATTAAGGGAGCCAAGGCAACCCAAACAAAGGAAAAGAAAAGAAAAAAAAATATACACACACACAACATAAACACACAAAAAAGGAAAACAAAGAAAAACTAAGAAGCTATACAACTCGATACATAAATTGAAAGAACCGACGGCCAAGACCATAGCATAACCTAGTGAAGGAAGAAGCCTATAACAGGAGCAAGGAAATGATGGAGGGATCACTGAGAGAAGATCTCTAAGCCCATTCCTTGAGCTCCCAAAGAAGGGAGGAGAACACCCGAGAGGAAGAAGAAAAGACATTCCGAAAGCATCGGGAGTCACTCCTTCCCAATGTTTTAAATAGCAGTAGCGTGATACGTAGCTCTCAACCCTCTATAGCATGTAGCGTAAGCTACACGATACTTCTATTTTTTTTAATTTAAAAATAGAACAAATATAATAAATAGTGAAAAAAAGGGAAAAAAATATAAAAATGCCTAAAAGATGATTCGTTTTATCAATTATAAGCATGTTTTAAAAAGTTATTAGTTATCATTTATCAAAAGTCAATCCACATATATAAGCCAAATTAAATAATTATCACATCAACAACTTTCTAAGCAAACCACTTTAATTAATAATGTCTAATTGAAACCACAAGTCACAATTATGAAAAGAAATAAAAATCTCATACATTGTAGCTTACGCTACAGACGCTACGCGCTACGTAGCTTTAGTGTACGCTACCACCCCTGTAGCACACGCAACAGGGGATTTACGCTATTTGGGATGCTACGTAGCGCTACGGCCACACTACGCTACGTAGCGTACGCTACTGCTACGCTACGGGCGCTATTTGAAACACTACTCCTTCCAAAGAGACTAGATAGAGGCCATCACAGCAAAGTGCCAGATGATAGAATAATCCCCACCAGTTCTTCTACCAAACCAAGCAAAAAAGCAAACCAAACAAAGATGAAACTTTTTGCAGAATTGCCCACCAAACTTCAATGAAAAATGAACAATGCATGAATAGATGGTTGATCGATTCATTGCTTCTATTACAGAGGAGGCAAAAGCAGGGAAAATCGTGCCTCTCCTTTGTAGATTGTCTACCGTTAGAACTCTTCCTCGGGCTATGAGCTAGACAAAGGCAACCCACCTTAGGAGGAGCTCCAAACCTTTCAAATGTGAAAGGGTAAGGATTTATCCGAAAGATGGTAGGGAGATCTAAGCAAGAGAGAGGACTTAGTCGAGAAGCAACCTAAAGAGGAAGGGGACCAAAAAATGGAGTCACCAATTCCAACAGTCGGGTGAACGCCTTAAAGAAGCCTCAGAAGCTCCAGGAAGTCGTAGGTTTCAGTCTTAGAAAGCCCTCTGCTACAAGGGCGGCTGCAGACTCTTAAACCATTAGTCGAAAAAATAATTAACGACGAAAATATAGAGATTAGGAGCAAGTCTAGCTAAAGACGAGAAAACTAAAGCCAAAGGTCTGTTGGAAATCCAATAATCAAGCCAGAAGAAAATAGGAGATCCATCGCCTAAATCGAAGGAAACATTTTCCTGGAATTGGAGAAGGATACTAGATATGGCTTTCCAAACTGAAGACACTCTATAAAGGGAGGAGGACGGAACTTGGTAAATCAACCACCATCCTCAACACCATATTTAGAGACTATAATGTTTCTCCACCAATGACCTTCCCCTGAACCAAGGCGCCATAGCCACTTCCCTAGAAGAGAAGAGTAAACATCAAAGAGAGCCTTAATGCTAGCTCTCCTTTTTGTGTAAGGTTTACAAACCTCAGACCAACGAAGGAGGTGAAACTTGTGACGATCCAAATTGTCATTCTAGAGAAAATCTATACTAAGCTTCTATTTTAGAAATGATGGGTTTCAGACATCAGAATAAGGAGAAGAAATATGTAGGGAGATTCATGAGCGCAAATTTAATCAGAGTAAGAAGCCCCCCAAAGAAATGTAACAACTCTTGGAAGGGGGCAGCTTCCTCTCCATTCTTTCTAAAACAACGTCCTACAGGTGCTTGGCAGGCTTTCCAGTACATAAAGGAAGGCCCAGGTATGTAGAAGGGAAGGATCCCACTCTATATCCAAACACTTCAGCATATATGGAAAGAGGATTCGGAAATATTAATTCCAAGCAATTCACTTTTGAAAAAAATTAATTTTGAGGCCCGAAATTGCTTCGAAGCAACAAAACACTTGTCACAGATTAGACACATCATTAAAAGAGGCCTCACAAAACATAAGAGTGTCATCCGCGAACTGAACATGAGAAACAAATGAGCTAGAGGGAGTCACTTTGAACCCAGACAACAAACCATTACATTCCCCTTTCCACAACATTCGACTAAGACCATCCAAGGCTATGAAAAACAAGAAGAGGGGTGTAGGGTATCCTTGCCTAAGGCCCCTAGAGGATTTGAAAAATCCTTTCGAAGAACCATTAACAAGAACAAAGGACCAGGCCGAAGACAAACAGGAAGAAATGCATTTACACCATTTATCACCAAAGCCAATTCTATGCTGAAGGTAGTCAAGGTTTCCCCAATCCTCATGGTTGAATATCTTTCCAATATCCAGCTCATAGACCAGGCCTCCAGAGTCCTCTCTGAACCTAGAATAGACACATTCATGGGCTAGAAGAGCACAGTCCAGGATCTACCTATTAGCCAAGAAGGCACCCTAGGCTTCCGAAGTTACCTTAGAAAGCACAGGTCGAAGTCTTGTTGCCAAAATTTTCGTTAAGGATTTTGTAAGGGGGCACCTAGAAGGCTAATAGGCCAAAAATCCTTAAGATTAGCCAAAAATCCTTAAGATTAGCCGCACCATCGATTTTAGGGATATGAGCAATGAAGGCAGATCCCATGGATCTAGAAATGTAACCAGATGAAGAGAAATCTAAAAGAAAAGCAATGTTGTCTGGTTTAACAACTTCCCAGACGAAGAGAAATCAAATCAGTTATATTGCTATTTGTTTATCTTTATACTTAATGTTTGCCACATTTTTTTTCCTGAAGGATGTGTAGCTTAAGCTACATGCTATGTAACTTATGACTCATGTTTTAGAGGGTTGAATGGTTCACTGTACACTATTCGCTTTTTAAAACACTAATCAACAGTATAGGCCAATGATACCCACATGAGTTCTAGAAGAATGGCAAGGGATAATCGAACTAATAGTGAGAAGAAGCTGTCAAAGGAGCATAAATATTTGAAGATCATGAGGAATAGAGAATGGATAGTGACTGCAAAACACTTTACCACCTAATACAAGAGAAAACAAAGGAACGACACTGACCATCTTAGCAAAATTACCGAGATCCTATGCCCCCAGCAATATGAACAACAGGTTTGAACACTGTACCACCAAATAATGCCTCTCACTGATACTATGAAAACCCCATCTTCAATGCAAGAGATGTGATCATTGTTAGCCACCAGGCCTGCAGACATCTTAGGCTTACCCTTTGTTCTAAAGTTTCCAATAACATCAATAAAGGTTTTCAAATTTTATAAAAAAAAAAAAAAAAAAAAAAACAAAACAAAAACAAAAACAAAAACCAAAAAAAAACTAAAAAACAAAAAAAAAACAAAAAAACAAAAAAAAAACAAAAAAACAAAACAAAATGCTGTGTATCCATGAGAACTACGGTGTCATGTCATAGGAAAATCATCACCATATTTAACATTAAGAGCACCAGTTTCCAAGCATACCTTACCAACTATCCCTGGTTCCAAAAGAAGATCCTAAATCAGTAAGACTGATGCAATGATGCCTTGCCATGGTAGCAGATTTTTAGAAAAAAATACTTGCCATTTGCCAAAGAATTTGTTTTATGAATCTCACATCAGATCCAATCAAAGTTTAAGCTCTATAACAACCATATAGGTAAAAGAGAATAACACGGTCAAAGGACGCCACTTTATTTTCATTATCCATGTTTCCAGTCCATGAAGAAGCACTTTCCAGAAGTACACAGGGCAATTAATACAGTACCAAATACCATAAAATGAGTGCATGCATATCAAAATTGTGGATGACATGTGCATAATTCACATGTGCACACGCATATCAGAAGTGTATGACGTGTGCCTTGAATAGAAAAGTGCTTTTAATAATAAATAATTTGTCCTCTAAGCATAGGACTCAAGTAAATAGTAGCTATGAGAACAACCACATCAATGAAACTTCTCTGGCACCTACCAATCAATAAAGTACAAGAAACAATGCCTACCTGCATGGCACCCGCACCAAGAACGAGCTGACAAGCCCTTGTATTGAAAAATTTCAAAATTTCAGCAACACGGTGCACGACTTCAGAAGACAGTGCAGGCAAACATCTATTGATATCAATGTACTCCGACAACATCTTCAGTAGTATTAAGCCACTGGAAAATGAAAATGATAGTGTTATACTTAGTTTCCAAAATAAATCAAATGATCTTGAATCAAGATATTTATAACATAGGCAGTTAAGAGACGATAATACAATCCAAAACCATGGCAGACCTCAACGGTTTTTCTAGCCCTCAGATCTGAATTTGCACCATTAGATTGGTCATATGTAACTTCAGATCTGATGAACGGTCCGGATCTAGAGGTCGTCCTGTTAGGATGTGAACAGCAGCATGGATGGATTCATGAGGATGATGGCCTGTTGTGGTATGCCTTTGGTTATGATCTGGATAACAGATGGCCTGAATTTGGAAGTTGACACATGTGGCCATATGTGAAGTGCTCAAACTACCAGAGTCTAGACCAAAATAAAGTCTTCAAGGTTGATTGTGATGCATCACATGTGGGCATTGATATGATGCAATGGCTGGGTATTCTATACATGATGTACAATTCTACATGATTGTCCGGGCACTGAAGTATTGGCGTCGTGATTTGAGTCACCTAATATAGACTATGAGGCATTATGATGGGGACATCATGAGCACGCCCCCTCTACTCACGTATTCGAGGAGGAGGTGGGTCCCGCTTTCGATTTGGATCGGCGAGGACATCTTTGGAGAGCCTCATAATTAAGGGGCTGCATTATGGAGTATTGAAGTGGACCCGATGATCACATAGATTCTACCATTGGATCTCATGATTGTGGCCCACTATAGATGATCTAGGATTTTGAGTTTCGACTATTTTTGTTATTAGAAACATCATGAACAGCTTTGATTGTTTACATTAGTTATTTTATTTGCTTTAGCTTTGGTATTAGTGCGCGCACATGGCGCAAGGGTAGTTTCGTCCTTTTTGGGTTTAGGGTTTTCTTATAAATAAAGCAACCCCATGTAGGTATTCTCAATGATGTTTATGAATAAAAATTCCTGTGTTTTCCTCTCTCTCTCTTTAGGTTGAAGAATCGAATTGGATGCGAAGCCCTCCCTTCCTCGAAGGGTTAACTACCGTGGTGTGAAGCCACTGTTGAAGTAATTAAGTCCCTTGATATACATTGATACACCACACTCTGACAGCTTGAGCTTTTGGAGTGAATGGTTGTTTAACATGGTATCAGAGCAGAAGGTCCTATGTTCGAATCTCGAGAGCAGCAAATATGCCTCCCTAAAATATTATTCTCCCATGGGGGACCAGAAAAATCAGGTCCGGCTCAGGGACCGGGAAATCAAGCCCGGCCTATTTATGGTGTGAGCGTCCCTCCACCCTTGTCAGTATGTTCCCGTGCGGAGTTCTCACCCCGCACGTGCGAGGTGGTGTTGAAGTAATTAAGTCCCTCGATATACATTGATACACCACACTCTGACAGCTTGAGCTTTTGGAGTGAATGGTTGTTTAACAGCCACATCCACTCCAAACCATCTCCATCTTCTTACGCACCAATTCCATCTCCCTCAACACCCCTTCCATCATCAGATTCACCACTTTTCGCATCCAAGTTTTCTCCTACAACAAAGTATAAGCAGTTTTTTAGATTTTGGCCCATCTAAGGAGCTGAAACTTCGGTGGGGTACTACACGCAAACCGTACATCGTATCGACATGAAACTTGGTATGGGACCTGTCCATCCCTAGTCGATCCCAGCCTAGAAGGTGTTTCTCGATTTTGTGGGTCCCACACACGTGCGAAAGATATGTCACGCACGTGCGTCCAAGCCCCTTGGCTGTCCAGCGTGCACAACTCATCCCAACTGGTCTCTTCCCTTCTATTTCCTTCCTTTTTGTT
The DNA here is from genome assembly GCA_021015155.1 of Magnolia officinalis. Lineage (NCBI taxonomy): Eukaryota > Viridiplantae > Streptophyta > Magnoliopsida > Magnoliales > Magnoliaceae > Magnolia > Magnolia officinalis. The sequence continues at coordinate 33,511,253 of JAJHSJ010000014.1, forward strand.
TAAATAAACCTCCTCATCCAAATCCCTAACCATAAAGAGTCCGAAATCTCAATTATCCGCAATTTTGAAACCCTAAATTTTCCCCCAAATTGAAACTAAGTGAATCTCTTGAGTTGGGAACAATCTTTTGCAAGAATGGATGACTTTACACTCCTTTGGGCTTGTTTGGCTTATAATTTTGTTTGATCCAGCCCTAAAGTTGTGTAGGCTTGGACCCCCATAGATTCCCCTTTTTGAATATTTGATAGTATGTAGGATGTGGAACTTTGTAACTGTTAAATATTAGTATGATCATACGCTTGATTTCTTGCACTCCATATTTATTTCATGTCCTGCATCACATTATGAGATCTCAACTCCCAGAAAAAGTTGAGTCACCAACATGCCAAGTGGTTGTCCTTCCTACAGGAGTACAGTTCTGTACTAAGCACAAAGCCAGAGTTCAAAATAAAGTGGTGGATGATCTTAGCATGAAGAACTTGCTACTTGGCACATTGATGGATATAATGATGGGCATTGATTTTATCCAAGACCAATACCGTGGCAATCCGTACTTACACCTATATTAGAAGATTGCAAAGATGGACTAGTAGTTTCTGATTTTCAGTTTGCAGTACACGATGGGTATTTATTCTTAGGAGTTTTGTTATGCGTCCCATAAGGATCTCTCAGGGAGATTGTCATGGAGTTGCATGTAGAAGAACTGGGTGGGCATTTCAGTCAAGCCAAGACAAATGCATTGGTTGAGGAGCCCTACTTCTGGCCCCGAAAGAAGTGGGCCATGAAGCATTATGTGGAGCATTATGGGAAGCTTTTGTTTCAAAATGTTAGCTAGTATAAATATCTAAGCAGCGAAAGTGGGACTGCTAGGTCCCAAGCACAATTCATACTGGGAGCAAGGATTGTGCGACTAAGCTTCCACATGGCTAACCTATTTTTTAAGAAGGTTGTATACCTGCAAGAGGTGCCTATGTACATCACTTCAGACAAGGACTCCAAAGTTTCTTAGCCATTTTTTAGGGACTCGGTGACATAAGATAGGAACTCAGTTCCAATTTAATAAGCGTGTATCATCCTCAAATAGATGAGAGACCAAGGTTATGAAGAGGAGTTTGGAGAATTTATTGAGGAGTTTAGCAGGTGATCATATGTCACAGTGGGATTTGGTTCACAGGAAGAGTATGCATATAACAACACAATAAACAGGTCTATGGGTGAATCACCGTTTGAGATTGTCTTATGGGTGACAATCAACACAGATGTTAGACCTGGATTTGTGGGAGGATATGTAATTGTGGGAACATTATTTGAGTGCTCTGTGGTATGCTTTGGGGTTTAGTAAATGCAGGCATTTTAGTCATTGCTAACCAATGATAGAATAGAAGTCCAAGCCCATTACTGCTATTGGCTATTGCTCGCCTTTCGTTTCTGCAAGCTCCTTGAGACTTCTAGTGCTACAAGAATTCATGCTCTTCAAAACCTTGGACTATGAATATTGTTAGTGGTGCTTTAATCTGGACCATTTATCTCCATCTGATATTTCTTTTCTTATCTAATGACTTCATTCTTATACATGTATAGAGTTCTTTTTTTGATGAACGGTGATTTTATTAAGCCAGCAAAAAACTACAAAAAATCATGCTATCCCCATCAAGAGAAAATAAAACAAGCTATACAAAGGCGCAACAAACCAGAGGATTAACAAATGACCAATAGTGATAAACAAAAAAACTCACGCTATCCCTGCTAGGCTTTGCAATCCTTTCCTTCCCCACGTCACTGTCATTCATTTCCCCTCGAAATTGTATCCCAGCTGGCGACGAACTGAGACCACTGAATTCTCCTCACCTGACTACCAAGTGTAGTCCACTCCACTATCATTCTGAGAACTCTGTTCGGTACTCTCCCTACAGAGCTCTCTTTCCATTGAATATGCGATCATCTCCCTTCCTCCACAAAGACCCTAGCGTCGCTTTTAATGCATGTGACCACATTATCCTACCCATTGTCTACCATTTGATTCCTTTCTAACCTGCACAAAGCTCTCCCAATGTTGCCAGAGCACACAATATACCCCAAAATTCTGAAATAGCTGCCCACGCTTGCCATGCATACTTACGATGAATCATTAGATGCGAGCAACTTTCCCCTACTTCTCTACACAGCTTACATCTGCTTGGCATCTCAATCCTTCTCCTTTGCCATTTATCAACGGTTAATATATTATTTCCGCATGCTTCCTAACAAAGAACATTTACATTCATCAGAGCTCCTCCTGCCCATACCATTGTGGCCCAATCTACCCTTGATGATAAGCTGATCCCGACAGCCTTGTACCAAGATCTGACTGAAATTCTCGCTACAGTATCATCCATACCCTCTTGTCCCTCTTTGTGCCACACTTGAATCCACTTACTTTTGAAAGTAAACAAAGGACCATCGGGATCTTGTCATCCTTCTGCACTCTACTAAAAAACAGGGCCCAAACCACGCCCACGCCACCTTCTTGGCACATACTTCACTACTTCCTCTTTTTTGTAGCTTCTCAAACAGCGGCCTGTACAACAAGCTCAATGGCACACCACAATCTTTGCCCCTCCAAAATCTCCCCTTGTCTCCTTGCCCCCACTGTAAGCTTCATGTGTTCGGCGAATCTCTCATACAGTTTTGAAATTTCCCTCCATAGTGTAGATCCTTTCCTGCCACATTCTGCTTTCACGTCCCATCCGTGCCCCCATACTTCTCTTCCTTGGATCCAATCCTCCACCACCATTTAGCCAAAATAGCCAAATTTTGTGTTTGTCACAGTCCTTGTACCTGAACGCCTTCCGAATTGGCTTGCAGACTTTTGTACACACCACCCTATGGGATATATGGCTATCTTCCCAGTTATTCCAAAGGATTTTTTTCTGCATTTCCTCTATCTTTGCTGCCACTTTGGATGGAGATTTGAATTTTGAATTATCATAAGAGATGAATTTGAAAATATGCTAGCACAGCTTTTGTTAGCATTTTCCTTCCCCCTATCAATAGGCTATTCGCTTTCTTCGCTGTCAACTTCAATCTGCACCTTCCCAGAATCTAGTCCCAAGACGCACTTATGTCCTTCATTCCTCTTATCTCCTCCTCATTCACGTTTATTCCTGGTATACTGCTTTGAGAAAAGTTGACTCCAAGGCCAGACAATTTCTAAGCATGGCAGAATGTCATTAAATCCCTGCACTTCCGTTTCCTTATCAGCTCCAAGCAGCAATGTATCATCCACATATTGCATATGGGTAACTTTGACTTCATTTATTTATTTGAAGGATAGTGAGCTTATTTTATTAAGAGGCTGGTTGACAACTGACAAGATGGCAAAGAATACAACCAAAAAAAAAAAAAAAAAAACAGGAAGAAGAAGAAGAAAAGAAAAGAAAAGAAAAGAAAAAGAACAGATATTACATCCCCATTACAGAAAAAGCAGTGCGAATATAACATGACTCTTCATTTATAGACATCCCTTGTATTATTTTTCTGTTGGCTTCATTTATACTCATCCCTTCTATTATTTTTCTGTCAACAGCCGGTGCCAAAATTCTTCTTAATGCTTCTGCAACTACAGTAAATAACAACGGGGATAATGAATCTCCTTGACAAATGCCCTTGGCACTTCTAAAAAACCAAAATGGAGTTCCACAAATAATATCCAAGAACCATGCTGATGAAATGCACCGACTAATCCACTTTCTCCAGCACTTTTCAATTCCCGTTCTTCCTAATAGCTGGTACACAAATCGCCAGTTAACACAGTCCTATGCTTTCTCCAAGTCAACGTTTAAGACAGCCTTTCTTCCTTTCCCTGACATGTTCATAATTAGTTGGTAAGCCATGAATTGGCCACCTGCTAAAAAATTTCTGGTGATGAGCGCTGATTGCATTCGAGAAATTAAGCTGCTGATCACTTTAATTAATCTTATGGTAGCACTTTTGATATGATCTTCAACAAACTGCTTACCAAACTGATAGGCCTGAACTCTCAACCATCTTCAGTATCCATCTTCTTAAGAATTAGCGCTACAAATGTTGCATTGATATCTCTGCATAGCCGATCTTCCTTATCGCAGACCTCCATGATCTCTTCCTTCATAAGGCTCCAACACGACTGATAAAAAGATAATGAAAAACACTCAGGGCAGGAGGCTCGATCTCCTTTCATTTTGTTGATAGCATTCTTAACTTCCTCCATTGTAAATCTTTCCTCTATCAATTTCATCACCTCCATAGAAATCCTTTCAAACTGAATGCCATCCATTAGTGGTCTAACAGAAAATTCTTCGGAATATAGCTGCTTATAGTATTGCACAATAGCTTAACTTACCTCTTCCTTGTCTTTCATTAACTTCCACCTTCAAGCTGTCGAGGCAATTAGATCTTCTTGCACCTGCAGTCTTGTGGAAGAAGGTTGTATTTCTATCCCCTCCTTGATCCACTTTGATCAAGAACATTCTCCAGTGAGTCTCCTCTCATTTCAATGTGTTTACCAGCTCATACTTCCAATCAAGGTATTCCGTATCGGAAACGGTGCGGTCACCGCTATTACCGATATGGGTATCGGCTATAACGGCTGATGCGGGGGTGCAACGACTGTTACGACCACTGTAACGGTTGAAAATTTTCTTTTGCTCGAAAAATTCTGAAAAAATATTTAGAAAATCAAGAAATAATGAAAACATTCCAAATATGTATTCTTTTTTTGTTTTGAACATGTTTATGGTAGTGTAACTGTCCACTCTTTGGTAAGAGTGTTGTATCGGGCTATCTAGTGAATTTGTGAACATGATTATATGTATCTAATGTTTACACATCACAATCAAGCATTAAAATTAGAAATAAGAAAAATTGGATAAATACTACTTTTCCAATTTTTACTTTTTTTTTAAAGGCCATCGGAGCTTCTATTCGCTCAAATCACTTCAATCTACGATTTTAATATTAAAAACTATAGTAAGAGTGGTTGAAATCTATTGTAAAATTATCTAAGAGAGTTTTTTGGAATGAGAAAAGTAAAATTTTAAAAAAAAAAAAAAAAACCCCCGAGGGGGTTGGGGCAGAAAAATTGATTTAAAGAGAAAAAAAGTGGCCGTTTTTCGACTGTTACCCCCCGTAACGGCCTTTACGACCACCGTAACGGTCGATACAGTCCCAAAAAATCTCCAGCACCATTTTTTCTCAGAATTCGTTAACATCTCTGAACACTATTGTTCCATTCGCTAAACTGTCCTGTGAGAAGTCTCAACTAAACAGTGAACCTTCGCCTGCTGACAACCACACCTAGAAGCCCTTCCACCACCACTCTATTGTGGCTCTCCACCGCAGATGATCCAACCACATGTCTTCAAAATGGAATGGTTTCGGCTCCCACATTGCCAATTTAAAATCCAAACTCACTGGCCTATGATCTGAGATAAGCCTTGGAAATGCCTTCTAATTAGCTTCTGGAAATAGACTCTCCCACCTTCCATCTACCATAAATGTATCCAACCTGCTCATGCTTTGATTATTCGCCCAAGTGAATTTTGTTACTTGTAGTAGGTTTTCCAGCTCCCACCTGTTCACAAATTCATCAAAGCTATGCATACTCATTGTTCCTTGTGAAAAAATCTGACGACATTAAAATTGCCTCCTATCATTGTTCGGAGTATCCCCGATATTATCCGTATCTCTAACTCTAACACTGGTAGTATCAGAAATTCCAGGTATCGGCAATATATCACTAAGTATTGCCAATGTATCGATATCACCAATGTATTGCTAATATTTTTTACTATGCAAATTCTAGGTGTCACTTGTATTGCTAATGTATTGATATCGCTAATGGATTGCCAATATTTTCAACTGAGTAAATTCCTGTATCGGCGATATTTCATTAATAGCGCTGATTTTTTTTTATGATGACAGACTGTCCACGTCCCTTTTTTAAGGCGAGACTAATCCCTACGGATGCACGCAAACCTCATGCATCGAGTAAAGCACGGGGAGGAGAATTGAACTCGCGTCGGTGAGGAGCAAACCCACGATGCTAGCCATTTGCCCAAACCTAGGCCGGGTCGATAATGGCGCTAATGCATCGATATCGCCAAAATCCGTTTATTAAAAAATTGTCCATACCAAATTTTTTTATGGAATCTTTCAAAAAATAATAATAATAATAATAATAATAATATTATTATTATTATTATGGGTGCATGGTTGTATGAAGAAATGCATGTTTGTCCGTGTGTACATGTATGCAAGCATGGATGGATGGATGGATGTGTATGCATGGATGGTTGGTTGGATGGGTGGATGGATGGATGTACGTGTGTGTGCACGCGCACGTGCATGCATAGATGGATGGATCATGCATGTGTGTTTGTACATATATATGTGCATGGATGGTTGGATGGATGGATCCACCATTTTTCCCTTGTTTCCCTGAGTCAACGATACATGCTTTTTGGCCCCATTAAAGGGAAACTTATTATTTGATTCCTAAATATGCAAATATGTGTCTTTTCGCTATTATTTGATTCTTAAATATGAAACTATGTGTAATTTAGCATCTCCCTAAGTATTATTGAAAATTTCCACTATTTTCCCCATACTTCTCTAATGCTTCCCCAAGTCAGTGTTACATGCTTTTAGACCCCCATTTAAAAAACTTATTATGTACGCATCTTTTTTGCAATTATTTGATTCGTAAACATGCAAATATGTGTACTTTGGCATCTCTTGAAGTTTCATTCAGAAATTCCACCATTTCCTTAAGTTTCTCAATCAACGGATAGAATTCTGGGTATCAGCGATATCGATACATGTTTTTTCCGTATCCCCAACAAGTGATACATGTATGAAACTGATACTACGAACAAAGCCTCCTATTCACCAGGGAGTACCCCTATCTTTGAGAAAAAAAAAATTACACCAGGGAGCACCCCATTTACCTAGAACTTGGTTCAGGTCCAGCCAAAATCCCAGTCCTTATCTCGAATGATTAGGGCCGTAAACTGACATTGGGCAATAATCAGCTCTTTTATGCACCAATCTAAAGAGAATGGATAGCAACCATTCCTCCATCTATGAGTCAATCTTTGACAGCACATCTGTATCCTAGAGAATGCATTCCCCCACCCCCAATTTCGTTGATCTCTGCGGTTGTGAATCCCCCCTTTTTTTCCTGAATATTCACCATGTCCACCTTGTTCTTTCTAATGATTTCCTTTGCCGCTAGCTTCTTTCTCAACTGTTCCCAGCACTAACACATTCCATGTATTGCTAGAAATGGTCACAATTTTGGGGTTATGATGATGACGGTATGCCCCTGTGAAACAGAAGCATTGCTATACAAATTAATGTGGGCGTCCCCTATGGTAATATAATAGTGACCACTTTGACTGATGTTTCATATGGGAACGAGATCAGATCTAAACAGATGAATGTCCATACATTGGCTGTTACTTTCAATATTCGAATGTCATTGAATACATTGATTGTGGCCTGATCATCAATTTTAGACAGTTGGATCGCAACAGAAGAAGGCTTGCATTCCGACCAAGTTAGAAGCAAATAAATAAATAATGTAGATAGGATAAGGACAATATCAGTAACACCCATTATTGATAGACGAAAATTCAGAACAGCCAACTATTAAACAAGCAGTCATATTTAAATACTTGCAAAAGAAAATACTTATCAACTAAGATTGAGGAATGGAGACATGACAAAATAATCAAGAGTTTCCTAGGCTTAAAGATAACTAACCAGTTTACCATGTGATAACTGACACCTCTAAACACAAGAGCCTGAGAGGTAGATCTCCCCTGCTCATTGGTATTTCCATCAACTTTTCGAACTGAAGAAGTTAAAGCTTTGATTAGATTTTCTGAATTGTCCCCATCCTCTGACATAACTTGCTTTGGATGATCTGCAGCCACAGCAGAATCATTCAGCCTAAGAGGCTGTTCTGCAGATGGTACTCCATCAATCACAAGTGAACCATCATTCCATGAGACTAGATCAACACCATAAGTATCTACACCATTGCCATGAACCAAAGCTTCTGAAGAAAGAAATGAGTCAGTGATGGCCTGAAATTCATCTGGGACATCTACTGCGGCCCATGTTTCTTGATCAAGAACTGCCTTAATCTTGTTCATCTGCAAAAAAAAAAAAAAAAAAAAAAAAAAAAAGGAACTTGGCATAGTAACACCAAGCAGGACTTTAACTATATAAACAAAATAAAGCATTATCAAACAACTAACTTACACGAGACTCATGTTGAAAATCAACAAATGCTTTGGATTGTGACTGCAGAGTTCCCCGTATGCTATACCCCAACCTTCCACCAATCTGTTAGAATTACCATATTTTATCATAGAAATCGTGACAATCAAAATGGTCCTCCATGAGCAAGCATTACCTTCTCAGTAGCTGTTATGAAATCTTGAGTAATGTTGTAGATGCTTAAAAATTCTTGCAGTCTCAACTTAGGATGAAGAAGAGCACGAACACCAAGGAGTTTGGCCCATCTTCCATGAGCCGTATCACAAGCCGCAAAAACAGCTTCTGTGTTTTCCCGCAATACATCAGCACTGTCAATAGTTACCACAATTAGAAGGGTCAAAGTAATTTGTCCACTATAAGTAGAGAAGCATGTGACACAAAAACTGGATAACTAAGAAATATAAACCCCTTAGAACTGAGACAACACTATGATGATGATGATGATGTTGATCGTGATGATAATGATCAACCAGTATGACAAAAAAAAAAGTGAAAACAATATCATCAACATACGCCCATGATCCACTGGTACAGACAGAAATGTCATCAGAAATTAAAATTGAAACTTTGCCGAACAATGTGTGACAAACAAAGATATTTAATTTCAGAAAGAAAAACAACCAGATGATGGATTCCTCACCATTGGTTCAGTCAATAGCAGGCTGGCAATCACCGAGATTTTTTATTTAAGTCAAGAACAAAGAACTGAAATTTCATAAGTACTATTCTAGCAACATTTAAATTGAAGTTTAATCTTTCTATTTCTAGTGTCCAAAGAAACAATCCACTACGACATTTTGCAAAGCCCGATACCACATCTTGTAATGCATTAACAGTTTCTTTTTATGTTCTCTCTTCTCCTTTTTTTGGCTGATTATTTCTTTTCCCTCGTTGCATTTCTTCTCCATGTTCTACTTCTCTTAACACGTTTTCTTCCCTTTGCCCTATGCTTCTTCTTGTCATTGTTTAGCTTCTTATTAGTTGGTACCATGTTCACGTTATTTTGTTTATCGGCTACAGTTTTCTTCTTTTTGTTCCGCTTCCTCTCCTTCTTGTTTCTTTCTTCTCCTTCGTCAATAGTTGTCTACTTCTTTTCCATTCTTTTCTCTTTGTAATCTGCCTCTTCTAATTGTTCTACGGTGTCTTGTTCTCGTTGCTCCAGTTCTTGTCAGAGGTTTTCTTCTCCTGGTTCCCTCAATTTTTTATGAGGACATCCGAACGTTCAAAGTGTACCAGCGGAGAAGGATAGTGACACAACCCTCTTTGTAGCTAGACAAGTGTTACATAGGACGCATGGGGTCCAAATCACATCCCTAACCATCGTAGAACACCTCACATGCATGGTCTGTGCATCTTTGAAGACCTCACACTGTGAAGATGCATGTGAGCTGCGTATTGTGGAATTCCGGACCGTTGGATCAAGTGCACGCGCGTATTGGGCCGTTTACCTACTTTTGATCATGGCCAGCCTCGATCGTGGACACTTTAAGATTTAGGTGTCTTAGTTTTTATTTCTTACTTTCTTAGGAAGTTTATTTTACGGTTTTATTTTGTTTTATACATTAAAGGACATATTTTAGTGAGAAACTAAATGAAGCTGAACAACGATATTCCACTTATGACAAAGAGTTATATGCGTTTGTTCAATCCTTGCGCCGTTTGCGTCATTATTTATTACTGCAAAAATTCGTTTTATTCTCTGATCATGAGGCTGTGTGTTACCTCAATTCCCAAAAGAAACTAAACCCTATACATGCCAAATGGGTTCAATTTCTTTAAAAATACACTTTCGTTCTCAAACACAAGGCCAGGGGTCGAGAATAAACCAATTGATGCCCTTAGTTGTTGAGTGGCACTACTTCAGAGTATGAGTGTTGAAGTGACTAGGTTTGATCAACTAAAGGGAGAGTATCCTATGTGCCCAGATTTTGGACAGTTATATGCGTCACTAGGGAATGGTCAGTCGAGAGACAATTGCGGGTTTATAATTATTGATGACTTCATATTTAAGGGTTACAGACTATGCATTTCCCGTATGTCTCTCCACGATTTTCTAGTTTGGGAGGTTCATGCTAGAAAAGTGTACTTCATTTAACACTAAACTAGATAGTGCTCCATTTTATACCAAAAGTTCAACATGATTCACAAAAACCTGTCTCTAAACATTAAACCAGTTCACTAAAAGAAGGTTATAGGCAAGCATAACACAGAAAAGAAAAGATAAGTCATTTGCAATGTATACAACTAAAGCAATACTATAAACAAATTTTCTTTAACAATCCTAGCTTCGGAACATATTACAACAGAAAGCATGCTACAACAATACTAGCAGAATCTTAGAAACAGATGCAAAACGAGCTCACCGGAAATTTTTTGACATATTTGACGGTGTGGCAGCCTCATTTGGCTTTCCCTGAAGCAAAAGAACCTTGTTGGCATTCTTCTGAAGAGAGTACGGCAGAGGTGTACCAAGTTGACCATCATTTTCTTGAGCAGTTTCTGCAGCCGCAGCTGCTGCAGCACCAAGTGCAACAGCTGCTGCAACAGAATCAGCAGCATAGCAACCATCAAGGTTGCCCATGATCCACTCAATGACTTTTTTAACTTCAGCAGCCCGCACTAAATGCGCCTGTATTCAGTAACGAAGAGGTCCCCCATTACTATACATTTAAAAGACGCATATCACTGAAACTACTCTATTTAAGACGCTGAAGACGAACATATGCCCATGGACAAAAACAGTACAAATATGTACACAAAATAAAGTTGTCTAATTCATTATAAGATTTATATTATATATTATGATTAACCAGTGTAAAAAAATTAAAAATAAAAATATATATATAATTAAAAAAAAATTTTAAAAAGGTAAAAGCTAAAAGCTTATTACAGAACTGCCACAGAAGTATAATGGGCATAAGAATTTATATTATATCACACGCACACGCACGCACATATTGATGAGGACATCCGAGCACCAGCCAGGGTATACCAGAGGAAAGCTCACGTTTCTTTATGGCTAAGTGACTTGAACCCAACTACACCCGATTTTTAACTAGGTCCAAAAATTTAGACCAGAACCCAACCTGATATCTAAATGGATCCCAAAAATGGGACCCAAACCCATTAAAATTGTTTTGGGTCCACCAGGAAACCACAGGTTTAAGAACTCATTGACACACCTATCCCGTTGACGATCAACAACACCACTTCCCTGGTTAATATTACTTAATTGTTATAAACAGTATAGGTAATATAGAAGCATTTGAATTCAGCATTTCAATGATCTTCCATTCCTGAATGGACAATTTGATGGGTAAATTAAACCACTCACCAATAGAAAAAGAACACTTCCCTTTTTATTGTGTTTATAAGTAGCAAAATTTTAGTAAAAGAAAGAAACCACAAAATTAATATCCACTATGAAACAAGTGGTTCCAATACGAGGAACGAAATTGAAAATGCCTATGTTACCATCTACGACAAGGGGATGATCAAAAGTCTGAGAATAATTTCAGGCCCTCTTTTTAGCCTTCAACTCAGTAGAGTTGGAGGCACCATGACTGCTGGACCTAGATAAACAATGCAGATCGATCCTCTTTCATCTATAACAGCTCTCCAACACCAGTATTAATTGGGTTGCTCCCTGAGCTTCCATCAACAATCAGCTCCAGAACACCAAACCCATAAATTCCTTTAACTTCCCCAATTAAAAATGGAGCTTTTGGTATTTTCCCTTAACCACATGAATCATTCCTGGGTATTATAAAGAATTCTTTCCAAATACCACCACAATAGAAGAATCTCTCTTCTAGAATTCCACTTGCAAGAATTGGGGGAAACTCTTCCTGTCCAATAAAGGGGCAACTAGGAATTCCATAAGTCCAATAAGAATCTCCCTTCTAAGTGACAATGCAGATAAATGCTGTCACTGGTTCAACTAGAAGGTTCGAAAGACAGCATAATTGTAGAATGATATTTATATAGGATAGGTAGTGTGTCGAAGGTCCACCATCTATGTTTCCAACATTGCATTAAGGTCAATTCAACTTCTGATTTGGAACTGTACATAAAGAAGAGAAGATATGGCCAAGCATTACCTTACCTGGACAACTTTGAAAATAGCAGATAGAAGTTGAACAAAGCTTTCAGATGAAAGATTCCGTAGCTTGCTCGCAAGTGATAAACCTCCACCTGAGTCATGGCAGAAGCAGCAAGAGTGAACAGAAGAAAATGATAAACTGTAACCAATCATTATGCCTGCTTCAGGTGAAAGCATGGAGCAGCAAACGCAAAGCCTAAACATGAGGGTTTCTAAATATCAGGACAATATCTTCCAAGTACAGACCATCTGTATCAACTGTTCTTTCTCCAGATGTGAAATCAGACTCCACAGGCCGCGCAACGAAAAACGGAAGCAACTCTGCAACTGTGGTCTTGATTGCCATTTTCATATCAGCAATAAGTTTATCACGATATAACCGCAGCACAGAAGGAAGCTTTGCCTGAAAAAAAAGAAGAAGGAATGATGCCATCAATGCATGATTTATAAAGCCACTTATCATTTAAAAGTTATTTCAGATACTTCAGAAGAAAAGGGGAAAAGAAAACATTTCTCATCAAAATGGGCATATGAACATTAACAATATTGTGCATTAAAGCAATAACGACATTTGACCAGACTGCAAGAATATCATAACATGAAATACATACAATAGCACTGGAAACAATGCAATGCACAAAATTTTCATTCCATGAACCTCGATTCACAATAACATAAAAACCACAAACTAGTAAATCCAACGTTTTGAACAACAGTATCAGTGCGTGTATTGGCCAAGCCCAAAAAACAATACGATACAGGGCGTGTTGCCCAGGCACAAAAAACCATATGGGGTATATCGGCGAGGCCCAAAAGCAGATACGATATGGGGTGTCTTGGATCGAACCGGACCTGTATATTGACCCATCAGAAGAACTCTTTTAGCAAAAGAAATCTTGAAAAGGTAATGGGAAAATATGGAAAAATGTAAAACACTGGTATCTATCATCTTTTGTATTCAATGGTGTATCAAATCATTCATAGATCAGAATATTGTCCTTCAGCTTGACATGCTGAAAGTCAACCCAATAAGTGCTGTTCAAAATGGTCAACTCCCTTTCGGTTCGTCGAATCCACTCAAATTTATGTCCTGGTCCTAAAAATAGGCATAGAAATAGTTTAAAACTAGTTTCTAAGCTTCCATCATGGTTGAAATGAAGAAAAAAGTGGAAAACAGGAGAATTGAAAATAAAATTTTCAAAATGGGGCCTTTATGACCTTATCTACTCATGTCAGCTGTAGCAGCCCAGTATCGGTGTCGCCATGTATCAACTAAGATGGCCAATTGGGATCATTTTTTTGTTTTCCAATTTCCTATGAAATGTGAAATGAGCCATCATTATCATTTCCAGGTATTTGTTTTAACTGGAAATAAGGCTTGTAAATTGAGAGTCAAATACACTTGTAAATGAAGCAGGTAAAGTAAATTGTAATCATTACATTTTTCACATTAGCAATAGAGAAGGATATTTCATTAATTCACATTAAGTATCACTATCAATGATCTCATCGATCAAATGGAAATTATTTACACCCATTTAAGACACACACACACACACACAGAAATAAGATCATTAAGAATATTATGCTTCATTAACTATTTACCATTAAATTATACTAAAATAGTTCAACGACATAAATAGGTTTATCAGTATTAACAAATAATATAAAGTTTACCAAGAGAAATAGCACATCTATCTATTTCTACAAAGGCAAGTCTTCACCATGCCGTTGGCACCATCGCCGTCGTGGTGCCCTTCAAATTCCCATAAGAATGTTGACATCATCATCTCCATCACCATGCATCCCATCACCGAGTAGCAAACTTCTCCAAGCTAATTTGGGTTCATTTCCCCAGTTTTGTTCTGCCTATAATTACAGGAAGCATGGAGTGAAGCAGCAAATATGTCAAGGATGTGGAGGTCGACACAGGGATTTAGCCCTTTTTGGCTCATCTGTTACAGAGGAGGCTTAAACATAATTCATAAAGATGTCTAGAGAAAGCTAGAGTATTATAGAGAAGTGTAGAAAATTCTAAAGATGGCAAGAACATGGTAGAGTTGTCAAGAGGTCTCTAATCAGATTCGATAGCTAAGCTTGAGTGGAGGGTCTAGAAAGTTTCTAGAGGGTTCTTAGCCATTGGATGAATGCCACTCGGCACCATCCTAACCAAGGTGTTCCATAACAGTAACAGTGGCCATAATGGCCACCGCCGTTACCGTTACAATATAGGCCGTTACAACCAACATAACGGCCATTACTGCCTTCTTTTACTTTTTGGAAAAAGAAAACTGTTTCAGGACTATTACGGGTCCGTTATAGGGCCGTTACAGGACCATTGGAGGAGGGGGAGGGTTGGGGGCGGGGGGTTTGTGTGTGTTTGTGTATGTAATGGCCATCACAACCATTTCAGCCCCATAACACAGAGCAGTTATGGCCATTACCGTTACGTAACGACCATTATGGCCGTTACGTAACCGTTTTGGTATATCATGATCCTAACCGTTTAGGTAGAGTACCTAAAAGCTTCTTACACCTATACAAGGAGTCCTCATTTGGGACTTAAATTCTCAAGAGTTGTAAGCATTTTAGTGCATTACAAGAATTCCCATTCACTCTCCTGTGTTCTATGAGTTTTCTTGCATTACCACCAAGTCATTGGGTTCTAGTACTCAAAGGTGCACGTGGTAGTTAAAGCTGAATCGAGTAGCGTTAGGGCATTGCGCAAGTGTAGCACAGGCAAGGGAGCTGAGTTCACAAGTCCATGATAGTCAATATCAGAGCCTAGTCAGTTCAGTGGGTAGAGTGTCATCTTTAGAGGAGATTACTACTGAGCAAGAGGCGATCATCCAAACACCATAGGATGGATGGGTACAATGACTAAATGGTGAGTGTGGACCTTGGTTCATTGCAAGATCGCATTGGCAAGTTGAAGTTTGCCATAGCCGAAGGAGATGAATTGTTGGGGAACATGGAGGGATGTAGGGAACACAAGTAGTTCCCAATTAGGTAGACAAGAAATAGATAAAGATAGGGTGGGTACGCTGGAGGTACTCAAGGCTCGAATCGCTAACATTCATAAAGTGATGTAAAAGGAGATTGAAAATTTGTGTGCAAAAGTCACCATCTTGTAGAAGGCTACGGTGAAGAGTGGACCTGCTCTTATCAGGCTCAGATCCCTAACCATTAGTGTTTCAATCAATCTAGGGATGCCAAGAAGCTTTAGAGTTTGTTATGGCAAATGGAGCAATATTTCAAGGCTTCCAAGTTGGAGGATGATGAGTCCGAAGTGCACACAACAATCATGTAACCTATCATCCAACTCAATCTGAATGAAATCTATGAGCACCAGGTAATGCAAAAATGGTTATGTAGCTGCCGCTACAGCCATTACATAATGGCAACAGTGGTCACCGTTACGTGTTACACAGCCGTTATGGAGAAGTGGCCAGTAGCGGACCTTTTATGCCCATGTAACCACCGTTACATTCCCCATAACAGCCCATTACAGGGGTTTAATGACTATTAAGAGGGTGTAAAGATTTGATACGGACCAATATACGTTTGTTTCAAGAAAAACAACAACAACAACAACAACAAAAAAAAAAAAAAAAAAAAAGGAGAGAGAGAGAGAGAGAGAGAGGTTGTAATGCCCATTATGGCCCATGTCATAATGGTAACAGTGGTGGCCATTAGGGCCACCATTACCATTATTGGATACCTTGATGAGCACCCAACCTAGAGCTTTTGTCTACTCCTCAGCTGCTTCTAGTTCCATAGATAACATCACCAGCCACATTGCTCCTACCTCTGCCCCTTTTACCTGCATGAAATTTTTCACCACTACTTGAAGCTCATCGCTTGAACGATGCATATGGGATGGATCTTATAGAAGAAATTCATGGGGGGATGTCGCTTGTTGATAACATAGTCTTTGTCCATGAGACTAAAGCAGGGTGAATGCTGATAAACTGGAGGTTTGCAGGAAGGCTCAAGATTCTAGAGGTTTAAAAATCAGCATAGCCAACAACGAGCATCTGGAGTGCAAAGGAATAGCTACTGAGGCAAGGCTTTAGTGATCAATAGCTTTGGCAGTATAATTGAAAAGAATGCAATCATCAATAAGGATGTTCTCAGTAGAGTCAGTGCTAGGTGGATTAACTGGAAGTGTTCCTTGAAACTGTGGTGTTCACCACATGCCAATGAAACTCAAGAGAAAATTGTATAGGATGGTCATTCAATCTCTGGAGTCCTCGTTACATAGCCGACAGCAGTTTACCAAGACAAAGGGGACACATTAAATGTAGACAATGAGAGGAATCACCCCTTCTCCTCACACAAACATGGAATCCAAGCTTCAGAATATTTCAACTTATCCCTTTAATTATTATGAGTAAAAAGTTCGAAGTAGAACAATTCACATCCACAAAATACAACAGCAATGATTTTCAACTAAAATTTGTGACTAATTTATGAAGATAAAAAGTACATAAGATTAGCAAAGAAAACCATATATACAGAAAAAAGGACTCACCGTTCTAAGCAATCCAATGATAATGGGGAGAAGACGATCTCGAAAGCTAGAACTTTCTTCATCATCTAACTTAACCTGTGAACAAATAAGAAATGTCACTAATTCAATAATTACATAGCTTAAAGTTTCCAAGTCCCTACTGAGACATATGCAAAGAATAATAACCAGTCCACAGATATAAATATGATTTAAGATAATGTTTACCATTCAAAATAATTCTTCCAATCAATTTTATTTTTTTTTTGAACAACGAGAAAATTTTATAAAGAAAAAGGCCAAAGCAAGAATATAAATAACAGAAAAACTATACAACCCAAAAACACTTATAGCTCAGTCCAGCTTTCTGGAAACCGAACTACAACCATCGAAGCCACTGCCCAATCTATAACATGCCATTTCACTATATCAAAGACTTCCACTATTCACCCCACACGATTCCTGAAACATCTATTATTCCTTTCCTTCCATAGGAACCATAGACCGGCCAACATCGCAAGGCTCCATACTTTTCGACCCGCATTCGTATGCATTCCTTCGTGCCACAAGAGGAAGAACAGCCCAATGGAGTTTGGAGAGACCCACAATACTCCAAAAAGGTTGAAAAACTTTTTCCACGGATGCCTCGCAAAAGCACAATGGATGAAAAGGTGATCCACCGACTCCTCATCTTCAAAGCACATAAAAACAAAGATAAAGAACTCGGTACATGGTACAGAAAAAACGAAGATAAAGAACAACCAAGCATATCTGCATAGAAGAACCTGGGCACCAACCTATATCATCCTCTTTTATGGAAACGTTTACATCATCTATCCACTTCTTTAGGCCATAGTGCACCTCAATTAGGCAAAACTACCTTCAGACTTTCCTAGTAAATGGATAAAAAGGTCATTCCACTTTAGTTTATACATAGGCTTTCTTTTGTAGACTGTAGCTTCAAGAAAGAAACAAGGCTTCGTTTCTACTTTGACCAACAAATTAGTTTTTCTGGTAACCCTTCAGAAAGAAACTAGGAAAGTTATTTAAATTTTATAAAACATGCTTTGGGTAATTTCAAGAAGGAAATTAGTTTCCACTTTATATTGGTCTACCGTCGTCCCAACTCCGAAGAAGGGAATAATGTTCCATTTCTATCTGCCAAAGACTCGGTTCTGCTGGTAACTACAAGAAAGACAAAGGTTCTCACTTTATTGTTCACAATAAACTTCAACTCTTCCGTACTTTCAAGAAGGAAACGACGTTTCCACCTTAATATATCTGAAAAACTAACTTTTTGGTAATTTCATGAAAGGAACCAGGTTTCCACTGTAGTTTGCAAAAAACATATTTCTTTTGGGAATTTAAAGAAGCAAACAAGGTTTCCCTTCTATTTTCACCGAAGACTTGATTCTCATTTAAATTTCAAGAAGGAAAGCAGTGTTCCAATTTAGTTTGACCAATATCTTAGTTCTTTTAGAAACAGAAGAAAATATATCCATTTTAGTTCGACCAAGGACATTGTTCTTTTGATCATTTCAATATGTAAATAAGGATTTCACTCTAATTTTTATTTTATTTAAAAGAGAGGGAGAGAGAGAGAGAGAGAGAGAGAGAGAGAGAGAGAGAGAGAGAATTTGTTCATTTGGTAATTTGAAGATGGAAACAACTCTCCAATGTAGTTTTACTAAAGACGCAGTTCATTTGGTATTTCAATATAAATCCAGTGTTTTACTTCAGTAAGAGAAAAAATAAAAAACACAGATTTTTGTTAATTTCAGCATGGCGAAAGTCTTTCTTTAGATTGGCCATAAACTGAGTTCTTCTGTAGGGGGGAAAAAAAGCTCTTTTCAATTACCAAATACTTCATATGGTAATTTCACCCGAACAGGGTTTCCACTTAACACAGTTGAAACAGTAAGGTTTCCACTTAAATTTGTAACATGCTTCAAATACACCACTAGAAACATGAAGGGGATGTTCAGCAGTAGTTCTGGATTGAGTACACCAATCGCAAATCCAAGCCCAATCTGATGACAATTCTACGAACCACAATAATAATAAAAAAATTAAAAATAAAAAATAAAACTGCTAGTTTAATTCTTGATCTCACTACAAGCCATTCTCATCATTGTAGTAGCAACAGCCTCACTCAAGCCCTTGTAACAATACCTCATAGCCTTTAATGATTTCAATACAACCTCTAACATATCTATTGCAAACCATCAGCAAGTGTTGCAGTTGCATGAGTTGGATGTAGGATTATGATTGCCCTTTTCTGTGGGTGAAACTATTTGCTTTATTTGTTGTTGTTGTATCTTTAGAAATTTGTCTTAATAAAACCTTGCCATTCATCAAACAAATAATATGTAACCTCTAACTTCATAGTTACTTGTTTCCTCTCAAGAAACCACCACATAACCATCCTTGGTAGGCCCACTCAGCCCAGCTTTGGACGGGACTTCGGCCTGGCATGTATGGCTTGATCAATTTTCTGCTCAGGCTTGGGCTTAGGTCATTTAGCCTGAACGAACCCACACGGACTCAACTTCATGTGGATATATGTTCTATTCTACGAATATGCCATTTCAATCATCTATTAGGCAACACATGTATGTTACAAGTGGACCTTGGTTTCAATTTTCTAAATGTTTATTTCTTTGTGCATTGTCAGTCCACCTGATAAAGGGGTGGATTAGAAACATTAACCATAGGAAATAGGGAATCAATCAATTTTCAGGTTGGGCATAGTTGCACCAGCCCAGGCTCAGAACCAACTTACTTCAGGCTCAGACTTGGACCTGCTATAGTAGGCCCATATGAACTCAAGCCGTGCCGTGCCTAGCCCAGCCGAAACCTGGCTCATTGCCAACCTATTCCTAGGTACTCTCTCCCACTCCCTGTCACCATCATTCCATCTCCATATCTTCATCTATCTATCCAACCAATCATGTACAACAAGGTGTTCTTAAGAAGATGGATGAAGGAACCAACCAAGCTGACATATTGAGAGATTTAAAAGGAGAAATTAGATGAAATAAACCATCAAAATTGTCCTGTTTTAGAATCAGAATCTGTTAATTGATGACAAATGCCAAGGCACTTGGCAGTTGGCACCAAGGAGGCAAAATTGAGAGGTAATTTGAGGAACATGTGCCAATTGGCACATGTGTGGAAATCTGAGCCATTCAGCAAATGGGGCACACCATGAAAATGGCCAGGAAACAAATGAGGCCAGTCCGCTCATCACATGGGTCACATGTATGAGGAAAAAAAAAAAGATCATTAGAAAGAGAAATTGATCAAAAATCTAAAATCAAAGTGTAGATCTTCCCAAACCTAATAGGAGGAACATAAAATATTTTGGCCAAGGCATATTCACAGTGAGTTCCACAAATTGAAAGGCTCGAATCATGCACACATGTGGTATTGACACTTGACAGCTTTACTGCAAACCACCAACTCAATCTCTCCTTGTGCAGATCTCATTGGCATTTCTTGATAGTGGGTTGATGCTCCACTATAACCCCACAAGATAATAGTACTTTGAAATATACATGGCCAAAATTTCCAATTTTCAAAAGTAGAAAATGTACTCCAACAAAATTATACACAATGAAATAGAGAGGCCCAAAACTTTCGAGTTTCAAAAGTTGAAAATTGACTCCTAAGAAATCCAACACCATAATAATCATACTTACTTCGTCATCTTTCCCATTAATGACATTAGAAGCCCTTTCTTTCAACTTTGACAAAATTACAGAATCCACATCTTTGGCATCATGTATAGAAGCACGCATGAACTCTGCTGAAAGAATGCTACAAGAATGAATTTAACTAGTTAAGCTACAAGCTAGACATCATACAGCTCATACATTTCACAAAAAAAAAAAAAAAAAAAAAAAAAAAAAAAAAAAACCGGGAAGGCCAATATGCATTTATGCACCAATCAATAAACAAGAATGTGTTTGGCATGTTTATTGGTGATTAATCAAATAGATTTTAACATAAAATTAATGATCCGGGATTGCAAAAAGTGCACAAAGCAGATGATAAACATAATGGGTTGGAGAACTTCAAAATAGGTATGGCAACAAAGACAATTAAATGCCCTAGATCAAATTATAACCGAAAACTAGATGTTTAAATAACGCTCACATTCATCTAAATGAAGCATATTAAAAATCACGTCACCAAAGCGTAGTTGGGTATTTGATGCAACCAAATCGAAAGGAACAAGTTTCAATTTGGATATATACCTGTTCTTGATAGATCATGTCACCAAAAAATACCACAAATTGATAATTAAGCAGACATAAGAGGAGAACCACATGCTATGATAAAATACAGCAACTAGTGCTGTGGATAGAAGCAAAACATGCTAACAGGAAGACAAACATGCTAAACCCTATTGAAAAAAAAAAAAATCACCATATTAACAATTGAAATATGGTCGAAATAAAATTTTAAATATATATATATATATATATATATCTCTATTTGAAGGGGCTTCTTCCTATACCTATGAATTCCATTGAACCCAGAAATGATACATTCAAAAAATCTTTTTGGCATTTCAATATCAATAGATTGATTGTTTCACTCTTGTATCTTCCAAAAGGGAAAAAGATCTCTGAGAGTTGTTCCATGGATCCGGAAGTGATTACTCTGGTTCACCCAATAACTAAATACTCAAATTCCATCCCTGATTCAAAGGTATGGCTACAAATGTACACACTTGTATAACAATTGCAAATTGCAATTTAGTTCCACAAACTAAGTAACCCTTAGTTGTTTACTTGATCAGAAAATCAAAATTAAAACCCTATCGGCCAAAAACATCATCATGAGCAATACTAAGTTCGTTCCTATCATCATCAACATCTAAACCTCAACCAATTACTTGGGGTTGGATGCATGAATCATGTTCCAGAGTACCACCCTATCAAAGGTCATACCTTCAATTAGACCATAGGTCATCTAGTCTTTTCTCACCACTTTCATCCACAACCTTTTGGGCCTTCCTGTTGCCCTTTTAGATACTTCCTCATCTTACCACTTGTACCAACTCACTCCTAGATGGCCTTCAATGCATATGACCAAACCATCTAATTCTATTTTCCATCATCTTATCACCTATTGGTGCCACTCCTATGTTCTGATGCATTCATTTCTAATTATATCCTTCCTCGTCTTGCCACTCATCCATCTCAACATCCTCATTTCATCTACACTCGTCCAATGAAGATATTGCTCCTTAACTGCCCAACGTTGTCCTATAAAGCATGGTTGGTCTTATAGCTATCTATAAAATTTCCCTTTCAATTGAGTGGTACACGACTGCTAGTGCACCTTGCTGTCAATCACGTGAGTCCATGTGTTAAGAAGTCAGTTGAGCCCTTGAAAGCTGAAGATCAAAGAGACAAGAGGACATGTGGCATCAAGGAGCAAAGAACAAGTGTATCAGGTGCCTTGGCGACCCTAACCCTTGACCCAAAACAACCCTAAACCTCTAGATGATCATGCCCTAATAGGTAAACCCTTGATTGATCATCACATAGCCTTAGGAGCCCCATTAGAACATGATTAGTAAGGCTAAAACAAGTGCGGATTCCTGTGAAACAAACCGCCCAAACATTAGCCTTCGAGTGATCTACAATCGATCGATTGATCGGTCGATCGATTCCCGATGGATCTTGCTAGATTGGGCTCGAGCAATCGAAGGTGGCCAGAAACGTCCAACAACAAATTAATTATATTCTATATTTTCTCGATGCCATCAAATAATCCTTCGATGCCATCGAAGGGGAGTTCGATCGATCAAATGCCTCGCTCGATCGATCGAAAGAGCCTTTTTTTGCCCGGTTTTTTACTGTTGCTCATTTTTTTACCGTTGGAACTCGGTTTCTTTATATAAGGCATTCGGTTCTTGGGCTTTTTGGATGGATTTTTGGTGTAATAGAAGCTTAGGAGAATCCCCACTCATATCCCACATTCTTAGCCTCTAAATCCATAAGATTTGATTCATCTTCTTGTGCTTAAACACTCTAATGAGGACTCCAACCTCGGTGTTGAAGATGAACTCAATCTCCACCTTGTTCTAGAGATTAGACTTAGACCCATGCTCATTGACAAAACCTGTGTCTAAATCCTCTAGAACACCCATCTAGCTGAATCCCCTAGGAGTTCAATTATCACATTAGTTGTAGGAGGTTCTACCACCCTCCCATCACCTTGGTCACCTCAACTGGAGCATCGCATGCAAGTCGTTTGGTCTTGGAGTTGAAGCACTAGCAAGCATCGGCATCAACGATCGGGGGAGCAATTGACAAGCGGATTCAAGCACGGAAGAGCTTTGAAGAAGCGACTCAAGCATGGCGCATCAAAGGGGCTCAATTCGAAAGTGTCAATGAGTAAGTTCACATACTCTCTTTCCTTGTAAAGAAGTAAGGTTTTTGTAACCCGAACTTGATAGGTTCTTATGTAGGATTGAGGATAAGAGTTAGTAACCCAAATACGATAGGTTCTTGTGTGAGACCTAGGCACTTGTGTAGAGTCGAATTCACTAGACAAGGGTGAGTACGTGTTAGTCTCCGTGGGAGCCTCCGATGGGAGTAAACGTAGGTCCTTGGACTAGAGTCGAGGTTGTTGGTTAACCGATAGAAAACCAACTAAAGTCTCTTAAAGGAGCCTCCGGACAGGAGTGTACATTAGGTCCTTGTATAGGGTTATACAGGTTAGAGGTGAACTTGATTAAAACCTCTAATAGTGAATACCAGTACACTAAAGGAGAGTGTGTCCGCCAAGAGTGGAGTAGGGAAACTAAACCACTATACATGCTTGTGTTTGGGATTGTCAATTAAGCACTTTCTAATTATGCATATGTGATTGATTAGTTGAATTATATGTATGCATGATTGCCTTGAATGCTAGGATTTGAATGGTTAGCACATTCCACACATATGTACATTATCGATTATAGACTAGTTGTTTGAATTGGAATATCACGTATAGTCTATGTGATTGGACCCACTATTCGCTTGGAAGCCTTAGTGTTAATTGCCTTGATTAGTTTAATTAGACAATTGAGCATTTAATTGGCAAGATTTTAAGTGGTCCTATTCACGATTCTACTAAGCAATTTCCCCAATTGACTAAAACACTAGCTACATTCCTCCTCTACAAATATTAGAAGGCCATAGTGTCCTAGATCTCCTTTGCAGCTTCATAGTACATAAAAGCCCTATTTATCTCTCATTTCATAGAATGAACCAAGTCATTATCATCATATTGTTTGCTAACCAATCTATATGAGATTGATCAGTAGTCAACGGCTCCACAATTTTACCGTCCAAATATCTTAACTTCCATTGTAAGACCCGAGGCCCCGAAATCTGGTTCGTACACTGGATAGTCGTTGGCTGTAAGTCCATTGGCCCCGAGAATGTTTTGACTTGATCATAATGTTGTTCTGTTATCGAGTCGCAAGCCGTATTTCAACCCGATGTCCGAATTTTAAGATACAAACTTAAAATTAAACAATCTGAGAAATGACAATTATGTCCATATTTTATCTGGCGAAGCCCCACCATCGAGTTTTCAAAATCTGTTAGGTCCGAGAGCCTAACCGTTGTGACCGTAGTTGAGTTACAGAATTATTGGCGAAAAAGGCATGTCAATAGGACACCCGGATTGTAAGTTATGAATAGATAGGTACATGTATATTTTGAAAAAATAACTCAAATGACCTCGATTTTTTTAAAATTCTTGGAATACTTTATTTCAAATCACTTAAATAACATTTTGTTTATTGTTACCATAAGTTTAAACTTCTCAAAATCATCACAAAACATCCCATAATCCTTCTTTTTAGACAAAAGCCAATTTAAAACCATTTTCAAGTCCATACATATGACAACCCTCTTTCAACATCCCATTTCCAGCACTCTTTCTTGTTGAGTGTGAAGTTGAGAAGAAAAAAAAAAAAAAATAGAAGCAAAGGTTGAGATCCAATCATCTGATAGTTACAGGTGAGTGCATAGATTAGGAGCACGCATATATGTGCATTGGGGTTTCTTTGAAAACCCTATTGCTGAATTTTCTGATTTAGGGTTAGGTTATTGTTGGATTTTCCGGGTTAGGTTATTGCTGGATTTTCCTTGAAAGCCCTATAAAAGACTAGATTTTCTGATTTAAGGTTAGGTTATTGCTGGATTTTCCATGAAAGCCCTTTAAAAGACTAGATTTTCTGAATTAGGGTTAGGTTATTGCTGGATTTTCTGTTGTAGTTGGTTAACTTGTTGCCGGATTTTCGCACAAAGCCCTATAGAAGACTAGCTTTTTTGATTTAAATTGGTTAGGTTATTGCTGGATTTTCTTAAGGTTATTGCTAGATTTTCTGAGTTAGTTGGTTAGGTTATTAATGGAAGATTAGATGATAGAGATGATTTAGTTTTGTTTAAAGTCATACACATTTCCAACAGTTTCTCTCTGTCCCTTACAAAGTCCGCCCACTACTTGTCTGATAAAACGTTTGAAAGAATTATCCTTCATCCTTTTGATGTAGTTAATTCTTGAGAAAAACATGCTTGTGGCATGAAGTTTTATAGCGGAATGAATCCCGGATTGGATTTAGATTGGCTAAGTCATATGCATGATTCATAGTTGTTGTATCATTGTATGTATGATTGAGAGTGAATGATTCATATCATGATATGGTGATCATAATGGGTTGTATTACGACACACGATGTGTCTATGATGAGTATGTAAACCGTCTAGATACAGGATGCATTACATGAGACCCCTATGAGGAACTTAAATTTATGAGGAGACCACATGAGGAAGGTTGTCCTATACTTGCCTTGAAAACCATGATATATTATGCTTGTATGTATGCATACGGTGATTGTAAATGCGATGAAATATACTTTGTTATGACTTGAATTGGACACCACACCGAAAATGTGTAATTCGACAAGACATGATTAGAGGGTCCATGGGTGAAAGTCCCTAAACCCGATTGGTACCATTGAGAGTAACCAATGCCTAGACCGGGTGGAAGAACAGAGTGCTGGAATGCTGAAATACCAAAGTAAGCAGCAACTCCCACCGACGCGTGTCGATTGGTTAAGAGGTTTGACCTGACCTGCTTATGAGCGAGCAAAGATAGGTTGTGTATGACAGCTCGTAAATTGTTCGCTATCGTTTTGCCATGCAACTTATGACTTTTCGCTGTTAGGCAGATAGTGAGATTCAACACAAGTGGGTTAGACAAGTTCGGCCCGTGAACTATGTAGTCCACCTTTGTAGTTGACCACGGTGGAAAAAGTCTATACAAGTGGGTAGCAATCATATGGGAGTCTCACCTCTGTTTCAGACCTTGGTGATCCAATTGGGAAATGTGGAAAGTTGTGGAAACGTTGAAAGAGTATGTACGTTACAAGTCGTTAGAAGTCCCACCTCTGTATATAAAAATGATTTGGAACATAAAAAGTGGCATAATGCATTGTATCTTTATTTTATTGTTATCGGTCCAGCGGGCCTATGCATTATATGAGCATGACATGAAACATGCATTTTCACTGCACACAAGCACTCACTGGGCTTAGTAGCTCAAGCTTTCCTTTCTATTTTTTTTTACAGGTGAGAGTAGGGAGCTGCAGGAGTAGAGGCTACAGACTCTAGTTGTCCTTTTTGTTTTGTACATATCAGTGTATATATTTTTTTGTAATACCCTGAATATGTACATCAGGTATAGTAAATATGACATGGTTTATGTTTTGGTTTTGCCTTGATGTGCTCAGTTGTACACAGTAACATATGTTGAATATGATGAAATTTTGAGAAATGATACATGTATGTCATCTTTACTTTCAGAAATCTTCCTTGTGGAGCCCCGCTTATGGGACTTAGTATGTGATAGTTGGAAGTCCCAAAATCGGAGTTCTACGAAGGCTGTTAACCAAAATTTAGTGTATAGTAATCATGGATTACCAACACTAGATTTAGGGACGTGACATCCATTTTCCCTTAATGAACATTCAGGGTGACTTGGACAATTTCAAACATCGTGTTTTGCCCATCAAATCTCACAGTAGTTATTTGTAATACGGGGTGTTCTAAAACACTAGATCCCAAGGTTCCCTTTGCTTTACACTCGAGGAACGGTTTACATTCAAAGAGGCCCCATCATTTGAATAACAAGTCTTTTTCCATTACAGCAAATCATTGTGACCATGGAAACTTGCACCATATATCTAGTCCACACTAGGCATACCCTCAAGACATCTCCAACATCACTTTTCTACATATAGGACTGCAGGCTACAAGCCACACACTCTATGCCAAGATCCTTATGAAGAGTCACAAATCATCAACAATACTACACAATTTCAATTACAGGCCAGAAGTCCAAATCACACAATACAGACCCCAGAAAATCGCAAAATGTGACTTGCATGTATTAATAGAAGGAGATAGGTGTGGTACTCCAAATGGCTATACATGCATAATATATCTCTCTCCAATATTCTTTGAGTTCACAATTATCCAAAACAAGTTTTCCAATGGAAGCACTATTTTTGAAGGGTTCTACAATTTTATTCAAAAAGAAAACTACACAAAAGGACGACAAGGCATCATCCAAGAAACAAAGAAACAAAACGCACCCTGGCTTCCCCCCAACATGACCATATGATTATCCCGAAGAACTATGGCGGCAATTGCCCAACCCATGAACATCCTCTTGGCTTTAAATGCAACTTCTTCCGCTTGGCACTTGTCCCCAAAGTCCAATTATTCCAATGGAACAGATCAAGTATATAATTGCAACCACAATATTCACATGTGATCGCATAATCGATTATCGCACATGCATACATGCCATGGGATCACGTCTTAATTCCATGAGTATGCGAATATGTAGTCCAACAGTCAGAAATCTGACCGTTGGACTTTTTTGTTGTTAACATGCTTTTGCCTATAAAAAGGTGCACCTCTCTCTCTCTCTCTCTCTCTCTCTCTCTCTCTCTCTCTCTCTCTCTCTCTCTCTCTCTCTCTCTCTCTCTCTCTCTCATATTTTTGTAATTGTAACTCCACCACTATAGTGAGACTCTCTCTCCCCCCTCTCAAATAAAAGTAGACTAATAGTTATAGTACATTAGTATTTAGAAGTGCTTTAAATAGCGTGTAGCGTATAGCGTGGCGTTTAGCCCTCTATAGCGTGTAGCATAAGCTACACATTCCTTAATATTTTTAATTAAAATAATAGAACATATGATAAAATTTACAAAATTCATAATTTCTATGAGTTCTTGACTACGAATCCATATCATCAACCACTTATTTCCATGCAAAATCCCTCTCTCTTTGCCTTTAGACATCTCTAAGTATGACTTCGTTTTTATTTATTGAAACATCACAAATTCATGATATAGACCACAATTTGGATTGTCCGAATTGATCTAATTGCTCTATCTACGATATGGACCACAATTTGGATGGTCCGGATTAGTTTAATGTAGTGCCATGTGTCATAGGAATAAGTCATCACTATTTTAAAATAGGTGTTTAACTTACATAGAAAAAACACTTGAAAAAATAAGATTCCAAGTAGCTTACGCCATCCATGCTACACTACATGTAACATACGCTACAAGCAGCATAGCTTACGCTACATACCATGTAGCTTATGATACCAGGGAATTACGCTACATGCATACGACACGTAGCGTTTTCGCTACGCTACGCTACATAACGTACGCTACAGCGCTACTGAAAACACTGGTATTTAGTAAGTACTTATTACTTAACTAATAACTACTACCTATATATATATCCTATAGTTATTTCTCAAATGCTTATTTGTTTGGCTAATACTGTAATTGGCTTACACTCTTACTCATACACTACTTAGTACTTAGTACTCACTAGTACTTAGTAGTTAGTACTTACTAGTTTGTAGTTTCTCAAATTCTTATTTGTTGATTACTTGAGTTGACTCAACTCATCAAGTACTACCATCATGTCTTCTTCCCAATCTTCTTCTTTGAAACCAAAGTCAAGTGGCCCGGGTTGAAAGTATGAACACTATCATAGTGCCGGCGAAAAGTCGTTAATAATATGTGATTTGTGCGGGTTTGTAAGTTCCAATGGTATTGGCCGGCATAAACAACACCTTGAGCACACACCGAGATCAAATGCAAGACATGTCCCAATGTTACTCCAGAGATCCGTAAGGAAATCATGGAGCACATGGACAAGCACGCTTGAAAAAGACATGACACCGCGGTTATTCAAAAAGAATTTATGGAAAGAGAAACATATGAGGGCATTGATGTTGTCGATTTGGATGCTTCTACACCACATACATCTGCAGGGCAAAATCTAAACAGGCACCCAAAAGAGCCCGTGGGCATTGGCTTATAGATAGGTGGTACAGACTACATCCCAAAGATGTTGTTGACCAAAGGAGTAAGAACAAAGGACCCACCCAAACTACTTTGGATAGCTCTTATTAGCAAAATGATAGAAAAATCACAATTCAATATATTGCAAAGTGATTATACCAAGCTGGTGTAACTTTCAACATTATAAAGTTGAAG
Source organism: Magnolia officinalis (assembly GCA_021015155.1). Lineage (NCBI taxonomy): Eukaryota > Viridiplantae > Streptophyta > Magnoliopsida > Magnoliales > Magnoliaceae > Magnolia > Magnolia officinalis. The sequence goes on from JAJHSJ010000014.1 coordinate 33,540,773, forward strand.
AGCTTCAAGGTAATGGTTGGAGTTATATGTCAATTTGGACTTGAATTGAAAATCACGTCCTATCATGATGTGAGGGAGAGTTGTCTAAAAAACGAAATTGAGCTTACTAGAAACTTTATCTCCAAATACAAAGAGAGTTGGGAAGTCTATGTTTGTATGCTAATGGCCAATAGATGGACTGATAAATCTAGTCGAACATCAATAAACTTTCTTGTTAATTGTCCAACTGGGATAATATTTTTAAAGTCCATGGATGCATCGACTCATTCCCACACGGCCGATTATTTATTCAAATTGTTAGATAGTGTTGTTGAAGAGGTAGGAGAGGAATATGTTGTTGAAGTTATCATAGACAACGTAGCCTCTTATGTAGTCGCAGGTCACCTTCTTATGGAGAAGAGGCAACGTTTATTTTGGACCCCATGCATGCCATATTGTATTAATCTAATAGTAGAAAATGTAGGTAGAATGTATATTAAGGTAATTGCTAGGGCTAGGAGAATACGGTCTTTATGTATGCCCTTCTTCATCACATGAGAAGGCACATTTAGTGTAATTTGCTTTGTTCGGCCATGACCCAATTCACAACAGTCTCCTTTTTTCGCAACAGTCTTCTTAACACTACGAAGGTTACATTCAAAGAAAATTGAACTTAGAACCTTTGTAGCATTGGCCGATTAGAATAATGGGCTCAGGTCAAAGAAAGCCGAAAGAAAGTTAGTCCAACAAACCATTCTTTCCCAATCGTTTTAGAATCAAGTGATAAAGGCCTTAAAATTATCAAAAGCCTTAGTAGGTATGTTGTGATTGGTGGACGGTGATGAAAAACCACCTGTGGACAAGGTATCCCGTATCGGTATCGGTTGGCGTAACGGTGCCCTCCGATACCGATACGGATACGGGGGTGTAACGGCGATACGGGGGCGTAAAGGCCCGTAACGGTGCAATTTTTTTTTTTTTGCCAAAAAAATATGAAAAAATATGGATTAAATCCGGAATATTCTAAGCATTCCAAATATGCATTCATTTATAAATTGGAACATGTTTATGGTGGTGTAACGGTCCACTCTTTGGTGAGTTGTATCGGACTGTCTGATGAATTTATGATCCAGATAAACTGAATTTGACTATAAAATTCATATATTTAATTTTCTAAATATCTAATTTATATACTTAACAATTTGATATCATTTCTCCCAATAGTTCTTTAAAAAAATGAAATTAAATTCAGGTAGATGGCCTTGCCAATTTGGGGCTGACTTGGAGGACCAATCCATGCCCCAAATCAGCATCAAATTCATGCAATTTATTGGCATTATCCCACTTATGAATTGGTGGACATATATTGGATAGTGAATCATGAAAAAAATCAAAAGGCCCTATTTTAAAAAATAAGAGTCCACAAAATAACAATTCAAACTATTCAAACAATTTGATTTTGGCATTATGAGTTAGCAATTACAGTTCATAATTTAATTGGTAAATTTTAAGTTAATACATGTGTGTGTACATTTTTTAAGGGCCCGAATTAGGTGGCCACGGATTGTGAGTTAAGCCCTAGTGAGTGTCAAAGCCTCACCAGTGATTTATATATCACACGTGATATTTTGCTTATTTATCACACTCCCCAATAATTTTAGGAATATTTTACATCAAAATGATGAAGATAATAATTCAAAAAGTCACAGTCATGATGGATCAGAAACAGAAGCACATGATCAAAGTAAATGTGTTATATCCATATCCATCCATTTTGTCCAATAATTTTATTGGATGGGCCCATGACAAATCAGTTGTGGATCATGATTTAAATGAATTAAAATCTCAAGCAAGTAACATGTGTGTCTTCCTTCATCCACGTCAGTGTGACCCTATTAACAAGTTAGATGAAAAATAACATTACAGTGTACCCTAAGAAATTTAAAGGTATTGGAAAAAAAATATGTAAATCCAGATCTTCATGGACCACTAGTGGGCCAGGCGGGCCCCTCGATATATTTGTATATCCATGCCGTCAATCCATTTTGCCAACTCATTGTAAGACACGGTCCAAAAATTCAGGTAGATTTAAATCTTTAGTGGACCACTAGTGAGCATGCCTTACAAGCGGGGCCCACCTCAACGCATTTGTTGTATATCCATGTGGTCCATCCTTTTTTGCCCACTTATTTCAGGGCATGGACCCAAAAATGAGGCTGATCCAAATCTTAGATAGATCACAAAATGAGCCTTAAGAAGATTTTAAAAACGGTGGCATTCAATCCCAACTGCGTGGTCTAATTGAGATTTTGATCCCTTTATTTCAAGAATCATGCTTAAAATAAACTTGAAAAATTATGAATGGCATGGATTTACCATACATAAATCAAGGTGGGCCCCACCGCACGCAATAAAATAGTGTGTGCACTATGCAGCATGCACTGCAGATTATACAAAAAAAAAAATTGCGTGGCTGTGAAACAGCCACGCCATTCCGTTCGGTTTTTCTGGAAAAAGAAAAGAAAAGAGAGGGAAATGAAAAGAAAAGAGGGAAAACAGAGAGAGGGGACCGAACCGAAAAAAAAAAAAAAAAAAAAGAAAAGGTATGTTTTTTTTTTTTTTTTTATAAACCATTTTTTTTTCCATTTTTCTTTAGGGTTATGGACCGTAACGGTCGTTATGGGCCGTAAAGACCGTTACGAGCCGTAACGGCCGTTACGGTCACAAAAATCCGTAACGGCCGTTTCGACCCCGTATCGCGTCCCACCATTACCGTTACGTATCGGCCGTTACGGCCGATACATAACCGATTTGGGATACCCTGCCTGTGGGCTATATTTACAATGCGCTGGAAAGGGCTAGAAACAAGATCATAGACCACTTCAATAATAAGGAACATGATTATAAGCCCGTCCTAGATATTATAGATAGTAGATGGGGCAGCCATATGTCATCCCCATTGTATTTGGCTGCCTACAACCTTAATCCAGCCATATTCTTTGCATCTGTCGATCAGGCTATGACATAAATGACGCATATGGTCGATTTTCTTGATGTTTTGAAAAGAATGATTCCAGATAAACAAGAGGGATAGGATTTCTCAAGAGTTGGACTTTAAATGAAGATTGCAAGGATTTTTCTCAAGAGAGTTATTAGGCATGAAAGTATGAAATTGCCTAGTAAGTATGCATTTCTACGAAGTATGAATACGGTTGTTCTTACTTCTTAATTCTTAGTTCTTAAAAGTTACAACTTACAACTTACAATGTAAGAAGTCTAAGTGTCTAACTTACACTTATTTGCACAACTAGCTGGTGGTCAATGTATAGAGTTGACTCGAATAGAAGGGATCCGACACTACAAAAGCTAGCCATGAGAATTCTTGGCCTTACGTGTCCTATGAATGGTTACCAACACAACTAAAGTACATTCGAGTCGGTAAGTTGAAGACTTAAAGTTCTATAATTCAATTTCGGTTCACTAAACATAAAAGAAAACAATAATCATCAATTCTAATTCACTTTTAATAAAATTTTGAAATGCTTCGCAGATTCACACGAAAAAAGAAATCGTCTCGAACAAAAGAAAATAACCTAGACTTCGTCTAGTATAACCAAAAGATGAGAGAATGATTCCAGGCTAGGCGAGAAAAACTTGATTTCTACGATCCTATCTATAGGGGTGCACATTTAACTGGTAGAAGCGTGGAACCGGACCGGAACCGACCAAACGGTCCGGTTTGGTCCGGTTCTAAAGTGCACCGGTTCCGGTTCCGGTTCCAAAAATCAAAGAACCGGTTACATCGGTTCGGTTCTCGGTTTGGGGGTATGTAGAACCGAACCGAACCGTGAACCGATCCGTAGAACCAAACCGTGGATCCGATCCATAGAACCGAACCGTGGAACCGAACGTGGAACCGAACTTGGAACCGAATCAAGAACCCTTTGTTGTTTCCATATTTGACTCATGATTTATGGTTTATAATGCACAATTTAATTATTTTCATAAATGTATTTTTGTACACCTTATACAATATCTAAACCATTCATCAAATTGACCACAACGTGGATGGACATGGGCTTGCAATTGGGCAGGATTATAAAAAGCCTAGAACCGTGGAACCGATCCGGAACCGAACCGGTTTTAATGGTTCGGTTCCGGTTCGGTTCTAGGATGACAACGGTCCGGTTCCGGTTCCAAATATCCTAGAACTGTTGGGAACGGTTCGGTTCCGGTTTCACCCCAGAACCGGACCAAACCGACCCGTGTGCACCCCTACCTATCTACCTAGATGATTTGGAGGTAGACGGTGAATGACTTGTGGAGACAGAGGATCCAGTTTTTGCAAGTGAGTCCCTGACATGGGCCCAAGTCGAATACGCCGCTTATGGATAGGCACCTGGCAAAGGTTCTCAAAAGCAGAAAAGGGGGCAAGTAATAGCACAAGGCATAGTAGCAGTCAAGGCCAAGAAGATGAGATTGAAGAAGTATAAGAAAAGATGCTCAACCATTGGATGTGTATGAGCAACTTGTGTGAACAGATGATGAAGAAATAGAAGAAGATGAAGTGTACGTTGAAGAAAGAGATAACTCTAACGATGATGATGATGGTGGTGGTGATGTGTGACAATGGGAGAGGAATCGATGTAAATAGTAATCCGTATATTTTGTAATTGTAACTTGTAAATGTAATTGTAGGTTGTACACTTGTATTGTAATTTGTAAATTTGTAAGTTGTAACTAGTTATTGTAAGTAATGTATATAGTAATCTTCATTCTTCAAGATTTCATTTCTCAATTAAAAAATAATAATAATAATAATTAATTTTAATAAGTTGACTCATTATTATTTTTTACATATTGGTTATTAACTTATAATAAAGCTTAGATGGTACCATAGTCGATAAGGTACCAAGTACCACTACTAATTACACAAATTAGAAAGAAATAGATTAGAAAAACAATATGGGTTAGTTATAGTAATTTTTCCCAATTTTTTCAGAATTTTTTCCATTTTTTTACTTTAAAAAATTAAAAATAAAAATAAAAACATGTGCATTCACATAAGCGATCGCACATGGTGGGTTGCATACAATCGCTTAGGCGATTGACGATATTGATATTAAACCTTTATTTAGCAAGCACATCCACTCCTATTGTGCTTCCTCAAGCGTGTGAGATATTCTAGCCAACTCTTTTATCTCCTCGATCCAATTTGTAATTCGAACTGTTCTGCTTGGCCATCTTATAGCATAAACAGACATGCCATCCACCATTATCAGGCCCAAAGAATGAGTTTGAATCTCATTAACATTTCCAAGTTGAGAGAGAGAGAGAGAGAGAGAAACAGGTCTGATGAAATTCTTCTCACCATATGAACCCAGATTGTAAGCCCACACTACACACCGAGTGCACCCATCTTGGATTTTAAAACAAGTTCCCATCAAAATTAAGGTTGAGGACGAACAAATTGAGAATGTTGACGGCGATTGACACAACTATGATTGAGTGCAGCATCTAGAGTTGCATGAGGGATGAAGGGAATAGATAGTAGATTCAAGTGCAGGAGCGGGAAAGCATTTGTTTCAAAATGTTAGCAAGTTTTTTTAGAGAACAAAGAAATTTTATTGAAGACCACGAACGCGAGAAAAAATACAAGAATCAAAAAAAAAAAAAAACCATGAGGAAAGATCAGCGTGCGTAGCTGATTTTAAAAATAAATAATAATAATAACCATTCTGATGCAGCATTTGCAATCATATGAATAGTTTCTAGAGTAGAGCATTCCTTGTTATGAAAGCAGCAACTATGACAAGCCCTCCAAATGAACCATAAAGTTCTCATCGCAACGAGTCTCCAAATGGATATCCGGGACTTTCCCACTCCACTCCCATGCCAAGCCCACAAGAGTTGATCAACCAACTACGGCATCACCCACGAGATATGGAAAATGTGGAAAAAGTGCAGCCATACTTGCCAGGCGAAAGGTAACAATGAATGAAGAGATGATTAGGGGTGTACATTGAGTTGAACCGAGTCGAGCTGGCCTCAACTTGACTCGGCTCAGCCACTAGCTGACCTCAGCTCGAACTCGGCTCGGGTCGGTCCTTGAGCCTGACTGGTCAACTCACTCGGTTCGGTCAGCAGCTCGGGTCGAGTTCGCCATTGAGGCATTTCCACAAACACCTAGACTGCACCTTCAAAATCCCTTTGTATGTGAAACAGAAGCAATGGTTTTACAGGTATTTTATCAAACACCTTCTAAGCAACATAAAAACCAAGAAAAAAAAGGGTATTTGTTTCATGTACATACCTTCCTTGCCACCAGCCACACTTCGTTAAGTAATTTTATCAAACACTTGGTGAGCAACATCAATGGCAAAGTAACCGAGTCACCGAACTGGTTCGATCCGAGTTCAATTCGAGCTGGATTTGATCCGAGTCAAGTCGAGCTGGGGCTGCTCGAACTCGGCTCGAACTCATTTTCAAGCTCAAAAAATCAGCTTGACTAGGCTCGAACTCAGCTTCGAACCGAATCGAATTGAGCTTTTATGAGTCGAGTCGAGCGAGCTAACCGAGCTAGCTCAGTTCGTGTACACCCCTAGAGATGATCGATGGATTCCGCTTCCCTCATGCACATGAGACATGTTCTGGAGGATGAGAGACCTCCTTTGAAGGTTGTCTATAGTTAGAACTCTTTTCCTACCCACAAGCCAAGCAAAAGTCGCGATCCTCAAAGGAGCACCATAAGACCAATGAAAATTAGGAAAAGAATGCGATTGGCCAGAATGGGAAGACTCAAGCTGAAAGAGCAGCCCGTAGAAGGAGCGCACGGAGAAATAACCGGGGGATGGGCTGTCCAAACCAACGAGTCTTCATCTTGAAGCGAGGGCAGGCTAAGGTTCAACAAATTAAGAAAAGAGAAGGGGAAGACCAAACAATTGAACCACCAATATAAGAAAAGCAACAATTCACCGTGACGAAATGATTGGGGGCAAGATGGGCCAATCCCAAAAAAGATATTGGAACGGTCTATCTCCACACCAAGTGTCTAACCAAAAACGGATACAAGATAGCCTTCCATATATGAGATGTGTGATAAAGCGAAGAGGATTCAATACCCCGACCACCAGGTGGAACATCATATTTGGAAATAACTATTTCTCTCCATAGCTTACCACCCGTGGAAGTAAACCTCCAATGCCATTTTCCGAGAAGAGCAACATTCACAAGATCCAGACGCTTCAAACCAGCCCCTCCCTCAACTAATGGCTTGCAAACTTCCTCCCATTTAAGCAAATGAAACTCGGCAGAATCCCCGGTCCCTTTCCAAAAGAAATCCCTCCTCAATTTCTCTAGTCTATCCAAAACTTAGGACACTTGAAAAGAGACATGAAATAAATCAGCATATTGGAGAAGGCCGATTTGATAAGAGTCAGACGGGCCCCCAACGAAAGATAGCGATGCTTCCACCTAGATAATTTTCACTCTATTCTTTCAACAACTCTGTCCCAAAGATGCTTAGTCGGCTTGCCAATGCACAACGGTAACCCAAGATAAGAAGAAGGAAAGGACCCCGGATTGCTTAGCAAGTATTGACACTACCTTGGAAGAAAAAGCAGGAGTAAAAGTTCGAGCGTAATTGAAGAATAAGAGGAACCTGGGTAGACGTGATTGGAGCCTAAACACGTCACCAAATCCCAATAATGGTACTCTAGTACCAATTTAATGCGATTGAAAGAAAATTTTAAAAGAAGACAAAATGTTAGTCGTACGAAGGAAACGGGAATTGCCTTTTTTTTCTTTCTTTTTTTTGCCTTTTTTTTTAAGCGGTAACACTACCCAGGATTGAACCCTAGATCACTCACAGACACTACACTATCTCTCCACTTGCTCATCTAACGATTTTGAGCGGTAACACTACCCAGGATTGAACCCTGGATCACTCACACACACTACACTATCTCCACATGCTCATCTAACGAGTAGGAGACCCCTGTTGAAAAGTTAGCAACATGTAATCATCTGCATGACCCCCTAATCTATCTTGTAAACTCAACCATTACTCCCAAACAGCATACAGCTTTTAATCCTAAACGCTTTTTTAAGAGGCTTTAATCCTAAACATCGATCATTTAAAAATACTAGAAGTACCTTAATATTTCATAATTTCTCACTACATTCATTTTGAGGTTATAATTAAAGCATAAAAGGACTAATCTTGCATAATGCTTAGAACTTGTCCTCAACAATCTGAAAAGAAATGTCCAAACAAGTTCTTCATATAACAAAGTGAACGTTTGAGAAGCAAATAATGCTTCCTAGAAGTCATTGCTTAGAAGCTTTGGAAAATTGCTGTAAATTTTTATTTTCCTTTTTATGAAACCAAAATGTCCATTTGGCATCCAAACTATGTTGTATTTGAACTTTTCAAGAAGATTACAATCAATTGTTAATTATTATATTGCAATTGCAATGAATTACATACATTACTACCAATTTCCCTTTTTTCCGATTTCCATGAAATTGGCAATCAAACATGAAGAGAAAATAACATACTTATCCTCGTTCTTGCGTGGGGTGCTAAATTTTCAAAAGGACAAAAATGTAGAGATTTCTGTAGACATACCTGTTTATGGAATCTATAGACATTGCCAATTCATCCCGAAGATGACGAAAACAATGGAGACCAGTAAGATCATCGCCATCCTGTTAAACAAAAAAAAAAAGGATTATAAGAAGATAACAAACTAAACAATAAAGAAAACAGGACTTGGGATGATCTACTATAGTTAGCTATCTTTGAATATTTTTGCATATATGCATTAACAAAGGTGTTGGGAGGAAAGTCAACTCTCTAGCAGCATGAGTTGAAGCCAGAAGGCAAGCCTTGAACCACTTTAACAGCAAACCAAGAATAAAATGCATCTCCAATCTATGTCACCAAGAATAACATGCATCTCCAATCTATGTCCCTACTAGTTCTTTAAAAGAAATAAAGGCATGAGATAGTGTTATCTACTATCTAAAACGCCTTTTGTAAAAGAAAGTTTTTTAGTCAAGACACTGGAGTGCATGTTAAAAATGCCCAATCTCAAAACTAAATAAAATTGGCAATACAGTACCTCATGTTGTGTAGATTCATTTATTCAATTCATTTACTTCTGGTAACCTTTATCACGAGCATTAATTTTCATTCGTATGAATAGGTTATCCACTTTCAAGAAATAGGTAAATGCTTGTTTGATTTATCAATTCCAAACTTTAGTGAGACAAATTAGAAGTCTCACAGATTTATAGTTTCAATATCTTCGTGTTATCATTTATGTTTGGATCATTAGCAATGCAGTTCCTCAATGAAGCAATAGAGAGCTACAGCGTCTTGCATCGTCTGCGGGGTTAGCATCTGAATTCAATAAGCTTACAGAGCTTCAGGGTATTCGGGGCAGCTCAGTTCCTCAATGAAGATCATCTCTTGGAATGCTAGAGGGGTCGGGTCGAAGCAGAAAAGAAGGCTGATTAAATATTCATGTAGGTCTCGAAATCCTGACGTTATCTGCTTCTAGGAAACCAAAGTTCATATTTTTAATGATAGGAATATGGGTTCACTTTGGAAGGCTGCAGACGCAAAATGGGTGGTGTTGGATGCCAATGGAAGTGTAGGAGGAATTTTGATAGCGTGGAAATCGTCCCAATGGCTGTTGGAGACTTCTTGGATTGGTATCTTCTCGGTCTCGATTATTCTGAAAGATAGATCGTCTAATTTTAAGTGCCTCATTTCGTCAGTTTACAGTCCCACTCTTGAGGCCAAAAGGACAGATTTCTGGGAGTAGCTGAGTACTACAAGGCAGAGATTTCCAGGCCCGTGCCGTTTTGCTGGAGACTTTAACATGGTCAGATATGTAGAAGAAAAATCCCATTGTAGGAAGGTCTCTCCAGTGATGCGTACGTTTTCGAGTTGGATAGATGATCCGGAACTTGTTGACCTTCCTCTGCTCGGTTCCAGATTTACTTGGACCAACGGTCAAGTGAATCCTTCCCATTATAGACTAGACATATTTTTAGTTTCTTCCGACTGGTTGGAATGGTTCCCTCTTGCCTCTCAGTCAGTCCTCCTGAGAACAACATCAGATCACAGCACGTGATGCTGTCAACTGAGGAGCATAACTGGGGCCCGAAACCATTTAGATTTGAATCTTCCTGGTTAAATATTGAAGGATTTATTCAGTTGGTCTCCAATTGGTGGGGTGGATTTCATGTCGAAGGTTTTGCTGGATATAGGCTGTGCAGCAAGTTCAGAATGCTGAAGGACAAAATTGAGCAGTGGAAACAGGAAGTGCATTTCAAAAGGGAATCAGAAACGGAATCAATTATGTCGGAGTTGCAAGCGATAGATGTTGGAGCTAAAGATGGTCTCATGTCGATTGAGATTCTAAACAAAAGAATTCAGCTTATCCAGTCTTTGTCACCCAGGGTGCTTGAAAATGAAATTGCCTGGAAACAAAGATCTTGTGCCAAGTGGTTAAAGGAGGGAGATAAAGATACTAAATATTTCCATAGTATAGCCAGTATGCATACCAAAAAAAAAAAAAAACAGAATCAGCAGCATAATAGTGAATGACCGTCGTATTGAAGACAGATAAAATAGCGGAGGAGGCAATAGCGTATTTCAGCTCCCTGCTTAGGGGAGAACGATGGAATAGGCCTCTACTGGACCACCTTCAGATGGACAGTCTGTCAGTTGAAGACGCCTAAGCGCTAGAATCCCCGTTCAGTTTGGAAGAAGTGAGGTTGACTGTGGATTCTTTAGGAGGAGACAAGGCTCCAGGTCCAGACGGATTCCCCATTCATTTCTTACTTTATGGGAAGTGATCAAAGGCGATATTATGGAATTTTTCGAGTTTCATGATAGGGGCAGACTATCAAAAGGCTTGGGGGCCTCCTTTATAGCGCTAATTCCAAAAGTTTCGGGGGCGGCCTCTTTCAAAGACTTCAAACCGATTAGTCTGCTAGGGGGGCCATATAAAATCTTGGCGAAAGTTATGGCATCTCGTTTGAAGAAGGTTATTGGGAAACTTATTTCAGGAAATCAAAGTGTGTTCATCCCGAGGAGGCAGATTATTGATTGTGCTCTTATTGCGAATGAATGTTTGGATTCTAGTCACAAAGATAGATCGAAGACGGTTCTATGTAAGCTGGATATTGAAAAGGCATACGACCATGTGGACTGGGGCTTTTTGCAGTACATGTTGAGGCGGATGGGTTTTGGCGAGAAATGGAGAGGATGTATTGGATAGTGTGTAGGGTCAGCCTACTTTTCGATTCTTCTAAACGGGTCCCCGAAAGAAGTTTTTAAAAGCTCAAGAGGCATTCGTCAGGGCGATCCTTTGTCCCCGTTTCTCTTCCTCATAGTGGGGGAGGCCTTTTCTAGAATGCTACAGTCACGACAGGAGGCAGGGATTTTAGGTGGCATCAGAGTGAGAGGAATGCCCACTCTGATATCTCATATTCAGTATGCGGATGATACCCTGATCTTCGGTGAAGCAGATTTAGAAAAGGTGGCAAACTTGCGTACTACGATCCGATGTTTCAAGGCCATTTCAGGTTTAAGGGTTAATATGGCGAAATCTAAGATGTTTGGGGTTAATTTGAAGGAAGAAGAGGTTAGCAAATTTGCGGAATCCTTTGGGTGCTCTTCGGTTACGTTTCCGTCTTCTTTTGTAGGCCTCCTGTTATGCTTGGGATCGCCTCCAAAATCCTTACAGGATAAGGTCATTGATAGGTTCGAAAATTACCTGGCTAGATGGAAATGTAGATATTTATCTTTGGGAGGCTATCTCACTCTTATTAAGGCCGCTCTCTCAAATCTGCCTCTATATTTTATGTCCTTATTCAATATTCAGATGCCCGGCCTCAGTTCTGGCTAGTCTAGAAAGATTAAGACGGGACTTCCTTTGGCATGGCAAGGAAGAGAAGAAGAAGTTCCATCTCGTTCATTGGAATCAGGTGTGCAAGCAGTTCTAAGAAGGCGGAGCGGGGATAAAAGATCTCAAGAAAATGAATCGGGCTCTCCTAGGGAAGTGGATTTGGAGACCAAGGTCAAAAGGTGAAAGTCTTTGGAATAAGCTTATCAAAGGTAAATATGGCATGTCAGTTGGAGGTTGGTGGACCAAGGATTCAACTCTCTATAGGGCCTCGACCCTTTGGAAAGGGATTTTATCAATGAAAAAGGAGGTTCTTAAAGGTATCGGGTTTGTCCTAGGCAAGAGAGATAATATTCGGTTTTGGGAAGATATTTGGGTGGGAGATGTGCCCTCGAAAGAAGACTTCCTGAATATTTTCCTCCTCACCCCTAATCCAGCTATCTCTGTAGCTAGTTGCTTCTCTATCTCCGCCAGGAAGATAAAATGGAACGTGGTTTGCAGAAGAAACCTTCATGATTGGGAGGTTGATGAGTACGTGGGTCTCCTTAATCGGATTTATAGGGGCATGCCAGATCAGCAAAGTTCAGGCAGGTTAAGCTGGAGGGCGGAGAAGTCCAGCACGTTCTCAGTTAAATAGCTATACATTTTGTTGGACCGCAAGTTGCCTCCAAAAGGCGATCATCCATCTTATCGCATATGGAAATACTCGGTTCCTCCAAAGTTTGCTTCTTTTGGGTGGTTGGTTGGGAATAAGAAGATTCTCACGGTTGACAATTTGAGAAAAAAGGGGAATGTCTATATTTAATATTTGCCTCTGTTGTATGAAGGATGAAGAATCGATCGATCATTTGCTTCTTTTATGTCCTTTTATCATTCAGATTTGGTCAGAATTCTTTAGTCATTTCAATATTAAGTGGTGTCTTCCTGGCTCGGTGAGTCATCTCCTAAAAGCTTGGCATGGGGTTAGATTGGGCAAGCAAAAGACTTGGTTGTGGAGAATGGCCATTATTGAAGTTTGGTAGTTGATTTGAGAAGAAAGAAACGGGAGATGCATTAGGGATGTCTCAAACTCTGAAGTGGTTATAGCTAGAATGGGCTATTCATGTAGATTGTCTTAAGGATTGTGATTTTCTTTTTTTTGGAGTCTAGTAGAGTCTGCTTTCTCGGCAAACTCTCTTTTCTCTTTTTTGTATTTCCTTCTCTTTTCTAATATATTATATTATATATATATATATATATATATAATATATCGCAACTTTTTCAAAAAAAAAAAAAAAAAAAGGCAATGCCCTTCTAGTTGATGGGTAAATCCTCTAAGATTCCTACTAATATCTCTATGAAGTCTTTTGTGAATGGTAAAGGGTCAATTTGTTTCTTTTTATCCCAGTGTTTCATCATTATCAGCTTTCTTGTATTTTCCTTCTCTTTCTTAATAAAATTCTCTCATTGTAGCTAATAAAAGCATACCTAGGCCCTTACCGACCCTTTCCACCTTTATAAACCCTAGTTGTGCCAACTTAAGCAAACCTAACCACCACCTCTTGTTTCCCTAAGCCCTAGTCATCCAGTATTAGATCTACAATCATCAGCCCCTTTAAACCTTTTCATCTTTTATCCACACACATCTGAAACCCTTAGGCGTAATTCTGCTAACCCGAATGATAATCCCAAACCCTAAATCTAGCCCCCCCCCCCCCCCCCAAAAAAAAAAAAAAAAAAAAGAAAGAAAGAAAAAGAGAGAGAGAGAGAGAGAGAGAGAGAGAGAGAGAGAGAAATAAAAATCCAGCCCGCACACTCCTTCAAATGAACCATATGGCCAACCTTAGGCCTTAAATCCACAATTCCACACACAAACCAGGCCTTCTTTCCATCCCAAATGCAAACTGTGCATCCTTCCATCTTTTAGACCTTAAGACATTCAAGCCAAATTTTGCCCCATAATAACCTATTCAATCTTTCCATTTCAAGATTGGGTGAGACACATTATTGGTAGCATGTGGAAACGGCTCTATGTTAGAATGGCAGTTTTAAGTATTATCCAATACAAAGGTATCATCTAAGTTGTATTGGGGTTGGTCTGCAACGAAATGAGTCACCAGATCAATACGAGATTGATATGACCAATCCCCCATGCGAGTCACACTCCTAAACTAATCTTTAAATCTATGGTTTAGATCTGTCAATAAGAGATGCATGTCCCAATCTACTTTGTAAGCAATCCATAACTCAGGCATGCAATCAGATTATTCATCTCCAGAACCTATACTCCAGATCAATTGATCTGCACAACCTATGCTCCAGATCTATTGAACTGTGCAACCTATGCATAGATGAGGAATACAAGTGATTTATTACTATTTTGTTCAGGAATAAACCTCTTTTTTTTCTGATGACGACAAGGTGTCCCCACCCCTTATTACTACGGATGCACGCACTTGCCCGCAAACCACGCGCATCAGGTAAAGCACGGGGAGGGGAATCGAACTCGCGTCTGTGGGGAGCAAACCCACGACGCTAGCCATTTGCCCAAACCCCAGGCGGGTGGAATAAACCTCTATTGATCTGCACAACCTATCACTTGAAAAGTATTTTCTACATTTTGGTGTGATGCTCAAGTTAGACGACACGTGGCTATCCATATATACATGTACAATCCAAATCAGCAATTATGGCCTTGTTTATTAGTCAACTGGTGTGCTTTCTAAACCATTGCATGTGCCTTGTGTCATGGGCCGATCATGACTGTAAAATGTCGTGCTTTTCATATACATTCTTGAGATTGTGATCAAGGACAGATCATGAGTCTGACAATCCAAAGGTCATGATGACCTGCTTAACTTAGGTTTTTGCCTTTAAAATGAAAAAGTTCAAGGAAAAACAAAACTACTGTTTCTCTATAGCATTGATATCAATAAAATTTGCAACCACCGCATAAAAATATTGAAACAGTAACCTATCAAGAAATAGGATCTTAATAGTCAAAACATGTAAATCTTGGAACAAGTTGGATATTTAATTTTACCAGTAAATGCTGCAAGTCATTGGTGACATCTAGAGCGCCAGCACAATCTGCCGCTGCAACAAGCTGTATGCAAGATAAGTAGATCAATACATGTTCCCCATGCACAGATGATAATTAAAAATGCAGATCTACAAATGGCAGGTACAAACAGTAATTTGCTCTTCCAAAAAGTCACAAACATTAATTTGAATTATCATAAAACAGTTGGCACTTGGCACCTCCAACAGGAAACTTTGCTGGACCCATCTTGTAGACTATAACGTATCTTCAAGATTATCCATGCTGTGGATGCTAATAACAATTATGTATTATTTATCAACATAATTAAGAGTAGCATTTAACTGTCAATCTATCCATCATAGTTCTTTAATGATCATTAGATTAAATGAGCATCAAGCATCTCAGTAGGGGACGAAATGCAAATAAGTCACTTCATAAGCCATCAAAACCCTCATTTGAAAACTCATTAATTCACATCAGTTGCACTAAAAGAGCAATGCAGCAGCCCAATGATGTTAGAGTAACATAGTCTTTTGATCATTTTCTTTTTTAATATAACATCAAGACAAGAGAATTCTGTAGCTTACTATGAATAGTCTATTTGGTTGACATGGATTATGAACTTAAATAGTTTTATTTGCCCTTTCCCACAAATCACAGTTGTCCATAATGCATTTGGTTCTTCCCCAAATCTTCATCAACATTCGTAACCTCCTAATTTCTTAGACCAGCTCCCACTTGATCCCGAGGCTTACAGACATCCTCCCACTTCATCAGATTAAACCTATGCTTCTCTTCCACTCATTTCCATAGAAATCCTGCCTATTTTTTTTCAATTTGGTCAATACCGACTTTGGACATTTAAATAGAGTAATGAAATAAATCGGAAGATTCGACATTGTCGCCTTAATAAGTGTTTGCCTTGTTGCCTTAATAAGAGTTTGTTGGGCCCCCAAAGATAAGTGCCCACTCTTCCACTGCGATAACTTACTTTCAAATCTCTATAACTTTTTCCCACAAGTGCTTTGTCGGCTTTCCTAAACGTAAGGAAAAACCTAGATAAGAAGATGGGAAGGATCCTTCCCTACATCCGTGAGAACTAGTAAATGAAGCCGCCACCTCCCTAGAAATGTCAACCCCAATAACTCCCTTTTATTGATATTAACTTTCAAACCCGAGACCAGTTCAAAGCATATAATTATCATGCAAAGATTATCCACCATTGATTTCTCCCGCCTTGCACAACAAAAGACTATCATCCGCATACCGGAAATGGGTGATCAGCAATTCTTAGTTATCAACTCTAAAGCCTCTCACAAGACCCACCACTGCACCTCTATCAATCATTCTACTAAAAGCCTCCATTACTACCACAAACAAGTAGGGAGACAAAGGGTCTCCTTGATGCAACCCTCTTGTAGATGAGAAAAATCCATTAGGAGAATCATTAACCAAATCGAGAATTTAGCCGATTCAGCACGTACGTGAATCCAAGCTAGACACTTCTAACTGCATCCCAAGCGCCCAAGCATATAGTTTAGAAAATCCCAATCCACATCATCATAAGTTTTTTCTATGTCCAACTTACACAACCCTTTTCGAACATTTCCTATTATACAAGTCTACATTTGTGTGCCACCAACACACTATCCACAATCTGACTCCCTGCCACAGACACCTCTAGAGATCCGGATAATTCCCCAATTATTGTATGAAATCTTGAAGCCAACAACTCCGCCAAGATTTTATATGGGCCCCCCAAAGGGCTAATGGGTCTACAACCCTTTAAACTTTCTACACCTTCCTTTTTGGAATAAGCACAATAAATATTGCACCTAACTCCAGAGATAAAGTACCTTTTTTATAAATTTTGTTTATATAACCAACCACATCACCTTTTACAAGCTCCCAAAAATTTTTATAAAACAAAATTGGAAAACCATCCAACCCTCGAAATTTATCACTACCCAGATCAGAAATTGCATTCCAAATTTCCTCTTTTCATAAAACTTTTTCTAGCAAATCCACTACCTCACTTGAAATGGAATCAAACGATAAGTTATCTTAGGACAACCAATCTTCCCTCACTCCTGATAGAAATTAGCTATTGAAGCACACACCCTAGCTTTGTCTTCAAATCTCTCTCCCTCCACCACAATGACTTTATTTTATTTAGTCTAGCTCAAGTGCTTGACATGGCATGGAAGAATTTTATATTCTTGTCGCCCTCTTTCAACCATTAAGGCCATAGACCGCTACTTCCCTTTTATCTCTTCCTCCCTTACATGGCATTATATTTAGCATTGTGAACTTCCCTCCAGGCTCTTTCATCATCCGACGACTCATCTACCTCTTATTTAATATCAAGAACTTGGATCTCACATAAAAGTTTCGACAACTCCTCTTCTTGACTCCCCAAAAACCACTTTTTTCCACCCATTTATCTTACTTTTCAGCAGCTTTAACTTTGGAACATACCATAACCTGCTCCCCCCTGAATCAGACAGGAAGACCACCATTCCCACACCTCATCTGAAAATCCTCCACCTCTAACCAGTAACCATGCAATCTCGAATCTAAATGGCCATGGGCCTTAATCCTCCTCACCCGTCACAAGCATAATCAGACAATGATCAGATACTAGCCTCAGCAAACCTCTTTGCAACACTAGAGAAGTTTTGTCCGACCAATCTGGAGAGAGTAGAAACCGATCCAATTTTGACTTAATTGCCTTAGCTTGCCCGTTAGAACATGTAAATTTCACCTCACCCATAGGCCATGGGCAAATCAACCATTTCATTCCTTGAAATCTATTCTGAAAAGCTCCACATACTACAAGTTATCTTGCCCTCATTTGACTTCTCAAATGAAAATCTCACTACATTGAAATCTCTTCCCACACACCATAAGAGAGACCACTTGTTTCGACACATATCCAGCTCAGCCCATAGTTGGATACAAAATTACCTTTCAATCATCCTTTTTTTAAGGCATATGTGTTCGTCCACCATAGTGTATGGTGTGGTGATCATATTGCCATGGCCAACCCAACAAGAGATGGCAAGCATCCATCACAAGGACGTCACACCACACATCAGCAAAGTATCTTTTTTTCCAATGGAGAAAGAAACAAGGCAATGAGTGTTGATGTCGAGATGCTCATTTAATTCCAAGGAAGAGGGTGCTCACGATAGACAATCTTTAAAGAAGGTTGATGGTGCTCCCCAACATTTGCGAGTTGTGCATATAAAAAAATATTGTCGGCGATGCCAAGGTCAATTGAAGATCTTCGCTTCATGGCGAGGAGGGATTGGTAAAGAAGGGAGGATGGTGTGGCAGCTTTATGGGCTCTTTGGGGGGAAAGGAACAGTTGGTGCTTTCAAAAAATGAGTGGATCTATGTTCGAGGCGTTCAAAAGGGCAAAGCTAGATGTAGTGGGATGGACCTCTCATTTAAAGGTCCCTAACGATTACAATTTGTCCGTCTTTTTTGGGTTGTAGCTTTTTTGCCTCAAATTTTTCGTTTGGCATCCTCTTTTAAAAAAATTTCGTTACCTTTCAAAAAAATAAGAAAGAAACAAGGCATTGCTTGGTTACTTCATCTCCCTAGTTAAGCCAAGTTAGCTTGCATGGCGGAAATGCTTCTCTATCTTAAGATTGAGCTTGTTAACAGCCGTGATGCAGGACATGAAATTCAAGTATGATGTGCAAGATTTTCAGGCTTTAGATCACACTAGTTCAGAAACAATTACACAAAATTCCACATCCCACACAAAAGTTCAAACACTCAATCAAGGCGAATCTTATGCGGATCCAGGCCTACACATGCTAGGGCCAGATCAATCAAAATTATAGACCAAACAAGAATCAAAGGAGGGTAAATTCATCCACACATGCACAAAAATAATTCTCCAATCCAAGGGATTCAGAAATTTCAATTCGAGGAACCCTAAGGTTGAAGAAAGGGCATAAAATTGGGGATTTGAGTAATTGAGGGTTAGGTTTAGGAATTTTGGGTGAAAGAGGAGTGAAAGAGAGGAGAGATACGAACCAGAGAAGTGCCGCAAGTGTAGACAGTAGCAATGGACATAAAATTCAAGTATGATGTGCAAGATTTTTCACGTGTTAGATCACACTAGTTCAGAAACAATTACAGAAAATTTCACATCCCACACAAAAGTTCAAATACTCAATCAAGGGGAATCTTATGCAGATCCAGACTTACACATGCTAGGGTCGGATCAATCAAAATTATATACCAAATAAGAATCAAATGAGGGTAAATTCATCCACACATGCACAGAAATAATTCCTTCAATCCAAGGGATTCAGAAATTTCAATTCGAGGAACCTTAAGGTTGAAGAAAGGGCATAAAATTGGGGATTTGAGTAATTTAGGGTTAGGTTTAAGGATTTTGGGTGAAAGAGGAGTGAAAGAGAGGAGAGAGACGAACCAGAGAAGTACCGCACATGTGGACAGCAGCAATGGCCCAGACGCACGTGTGTGGAGCCCACTATTCAAAAAAGGGCCACCTTGGCCCTGGTCGACCAAGGATGGACTCCAAAACCCCCAAATCTCAGCTCGATCCGATACACGATTTGTGCGTGGTGCTCCGCCGAAGTTTCGGCCCTCCTACAGGGCCAAATTCTGAAAATCTGTTGTATAAAGAAAAACGGCTACAATAGAGGATGGATTTGAAGCGTAGATGATTGTAGGAAGAGAAATATGAATGGAAGAAGGTGAGGGCGAATCGGGATAGGTGTGGCTTCGCACCACGGTAGTCAGCCCTTCGAGGAAGGGAGAGTTTCGCACCCAATTGAATCTCCACAACTCAGAAATTTAGAGGAGCAGAAAAACACAGCAATTTTATTAATCTTCATTGAGAAAAAAAAAAAAAAAAACTACAATGGGTGCCTATTTATAATAAAACCTTATATCCCAAAACTCGCGCCATGTGCGCAACCTATTACTTGGAGACGAAGTAATAAAAAATAACAACTAATCAAAGCAATCTAAATTATCCATGATATTCATAATAACAACAAAAAACAAAACTCAAAGTACTGGATTAATTAGAATAGTGGGCCACGATCATGAGAACCCATGGTGGGGATTCACATGACTATCGGGTCCACTCCAACGAACCAAAACGCAATCCTCTAACTAAGAGGCCCTCCCTGGACGTCGTCATCGATCCAGATCGATGGTGGGGCCCTCCTTGCGTACATGCGTGGGGGGGGGGGGGGGGGCGTGATGTCCCCATCAACTGGTGTGCGCGAGATGTCCCCATCAAGCCGCCTATGAGATCATATTCTGGCAACTACAGTCGTCTACAAAAACTTTACATACCATGAGATCATATTCTGGCAATTACAGCCATCTATGAAAACTTTACATACCTTCCCACCAATGGTATAGGCCAAGGTATTTAATAACAATAACAAAGGCCATAATGGCCACCACTGTTACCATTATCATGCAAGATGTAACAGCCATTACTGACTTTAAGAAGAAAACAGAGAAGAAAAAAACTATAACAGGTTACAAAAGTCGTTAACACGTTATTTCCACTGTTACCATTACGTAACAGTTTTTTGATACCTTGATTGCAGGAACGGAAGATGTTCCTCCTGGGCCACTCTTCTTTAGGCTCTTGCTTGGGCAACAAGAGGCGATGACAAGGCACGCTACCACATCACCTGAGTGACGATACTCATCAACACCAATCGGTTGATCATTGCCAGTCTATGCATGATTAGCAACAAATGGCAGCACAGTGATTTGGATCACCACACTCGTAACATCAAAAGGAGGCAGATGTGTCACTCGCTTGACAAGATTGCGAACCCACAGGTGCAGTGCACGACGTGGGGGAGGTGGTGGAAGGTGGTCGACTAGATCGGGCAATCAACACCACATTTGGTGCAAAGTTTGTGCCACTGTTGCTCCCACCTTGCAATGCAGCCTTATTAATCGTCCAAGACCCGATAGCCCTTGTTGAGGTCCACTTTGCCGCTTTTCAATGATTGTTGCTCGTTGATAAGCTTCTGGCACCATCCAAAGAGGGTGCAATCGCAGAATATCACAAATGCCTGGTCAGAGCCCACTAACATAACGTGCAACAAGTTGGTCCTTTGACTCGGCGAGATAGTTACACACCACAAGTTGGTTAAATTCTTCCGTGTATTCATTCACAGTCCGATCTCTGACATAGCATGTGGAGCCGCTTGTGCATGGTCAATTCGTAGTTATATGGTAGGAAGGTCTTGAAAGGAGCTTCCTCATTTTTGCCCAAGAGGTGACCTCAACCTTCCCTTATTGCCATCAAGTGACTCGCAACTTCTCCCACCACAAAGACGCGTGACCCTTAAATTGGAGCACGACTAGAGCTGGGCAATCCTGACCGATCCGTTGGATCCGACCCAATCCGAACCGATCCGACGGTCTAGATCGGTGCGGATCGAGTAGGGCAATCCAGATCCGAAAACTTTTCGGGTCGAGTTCGGATCCATACCTATCCAGACCGATCCGATTTGGAATCTGATCCAACCCGATCCAGAGTGGATAAACCACATGCATTCCAACTCGTCAGGCTGATTTTTGGGGAAGCGCAAGTTTAGCCTTTCATACCTAGTAGGTACGATAGATTTCGTCACGTATCTCACTTTGTCGTTTTGCTTATCATGCGCATGTTTACAGACTCACTGTACACATAGCTTGCATTTGCCTCAATACAAATACAAACCGTCTAAATTGTGTGACCCCCATGGATGTGGTCTAAGAAGAAAAAACGAAATTGATAGAGGACTCTAATAGTGTGATTGGTCATCATCAAATGGTCGAGGGAATAATCAGAGGCTTGTATTCAGCTAGTAAATGCCCATTAAGGTCTACAGCGCTGTTCAAAACCATCCGTCCACAATGAATCTCAAGATTTGACGGTTTTGATTGAGATACGTGCATTCCATATATACAGTGGATGATGCATGTGTATGATACAGCAGATTTGCTGGTGTACCACACACCAGCTATATAGCTGTCGTAGGTACGTGTCGTGTGCAAAGACGAGTACTGGCGCTCCTCGAGCTCTGAGTTGTACGAACGGTTCAAAGGAGATCAAAGTTATATGGGCCTCACAGTGATATATTTATTATATCCAATGTTCGAGTTGTCAATATCGTTACAAGTTTTGTTGGCCGGAGATAAACATATAATATCGTTATCGCCAATAATATCGTCAATAACGGAAATGCAGGGAAAAAGGGAGAAACATGGAGAAAATTGTGGAATTTTTCAGTGAAACTTCAAGACATGCCTAAATACACATTTACATATTCAGGAATGAAAAATTTGCAAAAAGAATGCATTAAATTAGAAGTTTCCATTTAATGGGGGCCAAAAGGCATGTGTTGTCGTAAGAAATCTAGTAACCAAAATGAGTTTATATAATACAAATGCAAGCTTAAAACAATTAAGATATGCAAAAGTAAATGAATTCAAAAAAATACACATTTCTAGCCATGTTTCATCCCCACATAGAGTGACAAGTTGGCTTGTAATCATTGTCGTAGGGCCCACCTTGATGTATTTATTCTATATCCACGCCGTCCATCTATTTTTGTATTTCATTATAGAGTACTGGATAAAAAATGAAACAGATATAGTCTCAGGTGGACAATGCAAAAGGAAACCGTTGTGATTGTACAGTCCACCGTTAAAAACTTACTAGGACCCACCGTAATGTGTCCATAATGTTTATTTTCCATCCAACCTGTTGAAAAGGTTACATAAATCTAGATGAAATGAAAAAACAAATATCAGCTTTATACAAAACTTTTGTGGCCCATAATAAAGTTCAAGGGACCCCACCATAGAAAATATTGGGGACTGTGACATCCACCGTTCAAAACTTCTTAGGGGCCACGGTAGTTTCCGATGAAGCTGATATTTTTGTTTTCACTTCATCTATCTCTATGTTAACTTATGAATAGAATGGATCTCAAAAATACATCACTGTGGGCCCTGTAAATGTTTCAACGGTGGGTGTGACAGCTCCCATGGTTTTCTGTGGTGGGTCCACTTGAAATTTAGATCTATCTCATTCTCTTTGTAATGCCATAAAACGATCTCTAAAAATGGTTGGACGATATGGATACAACACATGCATCATGGTGGGGTCCATAGAGTTTGGTGACGTCACTTCAATAAGGATTTGGCTACGAACCTTGTCAATATCCAATCCGCGCTCGTTTCAATGGCAGGGCGTTCAATCCTGATTCGCGGGACACGGATTTCCTTCCTGCGTTGTATACTCAGGTGGGGCCCACTGTGATGTTGTGAAAAATCCTCCCCGTCCATCCGTTTTGTGAGTTCATTTTAGGACATGATGCCAAAAATGAACCGTATCTAAAGCTCAAGTGAGCCGAAAACGTGATAATTAAACGTCCACAATTGAAATATTCATGGGGCCACAAAAGTTTTGATTCATGCTAATATTTTTGTTTTCAGTTCATCCCAATAGGAATGACATTATTAATGGTATGGATGGCATCTAAACATCACTGTTGAACCCAGGAAGGTTTCAACGGTAGGAATTTCCCTAACCACATTTTCCTTTAGTACGGTTCACTTGAGCTTTGGATACAGTTCATTTTTGGCAACATGTCCTAAAATGAAATCACAAAACGGATGGACGGGGAGGATTTCTCACAAACATCACAGTGGGCCCCACCTGAGCTTGCGTACAGTGAAAGGCTTTCACAGGAAATCCGCGCCCATCCGCTGCGGAAACGAATTGGCTACTCCCCCTGCAGTGCTCTATGGGCCCCACCACGAGGTATGTGTTTCATCCATGCCGTCCATCTATTTTTATAAATAATTTTATGGTATGAGAAAAAAAACGAGGTATATCCCAATCTCAATTGGACCACATTACAGGAAACAGTGTTGAATGAACTTTGACCATTAAAAACTTTTTGGGGGCCATACAGGTTTTGGAACAACCTGATCTTTGTTTTTTCCCTTCATCTGGGTCTGTATGACCTAATTAACAGATTGGATGTCAAATAAACAGTACAATGGGCCTTAGGAGGATTTAAATGACGGATATCCAATCACTATTATTTTCCTGTGGTGTGGTCCACCTGAGAGTTTTATCCCTCTCGATTTTGGGATAAAGCCCTATAATGATCTGTAAAAATGGATGAACGGAATGGATAATATGCATACATCATGGTGGGGCCCACATACATCATGGTTGGACCACACCGTAGGAAACAGTTGAATTGCACGTCTACCGTTGAAAAATTCTTAGGGGCCACAAAAGTTTTGGATATGCTTCAATTTTGGGCTCAACCCCTTAAATTAGATGGAAAAACAGATGGACAGCTTAGATAGACCATATACATTCAAAGTGGGCCCAACTGAGTTTAGTTAGTACAATAGGAGCGTACTCCTCACCAGTGCGATGCCGTTGTCCATCCGATTTACCTCCTAGGGCGAGAGAGATTTTCGCTCAATGCGAAATTCGATTTCCAAGTGCAAGAGGGATTTTTGCTCTAAGGAAGAAATTAAAAAAACCTTAAGGAGGGGAGATGGCGAGATAAGAGGGGTTTTGCGTACACATACCGGCTCTGTTGATCGAGAAGCTCCTGTTCCAGCTCCGTTTCCGACTTCCAATTAACCAGGTACGAAAATCACTTTGAAATTTGTTTCCCACCGATAATATCTCCCGATATTTCGTCGATAATGTAGTACGAAATGGAATATTCCGATAATATCACCCATATCAAAAAAATCGCCGATTTTTCGCCTACAACTGGCAGAGAAACGAATAAAGGGGTTTTCGGTGTCGCAGTGCTAGCGACACCGATATTATCGACATTTCGCCGATAACTTAAACACTGATTATATCTACACCGTTCATATATTTTTAGAGATCATTATAGAGCATTATCCAAAAAATGAATAATATCCAAAGATCATCTGGACCACACCACAAATAGCAACAGAGAATGATTTTCATCGTTAAACAATTCATGTGGTCCACTTTATAGTTAGATCTGTCTTATTTTTCGTCTCAAGCCTTAAGACAAGCTCGCCAAATGGATGGACGGTTTGGATATAACACATACCCCTTGATCAGACCCACAGAACTTGCTAACGTCAATACAGCAAGTAGCGTGAAAAGCACGTCACTGCACAAGCAGTGCACGTCAACACCATCTGATAAAAGCGCAGATACGGTAGACGGACAGTTCTTTCAGAGCCATGTGGGGCCCACCTTGATGTATATGTTTTATCTAAGCCGTTCATCCATTTTGACATATCATTTTAGGCCTTGAGCACAAAAAGGCGGTATATTGAAGGCTGAAGTGGACCACACCACATTAAACAGTTGGATTAAATTCATACGATCCGAATCGTACCCAACCCGATCCGACTCGGTTTCCCTGACCGAGTCGGACTCGGTTCGGGTCAGGCCAACCATGCATCGGATCGGTCCGAGTCAGGTGACCCAGACTCGGTCCCGGATTAGATCGAGTTCAGGTCAGGCCATTGAGATTTCGAATTGGATCGAGTTGGACCCAATCCGATCCGATCCGGACCGATGCCCACGGCCTACATGACCTATTTATCCTAGGGAATCTCCTCGTACTTGAGGATATGCTCAACAGTGTTGAGCCAATCAATAAACTCTCAACACTTGATCCACAGTCGAATTCGGGAATTTCAACCTTAATTCCATAATTTGCACAATGATCCAAGTAATGGTCGGGTGGAATAGCCCCAATTTGCGGCTCTTGACACATACCGTGATCATAAAAGGCGTTTACACTCTCATCCCTCTTGTAGACATTTGCTAAGAAAGTTGTACGTAGAGGAGTCTTTTCTTCCTCGAATTCTAGACTGGCATCACCATGTGGCGAATTCAAAGGTTGTGTGTTGCACAAGATCAATTCTTTCACTTGCATTTAGAGAAAGGTGATGATAACAATGGCCGTAATGGCCACCGCCACTACCATTACGATACAGGTCATAATAGCCATTGCGATCTTTTTTCTTTTTTCTTTTTTTTTTCTTTTTTTCTTTTTTTTTTTTGAAAACCTATTTCAGTCCCGTTACGACGTCGTTATTTCCACAACAACAGTTACATAACCATTTTGGAATATCTTGCTTTGGTGTCTAGCAATCTCCTCGGCCCATCGAGCAATCATCTCATCATTTGCTTCAATGGCTGGATCTTCATCTACAAGGCCAACATCCCCTGTTCCTCTACCCCCGACCATTTTGGGAGGCATGTTGGTTACAACAAAAAATCAGCAAGGAGAAAGAGTTACCTGAGGAAGGAAGCTTGCTCCGAAACCAACTAACACCAACCCTATTGGCATGAACCAACAACATATACAGTAGAGAACAATGGCTAGCAAAGGGCACCAAGCGAAAACACATCGGGGGCTTGGAGATGGCCCAAACAAAGGGACACACATGGAGATCAAGGGCTAAGCCTCTCTCATACTTACATAAGAGTTAAGGAAAAACATCAAAAAATTTATTCAAAACTCAATGCTTAAGGCTCTCTGCATGAGCTTATTTATAAACAATCACAAAAGTCCTCTTATGTAACCTATACTGTCAACCAATCAAAACCCTTGCTTAATCCTAAAAACCAATGAGAAAAGAGCATAAAACAATCTGAAAAACAAAGAGATAAGCCGTAATAGGGAATAAAGTCGATTTGAGAGCCTACACAAGTTTGGTGTTGGCTTATAAAGAGGGAATTTCGGACAGTAAATGTGGGGCTTACACGTTTCGTGGGCATGGAAAAACTATTTCCAGTGTGAAGACTTCCCGAACTCTAGTATTGTGACCACCAGGCACAAAAAAAGCATTTCCACATTCCAGCAAGGTTGCCAACGAGCTCAAAAAAAGGATTTCCATGATCCGGCAATGTGTTCACCCGAGGCAGAAGGGCTTTCTTCTGGGCTCGTACAATATTAGCATGCCTTATGGTCGAACAATCAAGCGTCTTGTACTCTTTATCAAGCTTTTTAGTTGACCCATTCCGATGATCAAACAAAGAAATGTTAGCCGTAGGTCAATCTTGTCTTTTAGTTGGTTCTTGGTCGTAGATCGGTTGTACTAGCAAGCCGCTCTTTGATCGAAATGGACTAGCTTGTCTGGTCAGGATCACCCCATCACATTTTGTGGTACAAGCATAGTTGCTAAAATCTTATGATTTACAATTCGATTCGATTCAAGTCGAATCTTAAGCAAAACTATTTGAATCCCACCTTGAATCCCTAATTAGATTAATCCTATGATTCTATGATTTGAATCCTACAGATTACAATTCAAATCCTGATTTATGATTCGAAAAAGTATTTCCATGATCTAGTAATGTGTTCACTAGGTGCAATGCGCCTTCTTCTAGGCTTGTGTAATCTTAGCATGCCTTACGCTCGAGCCATCAGACGGCTTGTACTCTTTGTCAAGCTTTTCAGCTATCCCCTTTCGATGATCAGACGAAGAAACGTGAGTCGTAGGTTGATCTCGTCTTTTGGTTGGCTCTTGGTCATAGATCAGCAGCAACGGCAAGCCACACTTTGATCAGAATGGTCTAGCTTGTCTTAGATGGTCAGGATAACCCAATCACATTTTGTGGTAAGGGCATAGTTGTCAAAATCCTATGATTTACCATTCTATTTAAGTTAAATCTTAAGCAAAATAATGTGAATCCCACTTTAAATCCCTAAGAAGATTAATCTTATGATTCTATGATTTGAATCTTACAAATCACAATTCATATTATGCTTGTTCTCTTCTTTTTTTAACTTTACATGGCTTTCATTGTATGTTTTTAAATTGGTGGGGGCTTTAAGAATCGTTTAGGAAAAAGCTCATTTTATTTTTTTTTAATATTCAAAAACCAAACCAAAGAAATCAAGTTCTAGTATTTTGAATGTTATCCTACACTCAACAATGGTAAATTTATTAAAGGACACATTTTTAAGGTAAATTTTTAAAAAGAAAAAACATAAAGGCAAAACAAGAATCTTTTCACTCGTCACAATAAGTAGACCAATTACAAGTTCACAATTGCCAATATCATGACGTGTATTACTTTTAATGGTTCAAATTGATGGGAACTAGATAATTGATGTGTTTTTTTTTTTTTCAGATTTATTTATATTTT
The DNA here is from genome assembly GCA_021015155.1 of Magnolia officinalis. Lineage (NCBI taxonomy): Eukaryota > Viridiplantae > Streptophyta > Magnoliopsida > Magnoliales > Magnoliaceae > Magnolia > Magnolia officinalis. Next base: position 33,568,893 of record JAJHSJ010000014.1, read on the forward strand.
TATTTTATTTTTCGATATTTTAGGAAAATCTTTTAAAAAATCTTACTATTTGCGTTGCGATTTGTGATTTGATGTGATTCAACCTCCGTTACGATTTTTTATATGATAACGATTTTGACAACAATGGTTCTATAGCAAGTTCTTCGCTCTCATCTAACGAGAGTTTGTTGTCTTCTCGACAAGGTGTACCATTCCGGTAACGGTGGGTGTAATGGTGCCCACCCGTTACCACTACATCCCAAAGAACGGTTAGAAACTTTTTTGTTCTCAAAATAATCCTATATATATATATATATTATATATATAATATATATAATATATATATATATATATCCATAAAACTAGAAAATTTTAAATATTCCAAATATGCATTCATTTATAATTTTGAACGTGTTTATGGTGGTGTAACAGTCCACTATATGGTGAGAAAGTTATATCGGGTGGTTTGAGGAATTTATGAACCTGACAGCCTGGAATTGACTGCAAAACAAATAAATTTAATTTTCTAACTATCTAATGCTAATGATAGATATACTAGAATGAATTTAATATCAAAATATCTCACACGTGTAGGTGTTTGCTAATTTTTAAAAATTGACCGAAAATAGTCCAAAATTTTTTTAAAGAAATATACAAATATATATATATATATATATATATATAAAATCAGTTGCATAATATGTAAAATGCACATTCATATGTTCTAATTTGAATAATGCATCATATTCAACCATAGCAACAGAGATTCAAAGAAAATAAGTTATAAAAATAGTATTTTTGAAAAAATTTCAAAAAATGACCCATGGAGCTTCAATTCAACAAAATCCTTGAATTTACTTGTTTTGATCCTCAAATTCAAGCTAAGAGTGGTCGGAATTTGCAGAAGAATAGTTTAGGAAAGAATTTGAAAGAGAAAAGTGTCAAAATGAGAAAAATCGCAACTTAAAAAGACAACAACAAAAAAAAAAAAAATCCTAGCCGTTTATGACCTTTATGGCCTGACCGTTACGAGGCAGTAACGGCCGTTATGGGGCATAACGGCCGTCACAGCCCTCATAACAGTCGATTTGAGCCAAAAACTAAGGGGACACCATTTCGACCCCCGTATCGCGTAACGGACTCGATCGTTACCGTTACGTATCGGTCATTACAGCTAATAAGTAACCAATTTGGTACACCTTACTTCTCAAACAATGAGGCACTAAAGTACATTAGCAGGCAGCACAAGCTCAACAGTCGTCACACCAAGTGGATATCCTTCTCACAATAGTACACCTCTGTGAAGCACAAAGCTAAGGTGTTGAACTGAGTTATTGATGCCCTGGGCCGTATTACAGGAAACACTGCAAATTAATGTTCCAAGATTCAAGCAATTCAAGAAGTGCATAGAGGATCCTAATTTTGGTCACATTGTGTGCAAACTCGAGAGTGGGCCAAATGAGTATTGTATGCCATGAAGGGTTTCTCTTCAAGGGGATAATGCCTATGCATTCTAGTGTGTTCTCTTTGAGAGAATCATATAAGAATTGTGAAGGACATTTCAGTCGCGACAATACGCTCACCTTGGCGAACAGTAATTTTTATTGGCTACGCATGCGATGACACATCACCCGATTTGTCAAACAATGCCACATCTGCCAAGTGTCGAATGGGGCAGCTAAAAATGTTGGACTCTATACGCCCCTTCCAATTCCCCACACACCGTGGAAGGATTTTGCATCAACTTCATGTCAGGACTTCCATGTACCCAACTCAAAGCGGATTTCTTCATGGTTGTAGTTAATCGCTTCTCGAAGATGGTGCATTTTGTTCCATGTCGTAAGACGATGGATACCTCGCACATTGCGGACCTATTCTCAAGGAGATCATACAGTGCATGGGATTCCAAGTAGCACATCTGACCAAGACCCAAAAGTCTGCCAACCACTTCTAATGTTGTCTATGGAAAAGATTAGGTAAGAAGCTAAACTGTAGTAGTGCATATCACCCGCAAATCGACAGACAAACTGAGGTCGTGGATGGGACCCAATACTGCCCCAACCGGAGTTCACTTTTAACCGCTCGCAAAATCGGACCATCGGAAAGAGTCCTTTCGAAATTACCTACAGACAGAACCCAAACAGTACACTTGACCTAGTGGCCATTCCCATATGTTGGGCAAGTAAAGCGCAAAAGCCAAGGGTCACGCTAACCAACTCAAAGCTTTGCATGAAGAAGTGAAGAAGAAAATTGAAACTAGCAAAGCAAAGTACAAGACCGCCATTATCACTGAGCCATATTTGAAAAAGGTGATTTTGTGTGGGTCGTACTCACGAAAGATCAGTTTCCTATCGGGGATTATAACAAGCCCAAGGAGAGGGAAACTAAGCCATATGGAATCCTTTAGAAAATCATTGTCAAAGCGTATCGTTTGCAACTCCCTAGACATATCTGCATAGCAAATGTCTTTAATGTTAAACATCTTGCACTGTAAGTAGGTGACTCATTCCGGCAAAGATGATAGAAGTACAAACTGGGGGTCGACTTCTCTCCCACCCAAGGAGGATGATGGAATCATCCTTACCATCCAGGACAAGTTGGACCATTTCGATTAGAGAGCAACCAATCAACATGGCTGATCTACAACCAGGAGCCAGCCAACAAACATGATCAACCTACTTGTTGGATCATCAAAAGGGAATAGTCAAAAAGCTCGGCACTAGAGTACAAGCCATCTGATGGGCCTAAGCATAAGGCAGGACAATATTGCACAAGCTCAAAAGAAGGCCCACCACTCAGGATGACCGCATTATCACGGAATAACTTCTTACATGCTCACTGGAAACCCTATTAGAATGCAAAAATGCTTTTTCCACGCCCAGCAACTGCATTGGAGATCAAGAAGTCTGCACATCAGAAGAGTGAATCCGCTAGGATGCAAAAATACTTTTTCTACGCACATCTCTCGAGTGTGGAAATAGTTTTTTTCCACGCCCATGAAACGTGTCTACCCCGCATACACTGCCCAAAATTCCCTCTTCTTTACAAGCCAACCCCAACTTGTGGAAGTTCCCAAATAGACTTTACTCCCTATTAAGACTTATCTCTTAGTCTTTTAAGTTGTTTCAAGCTCCTTTCCCATTGGTTTCTAGGATTAAGCAAGTGTTTTAATTAGTTAAGACTTAAGAGTATAGGTTAAATAAGAGGACATGTGTGATTATTTATAAATAAGCTCCTGTAGAGAGACCTAAGCATTGAGTTTGGAATAAAAATTCTTATGTTTTTCATTTCTTAGCTCTTGTGTGAGTGTGAGAGAGGGTTGAACCCTTGATCTTCCTGTAGGTCTCTTCGTTGGAGCCATCTTCAAGCCCCTAGTATGTCTCCGCTTGGTGTCCTTTGCTAACCGCCATTCTCTTCTACATGTATTGTCGGTTCACACCAATCGGGTCGGCATCAAAAGGTTTTTATGGAGTCTCAATGTTTAAAGCCACGGTAGCAGGAATCTTGAAAATAAAAAGGAAATAAAACAAGGTGGACTAGAGAGAGTGGCCTTGAAGAATGTAATTGAAGTGGAAAGAGGGAGAGATGCTAAGAGGGAAAAAGGATTGCAAGAACTTCATAGATAAGCACTCATTACAAGGGCTACTATAAGGGGCAATGCTCAACCAAAACACACGCTTTTACTTGTTCAAATAAGGATTGGATGTTCAAAGATTTTTTCCCCTTGGTCCTCCTTTACATCATATTATTCCCCAAGAATGCATGCTCATTTAATAGTCAACTCTGGAGTTGGGATCATATCATATTACATTAAAATCACACAAAACTAAAGCAAAACAACATCTAGCTACTGACAAAGTCAAAATGATTTTTTTGAGAAACACACACTAATAGAGTTCCTAAGCAAACACCATTTTCTCATGACACATTATGAAAGTTCCGAAGCTTTTAATCACTTTCCCATGAATCCTTTACCAGCATGCAATGGCATGTATTCTTAACAATTTTCCAAGTGAGAAATCACTTAACTCTTATTAGAGTCTTCAATTTTCCAACCACATGTCATTGCCAACTAACACATAGGGCCTCACCACAAGCTACCTTGGGACCACATGAGATTACATAAAACTCAAACATAACTAGAGAAAATGACTATCTACCCATAAGATCAAAAATAATTTCCAAAAAAACACCCACTAATAGAGCTTCAAAGCAAACACCCTTTCTCCATGATAAGTAATCATCATTATCCCATGAATCCTTTCTCATGCATGCTTAGGAAATGCCACGACATTTATTCTTAACAATTTTCCAAGTGCAAAATCACTCCACCCACAATGGAATCTTCAATTTTCCAACCGCATGCCATTGTCAAGTCACAAACATAGGGCCCCATCAAATCTGGCACATGTGGCCCACTTGTAACAAAAGACACATCGCATTGAATAGCTCATTGAACAAACTTGAGATGATGAAACCTAATGAAAAACAGAAGGCTCAAGGCTATCTCAACAAATACACGGAACTGTAGAGATTTTTTATTGAGAATTTTCTTAAAGTTACCTCCTCTCTACTTAAAAAAGGCCTTTAATTGAAATTCTAACAAATAGGAAAGCTCCACAATAGTTTAAACAATCAAATAAAACCCTAAGCCTAATTAATCAGTAAGAGACAAACTTAAAACAATCTACCAATCAAAATAAAACCCTAAAACTAAAAGCCAATCAAAATAAAAGAAACAACCAAGAAAAACCTGGAAATTGCTAATTTTGGGAATCTTTCAGCTCCATGTGTGGCCCACCAACCCTCCAAATAATTTCCTTCTAACACGTGAGCATAACGACTGCATAAGCAGACCAAAACTCATCGTGCATGCCTAGGGATTTGACGAGAAAACGTTTTCCAACCAGCTAAGTTGAATCTCCCTAACACTAGTAGCTGGAGGAGGAAGTTTCTTTGCCAATTTGGCATATCTGCACAGTTTGTCCAAATCCTATGATCTCGTGGAGAAATTTGTTCCACTAGATAAGTCACAAACTTAACACAATCTCAGGCAGCATTCGGGACAAATTTTCTTCATCATTGATTGCCAAAGGACTCATGACTAAACGCTTCAAAGACTCGTGTTTTCAATGCATTGCATGGGAGATCATCATCATTGATTGTGTTGAGTTTAGATCAAGCTGAGGACAAAGATTGTTGATGGTTCACATATGGATCTACATCTTCAACCTGAGAAGACATTGAAGAACCGTTCTAGGCTGTTCCGACAATCTAGATTGCTACATGTTATTGATGGTTCACATATGGATCTACATCTTCAACCTGAGAAGACATTGAAGAACCGTTCTAGGCTGTTCCGACAATCTAGATTGCTACATGTTTTCTCCTCACTTGGGCTCATATCAAAGTTGTAACAAAGATAGACAAGAGGAGTCCCCTGACCGAACACACCTTGAGGCTAAATCTCGGCCCCAGCAAACCCCACATCAAACTTGTGGGCACCACATACCAATTATCTGTCCAAATCATGATCAATAACTTCCAGCCTGCTTTTAGAGCACCAAAAGAAATCAAGATGAAATGAAATTGGTCCCCAATACCGGTTAAGTCAAATACGGATGATTTAGTGAATGCTTGAGTTAGCTTTCCAAGCCCAAGAACATGTAATTCCGATGTTGTTTGAGTCAGATACAGATGATTTAGTGTGCCCTTGTCAGCAGACAATGGGCAGTGGACCAAGTTCCTCCACTAAATAAATTGAACCAGACACATCGTCCTAATCTCCCAATTTAGCTGGGAAAATTCCTCCACCAGCCACTTGCCTCCAAAATGATTTTAACATATCTCTTCATAACGTGTTTTCTCTCCGACCCCAACAGTGCAAGGTATCAGCCTAATAAAGGCCCCTCACGTTTTAGAAGAAACCAGTTGGTGACCCATTCACCAAAATTGACAACAATACTGAAGAGATGCATTCATTAACCCAACCCATCCACTTCTTATAAAAAGCTATTCTCCTAAGAGCAGGTAAGAAAATCCCAACGGAAATGATTGCATATCTTCTGCATGTCAATCTTGCACATAAATCCCACTTCACCCTTCAAGATCTAGAATCAATAAGCTCATTAGCAACCAAGATACCATCCAACATCTGCCCAATGTTGTCGAATGGCATAAGCGATCATGTGTAACCCAAGGGGAGTGTGAGCTTATACAATGGCACAACTCCCAAAACTTTTTTGTAATTAAAAAAAAAAATGAAAAATCAAGGAAACCAAATTAAAAAATAATAAAAAAATAAAAAATAAATAAATAAATAAATAAACTGTAAACATACTAGAAGTGTAGGGAATTTTTTATGGTTTTAATAGCAATTTCCTTATAATTTTGTTATATTTATTACATCTATTTAGACTATTAGATTATAACAGCTTAACAAATCAGCTAACAAGTACTAAAATGAATGCATATACTCAAAAATGTGTGTGTGTGAGTGAGTGAGAGAGAGAGAGAGAGAGAGAGAGAGAGTATTGGAGTGAGAGAGTAAGAGAGTTAACAGAGTATAGGAGTATTAGAAAGAGGGAGAGAGAGTAGTAGACTAAAAGAGTTAAAGAGCTTGTGAAAGTATTGGAGTGAGTGAGAGTAAAAGAGTAACAAAGTAAGGAAAATGGAGGTGGGAGTACCTATTTATCAACAAAAAGGGAGAGAGAAGAAAGCAAGAAAAAAAAAATGTCCATTACATATTGATTATGCAATGGCATAATCACATAAAGTCCATTGCATACTGAGCATGCGATGGCATAATCACATAATCATGGCTTATGCGATCACACATGACAACATTGCATCTGCCTCTAATTAACGAAAGCACCTTAAAATAGGGATGGGATAGATCCCAATGCCTCTTGCAACCTGACCAAAGGACAGTCAGCAAAAGTTTTGCACATGCCTCCCACAAAATTGTCATTTCAATTGCTTCCTTGACCATTGTATACATTCATTAGATACAAGCACGAAGCCTTCAGTAGTATAATTCGTGAATCCTGAAACTTATAATAGTAAATTAAAACTCCCCAACAGATGGAGATTTCAAAGGAAAATGAAAGATTCTAAACCCTAATGGCAAGTTATCTTCACGATGTCAAGAAACATGCCAATGAAAGAACCACCCCCACCCTCTGGTGGGTACATTCACAGTCATGACAAGAGAAATGAAGCTTGTGCTACATTCCTTTACTCTGCATCAAGTTTTATCAATGCTTGGGCCAAATTAGCATCATTTTGGTACAGGTTATCAATCTGTGCTGGTGTTGCCCACCTTCATTATTCCATACTGTTGCCAATGTGGATGGGCAATGTCACAGTCATCGTCTCCAATGGACAATCTCATCCATCCAATCAGTGGCAATTGTATACATCCAAATGTCATGACACAGGCATGAAAAGCTTGGCATTATGGTGATGCATCCAGAAATTTGGAGTGGTGAATAAGATGCAGAAGGAAACAAAGGTGGACAAAATGACAAGAAGATGGGAAGAGGAAGTGAAGGGAGTACCAGCTTCAGCGCCGAAAGTGCTTGGTTGACATATAATATGAGCCTCAGTTTCTGTTGAAGGGCCAATAGATTGCTCCTCGTCGCATTCAGATCCTGAATCTGGCGGGCCAACTCCACCAGGTCCGCATCCAGGAGCGTCATAGTCTCCTTCAGCTCCCGGATCCGAACGCAGGCGTCGACGATCTCGACGTTCAAATCCTGGAGGTGCCCCTGTGCTTCGAAGAAAGAGTCCGACCGGAGTGAGATCTCCTTCACCAAATGCAGCTCTACAACGTCCAGGTAATGGGAGAGCTTCTCCTGCAAGGCCGCGTTCTCCTCGGGGGCAGATGCGAATGGGCATGCGACCCGGAACGTGGCCCCATCTTCCAAGGCGAAGTCCTCCTTGAAATAAAGAGACGGGACTTCCCTGAGACAAGCGACAAGGGCTTCGCCCTGCCCCTTGATCTCCATGTCACTCCTGCTCTCTTCGCTGCAATGGTGCTGTATGTCCTCAAATCGGCCGTAGGATTCCAAGATCGAAGCGAGGTACGGCTGGAAATCCAAGCGGGACACGTCGGGAGATAGAGGCTTGGTGACGTTCAAAGGAGCGAATTCTGCGGAACTGGCGGTGGCAGAGGACCACCAGCTGGACCAGGAGGCATCGGAGCCATAGACGCCAGATTTACCGACATGGGGGTTGTTGAGAATCGAGGCTAGGCTCTGGTTGATGCCTAAAGCGTGAGTGTGTCGGTAGGACGGAGAATCGATGTTGGAGGAAGTTCTCATGGAAGAGGAGGAACTGATGCGAGATGGGAAGGAGTTGATCTTGGATGGGGAAATCTGCACCGTGGGGTCCATAAACGAGGGCCTTCCTGGTTGGAAAGGCAGAGCCTCGTCACCATCCATTTCTTTGGTGACGATCTAAGAAGAGGATGAAGGGGTTTTACGTCATTACTGATCGAATGGAGAGACCGGGTTGAAGACGGAGAGAGAGAGAGAGAGAGAGAGAGACTGGCGAGTTCAAAAAGGGAAAGGGAAAGCAGAGCGCTGATCGAATGGAGGTCGGGTTGAGGTCGGACGGAAGAGGAGAGAGTGGCAGGTTGAAAGGAGGGGGGCGTCAGGTCGGGAAATGGATTGCGTGGTTTGTCACACATCACCTACGTCGGTGGTGTGTTGACGTCACCAAGCTTGTGGGCCCGCCATGATGCGTGGAACGGATTGGCTACTCCCCGTGACACCAGCCAATGGCTGGTGGTCGGTGTTATGTGGGCCACACGATGATGTATGTGTTTCATCCATGCCATCCATCTGTTTTTACGGATCATTCTACGGTATAAGTCCAAAAATAAGGTATATCCAAATCTCAAGTGGACCACATTACAAGAAACAGTGTTGAATGAGGGTCCACCATTAAAAACATTTTGGGGGCCATAAAAGTTTTGGATCAAGCTGATATTTGTTTTTTCTCTTCATCTGGGCCTGTATGACCTAATCAACCGATTGGATGTCAAATAAACAGTATAGTGGGCCATAGGAGGATTTTAATGGTTGATATCCAATGACTATTGTTTTCATGTGGTGTGGTCCACCTGAGATTTATAACCCTCTCATTTTTGGGATAAAGCAATAAAATGATCTTTAAAAATGGATGAACTGAATGGATGAAACACATACATCATCGTGAGGCCCACAGAGCACCGAACACCAGCCACGGAGCTGGTGTCAGGGGGAGTAGCCAATCCGTTTCCGCGTGTGTCGGGCGCGGATGGAAATGGATTTGCTACTCCCCCTGACACCAGCTCCATGGCTGGTGGTCGGTGCTCTGTGGGCCCCAACATGATTTATGTGTTTCATCCATTCCGTTCATCCATTTTTACAGATCGTTTTATTGCTTGATTCCAAAAATGAGAGGGATATAAATCTCAGGTGGATCACACCACATGAAAACAATAGTGATTGGATAGCAACCATTAAAATTCTCCTATGGCCCATTATACTGTTTATTTGACATCCAATTTGTTGATTAGGTCATACAGGCACAGATGAAGAGAAAAAACAAATATCAGCTTGATCCAAAACTTTTATGGCCCCCGAAATGTTTTCAATGGTCGACCCTCATTCAACATTGTTTCCTATAACATGGTCCACTGGAGATTTGGATGTACCTAATTTTTGGACTCATACTGTAAAATAATTTGTAAAAATATATGGATGGCATGGATGAAATACATACATCATGGTGGGGCCCACATAGCACTGACCACCAACCATTGGCTGGTGTCAGGGGAGTACCCAATCCGTTCCCAGTGCGGATTGGATACTGACAAGTTCAGTAGCAAATCGCTACTGAAGTGACGTCACCAAGCTCTGTGGACCCCACCACGATGCATGTGTTGTATCAATACTGTCCAACCATGTGGAGATTGTTTTATGGAATTAAAAAGAGAATTAGATAGATCTAGAGTTCAAGTGGATCTGACTAGAGAAAATAGCCGAGACAGTGACATCCACCGTTTAAATCTTCTTAGGGGCCCAGTAGTTTCCGATCAAGCTGATATTTTTGTTTTCACTTCATCTATCTCTATGTTAACTTATAAATAGGTTGGATCTCAAAAATACATCACGGTGGGCCCTATAAATGTTTCAACAGTGGGTGTGACTGCACCCACGATTTTCTGTAGTGGGTCCACTTGAACTCTAGATCTATCTAATTCTCTTTATAATGCCATAAAACGATCTCTAAAAATGGTTGGACGGTATGGATACAACACATGCATCATGGTGGGGTCTATAGAGCTTGGTGACATCACTTCAGTAGCAATTTGGCTACTGACCTTGTCAGTATCCAATCCACGCCGCGTGTGTCATATCCAAACCGTCCGTCCATCTGGTGAGAACGTTTTAACACTTTATCCCAAAAATGAGACTAATCCAAAACTCAAGTGGACCACACTGCAGAAAGCAGTGGGGATTGAAATTCTAGAAACCTTCTTAGGTCAAGGGAGTTTATGATGAATCTGATTTTTTGTTTTTTTCCCTATCCGTGTGACCTTATGAACAATTTGGATGGGAAATAAGCATCTTGATTGCCTGTAGGAATGTTTCCCCACTGCTTTATGTGGCAGGGTGAGCTTTAGACAAGACTCTTGATCGAACTCGTGTCCTAAAATAAAGCTTTTTCTGACTATATGACTATATGACTCACTTTTAAGCCCCCTACCTTTATTGTTACCTTCAGAATTACTTTATCCCCTGCTTCATCAGAAACGCAACTTCGAAAGCTGTTGTTCCTTTTACATCGTTTTACCCTAACAGTAAAACCACTATTTTCTGATTCTTCTCTCCTCTTTGTGATTATCCACCCTAACAAAAAAACCCTCATTTTCTAATTTTTTTCTCTCATCTTTGTGATTGTCCACCCTAGCAGTAAAACCTCCATTTTCTAATTTCTTCTCTCTCATTTGTAATTGTCCACCCTAGCAGTGAAATCCTCATTTTCAATATATTTTTCTTTGGTCGATAATACACTTGCCACATATGTCATTTTTAACTTTTATCAACCCAAGATACGAAGAAAATGGTGCCCCCATACGGAAGGTCCGAATACGAAACATACATCATGATGGGGCCCACATAACTTGGACCCGAATGGGGCGACCCCATCTGGACCCGGTCGACCCCATTGGACTGGCAGCAAGTCGAGGTCGACCGGGTCCAGATGGGGTCGACCCCGACTTGCTACCAGTCCAACAGGGTCGACTGGGTCTAGATGGGGTCGACCCCGTTGTGGTCGAAGTTATTCGGGCCCCATCATGATGTATGTTTTGTATCCCCACCGTCCATCCATTTGGAAAGATCATGCAACCTCGTCCTAACATGAATTCGAACGAGCATTTCATGAAATTCATCGAGCTTAACTTGAATTTCACCGACCCTAGCATGAAATTGACCGAGGTGAACATGAAATTCACTATGGCGAACATGAAATTAACTGAGGCGAACATGAAATTCACCGAGCTAAACTAGAAATTAATCGAGGCGAGCCCGTACGAGGATAGTGACCCTTAAGCCCGGTCAATTTCATTTGAAGCTCGATCATTTTGATTTGAAGCTCAGTGAATTTCATGTGAAGCTCGGTCAATTTCAAGTATGGCTCAGTGAATTTCATGTTAAGCTCGGTCAATTTCATGTTGAGCTCGATCAATTTCATGCAAGATAGTGGAATGAGAAAAGTTACGAATTTTCCATTGAACAAAGCGTACTCTCATTAATTGCTTAAAATAGATGTTTCATTGGCTTTATAGGCCACACAATCCAACACACGCTGAGTAAGAGTTGGGTGTGGCTTGAGCATGTAGGGTCACTTATCGGTCAATTTCACTCAGTTCGCGCTTAATTTAACTCGGTTTACGGTCAATTTAACTCAGTTTGTGGTCCATTTCACTCAATCCTCGGTCAATTTTACTCAATCCTCAGTCAATTTCACCAAATTAAGTGAGTTCAATGTCAATTTCAATCAGTTATCGGTCAATTTCCCGATGTTCACGGTCAATTTCACTAAGTTCTCGGTCATTTTCATTTGAGGCTCAGTCAATTTAACTGAGTCCTCGGTCAATTTCACGATGTTCGCGGTCAATCTAACTCAGTTGAAGACGTCAATTTCAAGTAGTTATCGGTCAATTTCACTTCGTCATCGGTCAATTTCATGATGTTCGCGGTCAATTTCTGTAACGCCCTGAAAATCGGAGGTTGAGTAGAAACCCAACTCCCGAGTTCCAACACATTACTTATGCAACATATTTAATGATGATTGTATGTTGTCTATATTAGTGCATAAAACATGAATGAGATTAAGCCAAATCAGCAAAACATAATCCACGGACAGTTGTAATACGCAAGCGGAAGACTGAAACGAATATGTATAACTTTATAAACCAGTATAGGTCCCCAAAGTATGTATGCATTGCCGGGTCAATAATTACAAGTATTGTTTCAAAATATAAAATGTCAAAAAAAAAAATTGATAGTCCACTACAAGTATAACCCTGAAGCCCCGTCGATCAGAACGGTCTATATAAACCTGCCTGAATACTGCATATATGATAAAGCATCCTCATCATCTGCGAAGTCTGGCTCCACCTCATCAGTCGGGTCTCCGTTTGCAACTAAGATAGAGTCTGGTTGGTGTTTAAAACACGTCCCATAATGTGGGAGTGAGTGATCAACTTAGTGGAACAATAAAGCAAAGGTTAACATGTTATCAATTCAGTCAAGTAGTAATGATAAAACGATACAATCAAACATCCCTAAGTACTCTGATTAATGCAAGAATGGTATGTATAAATGATGCATGCCCTCGCCTGCACTCCCTCTGCGATCTTCATCTAACGGTCGTGCATGTCAGTCACTTCCTCAGTGCTCTCTACTCAACGTCAAACGGCACATGCAGTGCGGTGCATGAGCGTGATTACCAAGTTCTTATTAGTCCTTTTCATATAGCAGGATTGGGAAACTAAGGTACCTCCCTTATATCAATACCCAAACAATGATCCATTTTAGGGTCGTCAGTCCTAGTAAATCTCATACGAAGTTACGGTTCTAGGTCACTGAAAAGGGCTCGTCACTTGATCAGTGCAGGCCTAGTTTATACTCTAGTTACTACGGAAAGGCTCGTCGCCTCATCGCAATCTCAGAGTATGCTGGTGGTCACTACAAAGGGCTCATCATCTGATCAGTGTAAGCCGACAACTCAAATATAGCGTCTCATACCACCGTATTCGGCTCACGAGCTTATGTTGCTCATTGGTCACTACGGGTGGACTCGGCGTCCCGGCGTAGGCCGACAGCTCAACCACGGTGTCCCATACCACCATGTCCAGCTCATGAGTCTTAGCGGATCGAGGTACCCAGGTTAACGGGGTTTCCACTGGTGAGTTTGATACCCTAGGTTCAAGCAGTAGTGTCCAAACATGGTGAACATACATCGGGCCAATCGGGTTACTTGACGAGCTCGACTAGCACGAGCGAACGTTGAGTTGATAGACATGAAGTGCGTAAGCACTTCGTGTGGCCTAACCACTGTCGACATCCCAAGTATGGCTCGGATTCATCGACCACATCCTGTGTGGCGAGACAACCTCAACCACCAATTCGAGGTCCGTTACCAACCATATTTAATTATAACAGAAAATCATATGAGATAATCAGAGCAATAATGGATCAATAATTTCAATCATACAAGCATTTGAGCATTTTATAGATTACAACTTAAACATGAATTCACACATATGCTTTCCATACCTAAGCAGACACTATAATATAAAATACATGGAGGAAATCATACACATAGATAAGGTAGTTGAGAATCATATCTCAACACTCATACAAAGTACAAATTACTAACTATTAGTTCATTCAGACATTTTTACAAACACTTAGTATACGCATTCCAACATACATGACGTATGTTGGTTATAATATGAATTAGGGAAAATCCTTTCGTCAAGGAGTCGTCGCCTACATGACAATCATATACCCACAACAGTTAGTCATGGCGAGCACGAATACAAATTCTATACTCATTCAAACATTTTCACAAACACCTAGGCTACACATTATAACATACACGACGTATGTTGGCATAACATGTATTAGGGCAAATCCTTTCGCCAAGGAGTTGTTACACATACAACTAACATATATTCGTGGCAATTTATCATGGCAAACACAAATTCAAATTCCATACATATACGATCATATCTACCAACACCTGGAATACAATATATTCAACATAGTTCATGTATATCTATATCGCGAAACAAACAACGCATTTGGCATATGAAATGGCACCCACGTCAGTAATAAATCATTAACCGACATTGAAAGCCTTGAAAACCATAACCTGTACGTTTATAGTCTGCACCTTTCGCCAGTAAACATGTAACCAATTCAGTTTAGACATTACATCTTTGTCAACGGTAGAATGATAACCTATAACATGAATTAAGTTAGTTATTTCATCACTTACACTATCTGAAACCCTAAAACAGATTAGGGTTAGGTTTTCTTACCTAAGAGCAGGATCGGAATCGCCCGAATAGCGATACAGGAATGGTGGATAAGCACGTGGAACGACGAGATTGAGTCCCGAGAACAATCTCCTATACTCTCCCTCTCTTTCTCTTTCTTTCCTTCTCTTTTCTCTCTCTTCTCTCTCTAGGGTTTGCAAAATCGTATGTGAAGGGAGAGAGAGGGTTTAAGGCCCTTATATAGGCCCAGAACTGACCGAAATGGCCCCAGGGCCATGGTATACTTAGGTTACAACCAAATAGGGGTTGTTTCGATCCAACAGAGCACTTCTTGAAGCCCTTTTTTCTGCGTGCGGTTGGACTTAAGCTCCCTGGCATTGGATCTAGGTCGAATTAAGTTTTCGGTCCAATCAGATTTACAGATCGACTGTGGCAGATCAGTTTCAGTTCAACGGTCACCGGTACTCGATCAGGGCCACAAGTGCACTGACATGTGTGAAAAATTTCTCCTGATCTGAGGGTGTATTTGGGTCAGATTCTGACGGTCTGAATCCTTATATTTGGCCCGTAAGCGACACGTCTCAATTTACTTAAGTTTGGATTTTTTTTCCGAAAGATATTCACGTTCCTCACACACTATATTCCGGGCTCAAGTTGTGCATTTCTAGACACAGTCAGGACTTGATTTTCGAGATGGTTGTCAAGCCCAGTAAGGCGGTCATAATTGTTTAGTTTCGCAGTAATCGGACTTTCGACGTGTGGTCCAGGTCCGATAGGAGTTTCGTGATGCTCCCAAGAGCAACTGGGTAATGAGATTGATCCTAGATTATAGGGTAATGTAGTGTCAATGATTCTACAAGTTTTGGGTCTTGCAATTCGTATTTAAAGTGGTTCAAGCGAATTTCATAGCTAATATAGTTTAACACATAGTTAATTTCATCTGAGTTCTAAAGGATTTGGTCCTGAGTGATTTCTGCCTGAGGTGGTACTCGGGTCTTTGTACGGATTTTTTCGAGACGTTACAATTCCACTCATATCGGCTCGATCATTTTCATGCTAGGCTCGGTCAATTTCATGTGAGGCTCGGTGAATTTCATGTTAAGCGCGGTCAATTTCATTTGAGGCTCGGTTAATTTCTTTCATGAAACTGACCGAGCCGAACATGAAATTCACCGAGCCTCACTTGAAATTCACCTAGCTTCATATATAATTGACCGAGGATAACATAAAATTGACCGAGCCTCAAATGAAAATGACCGAGCCGAACATGAATTTCATTGGGGAAGATCGCCAACTATCAATATTCTCATGAAGTTCTTGATCGACTTCAATTATTTTTTATTTTTTACACCATGCTTTACAAAACTAACTCTTGAAGTTTATTTTTATTATATTTTGCAATTCATTCTTGTAGGTGTTGATTCTTTTGTTGGAGTCTCGGACCTATCATGCAAGTGTTCACTTAGATGGTGGTTTGTTATTGTTAAGAGTAGGTTGGAGAAGGACGATAGCTAGCTAAATCTTTTTAGGCAGTCCCCATTTGATTACTGAAGGGCTCCCCATTATCACTCATGCCACAGGTGACACATTTGCGCTCGATGGGAAGAGCTAGACCGCCATAGAAGAGAGATTGGCACCGAAGCAAATGAATGGTTATGACTGTGACATATTTGTAATAAAATATATTGACATTTGGGTAGCGGTTACATTTTGGGGGGAACAGATATGCAAAAATTCACTCCAATTTGGAGGAATTCAAAAGCATATGATTATTTTGAATGTTGCTCATAAATGATATTTGTCTTAGACATAGGAGGAAGAGGGAAATTTTGTGAAATGATGAATTTTGTTTTGTAATAGATATTTTGTGTAAAATTTATAGTGAATGACAATTTGTTTCATATTAAATTGATAGTGTATGAAATTGTATATATTTTGTTTAAACTATGAAATATTAAATGAGGATATTAACCCTGAAGCCCGGTCAATTTCATTTGAAGCTCGATCAATTTCATGTGAAGCTCGCCAATTTGAAGTTTGGCTCGATGAATTTCATGTTAAGCTCGGTGAATTTCATGTTTGGCTTGGTCAATTTCAAGTTGGGCTTGGTCAATTTCATGTTAAGCATGGTCAATTTCAAGTTCAGCTCGGTGAAATTCATGTTAGGCTCGGTCAATTTCATGTTAGGCTCGGTAATGATCATGTTAGGGTTGGTGAATTTCATGTTCGCCTTGTTTACTTTCATGTTAAGCTCGTTCAATTTCATGTTCGCCTTGGTGAATTTCATGTTCGGTTCGGTCAATTTCATGTTCTCCTCGGTGAATTTCATGTTCGTTGCCTTTAGTTTCTTTAAAGTTTTCAAGTTTGAGTTGAGAAGAATGTTGGGGCAGCCTAATCGAAATAAAACTTAATATTTATAGTAAAAATGAAAATAAAAAGGACTTTCGGCCATCGATAGGTTGGTTGGCTAAATTAGCTTCTTCTACCCTAAAATCATATATGCTATGTCCAAAAACCCATTCCGGTTTGCAACATACAAGTGTTTTAAGGTTGGACATGCAGCTAGTCGGGGTCGACCCCGACTTGACCTGGTTGACCCCATCTTGCTGCCTGACCACCTAGCTACATGAAATTCAATGAGCCTTAAAGGAAATTGAGCGAGGCTAACATGAAATTCAATGAGGCAAACATCAATTTCATGAGAAGCTTGGTCAATTTCAAGTTTAGCTCGGGTCAACCCCGACTTGCTGCTTGTCTGTCTAACCTTAAAACAGTCGTATGTTGCAAACTGAAATAAGTTTTTCGATATATCATATATGATTTTGGGGTAGGAGAAGCTGATTTAGCCAACCAACTTAGTAGATTTATGAGATTCCATCAAATCGATGGCTGAAAGCCCATTTTATTTTTATTTTTAGTATAAATATTAAGTTATAGTTCGATTAGGCTGCCCCGACATTCTTTTCAATTCAAACTTGAAAACTTTAAACCCATGTAGTTAATCACTATAGAAGATGTTAATATTGTGAATTTCATGTTCAGCACGATGAATTTCATGTTAAGCTCGTTGAATTTCACGTTAAGCTAGTTGAATTTCATGTTAGGCTCGTTGAATTTCACGTCAGGCTCGCTCAATTTCACGTTGGGCTCGTTGAATTTGGCCATGAAGTGACTGAAATTGACCACGAAGTGATTGAAATTGATCGTGAAGTAAGTGAAATTAACCGCGAAGTGAGTGAAATTCATCACGAAGTGAGTGAACTTGACCGAGGTGTGAAATTCACCATAAAGTGAGTAAACTTGACTGCGAAGTGACTGAAATTCACCGCGAAGTGAGTGAACTTGAATGCGAAGTGAGTAAAATTTACCACGAAGTAAGTGAACTTGACCGTGAAGTGAGTGAACTTAACTAAGAAGTGAGTGAAATCGACCGATAAGTGAGTGAACTTGACCAAGAAGTGAGTGAAATTCACTGAGCTTCACATGAAATTCACTGAGTCTAACTTGAAATTGACCGAGCTAAACTTGAAATTGACCGAGCTTCAAATGAAATTGATTGAGCTTCACTTGTAATTGATGTTTGCCTCATTGAATTTCATGTTAGTCTCACTTAATTTCCTTTGAGGCTCGTTGAATTTCATGTAGCTAGGTGGTCAGGCAGCAAGATGGGGTCAACCGGGTCCAGTCGGGGTCGACCTCGACTAGCTGCATGTCCACCCTTAAACCAGTTGTACGTTGTAAACCGGAATGAGTTTTTCGACATATCATATCTGATTTTGGGGTAGGAGAAGCTTATTTAGCCAACCAAGCTATCGATGGCCAAAAGTCCATTTTATTTTCATTTTTACTATAAATATTAAGTTTTATTTCAATTAGGTTGCCTCAACATTCTTCTCAACTCAAACTTGAAAACTTTAAAGAAACTAAAGTCACGATTCACACGATGCATGGGCAGGAGGATGTGAATCATGGGTTCAAAGTTTTCAAGTTTGAGTTAAAAGAGGGGATCCAATATAAACCAAAGTAATTTAGTAATACTAATAAATACAAGAGATGCCAAAGAGAAGGTAAGTAGTCTCATGTTTGCCTCGCTCAATTTCATATTTGCCTCCCTCAATTTCATGTTTGCCTCATTGAATTTCATGTTAGGCTCACTCAACTTCATGGTAGGCTCATTCAATTTCACACTAGGGTCGACGGCTCGGTGAATTTCAAGTTAGTCGGTGAATTGCATGTTAAGCTCGGTGAATTTCAAGTTAGGCTCGATGAATTGCATGTTAGGCTCGGTGAATTTCAAGTTAGGCTCGGTCAATTTCAAGTTAGGCTTGGTGAATTTCATGGTACACTCGTTCAATTTCACATTAGGCTCGGTCGATTCATGTTCCGTTCGGTGAATTTCAAGTTGGGTTTGGTTAATTTCAAGTTAAGCTTAGTGAATTGCATGTTAGGCTCGGTGAATTTCATGTTTGTCTATCGCTATGGTTATAATTTATAGCCATAGGTTTCACGTGAGGGATATAACAGCTTTTAGAAATTGTGTTTCTGATAAAGCAGGGGCATTTTGGTCTGGTAAAAATGCACCCGTACATGAGGGTTTTAGTTTGGTAAAGTAAGTTTGGAGGTGTAGAGAGAGGACGGTGGCTTAAAAGTGAGGCATACAGTCGGAAAAAACTCCCTAAAATAATGTCCTTAACCCGGATGAACGATGTGATATAATAAATATACCATGGTGGGCCCACAAAATTTGGTTACATCAACACACTACTGAGGTCAATTTTTTTATGATACACTAGGCAATCCCCTTCCATGAGGTCGAGGCCTGTGTGAGCCACCTTTATGTTTGTGTTTCATATCCAGTCATCCATCCATTTTTCCAGCTCATTTTATAGCATGGGTCGAAAAAAGAGGTAGATACAAATCTCCCATGGGAAATATGGTGATTGAATATTTGTCAATATGTAACGTCTCGAAAAAATCCGTATAAAGACCCGAGTACCACCTCAGGCAGAATCACTTAAGGATCGTATCTGTCGTAATTAAGGTGGAATTTATTTAGGTACTAAACTGAATAATCAGTGGATTAAGCTCGGGCCACCATTTCTACAAATAAGAAGACCTAAAACCATTAATACCACTGACTCAACATTACATAAAGACCTAGGAAAAATCCCAAGAGCTTGTTAGTCTCAGGAGTGCATTGAAACCCCGTATCGGACCTGGACCACACGTTGAAAGTCCGATGACTGTGAAACTATAGGATTATGTCCGTCCTACTGGGCTTGACAACCATCACAGGAATCGATCCCAGATGGTGTCCAGAAACGTACAACTTGAGCCCTGAGTGAAATGTGTGAGAAACGCGAATATCTTTAGAAAATGTAATGAGACTTAAGTGAATTGGGTCATTCACTCACACGCAAAATTGAGGATTTCGAATCGTCAGTTTTTTACCAAACTTTACCATGAGAAAAGAAAATTTCCCTGCACATATCCGTATACTTGGGGCCCCGATCGAGTAAGTACGACTGTTGATTTGACACGGGTCCTCCACGGTCGATCAGCAAATTCGACCGCACTGAAATCACATCCTGACATAGATCCATTGTCAGGGAACTTATACTACGACGTATGTGTGTAGTGGGCCTCCCTATGAGTCCTGTTAGTAAAAAATAGTCGCCTTTTGGATATAACCTAAGTATACCATGGCCCTGGGGTCATTTACATCACTACTGGGACTATAAATAGCCTCCCACACACCCTCTCTCTCTCCCATATACGAATTTCTCCAAACCTTAGGAGAGAGAAGAGAGAAAAGAAGAGAAAAGAGGAAGGAGAGAGGAGAGATCTTGGGAGATTGTTGCTGTGTTTCTCTCTCACTACTCCACGCACTGAATCACTTTCCCGTTACGCTACACGATCCGTTTCAACTACGATTTGGGTAAGAAACCATAACCCTAATCTTGATTTAGAGATGCAGATTGACTAATTGTCAAACTAGATAACCTTTTTCATTGTTTAGGTGCCCGACGTTCCGTTTTTGGAAACATAGAATTCGAACCGAGTCTGAATCAAGTATTCCGACGAAAGGTGTGGACTATAAACATTTAGGTTATGTTTTTCAATGCTTTCAATATCAGCTAATGATTTTTGTCTGACTTGATTGCTACCATATCGTCTTAGACACGTCGATTTCGATGTATTATACATGTATGAACTATGTTGAACAAATATGCATCCTATGTGTTTGTTGAAATGTTTGAATGAACATGTAAACATGACTTGCGTTTGCCATGACTATTAATCTAGGATTCATTGCTACCATATGCATGATGACCTCTTTGTGAAAGGAATTACTATAATATATGTCGTAACTAATCTAGTCCATGTATTTGGTGAAGTGTAACTTAAGTATTTGATAAATTGTCTAAATGAGAAAATGTTAATGATTTGTATTTATTAAGAGTATTAAGATAGGATTCTCAATCACCTTATTCATATGTATAGTTTCCTTCATAAAATTTTAATTACGCGATTTATGGATAAATTGCAAGTGCTAAGTCATATGATCAATGTGTATGATGAAATGTTCAAATAAGGGATCTAGTTGGATTGTTTGTTAAATGTTGATATGATTATCACATGTGTCTACCTATTACATCTGAGTAAGATTGAGGCTGCAACGTAGTCCAGGCGATCAGTAACAATTTCTATTCGAGTAGCCGAATTAGTCTCACCGCATTGAGTAACTCAACAAATCTGGGTCACACGACGATTGTCGATAGTGGTTGGCCAAAAGGGGTGCTTATGCGTTCCATGTCGATTAAGTCAACGTGTGCTTATACCAATCAAACTTGCCAAACAAACCGATTGGCCTATTATGTGTTTACCATGTATGGACATCACTGCTTGAATCTAAGGACCACTTATCAATGTAAAAGCCCATTTCATCCATGGTACCACGATCCGCTAAGACTCATGAGCCGGACATGGTGGTATGGGACACCGTGGTCGAGCTATGGCCTACGCTAGGGTGACGAGCCTTCCCGTAGTGACCAGTGAGCAACCTAGACTCGTGAACCAGGCATGGTGGTATGGGACACCGTGTTCGAGCTGTCGGCCTACGCTGAGGTGACGAGCCTCTCCGTATTAACCGCGAGTATAAACTTTGAACTTGCCTATCGACTGCTTTTCATTAGGGGTGATGCCCTACAACTTGCCTATCGTATGTGGTTAACTAGGATTGACAACCCTAGATGGATCCTTCGGTTTGGGTTAATGATATAAAGGGAGGTACGTTAGCCTCTCGAACCTGTTGTATGGATAAGCTTAATTAAGTATTCGGCTAACACAGTCATGCATCGCATTGCATTAGCTAGGATGTTCTTTTGGCGAGGAAGGTGCACTTTAAGGAGTGTTGACATATGCGAAATTGGTTGTCGGAGTCGCTTGTGAGGGAGCTTTGTGCGAGGGCATACATCATTACTTGAACTTCATTCCTTTAATAACAAGAGTAGTTAGGAAGTGATTGTTGTATTGCTTTATCATTACTGTTTGATTGACTTGATAACATGTTAACTTTTGCCTTATAGTACCACCAAGTTGATCACTCACTCCCACCCTGGGATGGTGTTTTAAAACACCAACCAGACTCTGGTTTAGATGTAGGTGATGGGGAAGCCTATGCAGAGAAGTTGGACTTTATAAATGAGGAGAAAGAATTCTCCTACGTTCAGCTCTTAGGCGGGTCTATGTAAACCTCGTGCTGATTCGACGGGATTACAGGGACATATGGATCAGTTGGACACTTTACATTTTGATATTTTGTCAATTTTGGAACAATACATGTATATATTTAGCCTGTTAATATACTCATACTCTGGAGGTTGTGAAACACTTACATACTTAAATATATATGTTTCAGTCTTTCGCTTGCTTAATTTGATTATATATGGAGTATGATATGTTGTTTTGATATAATCTCATTCATGTTTAACTCATTAATATGGACGAAATCTAAACATCATTATCCATGTTGCATAAGTGATGTGCTGGATCTCGGGAGTAGAGCTTTGCTCGACCCTCGAAATCCAGGGCATTACACAATATTTCGACAAGAAACGAATATATTTTCATTGGAGGATTTTATTCAATAATAACAAAGAATCAATAGAAGAACAATCATCATCAAATATTTTATTGATTTAAGAGTTCGTTTACATCTCCATATTTCCCCTTTATTCCAATACAAAATATATTTAATAGATAAAACAACACAAAACATATAATAATTCAAATAATGATTTTTGGCAACATTCCAGCTTGTAATGTGCTCTTCTTGATGGAGGATGTGTTGTGCGGATATAGGAATCCTTAAAAGATCCTTTATCTATCTATTGATTTGTTTGAAATAACAATCCCGGAAATGATGAATTTCCATCATGAAAGACTGCAACCATGCAGAAATGACAAATACATGGGCCTCTTGAAAGGGATTGCGAGCACAACAGAGGAATTGCGCGGCGCGCATAAGCTCCCTATTGCACTCCAGTCACGCAATAGGGGACCTCCCCATGTCTTCTTCTTCTCCTTCTCCTTCTCCTCCTCCAGAATACCTGAAGTGCTTCTTCATAATCCTTTGGAACTCTAGACTTGCTTTAATTTTGGGTTCATGCCTTAAAATAAGCCATAAAAGCATGGATGAATAGAGTGGATAGGGCACATATATTATAGTGGGCCCCACAGAGTTTACTAGCACGCACACAATCCGCATTCGAAGGGGAGGGTTCATAGGGACATGGATCACCAACAA
The DNA here is from genome assembly GCA_021015155.1 of Magnolia officinalis. Taxonomy (NCBI): domain Eukaryota; kingdom Viridiplantae; phylum Streptophyta; class Magnoliopsida; order Magnoliales; family Magnoliaceae; genus Magnolia; species Magnolia officinalis. Next base: position 33,592,247 of record JAJHSJ010000014.1, read on the forward strand.
CCCCGATTGCAATCTAGGTGGGGCTCATCGTGATGTTTGCTAAAAATCCACCTATATACACCCTAAAAAAAAGTTAAAACTACAATTTGACTTCAGTTAAGCTTTATAAAAATATCTCCAGACGACTCGATACCCATCAGATGACCTATGAGTTGGAAAGGATGCACTTTAGGTAAACCCCGTGATGACTAATAGACTAAGGCCACCAAATTTGATCTCAACCAAACTGCTAAGGCCCTTATGGAATCTGAAATGCACATCCCTTCGATAGATAATCTCTAGTTAATCTAAAAATACTTATAATTTTAATTAGAATTTAAAAAATCATATAGAAAGGGTCTTTGACATGTCCCATAAATGATTGATAGGCCGAATTGGCAAGCCCACAAGCTGATGATGTCATATATCAGTTGCTTGTCCAAGTTGTCCGGGTACTTCGGTCGTGTGTTGCCTTGATCAAAGCCCAATTGATGGACTTCAGAGGCACTAAAATCCAAGTAAAGCGGCTTGAAAGGATACCTAGGACCCTTCGGAGACGACCACCACATCCGATCAACTGCCCCAAACTAAATAAATAGCAAAGAGAGACCTCTCACCCTAGCTCCTGAAAAACTCAAAACCTTCATACACGTTAATGATGTGCAAAGCACCAATTATGACGCAAGGCATACACCAGACCCAAGACCCCTAGTGCACAAAAAGATCACTTATTACCTACAGTCGGCCCATCAATGGGTGGTTGAAGTTCTATTTAAGGAGCACAACAACGAGCTATATGAGGGGTAGAAGCACACGTAGAGGCTAGCAAGAGGAATCAGGGCCGATCAGATAAGGGGCCTATGTGATCTAGCAATTTGCATATGATCGTCAATAGGTTGTTGCCCATAGAGGTGGGCATCGAGTTGATTCGGACTGAGTTATGCCCAACTCGACTCAATTTGGTATTACCAAAACCCTGACCCGAACTCGATCCGACTCGGGACCATGTCCAGCGAGCCTGACTCGATCCGAACCGGATCTTGGCTGGGCTAACCCAAACCGAGTGCGACTCAGTCAGAGATACCGAGTCAGATCGAGTTGGCTACAGTTCAAATTGGGTCAAAAGCTCAAGTAGATAGGGTAAAAAAACCTTTGAAATTTTATGGGCCCCACAGTCTGGTCCGACTCGACTCGATGCCCACAGCCCACCTCTGGTGACTTGCATGGGAACATTACTGATTGGACCAGTTATAGTAAGGGCATTTGCATGGTGGAGCCCATATGATGGACGAGTTGGGTAGCTTAGGTTTATCTCATGCGTGCAAATGTGATGACATGTCAATGGGTATTGAAATCGAACACCAACAATATCAAACACTCATTATCAATACAAGTAAAGTGAGTACTGCCTAGGACAAAGAGGATGGTGGAGGGGGATGACAGGGTCCTGCCTCTATTGCTTCTGCACGGGTGGGGCTAGGAGCTAGGAACGGAACAACTTTCATTAGACTGGAATCCAATCATGGTTCATTGTTTACTCTTAACATTTAATTAAAAAAAAATTAATTGATGTTGACAAATCGAAACATTTCATGCCACATCGGACTAAGGGTCCACTGTCGATTTTACCAAACATTTCAACTGTTAAAACATCACAGATTCAACTTCCAAGGTAAATAAATTACATCCATAAAACGAACAAAGTAAATAAACTATGTCGAAAATCAAAAGTAAATAAATCACATCTACATACAGACAAATAAAACTTTTATTCATTCAATAACCTCTGTATGATGAATGCCTTTATGGTGTGTAACCAGAGTAACCTTGTCCATAGTAGTAACTTCTTCCTCCACCTCTACCTTCGTCGCCATAATCATCCTTTGGTTCTCTTTTTACGACTTCAACTGCCGGAGCAACTGCCGGAGAACTCTGGGTCGACTCCAAGCTGGAGGTATCCAAAAGATGGTCGTTTGCCTCTACTGAATCAAATGGTGGAGATACCTTTCCATCGTCTTCATTCATAGATTCAATAAGTTTTTCTAATTGCTTTTTATGATCCAATTTGTATGAGATTTCTAACCGCCTATAAAATGCTGCAAGACTTTTAAGAAATTTTAATGATTTACTCATGCCTGCTTCAGCATCATGTTGTCTTGGAAGGGGTGGATGTTGTTGTCTGGTCATGGATGCCATTTTCAAGCTTTCTTTTTGGCTTCTTTATAATCTTGTTCTTCTTATTCCCTTAAAATTCTCTCTTGTTCTTCTTCTCTGTTAACTGTAGAGAGCCTGGAGGCAGTTCCTCTGCTTAACCCTTCTTCATTTATAATAGGCATACTTTTATATCTTCTGTGGCTGGTTGTATTGGTTGTAGTTGTAGGGGGAGGGGTGGAGAAAGCTTTTGTATTTGAGTCAAGAATGACTCAAAAGAAATCCCAGACTTCCCGAGGAGCTCTGCTACATGGTGCAGCGTCTCCTCCCCGATAAGCTAGATGTAATTTCAGCCGACTTGTTTTGTTTACAAATTTTTTTCACACAACTTACATTGTAACTTTATCTTTTCATCCTGGGAATAGACTTGAATTCCATAATCCTAAATATCTACTGATGTATCATCTTCCAATGACATATCTATAGGTGTATATTTCAAAAAAAAAAAAAAATCTGGTTAGGTTAAGGCAATAAAAAAAAAAGATATAGTGATGAATGAACACAATTAGCCAACCATATAATATAATATTCAAGCAACATTAACTAATTTAAGAGTACAAATGAAAAAAGAGAAATATCCATCCACCCATAAATATTACAATTTAAGTCCACAAAAAATAATTACAAATATCATGTTGTAACTTGTAAGCAAATGTAAGAGAAATATAAGGCAGTGTCTTATCCTGCAGCCTCTTTCATGCAATTGTTGCAGGTACTGTCTCATCTTGCTTTTCGGTCTCCTCTTCCTCGAACTCCTCATCAATAGAGTTCCCTTTCCCTCATATCGGCCGCAGCCAATCCTATGTACAAATGAGCGCTTCAACTGATTCTGGTGTAAGTGAGCTTCGATCGACCCTACTCCCCATACTAAAAGCAGATTCCGATGTTACGGTTGAAATTGGAATTGATAATATGTCTCGTGCTATTAACGAGAGCACAGGGTATTGTGAATCACGAGATTTCGTCTTCCACCAGTCCAAAACATCAAAATCTTCGCCTCTGTACTTTACAAGTGTCTCCTTGAGATAGTTTACAAGTTTTAATTGGGTTGTTTGCGTTTGAGTCTCAACATGTGCCAGTAAAGACATGAAATCATCGATCGTTTCTCGTTGTTCATCAACAACAAAACTATAACTCACTCGAGGAGTTTTGTCCTTTGCTGCACGTAAAGTTTATATATAGAATTTGTACAAATCATCAACTGCATCACAAATCTTATCGACCTCAGAGGCACTTTTTTCACCATGTAACTTATTACAGATGAATACAAGCATGAGCATCTTGTATCAAGAATTAAGAATGACTCCAACAGCCATTACCAGACTGCACTCAAACCAATACTTATCGAACTTTAATTGCATACCCATGGTCATTAATCGTAAAAATTCTGGTCCACTACAACTTCTGTGCAATACATCTTTTACCATCCAAAGTTCTGGTATAAATATATTTATTGTTAGATACTTGCTTCCTGAAAATTTCTTCGTTGTGTAGTAAAAACAGAAAGGAACTTGCAAACTGATTTAGCTCCTAACCAATCATCTTTAGAAGTTAACCAAAGATACGCACTATCACGCTCCGCATAGTGAGAGAATGCATCTATGAAACCTATCGCTGAATCCAACAATTCAAAATTTGAATTCCAACGTGTTATGACATCCAACTTCATCGTTCTCTGAGATGACAAATTCAACCGCTTTACGATCTCATTCCATGTATATAATCGTGAATGTGACCCTCATATGTACTTTACACTCTCTCTTATGTTCTCGATCGTTGGCTCAATTGTTTTTAGGTCATCTTGTACAATCAAGTTTAGGATGTGGGCACAACACCTAACATGAAATATCTTTCCACCAAAATACAAGTCACTGGTGGCCCTAAACTGGTTCTGCAAATTCGTTATCATGCTATCATTTGCAGAGACATTGTCTAAAGTTATTAAGTAGAATTTCTTCTCAATGCCCCACTCCACAAGACATTTGTACTTGCAGTCTAAAATCATCAATCCAGTGTGAGGAGGTGCAAGATAACAAAAGTTTATAATTCTCTTGCAGAGCCTCCATTCGACATCAACGTAGTGAGCAGTTAGTGACATATACCCCTTTCGTTGATTGGATGTCATCTACAAATATGATGTCAAGCTAATTTAGGAAAATGATTCCAACTGTCCTTTCAACTTGAGCTTCTCGCTTTCATACATCTTCATGCACACTTTCTTTATTGTTGTAGAGAGTCCTTCTCGTGTATGGGGTTAAGACCTTTGGCTAATTCGACAAAAGGACTTTCTACCATCTGAAATGGTCTTTCGTTGGTAGTAATAAATTTAGCCGTCAACTCATTCACATGGTCTCTGTTATACTTGTAGATGGAAAATGTACCTTGCGACAGACCCACTAAAGATTGGGTAAACGAAAGTGTCTATTGTCCTAAGGTATGAGTTCTCACTTTTTTATGACACTTCAGACTGTGTTTCTTTAGAGTTGTGGTCGACCCATCTGCTTGTTTAGCATATTGAGTCATGTAGTATTTGTATTGTATCATCATTGTGCCGTTTTTTAAGGTTACTTCTTCAAAATCTTCTCACATTATAGATCTTTTTTTCACTGTTCCTGTAATCTGTGACTATGAGGTAATAATATCAATGGGCACATCTTCATCTTCTATACCTAATCCTTCATCTTCCAAAATCATCGGTAATATAACTGACAGACCACCTGGGGTATTCGAAAGACCCTCACTAGCCATCTAATAGTTGAAAGATACAAAATCATATTAGTGAAAGTGCTCTGGTTTGTCAATTAACGTGAGTGTTGAGTTAGCTAGACAGAGAAGCTTCATAGGAAGATTAATTAACCGTCAACCTCAACCGGGATGGGAGCCCGAACTCGCCATAGGTAAATCTTAGCCTCACATCCCATGTCCCAAAACACCAGGTGATTAAAACCCTTAAAATTGGTTAGAATATCATAGAGTTTTTTGGTTAGAAAACTTTTTCAAAATTTCAGAAAATCTCTAAGCTCACTCAATATTATCGAAATGAGGACAAAAGATGTCCAGCAACCACATATATCTCTGGACGGAATTATCGATGTATCGATATACCTATTGATATCATCGATCTTTGTATCTCGAGTCCATCGAAATTGACTTGATAAAATCGATATCACATCGGTTGTATCCCTATTTTTCTAATTAAAATCATAAAGTTTTGATATATCGAAGTTCTCCTCGATATCCTGGGAATTCCAACTTCGATGATATCGGAAGGCCTTCGATGATATCGGTCTTGGACACACAATTATCTAGCAATATTTACAGGTTATTTTTATCTTGGATCGAGGGTCACTCAATAGAATCGATATTCAAATATAGATCATATTGAGCCTGGGTCGATTGCATCTAGAATGGACTTAAACTGTCCAGCAAGCTTACTGAAAAATCCTTTGGATTTATCGAGGCATCGACTCTGCTATCGAGATTATCGATACCCAAATTTCGATGATATCGAGTATGCCTCGATCATTCTTTTGACCTGAAATATTTCAAAGGCAAGTCTCTTTCATTTTTAAATGTCGAGGAATCGAACCTTGTGTCGATGAAATCGGAGTTCGAAATCCGATGACATCGACGCACGTTCGATCTCCTCAACCAGCTGGCAAAAGGTTTTAAAAGCATTTGACATTTGAGTTTGTGTCATCGAGCGGTCAGTCGATGCAAATGAGAGTATACGCTCGATAATATCGACCCTGCTCGATGATATCGAACTCTGTCATAAATGTGACCGTTTTATATCCGCTGGAACCTTTTTACCTATATATAGAGAGCTTGTCTTTAGTTGCTGGCAGAGAAAGAAGAGAGTGCTTTTGAGTGTTTACCCTTATATCATATACCCAAAGCCCTTTCTCTCATGGAAGTTCATCCTCCAATCCATCCTCATCATTGACATTCAATAGAGTGGATTGGGGAATGAACTTCTGCATTCAAGGATCCTCTGGCTACCACCTTAATGGCAAATCATTAAGCTAGGATGCCTTGAATGCATAGATGATTGGAATCGCTCTATATCCCTTATAGGAAAACATTTAAGAGAGTAGAATTCCATCATAACCTTGACCTAACCCATCACCATGTATTGGTACATCTTCTGAGTTGCGGATCAAGGAAGCTGAAGATTCTGCATCAAAGGAGGAGATCTTCGCCAACGCGCTGAATGAGGCTTATCTACTTATCTGTAAGTCATTAGAGTCCAGCTGACTCTTGTGATCATTCTTTCTTAGGATTGGGTCTAAGGTGTTTCTTACCCCTTGCAAGTCCTTGTAGGAGCCCTCCGGTGGGAGTGTAAGTGGTGGGTGCTTTATGTTGACCCTTGCTATGCGGAGCACATAAACGTTAGGTCCTTTGTGTAGGTCCTTGACCAAGGTGGTCTAAAAGTTGGGTGCGTTGTGTTGACCCTTGCTCGTGGGAGCATAAACAAGTGACGTTCCTTGAGTGGATCCTTGGCCAGCATGCCTAAAATCGAGTGCTATGTGTTGACCCTTGCCCCTGGGAGCATAAACTGTCAGCCTAGATGTAGGTTGTACTGATTAGAGGTGAACCTGATTTAAAACCTCCGGTTTGAGGTGAACCTGTTGTGAAACCTCCTTAGTGAAATCCAGTAGACTCAAGGGTTGAGTGTGTCTGCCGGGAGTGGAGTAAACAAGTAGTCGAACCACTATAAAAATGACTGTGTTTGTGATTGATGTTTGTCTTTGATTAATTATGTGATTTCATTAAATGCTTTCATATTTGATCACACCTCACACACAGTTACATCCGTCCTAAACGCTGAATTGCATCATGTTTATCATTAAATTAGTTTTATGATTGGATCCTCTAATTGGCTTGGAAGCCATTAGAGTTACTTTGAAGAAGTCCTTATTTATGAATATTTTCTCGGGATAGGTTTGATAGGATTTTAAATAATCATAAAAGATTTGAAAAAGTCCTATTCACCCCCCTCTAGGACATATTGGTATATTCCTACTTCAACTAAAGCGGTCATTACTGCAATTTTAATTGCTATCAGAGTGGTCTCTCTTAAAGGGCTTCACTGCCTAGAGAGTGATCTTGACTGAAGTTGGTAATATGGCCAATGGAGAGGGCTCATTAGTCTCTAGACCTCTAGTATTTGATGGATCAAATTATGCATACTGGAAGACTAGAATGCACTACTTTCTGAGATCTTTGGATCATGATGTTTGAGATATAGTTGAAAGAGGATATGTGCCACCATCTGAACAAATAGTACTTGAAAATGGCATAACTGTCACCAAACCAAAATCCAAAGAAAAATGGACAACATTCGATAAAAAAACCAAATTGCTGAGGCTAAAGCTATAAATGCTATCTACCATGCTGTGTTCCAAGATACTTTCAATCAAATCAGTATGTGTGGGACAGCCAGAGAAGCACGGGATTTGTTGGAAACAACCCATGAAGGAACAAGCACTGTGAAGAGATCTAAACTGCAACTCCTGACATCACAGTTCGAAAGTCTTAGAATGGAAGAGCATGAGACCTTCATGGAGTTTTTCACAAAACTGAATATCATTTGCAACTCCATGGGTGGATTAGGTGAGAAAGTTTCGGTTCCAAAAATATGTAGGAAAATACTAAGATCATTACCGGAACGGTTCAATCCTAAAGTAACAATCATTGAAGAATGTAGAAACATAGATAAAATGAAAGTAAAAGAACTAGTGGGTTCCTTACAAACATTTGAACTACACTTCAAACAAACCCCAAAATCCAAAACCACTGTCCTCAAAACTTCAAAGAATACAACAAATGAGGACTTTGAAAGTGAAAGAGAAAATGAAGATGAAGAAGTAGCTTTGTTGGCTCAATGGTTCAGAAAAATCGTGGTCGTCCATTTAAAGGAAGAAAGGTGGACAACAAACATTCTGCAGGTAAATTTGGTAAAAAGACCAAAGAACCACAATGTTATGCCTGTCATAACTTTGGACACTTGTCTACTGAATGCTTAAACAGAAAAATAAGGGTAAGGCAATGGCTGCCACATGGGATGATACGGAAGAGTTAAACTCATAATCTAGCAACTCAGAGAGCGATGAAGACCAGAAATCCTTGAAAATTCTTATGGTCTCCACTACTCCAATCATTCCCATTGAAACTGAGAACGGGGAAGAACCGCAAGCCACTGAATCATTTCCATCAAATAATGAGGAAACTGAAAAGGAAGAAGAAGAAGAACAACATAAACTACAAGATGCTTAGAATCAACTCTACATCTATAACATCAATATAGTTAGAAGACTTGGAATATCAGAAAACAAAAAGGAATTGCTACAAAAAGATCTGGATAAAACCTTGGAAATTAATACACATCTAATTAATGATCTACAACAATATCATTCTAATAATGATAGACTAGAAAGAATCAACACCTTCCTTAAATCCGAGTCTGAAAAACTAAACAAACAGGTTGAGCTATTAAAAGATAAAAACGTGCTCTTTCAAAATGAAAATCATACACTCCTGTTTAATTTAGAAGAATCCAGAAAAATTGCTAAGCTAAACTATAAGTTTTCCCAGAGTGGCGAGAAGTTAGAAAAACTTTTAGGTATGGGAAGGCCTAGAAAGGACAAGAGCGGCTTAGGATATGATAAATTTAAAACAAAATCTAAATATGCAGCATCAATGGCTAAAAAATTTGTTGCCTCAAGGAGTAACACAAGAACTACTCTAGTTTGTCATTTATGTGGTGACTCGGGTCATTATAAGTTTGAATGCTTAACACCTAGGAGGACACAACATAATTCTGGTCAAAATCATTTTGGTAAATTCAAATTAACCAGAAAAATACAAGACGTCAAGTGTTCACCTAGGAATATGGATAAAAGAAATACACATTCATTACCTCCTAAAATGAATAGAATGAAGGAGTCATTGAATCAGGTGGCTGAGTTAAATAACAAAACTAAATCTACCACAGTCAAAAATCATGTCACAAAATGGATAGTAAAAGAAAAGAAAAATTGCCTTATTACTCACTCAAATCATATAACAGGCAATGATACTAAGTGGTACCTGGATAGCGGTTGCTCAAGACATGTCACAGGTGACAAATCTCTCTTTTCAAATTATTCAGATCTTAATGATGGGATAGTCACCTATGGAGACGGGAGCACCGCTAAGGTAATTGGACAAGGATTTATTAAATGAATAAATTTGCTCAAAAATGAGAATGCCTTTTGCATAAAAGGATTAACGCATAATCACTTAAGCATTTCTCAAATATGCGACAATGAGCATGTCGTTACATTCAACAAGGAAAAATGCGAGATCCTAGACCTTTCAGGAAAATTAGTGATGAAGGGTTCTCGTACAAATAACCACTGCTATGTCATTAAAGGTAAAGGAAAGGCTGATTCATATGCATCGTAATATTGAGCATGGAAAAACATATCTAGGTCATGCATCTAGACCTGGACAGTTGCTGAAGATGCATTTTTGCTGAGTTTTTAAAGATACATCTGAGGTCCCTTATCTCAATCTTTTTATATATAAACATCCTGATGTTTATAATTTTAATTTGTACAATGCATGTACAAAATTTTGCTGTGTATATTGTTGATTCAAAGATATACTATACTATACATGAAAGTTTGTCGATCTGCGGGAAAATGAAAAAAACTCACCTTCGATGTGTCTGTCGATAAGTCATGTGGATTCTCGACTAATTGATCAAAGGTCGATACCATCAACGCCTCTTTGGAATGGGAAGAATCATATGATCGAAAATGATATCGAAGACAGTTTCGATAATATCGAATAGGGTCTCTCGATATCATCGAAACACTGGTTGATGATATCGAAGATTGTCGCTCGATATAAGGCGGTCGAGCGGGAAAAATCACATTTTTTATCAAAAAGTCATTTTACTTTCTTCTTGCTCGTCTCTTTCCGTCGGTTCGCACGAAACTTCATCAAAGAGCCATCGAAGTTCCTCAAAACTGGTATTACCCCTTCCACTCCTTCTTTTCAAGATTTCATCCTGCTCTTGGATTGGGTACTTTCAGATTTTAAAGAAGAAAATTTGTCTGATTACCCCTAAAATCTCTCAAATCTCTATCTATCAAATGGGAAAGGACAAAGGAAAGGTGTCCGGTCCTGGAGAGTCTTCTAGAGCCTCTCGACAAAAAATTATTGTTTCAAAAGAAAGAGCAAATGCTCCTGAACGCGGGACACCTACACGCCAACGCACTAGACAGGGATCGCTTGACGGGTCTCAATCAGGGACACCAACACCTCCTCCGGCTAGAGTTAATCCGGTTATGGATAAATACACTAGTAGGAAGCTTATTCATGAGAGGAAGGTTGACAGAGACTGCTTAATACCATATAATCTGGAACCCCTTTTTACTGCAATTGATTGGCTGTCTGTTCTTGACTTTGGTGGGCCATGTCACCTTGAATGGACATACAACTTTTTCGCCTCTTGTCATTCTCCAGTGTCTGATCCACCTTCTATCACTGTGTCTATTGATGGTGACAATGTAGAGATCACCCCCGAGTCTATTGCTGAAATTTTTAGTCTTACCCTGTCATATGTTGGTCTTCCGAATATGGATCTTGAAAATATTGAAACTCGATTCATGGTCACGAAGTATCTTTGCCATGGTCGTGACATTCCTTGGTACCAAGGCAATGAATTAAAATCCAAGTTCATGGAACCGCGATTTCGAATTTTGCATGGTATCTTTGCCTCAAACATCTATCCTAGAAGTACCAACCGTTCCGATCTCACTGGGTTCATGACCATGATAGTATACTCCATAGCCTCAGGGATCAAAGTTTGTCTGCCTACTTTAATTGTGCATCAGTTAGTCTATGCCATTCATACATCCCGGGATGTTCACTTGCCCTATCCCTGGATTATACACACTGTGTGCAACACCATCGGCTTTCTAACTACCCGCGATCCGGAACTTCCCCTTCATGTCTTCAATAAGAACAACATTCGAAGGATGGACCTAAAGTTCCATAAGTTTCCCGAGGATCCACCAAAGGAAGGAATTCACGAAGAAGGAGAAGGAAGTGAAAGCGATGCTCCCGCTGAAGGGGCAGAAATGGCTGGAAATGAACCTCATGCGCCCCATCAAGCTCCGTCCACATCGGAGCCCGGGCATGTGAAAAGGTTTAAGCCCCATCAAGACAGGATTGAAGCAATACAGCGAGATATCGCCCAACTAAAAGAATCTGTGAATACACGGTTTACTGTCTTGGAACACCTGTTAAATGGAGTGCAACATACGGTGCAACAATTGGTGGATCTACTCACCTGCCGATGCGAGGATATTGCACCGTCCTCCTCTGCACCTCCGCCATGAAAAGACAGTCTGTGTGCCATCACATACACCTTACTCTCATCTCAACGTTAGGGCATGGGTATCTTTTTGTATGCCCTACATTTACATGAGTGTATGTGATGGCTTCCTAACCTGCAGCAGAGTCTAACAGTTTTTTTGTTGTGTTGTATATGCCCATGGATGGGCTAAATACTTATGGGCTGGGTTTTTTTTTTTTTTTTGGGGGGGGGGGGGGGGGGGGGGGATAATTGTTATATTACTACAAATCTTGGGCCGTATATGTGTTTTGGATATTTGGGTTATGACTGATTATAATTCATATCTGCCTTACCACCATCCCCTGTTTTATCTGGTTATAGCTCAAATGGTGTGGAATGCATGCGCTGTTTTGCTCTTTATATTATCTGCTTACTATTCTGCCCTATTTGATCTTCTACGATGCATACATATTCTCTGGAATGCAATGCTAGTTATATCTATCTTATGCATGTGCCCTCTAAATGTTGGTTCTCCCCAATTGCTTCAACTTCAATCAATATCAACTATAGTATTATCCTTTGTCAATGACTGACAAAAAGGGGGAGAACAAATCAAACACCCCGACAGAAAAATTGTGTATCTGTGTTTGTGGATGGTGATGCAGGTGTTAGGGGGAGTGGCTGCAAGAAGATAGGGGGAGCAACTACTGTATGTGTGTGTGTACTCACTAGATAAATTTGTTAAATTATGTAAAGTGCATGTACACACAATTTAAGGTGTTATGTCTAGAAGTTGTTCTAGAGTATTTTGGTATTTTATCACGTAATTGACAAAGGGGGAGATTGAAAGTGCCCTGGTTTGTCAATTAACGTGAGTGTTGAGTCAGTTAGATAGAGAAGCTCCATAGGAAGATTAATCAACCGTCTACCTCAACCGGATGGGGGCCCGAACTCGCCATAGGTAAATCTTAGCCTCACATCCCATGTCCCAAAACACTAGGTGATTAAAACCCTTAAAATTGATTAGAATATAATAGAATTTTTGGGTTAGAAAACTTTTTCAAAATTTCAAAAAATCTCTAAGTTTTCTACCTTTGTCGATTTATCGATAGATTGATTAATGTAATCGAACAGTGCTGTCGATGTCCTCGAAGCTCACTCGATATTATCGAAATGAGGACAAAAGATGTCCAACAACCACATATATCTCTGAACGGAATTATCGATGTATCGATATACCTATTGATATCATCGATCTTTGAATCTCGAGTCCATCGAAATTGACTTGATAAAATCGACATCACATCGGTTGTGTCCCTGTTTTTCAAAGGAAAATCATAAAATCTTTAATATATTGAAGTTCTCATCGATATCCTCGGAATTCAAACTTCGATGATATTGAAAGGCCTTTGATGATATCAGTCTTGGACACACAGTTATCAAGTAATATTTTCAGGTTGTTTTTATCTTGGATCGAGGGTCACTCGATAAATCGATATTCAAATATCGATCATATTGAGGCTTGGTCGATTGCATCGAGAATGGACTTAAACTGTCCAACAAGTTTACTGGAAAATTCTTTAGATTTATTGATGCATCGACACTGCTATCGAGATCATCGATATTCAAATTCCGATAATATCGAGTGTGCCTCGATCATTCTTTTGACCTGAAATATTTCAAAGGCAAGTTTCTCTCATTTTCAAATGTCGAGGAATCGAACCTCGTGTCGATAAAATCGGAGTTTGAAATTCGATGACATCGACGCACGTTCGATCTCCTCGACCAGCTGGAAAAGGTTTCAAAAGCGTTTGACATTTGAGTTTGTGTCATCGAGTGGCCAGTCGATGTAATCGAGAGTATACGCTTGATAATATCGACCCTGCTCGATAATATCGAACTATGTCATAAATGCGACCATTTTATATCCGTTGGAACCTTTTTGCCTATATATAGAGAGCTTGTCCTTAGTTACTGACAGAGAAAGAAGAGAGTGCTTTTGAGTGTTTAACCTTAGGTCATATACCCAAAGCCCTTTCTCTCATGGAAGTTCATCCTTCAATCTACCCTCATCATTAACATTCAATAGAGTGGATTGGGGAATGACCTTCCGCATTCAAGGATCCTCTAGCTACCACCTTAATGACAGATCATTAAGCTGGGATGCCTTGAATGCATAAATGATTGGAATCGCTCTATATCCCTTATAGGAAAACATTTAAAAGAGTAAGATTCCATCATAACCTTGACCCAACCCGTCACCATATATTGGTACATCTTTTGCGAGCTGAAGATTCTTCATCAAAGGAGGAGATCTTCGACAACGCGCTGAATGGGGCTCATCTACTTATCTGTAAGTCATTAGAGTCCAGAGGAACCTTGTGATCATTCCTTCTTAAGATTGGGTCTAAGGTGTTTCTCACCCCTTGCAAGCCCTCGTAGGAGCCCTCCGGTGGGAGTGTACGTGGTGGGTGCTTTGTGTTGACCCTTGCTATGTGGATAGTATAAACGTTAGGTCCTTTGTTTAAATCCTTGACCAAGGTGGTCTAAAAGTTGGGTGCGTTGTGTTAACCCTTGCTCGTGGGAGCATAAACAAGTGAGGTTCCTTGAGTGGATCCTTGGCCAGTATGCCTAAAATCAAGTGCTATGTGTTGACCCTTGCTCGTGGGAGCATAAACTATCAGCCTACTTGTAGGTTGTACTGGTTAGAGGTGAACTTAATTTAAAACCTCCAGTTTGAGGTGAACCTGTTGTGAAACCTCCTTAGTGAAATCCGGTAGACTCAAGGGTTGAGTGCGTCTACCGGGAGTGGAGTAGACAAGTAGTCGAACCACTATAAAAATGACTGTGTTTGTGATTGATGTTTGTCTTTGATTACTTGTGTGATTTCATTAAATGCTTTCATATTTGATCACACCTCACACACAGTTACATCCATCATAAAGTCTGAATTGCATCATGTTTATCATTAATTAGTTTTATGATTGGATCCTCTAATTGGCTTGGAAGCCATTAGAGTTACTTTGAAGAAATCTTGATTTATGAATATTTTTTCAGGATAGGTTTGATAGGATTTTAAATAATCATAAAAGATTTGAAAAAATCCTATTCACCCCCCTCTAAGACATATTGGCATATTCCTACTTCAATTAAACGGTAATTCCCACAATTTCAATTAGCATTAACAATCCGATGCCTTAAAGATTTATACTAAATTATAAATTAGTTATCTATCCAAGGTTGGATATATTGTAATACTTTCGTATTCCCATTTAAACGCCCATAGAAAAAATTAGACAACATCTCCCCATGTCTCTCTAGATAAGTTGATCTTCCATCACATTCTCGATGCCAAATATATAAGTAATGTGAAGATATTTGACATTATAAATGTAAATAAATAAACATATCTAGAGATAAATGAGGTGATGGAGCGCAGATCAGGCATATAAATCCTTAAATGGGTAACTAATTATCTAACTCACAAGTTACAATAATAAGCTAAATTAGTCACCTATCCAAGGTTGAATAGATTATGATACTTTAATATTCCCATTTAAATGCCTACGCCAAAAATTTGGCAGCATCTCCCTATGTCTCTCCATATAAGTTAATCTTCAATTACATTCCGATGCCAAATATCTAAAGCAATGTGAATATATTTGATATTAGAAATGAAAATGAAGAAACACATCCAGAGAGAAATGAGGATATGGAGCGCAGATCAGGCATGAACATTTAAATGGGTTATATATGAAAGCATACCATCCTTTTAACCTTAAACCGTTCAAAACGGGATAATTTAAGTGATTTCTATGTCACTGAAAATACACTATATCTATATATGACCACATAAAAATCCTCGAATGGACAACTAATTATCTAACTCACAAGTCACAATAATAAGTTAAGCAAAAAGTAACGTAATACATATTAAGCTAACTATATAATGCACAAAAAATAAGATAAGCAAAAAAAATAAATAAAAATAATTCAAACATATTAAGCTAATTATCTAATGCACAATAATAAGCTAAACAATAAGCAATGCAAACCATAATTCAAAAAAATTAACTACTAATTGTATAATTCAAATAAATAAAACATATTAGCAATTTAGGTTTTAGGGTTTGGGGATTATGGTTTAGGGCTATGGTTTGGATTTAGGATTTAAGGTTTAGGAATTAGGTTTAGCTGTCTAGGTCATAGGGTTTAGGGTTTAGGGTTTATGGTTTGGATTTAGTATTTAGGGTTTACGATTTAGGGTTTAGGGTTTATAGTTTGGATTTAGGATTTAGGGTTTAGGGTCAATGTACCAAAATTATTGATTAGGATCTAGGATTTAGGGTCTTGGCACAGGAATAGTTACAAGGGGCTCCTGATACCAACGGTTTTTAACAGTACCCAACTACATAAATAAGAACTCTAAAACTTAAATTAGGGTGGGGCCCATCGTGATATTTATGAGAAATCTACACCGTGCATCTATTTTGAGGGATCATTTTAAGATTTAAACCAAGAATGAGTTGGATTCAAAACTCAAATGGGCCGCACAGAAGAAAACGGTGGTGATTAAGTACCACCGTTTGAAACAACTAGGAACGAAAGGGCAAAGGAGCCAGAGCTGCTGGTCCTTTTTCTTCCCAGCTGCTAACAAAAAGCTCATCTCCATCTCTTCCGACAGAGAAATTGCTTTCCCCTGGCGACGAGAGCAGAGCCTGGCGATTCCCGAAGACGTTTACTGCCGAACATTCTCGCTAATTCTTAGGGTTCCGAAAGAATCCTCTTCATCCTGTTGCTCTTTCTGCTGCCTTGTGTCAGATTCCGGTGGCATTCTCCAGCAGAAGGGAGCAGGAAACCGGCGGGAAATGTCATGCATTTGATCTTCATATCTTAGATGAGAAGTCTAGAAGCATCTTACTGAGGATTTTCTCAACGTTTTCTGCTTTTTGGAACTTCAAATCTGGTGGTTTTTCTTGCTTTGAGGTTACCTTGTGGAGCAATTTTTAGGGTTTTGTAGCTGCATTGCTCGGTTTTCGCCTGTTTCCGCGAGAAATCTCATTTCGGAAGGCAAATGCGAGAGGTTTTGTTCTGTTTTTACTTAGATGGTCATTTTTTTTTCTAATTTACTCTCATTTGATCACACACTATCTCTCTCTCTCTCTCTCTCTCTCTCTCTCTCTCGCTCTCAAACCCTACATTCGATTCTGAACCCTAAATCCTCCTAGAAATCTTAGATTTCGAGCAGAGCTGTCCAATCCATTGATTACCGGCCTGAAAAATTTGAAATCTCTGGTTTTTCCGGTCCGATTCTTCAATTCCATTGTAGAAAATGAGTAGTAGGAAGGAAGAGGAGCGGAACGAGAAGATCACCAGAGGTTTGATGAAACTTCCTTCGAACCAAAAATGCATCAACAGCTGGAACAAGAAGATCAACAGCCACATGTAATTTGTGAATTCACTTGTTGTTGACTATCTGCTTTGTTAATTTTCCTCATCTTCTAAATGTTGAATGTTGGCGGAATGACTCAGGCACTCCACTTTGGAGGAATGGGCTGCCTTGTAAGCCGGTGTTGTGCAATGCATGTGGATCAAGATGGCGGACCAAGGGCACACTTGAGAACTGTCACGCCCCAAACTCGGAGACCGGGCTCACAAAATTTCCGATCGCCGAATCCGGCGCCGACAGCCTCTGTAGAACCCCATTCTCGGCTCCCAGCGCCCATACGCCAGGTTCCGATCCTGGGATGCTACAAGGAGGATTTCTAATAATCAATTTGATTCGTAATGAGCATAACCACAAGCATAACCCACGAACAATAACCACAAGAACACCATCACAAAATCCACTATGATAAAAAACTTTGAGTACAAGGTGTATAAAAGGAAATACAAGATACTGAAAATGACAAAAACTCCAAAGGCTCGGCTGCACGCTCCAACTGCGGCGAGACTACGGCTGCGTCCTGGCGTCACCTGCTCGCATCAATCGTGCATAAGCTTATGGAAAGCTTAGAGGGTGGTGTAAGTGTGTGCGTAATATGAGCGTGCTCAGAATGCAGGGTCAGAGTAATGCGGAATCGTGCCAATGAGTATATGAATGCAGTCAGCCGTACCAAGGCTAAGCGGTACAGAATATAAATGATATCGGCCATATCAAGGCCATGCGATACATAATGCAGCTCAAGCATGCCAATCCTCATGTCAATACAGTTATCAGTCTGGATAATCACCGGGGTCTAGTATACTCTACGCCAGCTTGCCGTCCCTATCCAGATGCACAACTGGAAGAGCGAAAGAGACCTCACTATCCGCCTGCTAATATCGGGCCCGGCTCGTCGATAGCGGACCGATTCCTCAAGCTGGTCAAACTCAACCTAGAAATTGCCCTCTCACTCAGGCGGGTAAGGTCACACCCCTTTCCAACCGACCACGACATTGTGGGAGACGCGGCCTACTGGTATAAGGCCCTCGCGCGCTCGTGTATCCACTCGGTCTCGACGTTGGAGTCATCCTCTGGTACCATCGGGTTTAGAGATTTTCACCCAGGGACATCTATGGCGCCCGTATGCTAGAACCAAACATTTTCGGTATCCACTTCAGCCACCCACGATGTGTCTGTGGAGGCTATGGCCCTGGTGTCGCTAGGGCATACAGTAACTACAATCACACAATGCAAGTGCATGAGTCACACTACCAGTCATGCAACAGTCCTGCGTAAACCATGCGCTCATGCAAGGCAACTCCGCCTATCAGGGAGCCCGTAACAGTCTGCTCGAAGGCATATGCTATGATCAAACATTCCTCATATCAAGCATACAAATGATGCGTATGGGTATGAATCATAGAGTTATACTAAACATGTTATAAAGTGGTGAGCTATCAACAAGTATGGGCTTACTAATGGGTCCTAGGGAGAGTTATAATGCGGACATTTAACCAACACTATACTTGCAATGTGGACGTCAAACCAACATTGCTCCCAAGGCATGGCCCGCCATAAAACATCATTACACAGACCATGGAGGAATCACACATTGCAATGGACCCTAAGGACATCCCATTGGCCTTAAATACATCAAATGAGCCATATCGCATGGGCCTTACGTTCATCAAGTGGGCCACATCAATGGACCTTATGTACATTGCAATGGGCCATAACCGATGGGCCTTTGAAAACATCACAATTGGCCTCATAACATGGGCTACAATTACATTGAATGGGCCTAAACACATGGGCCATATATACATCAAGGTGGGCCTCAACAATGGCCACAAATACAAATCAAGGTGGGCCTCAATAGCAGCCATAAATACACATCCAGGTGGGCCTCAATAATGGCCAGAAATATGATAAGGTGGGCCTAAAACACTTGGGCCTTATATAAACCAAGGTGGGGTCCACCATATATATATAATACAATATATATAATATACACACACACACACACACACACACACATATACACACATACACTCTCACACACACGCTCACACACATGTGCACACTCACACACACATGCACACACGTGCACATTCACACACGCACGCACACACACACTCATGCACACACATGCACCCCCACCGTCCAGGGGACGGTGGGGATAAAACAAATATATTACAGTGGGCTCCCACCGTCTGCCTGGACAGTGGGATTTAAACACATACATCACTGTGGGCTCCAGGTGGGGCCCACCATGTTGCTTATATGCCATCCAATCCATCCATAAGGTCACACAGACCTGGACGAAGGGGAGAAACAAATTTCAGCTTGATCCAGAACTTCTGTGGGGCCAGGAAAGGTTTCAATGGTAGAGTTCAATCATCGCTGTTTCTTGTGGTGTGGGCCACCTGAGCATTGGACAGGCTGATTTTCAGAGGGGACCCACCTCAGGGGGTGGTCCACCTCATGGACGGTGTGGATACAAAATATACATCATGGTGGGGCCCACGGCTGGAGCCGTGGGACCCTGCCCGTTTCACACTGACGCTGGCAGCGTCTGACAGCAGCAGCAATGCTGCTGTTGTGTTTTTTTTTTTTTTTTGAAATTTCTTTTTTTCAAAGGTTTTTCACGTGTGGGGCCGGCATCGGAAGCATCCGCCCCACCCAGTGGGTCCTCTACTTAATAAGCAATCCATCAAGCCCAATATTGGGCATTTTTCGAAGTGTAGAAGAGTTTAAGTGCATTTGAACGGTGAAAAATCACTATTCTTTGAGATATGGCCCACCCGAGGGTCAGATTAACCTCATCTCTTGGCTCAACGCCTAAAATGAGGTAGGAAAGGGGATAGACGGCTTGGATTGAATCTAATCATCAAGGTGGGGCCTACATGAGCGGCTCGCCCAATGAGCTTTGAATTCAAGCTAATATTTGTGTTTTCATTTCAGTCCAGGGACGTCCCTAGACGTCTGGCCGTAACATATGCCCAAGGTGGGCCCTACTCAGTTGGGCCACACAATGATGGATGGTGTTGGTACAACACATAAGAAGTGGGCCCCACCTATAGGTGGCTTGGATACAATTCGTGCCTTAGGGTGGGGGTCCATCCAAGTGGGCCATGCATTCATATCATCACATAAAAAGAAAGAAAAGGTAAGGAAAGAGAGAGAGAAGGAGAGAGTGGGACACGTATGATGGAGGGCTCCCGACACTATGGGCCCTCCCTTGAAATCAATCATACATCAAGTGGGTCCCAATACATGTGGGCCCATTAAATCAAAATCTAACGGTGAAGATTTCTTCTCCATTAAAATAGACGGTCTAGATGACCTCTATTCAAGCTAGGAAAGTAAACATCATGATGAGGTCCATGGAGAATGACCCCATCATGGAATGATATTGATAATTAAGGTGGGCCATCGGCCACATCTTAGGGTCCAAAGTAAGATCCACACCATTGATCGGTAGGCCTCACTTGGCCCATCATAAAAATATGAAAACTAGCCTATAGGAGCACCCACCAGTTGATCTTCTCGGTCCGTTGGAACGCCACCCTCCTTGTGCTCCTCTTTGATGGTGGAGATGGGAAATGGATGGCTAGGATGAAGGGTTTTGGAATGGAAAAGGTGGGCCTCACACTTGCTTGTTTTCTCTCATGGAAGAGCTCCCAACGTGGGATTTTTTTTCTCCTTTGGGGTTGCTTGGAAAATGTGAATGAAAAGAGAGAGAGAGATAAGGAGAGGTGATGGGTGTGATGGGTGTGATGGGTGAGTGATGTGAGGTGAGGGATGGGTGAAGCGAGAGATGGTTTGACTTTGGTGAGAGAAAGCATGGGTTGCTTTACTTGTGGAGAAAGGTGATGTGTACTTGACATTGAAGTGATTGATTGATTGATGTGATTGATTGATTGATGGGATTGATTTGACATTGTGTAGAGATTCTCTTGGGATCGAGAAAGCGCGGCGTTTCTTCGAAATAAACGCCGGCTCACATCTTCTGGTCAGGGTGTCGGATTGGTGCGTGAGTCACGGCGTTGGAACCGCGGCGACGGTGCGGTCGCAATGATACAGGTCTCGGATTAAACCGACTCGAATCTAAAGGATACGACTTACGGTCGTGCGCAACGTCGATTATCAATCGCGGATTGCCGGACTTCGACGGAAAGGATCGAGGATTCATCGGAACAGTACGAACTAGGATACGGGTCTTACAAGAACTACGTTCCACTACATTCCCTAAGATTTGCACCCATTGATTCCGAAGATAGCAGGAACTCTCAAGAGCCTAAATTTTCGCCAAAGAGATAGTCAAAAACCTTGCACAAAGTAAATTGGAGTGAAGGCGAGATAGAGGTTGGAGAGATGATACCAGGACAATACCTGCAGAAAACAGTTTTCAAAGATGATACGAGCAATAGATCCAGTTCAGGATCTGTAATATCATTCTCCGAGAGCTGTGTTCATTGGGAAGCATGGATGGAAACGATATCTCAGGTTAACCCCGATGGTTTTACTTAGCAAAATTAACATGACAAGATTTTGACAGTGTTTGGCTTTTTTTTTTTTTTTTTTGCCCCCTGCTTTATTTGCTTTGTTGATTTAAGTAATAGTTGCATCGAGGCAGTAAATTGCATTGGAGGCAATGACTATAGATTCTGACTCCGCAATGCCTTGGGGTATTTTAGGCTGTGTTTGAATGCTCAATTCAATCAAACTTCTAATTACAGGTGTGTGCCATAGATTTTCTTTCTTTCTTTATTTATTGTTCTTCTTCATTGTAAATAGGTTTGATACGAAAGTCCTAGCTTTGATCTTTTTGAAAAATCCTGTGCACTGGCAAGCCGGACCGCATCTTGTTAATGGGTGGGATTTGAATTTGCAAAATAATGCTTATTTCAGTGTATTTTCTTTCTCTTGTTCACGGCCTTTGGCATTCAAAGAGTGTTAATTCTATCTTGTTAATCAAATTGCATTCTCTACTTTTATTTATTTATTTTTGGTTTTCTTCCTTTCAATTCGTTTTAGTATCATTATTATTAAAATGAATAATTTCCATTGGGATGTAGGAGGTCCTTGTCCGATTAGAAATAAAGAAACCAGATTTTCAGCTGGCTATCCATCGATGTTTCTTATTTAGAGATGCAGATAGTTTTATCTTTTAACAACTTAGTCAATTCCGTGAGAAAATACAAAAAAAAAAAAAGGTTTTGGATGAGCTGACAGTGTCCTGATTCATCAAGGATCATGGTTACTGATACAGACCGTTGATCCTATGGATTCCACCTTGTACATGGAATACCCCTGAATTCTCAAAGATGAGAGAGGATTCTAACCATTTAATCAATAATGATCCGCAAATGGATGGTCTGAATAAGAAAAAGTTGAAAGCTTGGATGGATAGGATCTTCCAACATGAAATGGTGCATCAGAATCGCTAATACATGTAGCGGCACTAATTGGTCCTTTCATCTCTATTGAGCAAATTTTTGCAATTGAATTCAGTCATGCATCGAAACACAAGCTAAGATTAAGGTCCTGATGAGGCTCATCACATGCTTTTCTTTGTTCCTTTTCCTTCCTCAGGTTACCTTCTAAGAAGACTATGATCTCAATGCATCAAGATATGGAAACGAGAAAGAATTGAAGTGATTGATAATGACATTGCATGATGAGGGAATCAAATGTGTTGCAGATATAGTCATTAACCATAGATGCGCCGAGAAGAAGGATGGCAGAGGGATATGGTGCATATTCGAAGGTGGAACAGAAGACGACCGTCTCGACTGGGGCCCTACTCTAATTTACAGCAATGACACTACCTATTCCAATGGAACAGGAAATCCTGACACTGGTGCTGACTTTGGTGGTGCCCCTGACATTGATCACACGAATGCAAGGGTGCAAAGAGTGTTGGGGGCCTTGCACAAAACCTTAGGATCTAGCCTCCTGAAACAAACCAGAATTATGGAATAATAATGCAATGAAACAAATCAAAGCATGAACACACCACACAAGAGATTTTTACGTGGAAAACCCTCAAAGAGGTAAAAACCACGGGACCTTGTCCAGATCAACAATCCACTATGAAGTAGAATGTTACAACCTTCTTCACTCACGCAAGAGTGGATAAAAAATAAGAGAAACAAAGAAAACGAAGAGATATCACCGATTACGAGGACATAGAAACGCTGAGATATAGATTGCGCAGTAGATAACCTCCACGAGCATAATCTCTCTTCTATAAGCTTCCTCTCTCTCTTTTCTTCTCTCTCTCACCTTTGATAGCCCCAAACCCTTTAGCAAATCCCTTGTAAAGCTTTAGGAAACCCTCTTGTCATACTTAGAAAGCCCTAGGTATCTCCTATTTAAAGTTTTAGGAAACTCCTTTACGCATCCCAGTTGCGAAAGGACTTGCGACACGAAATCCGCGCAAAATCGCGTAACAAATCTGCGTAACTATGACTGGTCGTGACAAACCTACGATCGGTCGAGTGCCACCCACAACCGGTCGAGTACATCCTTCGACCAGTCGAGCACCCTGGAAACAAATAACCCAAAGTCGCTGGAGTTCGAGTCGTGTCAGGGCTCGTCTTCCACTACTGGTCGTACACAGCCTTTGACCGGTCGAGCAGGGCTCACGACCGGTCGACAACAGATAAAAAAAAACCTCATCAAATCTCCCCCTTTTTGACCCAGGAGGGATCCACCTTCTTCAAGCCAGTCAAGTTTCTACAAACCTCAAACTTGCCCTTGAGCAAAGCCTTGATCATTATGTCTGACCCATTATCGTCCGTATGGACCTTCTCAAGCTGTAACACCTTCTGTTCCAAAGTATTCCTGATCCAGTGATACCGAATCTCTATGTGCTTTGACTTGGAATGCTGACTTGGATTCTTGCTCAAGTGTATAGCACTAGTCTGACTATCGCAATAGACCACGTGCTTCTCCTGCTTCAGGCTAAGTTCCTGTAGGAACCTTGTCATCCAAAGTATCTCTTTACATGCCTCTATGACTGCAATGTACTCGGCCTCTGTCGTCGACAATGCTACGACCTTCTGTAGCTTGCTCTGCCAGGAGATCGCTCCCCCTGTAAACGTGAACATAAATCCCGATGTAGACTTCCTGGAGTCTATGTCACCTGCTATATTTGCATCTGTGTAGCCCTCTAACACAGGTTTACCGTCACCATAGCATAGGCTCAACTTGATGAGCCTCTTAGATACCGCAGTATCCATTTCACCGCTGCCCAATGCTCTTTGCTAAGATTAGCAAGATACCGGCTGACAACACCAACCGCATATGCTATGTCTGGGCGTGTACACATCATATCATACATCAAACTTTCTACAGCTAACGCGTAGGGTATCTTCTGCATCTCTTTCACCTCTACCTTCGTCTTGGGACACTGCCTGTCGCTCAATCTGAAGTGACCATCTAGTGGAGTATTGACCGGCTTCGCTGCATTCATATTGAACCACTCTAGGACTTTCTCAATATACAGCTCTTGTGACAGCCAGAGTTTCCTGTGCTTTTGTCACGGGTTATCTCCATTCCTAGGATCTGTTTAGCCGGGCCCAAGTCTTTCATTGCAAAAGACTTGCCCAACTTTTGTTTCAGCCTGTCGATCTTCTTGATGTCTTTTTCCATGATGAGCACGTCATCAACGTATAATAGCAGAACTAAGAAATCACCATCTGAGAACTTGCACGTGAACACACAGTGATCCGACTCCGTTCTGTCATACCCATGTTTCAACATAAACGAGTCGAACTTCTTGTATAATTGTCGTGGAGCTTGTTTCAATCCATACAAGCTCTTCCTTAGCCTACACACCATATGCTCTTTGCCTTTGACTTCGAACCCCTCTGGTTGGTGCATGTAGATCTCTTCTTCTAGGTCACCATGGAGGAAGGCAGTTTTAACATCTAATTGCTCCATCTCCAGATCCATGCTAGCCGCCAACCCAAGCAACACCCGTATAGATGTCATCTTCACCACTGGTAAGAATATCTCCTCGAAGTCTATACCTTTCCTCTGACTGAACCCTTTCACTATAAGTCTGGCCTTGAACCTCGTCTGTGAATTCTTCTGCTCAATCTTCTTTCTGAACACCCACTTGTTGCTCAAAGATTTCTTGCCCTTAGGCAATTTCACCATATCATAGGTGTGGTTCTTATGCAAGGATTTAATCTCCTCTTGCATAGCTTTCAACCACTCCCCCTTATGCTCATCGGCTAGGGCCTTAGAATAATCTTCTGGCTCTCCTCCAACAGTCAATATAATGTACTCATGTGGCGAGTACCTCTTGGACGGCTGTCTGTCCCTAGATGACCTCCTCACCTGTGGCTCAACAGGTGGATCAAGTGGGGGCTGCTCCCCTGGTCCATATTCTTAAGGAACTCCCTCGTCCTCTGCACCTTGCTGTACTCCCCCATCATCAGGCACCACGGGATGAATAATAGGATCCATGTCCTCTAGCTCACCTGAACTAGGCTGGTTCTTCTTTGACTTACCAATGTCTTCTATACACTGATCTTCAAAGAAAACCATATCTCTACTCTTGACGAGCTTCTTCTCGGTAGGATCCCACAATCTGTAACCGAATTTTTCATCACCGTACCCTAAGAACACACACTGCCTGATCTTCATATCGAGCTTGGACCTCTCGTCCTTTGGTACTTGAACAGATGCCCTGCATCCAAACACCCTGAGATGACTGTATGATGGATCATGTCCAGTCCACACCTTCTCAGGTACTTCTCCATTCAATGGGGCTGATGGAGACCTGTTTATCAAATACACCGCCGTGTGCATTGCTTCTCCCCAGAACATCTTGGGCAATTTCGCATGGGATAACATGCATCTGATTCTCTCAACAATGGTGCGATTCATTCGCTCAGCTACACCATTATGCTGAGGGGTCTTGGGAACTGTCTGTTCATGCCGTATACCCAGGGACTTGCAGTACTCATGAAAGTCGTCAATGTATTCACCACCATTATCAGTGCGGATGCACTTCAATGATTTACCTGTCTCTATCTCGACTATAGCATGAAACAATTTAAACACACCAAAGACCTCGTCCTTGGATTTCAAAGCATAAACCCAAACCCTCCCAGATGCATCATCTATAAAAGTAACAAAATACAATGCCCTACCCAAGGTTTTTGTCCTCATAGGACCACAAACATCAGAATAAACCAATTCTAATGCATGCACTTTATTAACATGAGAAACAGTTTTAATAAATGAAACTCTATGCTGTTTCCCTGATAAACAATCAAGACAGGTTTTGAGAGATGTACCTGTCACATCTGGAAGGAGCCGCTTCTTTGCTAGTACCTAAAGCCCTTTTTCACTCATTTGGCCTAGACGCCTGTGCCACATGTCAATAGCTGAATCTTCGGCTGCGTTCAACCCACCCTTACACATACTGACACTTGCCTTGTAAAGGGTGCAACACTTCTTTCCTCTGGTCACGATTAACGAACCCTTGATGAGCTTCCATCGCCCACCAACAAAATGGCTTTCATAGCCATCATCATCCAATCTTCCCGTTGACATCAAGTTGAGGCGAAAGTCTGGGATATGTCTCACATCCCTGAGAACCAATGTGCATCCCACATCGGTCTTCACACAAATATCACCGACTCCCACGATTTTCGATACGCCAGAATTTCTCATCTTCAGTCCCATAGTCACCTGACTTGTAGCTTGTGAAGAAGTCTCTGCGTGGAGTCGCATGAAAAGAAGCTCCCGAGTCAATCACCCAGTCGGTGTCCTGACTCATAGCCGTGAAACATACATCGTGATCTGCTGAAAGAATAACTACAACGTCGCCATCTGAAGCAACCGTAGTGGAATCTGATTCATCTTCCTTCTTTTTTCATTTTCCTTTCTTGTCGTTCTTCTTACCACGACATTCATGCTTGTAGTGGCCCTTCTTGCCACAATTCCAGCAATCAACATCCTTTCTGTTACTCGACTTGCCTATTGATTTATCTAGGGCCTTCTCGCCCTTCCCGTTCTTTCCTCTCTCCCGTTCCTGTGTCACAAGGGCCTCTTGCTGAGTAGACCCTTGAGACTTCCTCCTTGTCTCCTCATTGAAGAGACAACTGGTTACCTGTTCCATGGATACATTTTCTGTTTGTCGCAGAGTTACTTAGAGACACTACCAATGTCTCCCAACTGTCAGGTAATGAACTAAGCAATAGTAAAGCCTACAATTCATCATCTAGGACCATCTTCATAGAGGTGAGTTGGTTCACCATATTGCTGACCTCATTCATGTGCTCGGCCACAGAACCATCATCCTTAAACTTGAGATTTACAAGTCGCCTTATCAGAAAAATCTTAGTCTTCCTCTTATACAACCCTTCTAATTTCAGCCATAGGCTAGCGGCTGAGGTTTCCATAGACACATGGTGGAACACAGAATCATCCAACCATTGTCTAATAAACCCTACCGTCTTTCGGTCAATCTTCTTCCAATCATCATCAGACATATCCTTGGATTTTG
The DNA here is from genome assembly GCA_021015155.1 of Magnolia officinalis. Classification (NCBI taxonomy): domain Eukaryota; kingdom Viridiplantae; phylum Streptophyta; class Magnoliopsida; order Magnoliales; family Magnoliaceae; genus Magnolia; species Magnolia officinalis. The sequence continues at coordinate 33,619,748 of JAJHSJ010000014.1, forward strand.
CTGATATGCCTGAGATTGGAGAATATAGGTCCTTGCAATAAGCAAGTCCTCCATCTTAGCCTTCCATATGGTCTAGTTAGAACCATTGAGGCTAATCATCCTTGATGAGCCACCTTTCATAATTCCAAAAACCGATCATACCCGTTCAATGAACTTAGCTTTGATACCACTTTGTTGGGGGCCTTGCACAAAACCTTAGGATCTAGCCTCCCGAAACAAAATACAATTATGGAATAATAATGCAATGAAACAAATCAAAGCATGAACACACCACACAAGAGATTTTGACGTGGAAAGGTAAAAACCACAGGACCTCGTCCAGATCAACAATCCACTATGAAGTAGAACATTACAACCTTCTTCACTCATGCAGGAGTGGATAAACAATAAGAGAAACAAAGAAAACGGAGAGATCTCACTGATTACGAGGACATAGAAGCGCTAAGATATAGATTGCACAGTAGATAACCTCCATGAGCATAATCTCACTTTTATAAGCTTCCTCTCTCTCTTTTCTTCTCTCTCACCTTTGATAGCCCTAAACCCTTTAGCAAATCCCTTGTAAAGCTTTAGGAAACCCTCTTGTTATACTTAGAAAGCCCTAGGTACCTCTTATTTAAAGTTTTAGGAAACTCCTATCTGCATCCCAGTTGCGAAAGGACTTGCGACACGAAATCCGCGCAAAATCGCGAAACGAATCTGCGTAACTACGATTGGTCGTGACAAACCTACGACCGGTCGAGCACCCCGGAAACAAATAACCCAAAGTCGCTGGAGTTCGAGTCGTGTCAGGGCTCGTCTTCCACGACTGGTCGTACACAGCCTTCGACCGGTCGAGCAGGGCTCACGACCGGTCGACGACGGGTCAAAAAAAAAAACCCATCAAAAAGAGCTGTCTGATTGGTTGGCGCTTCGATTTTGTCAAAGAATATCAGGCATACATTGCTACGATTTATATCGATTGGACCAAACCAGCTTTTGTGGTTGGCGAGTTCTGGAGCTCTCTTGCTTATGGTAAAGACAGGAAGCCAGAGTATAACTAGGATTCACATAGGAAGGAGTTTGCAACACTCAACCATCTGGATGGCAGGTGTTTACTTGATGCTTCTAATGCAGTTCCTGGAAAACAGAGTTGCAGTGGAGCTTACGTGGTCAGAATTTGTTGAAGCACAAGAGGTGATACACCTGTTAATATCAATAACTTGTTTGTTTTCTTGACTTCATGTAATTTTCTAGAAATATTCTATAGCAATTAACATGAGGGAAAGGAAATGGCTTTCTTTTCTTGGGTATGAGATTTGATGGGACCTTAGCAACACTCAACCATCTGGATGGCAGGTGTTCTTTATTGAAGCTCTGTTGGTTGTATTGTGCAAAATGCAGTAATCTTTATTGACTCTTTGGTTTTATTGTGCAAATTTTCATTATCGTTATATGCTTATTGTTTGTTTATTCTTATATCTTTTCTCAGAATGTTGCCCTTAGGGAGAAAATGACAGGTTGAAGATAGTGATTTAGAAGGCTGATCTTTGGATTCCTTTTCTTTTGTTTCAACAAGTGATCATCAAACATCTCAAGGCACGGAGCAGGATCTAGTTATGGTATTTATCTTTTTTTTTTTTTTCCTTTTCCTTTAACAATTTTAGAAATTGATTCTAATTAAGGTTCGTGTTTCTAATATTAGGTTCATTTGCTTCGCCTTGCTTGCTCTTCCAAAGGGCCATTGGCACATGCTTTGCCTGACATAACATCGGAGCTTTACAACCTAGGAGTAAGTATTGCATGTTCAGTTGTGATTACCCATATTCTTTCCAAGATTTGCACTATAGCACATTTATTGCTATTGGTAAATTTTATTAGATACTTTCAAAACGGGTGAGAGATTTGGCTATGGAACCACCATTGCTCTTTAACAAAGCTTTTGAGGATGCTTTTCGGCAATATATGGTGGGTTATGCATCCTATGTTAATGTCACAACTTTTAAAAAAAAATAAAATAAAATAAAAATTGACCCAAATATGATATTACTATTACTCCTTTGCTAATTGCCTACGAATGATTGGTGGATAGGTTTCTTCCCCAATATCTCAATTTTGGAAAGCTAGTGCTGATTTTGTTAGGGAGAATACTCTCTCTTCCGAGTTCCCGTTATTTGAATGATGCGGAAATCTCCACTTGGTAAGAATCCACATTTTAGGTTTTTTTTTTTTTTAAAAAAAAAAAAATTCATTAATGTGGTATGGTTGCGCTCACACCTTTTTCTGGTATTAACTTTCTTTGCGATCAGAGTTTGTCATGTAAAATAATCCTCAATATCTTCTTTAGGAACTATTTGTTTGCATATCTTTTAATTCATTAATGTTGTATGGTTGTGCTCACACCTTTTTCTGGTATTAACTTTCTTTGCGATCAGAGTTTGTCATGTAAAATAATCCTCAATATCTTCTTTAGGAACTATTTGTTCGCATATCTTTTTTTAATGGAATAACTTTCTTCAACATATTGATGGATAGAAATTGGAAAGCCGTAGGGAGCATTGATGAAGACATTTCTGGGTACGCATCCACGGGGTCTTGGGTAATCCAATGACAGTTACTTCCACATATTAGTATGATTTCTAAGGAATCTTGGGCAGTCAAAGAACTATATGTTCATCAGACGAGTTTAGCTGAAATGAGGATGCTAAGATGGATGAATGGCGAGACTAGGAAGGATAGAATTAGAAGTGACCATATTCGAGGGTACTTATGAGTTGCACCAATAGGATTAGAAGTACACTAATTAAGATGGTTTGATTGTGTGTGATGGAGACTAAGAACTACATTTAGGCCTGAGTGGGTTCAAGTTGAAGGCTCAAAAGGGCAAGGTGAAGTTCCAAAAGGACGTGGGTAGAGGTAGTAAGAAGAGATCTGATGGCCTATGGTTTAATTAAGGCTATGGTCCTCGATAGAGTGAAGTGGTGGAACATGATTCATGTGGCCAACCCCAATTTGTTGGGATAAGGCTTTGATGTTGATGATATTGTTGTTAGTTTGAATTCCAACATTCCAAGAAATGACAGGTGTTGTAAAATTTGATCTTGGTCTCATTTGACATTAGTTGGTGGCATGTTGCCGCACTAGTTTTGTTGAAATAACATGAAAGATTAACTGGCTGGTGAAGTTAAATTCAATTGTCGTGAGAATATCTCAAATGTAAGTTGACAGCAGTGAAGCTTCCGAGGGGAATGATAAAGCTTTTTTGGAGGATGTGTGATGTAATCCGAACTCCAAAACCACATTGACATTCCATTGATATGTTCTGGTTTGAGATTCTTTATTCATACGTGCTTCGGGTTTTGGGCATTGATGAGATTCAAGATATGCAAGCCGGTGACAAGGCTATAGGTTCCTAAAGATGTGGGTCTTTGGAGGATGTGCATTTTGTGCGTGACTCTCAAGATATCTCATATTCATTGTATCCCTGCTGAAGCATGGGACATCTGCTTTAATTAAGAACAAGAAAGGGTTCTAGTTTCATGGTAGTTCTTGTATGGTTGATATCCTTTACTTTTTGTCAGACATGCACAAAAGTTGGTTTCACCACCCAGGCCTTTGTTTTCTCTTTAAGGAAAATGCACATATTTGATCCCTATTTCCTTTTCTTATGTTATCTATTTAATCAGCGTATCTATGAAAGTGGCTTTGGAAGGCAATGCACCATTTTTCTTGGATTAGTATACTAAGTTTTGACCCACATAATGGGTTCAACTGGTAACCTTTAAAGGTTTAGACACTTGAAGAAGCCTGTATTTTAAAAAAAGAGTTAATAATATTAAACATAGTAAATTCAATAAAGACATCGGGAGCAAAATTATTGAAAATAGTATATAAAATAATATGAAAATTATCAAACATAAGTTAACATTTAGCACAACGTAATAATGACAAATATAAAAAGAAGAAAATAATTTATTTTTTTTCATTCAACTCCATTTAAGTGCCATCAGGAGTTCTAAATTGGCGTTACCTCTGCAGACTCAAGCACTGTACTGTCTGGGTGACACCATTGTACAAGGAGCATTCTGCAACTATATAATTATAGTCAGTGTTTATTGATTGCTCTAACTGTTTTTCCAATGTAACATGGCAACTTGAATATGGACATACTGAGAGGTTAGCATGGCCCCTGGAATAATTTGTTTCCGTCTTGTAAAAACATTACACAGATTGACAACTCTACAAGTATGTAAGATTCCTAACTTCTAAACCCAATCATTTGAGTTGGTTTGATGAATTGAACTTAAATAATGGATATATAGTTACCTCCTCACAATTTATTTATGTTCTATAAGTTCATATTTGATTTGTTATGTTTATATGTAATTCTTTTAATGTTGCATCCACTTAAGATGTTGTTACTATTCTTCTGATAGGTCATGGTGGCTTTGGTCATGTTGTGTTGTGCAAAAATAAACTAGATGGGCGGCGATATGCAGTGAAGAAGATTTGGCTTCAAGGATAAAAAGTCTTCTAGTTAATGACAAAATTGCGGTAACTATTTTCAGTAAAACTTGCACACTATTTTCAGTAAAATCTGTGGGTGATTTGGATAAGAGAGACCTTGTGCATTGGGCATTCTGTGCTCAGTTCCTTTTATTTTTGTCTGCACTTTTTTGTTTTTTGTTTTTATATATATATATTAAAAATTGGAGCTTATAAAAACTATGGGTGATTTGCCTAACCCTCTCACACCAAAAATTGGTAATTAAGAACGGCTACCTCTATGATTTAGGAACGGTTATAAGCCGTCCCTAATTAGGAAGGGTTATCAACCGTTCCTAATCCTATTTGCTGCCCAAAACCAAAATGTGACCTACCCTTGCCCTTTATGGCCGCACCATGATGTAGGGGTTTTATCCACACCGCTCATTCCTTTTTTAAGATTAGTTTATAGCATGATACCGAAAATGAGGCAGAATCAATTCTTAAGTGGACCACAAAGTAGGGATTGAATTGCCACCATTAAAAACTTTTTAGGAGCTGCAGAAGTTTTGGGTCAAGCTGATATTTGTGTTTTCACTTCATCCAGGTCTACGTGACCTCATGAATACGTTGGATGGTAAATAAACATTACGATGGCCCTTAGAAAGGTTTTAATGGTGACTGTCATTATCATTATTGCTTATTTTGTGTGGTCCACTTGAGTTGTGGACTTGTCTCATTTTTGAGATTGAGCAGTGAAATGAACTGAGAAAAGGGATGAACAGTGTGGATAAGACCCTTACATCTCGGTGGACCCCAAAGAGCCTTGCTCGATTGTATTATTGTCCGACAGGGTAGGACGCAATCCATTTCCCTCACGTAACAAAAGACTTTCTCAGGAAGTTCCTGCGCAAGAATTCTGAGTGGGCCATACTAAGATGTTTGTTAGAAATCCAACCTGTCCATCCATTTTGCGAGCTCATTTTAGGATGTGCGACGAAAAATAAGGTGGATCCAAAATTCAAATGGGCCACACGAAAGAAAACAGTCATATTTTCCTACAGATTTTTGGAATCGGAACTTTCTCACCTAATCTTCCCATGGAGTTGCAAATGATATTCAGTTTTGTGAAAAACTCCATAAAGGTCTCATGCTCTTCCATTCTGAGACTTTCGAACTGTGATGTTAGAAGTTGTAGTTTGGATTCTTCACAGTGCTTGTTCCTTCATGGGTTGTTTCCTACAAATCCCATGCTTCTTTAGATGTCTCACACATACTGATTTGATTGAAAATATCTTGGGACACAACACAGTAGATAGCATTCATAGCTTTAGCCTCAGCAGTTTGGTTTTCTTTATTAAATGTTGTCCACTTCTCTTTAGATTTCGGTTTGGTGATAATTGCGCCATTATCAAGTACTATTTATTTAGATGGGAGCACATATCCTCTTTCAACCAAAGATCTCAGAAAGTAGTGCATTCTAGCCTTCCAGTAAGCATAATTTGATCCATCAAATACTGGAGGTCTAGAGACCGATGAGCCCTCTCCTTTGGCCATATTACCAACTTTAGTCAAGATCACTCTCTAGGCGATGAAGCCCTTAAGAGAGACCCTCTCTGATACCAAATGAAATTGCGGTAATGACCGCTTTAGTTGAAGTAAGAATATGCCAATATGTCCTAGAGGGGGTGAATAGGACTTTTATAAAATTTTATAACAATTTAAAATCTTATCACTCTAATCCTAACAGCAAGCATATATTAGGATTACTCAAACGTACCTCTACTGGCTTCCAAGCCCGTTAGAGGATCCAATCACAAACTATTTGAGAAATGATCAATGTGCAAATTAGTTTATGATGAATATGACTGTGTGTGTGTGAGATGCGATCTCAAATAATCAAATATGAAAATACTTAAGGAAATCACATAAGTAATGAAAGACAATAGCAATCTCAAACACAGTTATTTTTATAGTGGTTCGACTACTTGTCTACTCCACTCCAGGCAACCACACTCAACCTTTAACTGTACCAGATTTCACTAAGGAGGTTTCACACGGTTCACCTCAAACCCGAGGTTTTAAATCAAGTTCACCTCTAACCAGTACAACCTACACCTAGGCTGACAGTTTATGCTCCCACGAGCAAGGGTCAACACATAACACCCAATTTTAGGCACACTGGACAAGGATCCACACAAGGAATCTCACTGTTTATGCTCCCACGAGCAATAGTCAACACAACACACCCAATTTTAGGCATACTGGCTAAGGATCCACTCAAGGAACCTCATGTTTATGCTCTTCACAGAACAAGGGTCAACACAAAGCACCCACCACGGACACTCCCGCCGAGGCCTCCTAGAGGACTTGCAAGGGATGAGAAACACCTTAGACCCAATCCTATAAAGGAATGATCACAATGGTCTTCTGGACTCTAATAACTTACAGATAAGCAGATGAGTCCCTTTCAGCACATTGTTGAAGATCTCCTCCTTTGATGAAGAACTTCAACTTCCTTGATCCGCAACTCAGAAGATGTACCAATACGTGGTGACGGGTTGGGTCAAGGTTATAATGGAATCCTACTCTATTGAATATTTTCTATAAGGAAGATAGGGTGATGCCAATCATTTATGCATTCAAGGCATCCCAGCTTAATGATTTGCCATTAAAATGGTAGCTAGAGGATCCTTAAATGCGGAAATTGATTCCCCAATCCACTCTATTGAATGTCAATGATGAGGGTGAATTGGAGAATGAACTTCCATGAGAGAAAGGGCTTTGGGTATATGATCTAAGATTAAACACTCAAAAGCACTCTCTTCTTTTTCTACCAGCAACTAAGGGCAAGCTCTCTATAAATAGGCAAAAGGTTCCAACAGATATAAAACGGTCACATTTACGACAAAGTTCGATATCATCGAGCGAGGTCAATATCATCGAGCGTATACTCTCGATTACATTGACAAGCAGCTCGATGACACAAACTCAAATGTCATATGCTTTTGAAACATTTTGCCAGCTGGTCAAGGGCATCGAAACATGTGTCGATATCATCGGATTTCGAACTCCGATTGCATCAATACGAGGTTCGATTCCTCGACATTTGAAAATTGAGAGAGATTTGCCTTTGAAATATTTCAGGTCTAAGATATGATCGAGGCACACTCGATATCATCGGAATTTGAATGTCGATGATATCGAAGGCAGTGTCGATGCATCGACAAATCCAAAGGATTTTCCAGTAAGCTTGCTGGACAGGTTATTCCTTTGTCGATGCAATCGACCCGGCCTCGATATCATCGATATTTGAATATCGATTCTATCGAGTGCCCTCGATCCAAGATAAAAACCACCTGAAAATATTGTTGGTTGACTGTGTGTCCAAGATCGATATCATTGAAGGCCTTTCGATATCATTGATATTTGAATTCCGAGGATATCGAGGAGCACTTCGATATATCTAAGATTTTATGATTTTTCTTAGAAAAACAGGAACACAATATCTCTGCTGTCGATTTTATTGAGTCAACTTCGATAGAATCAAGATTCAAATTTCGATGATATCGATACAGCTATCGATACATCGATAATTCCGTTTAGAAGTATATGCGGTTGCTAAACAACTTATGTCCTCATTCGATACCCTCGAGTGAGTTTCGAGGACATCGATAGCACTTGTCGATTACATCAATTAGTTATCGATAAATCGACAGAGGTAGAAAACTTAGAGATTTTCTGAAAATTTGAAAAAGTTTTCTAACCTAAAAACCCTAAGATATTTTAATCAATTTTAAGGGTTTTAATTACCTGGTGTTTTGGGACATGGGATGTGAGGCTTAAATTTACCTGTGGCAAGTTCGGGCGCACATCCGGTTGAGGCAAATGATTGATTGATCTTCCTATGGAGCTTCTCTGTCTAGCGGACTCAACACTCACACTAATTGACAAACCAGGGCACTTTCAATCTCCCCCTTTGTCAATTATGTGACAAAATACCAAAACACCTAGAACAACTTCTATACTAACACCCTAAATTGTATGTACATGAACTTTACACAATTGTACAATGATATCTAGTTCACATACACAAATATTCAGAAGCTGCTCCCCTCAACTGCAATCTCTCCCCCTTTCTCGGTGCAGCTGCTCCCCCTAACACCTGCATCACCATTCACAAACAAATATGCACAATTTTTTTTCATTGGGGTGTTTGATTTGTTCTCCCCCTTTTTGTCAGTCATTGGCAAAGGTAAACAGCCGTGGATATTGACTGAAGTTGAAGCAATTGGGAGAACCACCATTCAGGGAGCATACATATATAAAAGATAGATATATAATGATCAAAACAGTTGATTAATCAGACATCATTTTTAGAAACCATGTATGCATAGCAGACCAAATAGAGCAGTGATATAAGCAGATAGAATAATGATCAAACAAACATCCTATACATTCCACACCATTTAAGCGATGATCAGATAGAACAGGGGTTGACAAAATATAAGCAAGGCAGAAAATATCTGTGATTCATAACCAGCCATATCCAAAATATCTAAAACATATATACTGCCCAAGATTGCAGTAGTATAACAATTATCCAAAAAAAAAATACCAATACGTGGTGTCATGCCTCAAACTCGGAGATCGGACTCACAGGAATCTCGATCGCCAAATCCGGTGCCGACAACCTCCTTAGTACCCCATTCTCGGCTCCCAGCGCCCATACGCCAGATTCCGATCCTGGGATTCTACAAGGAGGATTTTCTAACGTACATTTATCTCGTAAGAAACATAACCATAAGTTTACCCAAATCACAAAGGCAACATCATCATCACATATCCACTAATATAAACAGTTAAATATAGTGCTAAAAGGAAAATACATATGTCAAAAATCAAAGCTCCATAAGTCCGCTACACGCTCCAAGCTCAATGCTGCTGCAACCTAACGCCACCTGCACGCATCTATCGTGCATAAGCTTATAGAAAGCTTAGTGGGTGGTGAAAGTGTGGGCACAAGGTAAATGCCAAGTAAGCAATATCAGAGTAAGTAAAAATACTGACAGGCCTATAAATCATACAATATCAAAATAATGCGAAAACATGCTGATAGGCCCATAAATCATACAATATCAAAGTAATGTGAAAACATACTAATAGGCCCATAAATACCATCAGCCTTATCCAGGTTATGCGATGCAAAAATGTAATAACCAATATCATATACTGAGAAAGCAATGCAAATCAACTATGCAATGCGAAGATAATAAGCCAAATACTATGTGCTGAGGATGCAATACAATATGTGATGCGAATGAAATGACCAAGCTGGAGTGTGAAGTCGGGATGATAGTACGTAGTATCGCAGACTACGGGGTCTACCACAAGGGACTTCTATCCAAACCAGTCTCATACCTAAATTTAGATAGTCAGACTTAATGTGGTGAACTCCTAATCTCAGGTTAGTCCCGCGCCCAACTGAAATCCTGACCATGAGAAGGTACTCAACAATTAGTTGCGCACCACCAACCCAAGTGGATAGTGAATGAAACGAATGCATGAGTATGCAACTCCTACTCAATAAGTCCACATATCAGTATGGTTTCTCTCTAGGAAATCACCAGGGTCTATTACACTCCAAACCAAATTGTCACCCCATCGCGCACAACAAGATGGGTGAAAGAGACCTCACTATCCGCCTGCCAATATTGGGCCCAGCTCGTCGATAGCGGACCCATTCCTCGAGCTGGTCAGACTCAGCCTAGCATTGCCCCCTCCTCTCGTGTAGGTAAGGCCTTACCCCCTTCCAAACGACCAGGACACAGTGGGAGACGGGGCCTAATGGTATACGACCCCCATGCACTCATGCATCCACTCGGTCTAGACGTTGGAGCAACCTCTGGAACCAATAGGGTTTAGGGACTTTCACCTAGGGAATCTATAGCACCCCATGTAAAATAGATTTTCGGTGTCCCATCTGGCCATCCACGATATGCCTGTGGAGGCTACGACCTTGATGTCGCTAGGGCATACGGTGGTCATATCACAAAATGCGAGATGCATGAGTCATACCATCCAGTCATGCATCAAACCTGTGCGTACCGCATGCTCATGTGGGGCAACTCCGCCTATCAGGGAATCCCATAAATAACTGGCACTATGACATATGCAATGGTCAATCATATCTCATAACAAATATGCAGATGATGCGTATGGGCATGTATCATGATGCTATGCTGTCGCATACTCATAATCGGTATCAATAATCGGCATCGACAATCGACCTCGACAATGTTGACATTTAACCAACATTGGCCCCAAGGAATGGCTCACATAGAGCCCAACATATAGTGCACCCATGACCTCACACAAGGGCCAAATATACAACACCATGGGCCTCACTCAAGAGCTTAATACACATCATGTTGTTCTTTTCACATGGGCCTAACATACATCACATTGGGCTCCATCGTCTAGCCCTCAAATGCATCACAATGGGCCTCATCATGTGGCCTCATATACATCATATTGGACCTTAAACATGGGCTGAATACACATCACAACGGGCCTCAAATACGGGTCACATATGCATCTCATTGGGACTCAAACACGGGCCGAATGCACATCACAATGAGCTCAAATACGGGCCGCAAATGCATCTCATTGGGCCTCGACAATCGGAATCGGAATCATCGATTGGAATCGGTATCGACAATCGGAATCGGCCTCGACAATCGGAATAGGAATTGGCCTCGACAAATCGGAATCGGCCTCGATACTCAGCCTCGACAATCGAAATCGGCTTATACAACTCGATAAATCAGAATCGGCCTTGACACTTGGCCTCGACAATCGGAATCGGCCTATACAATCGGCCTCGACAAATCGAAATCGGCCTCGATACTTGGCCTCGACAATCGGAATTGGCCTATACAATCGACCTTGACAAAACAGAATTGGCCTTGATACTCGACCTCGACAATTGGAATCGACCAATACAATTGGCCTTGACAAATCGGAATCGGCTTCGATACTCGGCCTCGACAATTGGAATCGGCCTATACAATCGGCCTCGACAAATCAGAATTGGCCTCGATACTCGGCCTCGACAATCGGAATCAGCCTAAACAATCGACCTCGGCAAATCAGAATCGGCCTCGATACTCGGCCTCGACAATCGAAATCGGCCTCGATACTCGGCCTTGACAATCGGAATCGGCTTATACAATCAGCCTCGATAATCGAAATCGGCCTCGACAATCAGAATTAGTCTCGATACTCGACCTCGACAATCTGAATCGGCCTATACAATCAGCCTTGACAAATCGAAATCGGCCTTAATACTCGATCTCGACAATCGAAATCGGCCTCTACAAATCGGAATCGGCCTCGATACTCGGCCTCCACAAATCGGAATCGGCCTATACAATCGGCCTCGACAAATTGGAATCGGCCTCGATACTCGGCCTCGACAATCGAAATCGACCTATACAATCAGCCTCGACAAATCAGAATCGGTCTCGATACTCGGCCTCGACAATCAGAATCGGCTTCGATACAAGGCCTTGACAATCGGAATCGGCCTATACAATCGGCCTTGACAATCAGAATCGGCTTCGATACAAGGCCTTGACAATCGGAATCGGCCTATACAATCGGCCTCGACAAATCAAAATCGGCCTCGATACTCGCCCTCGACAATCGAAATCGGCTTATACAATCGGCCTCGATAATCAAAATCAGCCTCAATACTCGACCTCGACAATCAAAATCGGCCTCGATACTCGGCCTCGACAATCGAAATCGGCCTACACAATAGGCCTCGACAAATCAGAATCGGTCTCGATACTCGGCTTCGACAATCGAAATCGGCCTATACAATTGGCCTCTACAAATCCTCATTGGCCTTAATACTCGGCCTCGACAGATCGGAATCAGCCTATACAATCGACCACGACAAATCAGAATCGGCCTAGATACTCGGCCTCGACAATCAAAATCGACCTATACAATCGGCCTTAACAAATCGAAATCGGCCTCGACAAATTGGAATCGGCCTTGACAAATCGAAATTGGCCTCAACAATCGAAATCGGCTTATACAATCAGCCTCAACAAATTGAAATCAGCCTATACAATCGTCCTAAATAAATCGGACTTAGCCTCGACAATCGGAATCGGCCTATACAATCAGCCTCGACAAATCGAAATCGGCCTATACAATTGTCCTAAATAAATCGGACTCGGCCTCGATAATCGGAATCGGCTTCGATACTTGTAACACCCCGAATCTTCAGGACCCGAGTATATGACCCGTGTCCCAAAAACCCTAATGTTAACCTTAAAGGATGGTCAAATTTGAGTGTACTTTTTTTCCTTTATCAGAGTAAGAAAATGAGCGTAGTGTGGACAAATCGACATAAAGGAAAATTTCATTATCATTCAAATATACAAGAAGCTGCCCATAAAGTTGTACAATTAGATCTAAGCTTACTTCACTATTTGGGGTTAGGGTCTTAACCTAGGGTTTAGTTTGCTTACGCTTTTAAGGTTTTAACCTAGAGTTTAGGTCTAGGCTAGGTGTTTAGGGTTTGAACCCTAGTTGGTGTGCAATTGATTTTAACGTTAATTTAATAATATTTATTAATGTTAGTGTTGTAGTTAATACTAGTTAGTAATCATCCTGATGATAATTAAATTGTACAATCTACCATCAATGATAATATTCAAGCATGATAAATAAAAAGCTAATATTTAATAACCGGAAAATTTCTTATTTATTTATAATAACTAATATAAGCATGGATAATCTCCTAATAGTTAATCATGCTATATGATTGCAAATATCATAGTAATACTAATGATAATAAATAAATACTAAGACCTACCATTAATGATGACAAAATACTTGTAGTTAACAGTGAAGATTTTGCTTTATATGAACTCTAATATCGATATAGATAATTTACTAACTGTTATTCATTCCTAATAGTCATTACCCTAATAATGATAGAATGGCAAAAATGAAGGTTGCAATCGAAAGAATTTCAATATGGAGGAGAGACATGGGCTCACCTTAGCCGACTCAGTTGAGTCCACCCGACTCACCATTGCTTGCCTCCCACTTCTTTCTCTTCTTCCCCTCTTTCCCTCTCTTTTCTTCCCCTCTATTATTTTCTACATGCTCGAAATCCAGCAATGTATGGACCAGGCCCAATCCCAACTTGACCGAGTCAAACTCAGTTTCAGCCGAGTTGACTCGGCAGCAACCTTGCCTCAACCCCTCTCTCTCTCTCTTTTGTTTCTTTCTTCTTTCTTTTTCTACTTTACTCAGGCCTACACACCAGCAAGTTTGCTGGACCAAACCAGGCCCGGTATGATCTGTACAATCTGAACCAGTGAGTTAGGCAGTCACACCAGTGAGTCACGGACCGCTGACTGGGCCACGATTCGGGTTCCCAACTCGAATCAACTCCCCCACCTTCTCATTCTTCTTTTCTCCTTCTTTCTTCCTGCCTGCTGGAACTCCAGCAAGGACTGGAGCAAACTCAAACCAGGCTTAATCCGACCGGCCTGGCTCGGACTCGAACTCGGTGCGGCAGCAGCAGTCACACCTCCCTGCCTTTTCCTTTCTCCCTCATTTCTCTCTTCTTTCCTTTCCCATTTTTCTTCCTGCTCCTCTGCCCTTCTTTCTCCTTCTTTCTTAGGAATGGTTAGTAAGAAACCCAGGTATGAATAGGTCTGGAGTTCGAACGAACACCACCTGACCCAACAGTACTGCAGTTGGAGGTGCGACAATGAATCTGTTAAGTCACGGTCTTGCACGCACGAGATGGGTATAGGTGCGATTCAAGGATGCTGACCAAACGGGCCACCCAGTGAGCTTCTCTGATCTCTGAATGGGGCCCACCATTGATCACACGAATTCAATCTTTCAGCGAGGAAGGGGCGGGACGATCATGGCAGATTCCGTTCAGTTTTCCTCAGATCTGATTGGCGTGGAGGGTGTGGATGACCCCAAGGGAGCTCGGAGAATGCACAGATGGAAGCCTAATGGGGGTTTCTCTGGTGGGTTAGCCACTTGAAGGTTGCGGCTGCTGTTTCTCTCTCCTTCTCTTTATAAAAAGAAACCTAGCTTGAAGGGCTGGGATTTGCATTTTATGGACGGCTGAGATGGAGGGATATCACCTCACTCGGATTGCCAAGCTAGCAAGGAGGAGCAATTTCCATTTTTGGAAAGCATGGTTTTGTAGGGCCTGTTTGGGTCGAAGATGGTGAGCATGTACACGTGCTCAAACACGTGGAAAGGGGTAGGTTTTGGTTAGACCTATGCTGTGCACATGATGGACGGATCAGATTGCCCAATCAATCTAAGATGGTGGCCCATAGCATACCTCAAACGGACATTGTCCGTCGGCTGGCGCAAACCGAAAAGAGAAAGGGATTCTCTCTGTTTTGAGACAAAGCGCGGGTTAGCGCTGGGTGACCAGGCTGGCACGCCCGATGCACGGCGGGTGCGCACTATCCGTGCACACGCAGCCCACCAATTGTGGTCCACCGGGATGTTTGCGATAAATCCACTCCGCTCATTTCCTTTGGTTGGTCCTATATAGCCCTTGGCCGAAGATGGGGTAGATCCAAGGCCCAGGTGGGCCCCATGACTTGATTCAGATCATGTTTGTGGATTTTCCTTGACCCGATGGTCGGATTACATCTAAACTTACCAACAACGGTACAAAGGGTCCATAGGACTACTTAACTATAATTTAGTGGTTGGATCATGGATCAAATGGCCTAATATGTCTTCATAACATTAACTATCATGTTACCATACTTTTCAAAGATAATATTTATCATTATTATTATTATAATTATTATAATTACCTATTGATCTTGTTGTTTATTCATCCTCTTTTTATTTATTTGTTATTATTATTATTATCATGCCTATATATAAGATGTGGGGCTGCTTAAATAAGATTCAACAGTTCAGTTGGTGGTCTGATGTCTAGGTGTGATGATCAGGTGGCGAGGTTTTTTGACCATCAATGGTCATAGGAGTTTCTGATTTATGTGATCACTGGGTGGATTTTGTCTAATGATATGTTATGGGCTTATTGGGTGGATTGGATCTTCTTCTTAATCGGGGAAAGTGTAACATGGGTGTGCACGCCTTGTCCTAAGGTGGAGTCTATAGATTTAATGTGGAACTTGCATTGATCACCAACTTCAACTGTCCAAGTTAGGATGGGAATCCATAGATGAAGTAGGTCCACGGTTCAGGTGGTTAGGTCGCATGATTAAGTATTAAATTGTCCCACATAAAGGTGCGGACTTGTGTATGGTGGATCTCGTGGCTCAGAGTTCTAAATTTGAGATGGACGGTTAGATTTGTCTATTGGTGGAATTGAAAGCCAAAAAGGGACGGTTCCTCTATTGATGTGATGGTCCACCTTTAAAAATAACGGATGAACGGCCTAATCATGGATTTTCAATCGTCAACGTTTTCTTAAGCTAGGCTTTCATTTATTCTATTCTGGTTATACGGTGACGCCCGAGTACTGAAAAGTACCGGGTGTTACAATCTACCCCCCTTAAAGAGAATTTCGTCCCCGAAATTCAACACTCCCTCTATGAATGTGAACAATTATCTATCTTACAGTGTCCATGTGCTTTCTCTAGTTCTCCACACTAAGTTTATTTATATAAGCAAGTGCTCATGACTTACTACGAGGACAAAGGTTGTTATGATCTACCCCCTTTAAAGAAAAATGGATAAAGTCCTGCTTCAATATTTAATGATATACTTACCTATTCTTAATATTATGTGTGGTTCAATCATTCTAAAGATGTATCATATGCTTACATATGGAATCCCAACGAGCTTTATTTAAACTTCTCACAACCCCTAAGTTTCTCGTCTAACAATTCAACTAAGGTGTCTAAGCCCCACTCGAGGTTAGGAATCATTCTAACCCTAATGATTCGTTCTAATGCTTATCAACAATTTTTTATACTATTTCATATCTTTCTCTTGATTTTCTCCTTCTTCTTTTTTTTTCCTTTAATGATAGTTCCCCACTATCTAAAGTGTGACACAATCTTCTAGTTTTCAGTGTTCGAGCTGTAATGGATAGATGGTCGTAGTGGGTTTGAGCCTGATACCTCGATCCTTCGCCTACATATAACAAAGGGTTTGAGTATCAATTCACAATCATGTTAAATTTCGGTCCTTTGCTTGATCAGGGCATTGGAATCATTGAGATTTGCTAGGACTTAGAATTTGAATCAAGCCATGAAAACTCCATTTAAATATGGTTCCATCAGTCCGTGATCCCGATTGTTCTAGACTCCTGGAAATGTCATGAAACTTATATTCTCACTATGATAAGCCTCTGCGGTCCATTACGCTTCCGTTGCACCACTCTGATTATCTAAGTACTACATGGAAATTTCAAGGCAAGGATTTCTACCTGAAACCTAGGTTTAAAAGTTGCCAAGTGCATTTAAGATTTCTAATCTAATTTCAATATGCTTAGCCCAGGGTTGAAATTTTTCCTAAGATCATATAACTTCTCCTCTAATTAATTCTTACGTGCTGAAATTTTGTGGAAAACGTTATTTTCAAGTAAAAGATGTATTGAGAGATTCAAATAACAATTTCTAGCCTAATTCCTTAGATTTAGGAAGTGCTTATGTTCAATCTAACATACAACGTGGTGGATCCTACGAAGTCTAAGTTTGATCCATTTGATTGATTATTACGATAACGTTATCCCTAACCATGAAATCTTAGGAAAATTCACATCTTGAATTTCTAGAAAATTTTCATTTGAAAGTTAAGTATAAGGAATGTCCTTGTTTAGCCTTACGTACATCATAGTAGATATTTGTCTTTCAACGATGCCTAGGTTTAGTTCCCAAGTTCAATGACTAACCTGAAATTCTCAAAGGAACTTAAGGTCATTTCTAAGTTCAATCTTTCAGGCAGCCTAACGTTTGAGTTTCTTCATTTTCCCAATTCTAAGGGATTTCTACATAAGTTAAAGTCCAAAAGTCTAACCTAAAATTTCAAGGGAGCCTAAAGTTTGAAGTATCTATGTTCTCCAAATTTTTGAAGGGAACTTTTCACGACTTCAAATGACTAAATGTTCAAAGGGAACTAATTTCATTTCTAAGTTCTACGATCATCCAAACACTTATCTAGGGGGGCCTAAGTTTGGGTTTCTACATTCTCAGATCTTCCTAAGTCTAAGGGAGATTCACTTAGGTTCAAATTTCTAGTTTCAAACACCTTAAGGGCTTATATAAGATCATTCCCAAGGCCAGGTTTGTCCAAACTATGCTCTGATACCAACTGTAACACCCCAAATCTTCAGGACCCGAGTATATGACCCGTATCCCAAAAACCCGAGTGTTAACCTTAAAGGATAGTCAAATTCGAGTGTACATTTTTTTCCTTCATTAGAGTAAGCAAATGAACGTAGTGTGGACAAATTGACATAAAGAAAAATTTCATTATCATTCAAATATACAAGAAGCTGCCCATAATGACTTATATAAACCAATGTCTCTGAATTTAACAAGTACAAGATTTACTAGAATTTAATACATGAAGAATAGTAGAAAGCATATAAATATAAGCCGCCAGGTCACGCAACTCCTCCAGGAAAATATGGCCATGCAGTCTTGGCGATCGTACCCTGCTCCTCATCAAATCTGAACATGCATATCACTAAAGCCACCTGTACTACCTGTACGGTTGTATATTTGATGGATGAGTGGCCAACTCAGTGTGAACTCCCCTTAAGATTACACACCGCTGCATTAGGTAAGAAATAGTATAAAACACCCAGACAACCAAAACAGAGTAAATGCAGTCTTATTAGATGCATGGATGCATGAATGCAATCGTCGGCCCGGGTAAAACATCCAGACGGCCTATGTCCCAGGTAGAACATCTAGACGGACATTGGGGTCGTCACCCAAGGATGTGACTGGTCATCATCGCAACACTCAGCGTAATCACATGGGCATGAAAATTCAAGTCATCATCATAAATCGAATGACTGGTCATAAGCACAACATTCAGCGTAAACGCAGGGAAAAATGATCCAAGTCATCATAATATGATGTGTATGCATGATTTGCCAGCCCATTATTAGTTCAATTACAACCAGCTGATTTAAGTAAGCTCACGGTCACTATGGGGAGCACATGGCCCAGCGTAGGCTGATGGCTCGGGCATAGTATCCCATGACTACCATCCCCGGCCCATGAGGCTACCATCTTGGGATGTTTAATGGAAACCCGTTGACTAGTGGTCAATCATATTACAGTATATGGGGCTTACCATCGCATGGTTGCACTATATAAAACATCGAACCCATCTAGGGCAAGTACCAAAACAAAACCACATAGGGCGAGTATAAAAAATATGCCACATAGGGTCGATATCAAAGCCATACGATAAAAACTATCCTTAAAAACCATTGGGCACAACAACCCTGGATGGTAGGCCTACATCAATGATCCATCTAGACCACCACTCAATAACCACCAAGTCAAAGGTCTGTTATGATCACAACTAGTCAAGTTACATCCCAAGTATGGGTGTACATTCATATGTGGGAATTTTTCACTAATGTATCAGTTTAAGTTCCATAAGCAATCCACAAAAAGAAATCCACAAGCTTGAGCAATTATACAGGATAATCATAAAGCACGTAATACAACAATTCAATTTCCACCAGCTAACACTTGTGATTATAAAGGGAGATAACAATTATGAATTTAAATAAAAAACTATAACTTAAGCTAATGAGAAGATGGAAAGCTTAAGGGGAAGAATCATCACCTGATATTCTAAACCGTCTACGTCATCGCTAAGAAGTGCGTGTTCCCTTGGAATCAATTCCTACCATCAATCGTAAAGTTGTACAATTAGATCCAAGCTTACTTCACTATTTAGGGTTAGGGTCTTAACCTAGGGTTTAGTTTGCTTAGGCTTTTAGGGTTTTAACCTAGAGTTTAGGTCTAGGCTAGGTGTTTAGGGTTTGAACCCTAGTTAGTGTGCAATTGATTTTAACGTTAATTTAATAATATTTATTAATGTTAGTGTTGTAGTTAATACTAGTTAGTAATCATCCTGATGATAATTAAATTGTACAATCTACCATCGATGATAATATTCAAGCATGATAAATAAAAAGCTAATATTTAATAACCGGAAAATTTCTTATTTATTTATAATAACTAATATAAGCATGGATAATCTCCTAATAGTTAATCATGCTATATGTTCGCAAATATCATAGTAATACTAATGATAATAAATAAATACTAAGACCTACCATTAATGATGACAAAATACTAATAGTTAACAGTGAAAATTTTGTTTTATATGAACTTTAATATCGATATAGATAATTTACTAACTGTTATTCATTCCTAATAGTCATTACCCTAATAATGATAGAATGGCAAAAATGAAGGTTGCAATCGAAAGAATTTCAATATGGAGGAGAGACGTGGGGTCACCTTAGCCGACTCGGTTGAGTCCACCCGACTCACCATTGCTTGCCTCCCACTTCTTTCTCTTCTTCCCCTCTTTCCCTCTCTTTTCTTCCCCTCTTTTGTTTTCTACATGCTGGAAATCCAGCAATGTATGGACCAGGCCCAATCCCAACTTGACCGAGTCAAACTCAGTTTCAGCCGAGTTGACTCGGCAGCAACCCTGCCTCAACCCCTCTCTCTCTCTCTCTCTTTTGTTTCTCTCTTCATTCTTTTTCTACTTTACTCAGGCCTACACACCAACAAGTTTGCTCGACCAAACCAGGCCCGGTATGATCTGTACAATCTGAACCAGTGAGTCACGGACCGCTGACTCGACCACGATTCGGGTTCCCAACTCGAATCCACTCCCCCACCTTCTCATTCTTCTTTTCTCCTTCTTTCTTCCTGCCTGCTGGAACTCCAGCAAGGATTAGAGCAAACTCAAACTAGGCTTATTCCGACCGGCCTGGCTCGGACTTGAACTCGGTGCGGCAGCAGCAGCCGCACCTCCCTGCCTTTTCCTTTCTCCCTCATTTCTCTCTTCTTTCCTTTCCCATTTTTCTTCCTGCTCCTCTGCCCCTCTTTCTCCTTCTTTCTTAGGAATGGTCAGTAAGAAACCCGGGTGTGAATAGGTCTGGAGTTCGAACGAACACCACCCGACCCAACAGTACTGGAGTTGGAGGTGCGACAACGAATCTGTTGAGTCACGGTCTTGCACGCATGAGATGGGTATAGGTGCGGTTCAAGGATGCTGACCAAACGAGCCACCCAGTGAGCTTCTCTGATCTTTGAATGGGGCCCACCATTAATCACACGAACTCAATCTTCAAGCGAGGAAGGGGCGGGACGATCATGGCAGATTCCATGCTGTTCAGTTTTCCTCTGATTTGATTGGCGTGGAGGGTGTGAATGACCCCAAGGGAGTTGGTCTCTGGAGGGTTTGCCACTTGAAGGCTGCGGCTGCTGTTTCTCTCTCTCCTTCTCTTTATAAAAAGAAACCTAGCTTGAAGGGCTAGGATTTGCGTTTTATGGACGACTGAGATGGAGGGATTTCACCTCACTCGGATTGCTAAGCTGGAAGGAGGAGCAGTTTCCATTTTTGGAAAGCATGGTTTTGTAGGGCCTGTTTGGGTTGAAGATAGTGCACATGTACACGTGCTCAAACACATGGAACGGGGTAGGTTTTGGTTAGACCTATGTTGTGCACATGATGGACGGATCAGATTGCCCAATCGATCTAAGATGGTGGCCCATAACATACCTCAAACGGACATTGTCTGTCGGCTGGCGCAAATTGGAAAGAGAGAGGGATTCTCTCTGTTTTGAGACAAAGCGCGGGTCAGCGCTGGATGACCAGGCCGGCACGCCTGATGCACGGCGGGTGCGCACTATCCGTACACATGCAGCCCACCAAGTGGGGTCTACCGGGATGTTTGTGATAAATCCACTCCGCTCATTTCCTTTGGTTGGTTTCATAGCCCTTGGCCGAAGATGGGGCAGATCCAAGGCCCAGGTGGGCCCCACGACTTGATTTGGATCATGTTTGTGGATTTTCCTTAACCCGATGGTTGGATTACATCTAAACTTACCAATAACGGTACAAAGGGTCCATAGGACTACTTAACTATAATTTAGTGGTTGGATCATGGATCAAATGGCCTAATATGTCTTCATAACATTAACTATCATGTTACCATACTTTTTAAAGATAATATTTATCATTATTATTATTATAATTATTATAATTACCTTTTGATCTTGTTGTTTATTCATCCTCTTTTTATTTTTTTGTTATTATTATTATTATTATCATGCCTATATATATAAGATGTGGGGCTGCCTAAATAAGATTTAGTAGTTCAGTTGGTGGTCTGATGTCTAGGTGTGATGATCAAGTGGCGAGGCTTTTTTACCATCAATGGTCATAGGAGTTTCTGATTTATGTGATCACTGGGTGGATTTCGTCTAATGATATGTTATGGGCTTATTGGGTGGATCGGATCTTCTTCTTGATCGGGGAAAGTGTAACATGGGTGCGCACACCTTGTCCTAAGGTGGGCTCTATAGATTTAATGTGGAACTTGCACTGATCACCAACTTTAACTGTCCAAGTTAGGACAGGAATCCATAGATGAAGTAGGTCCACGGTTCAGGTGGTTAGGTCGCATGATTAAGTATTAAATTGTCCCACATAAAGGTGTGGACTTGTGTATGGTGGATCTCGTGGCTCAGAGTTCTAAATTTGAAATGGTCAGATAGATTTGTCTATTGGTGGAATTGAAAGCCAAAAAGGGACGGTTCCTCTATTGATGTGATGGTCCACCTTTAAAAATAACGGATGAACGGCCTAATCATGGATTTTCAATCGTCGGATTCAGGCTAGAATGCACGTGAACGTTTTCTTAAGCTAGGCTTTCATTTAGTCTAACTCTGGTTATACGGTGACACCCGAGTACTGAAAAGTACGGGGTGTTACAATACTTGGCCTTGACAATCGGAATCGGCCTATACAATCGGCTTCGACAAATCAGAATCAGCCTCGATACTCGGCCTCGACAATCGGAATCGGCCTATACAATCGGCCTCGACAAATCGGAAGCGGCCTATACAATCGGCCTCGACAAATCAGAATCGGCCTCGATAGTCGGCCTCAACAATCAACATATATAAACATGGCGGTGTCTATAGATGGATAGTCGATCAACCATAATATAAAGATCGGGCGTTGGCCGTGGCTATATCAAATCTGATGGCACGAAGCCATCCGTCTATACCGAATGGTGCCCACTGATTAGGGTTAACCCAAAAGAGAATGATGAGAATGAGACTATCAAGGCCTAAGGGAAGGTCACAATGTGGACATTCAACCATCATTGCCAATCAATGTGGTCATTTAACCAACATTGCTCCCAAGGAGTGGCCCACATAAAGTCATACGTATAGTGGGCCCATGGCCTCACACAGGGGCCAAATATACAATACCATGGGCCTCACTCAAGGGCCTCACATACATCGCATTGGGCCTCACTCATGGGCCACAAATGTCTCACAATGGGCCACGCTCATGGGCCTTGAATACATCACAATGGGCCTCACCCATGGACCTTAAATAAGTCATATTGGGCCTCGTCCATGGGCCTCAGATACATCTCAATGAGCCTCGAATACACCACAATGGGCTTCATTATATGGGTCACACCAATGGGCTTTATATATATATATGTGTGTGTGTGTGTGTGTGTGTGTGTGTGTGTGTATCAAATGGGACGCACTAGTGGGCCTGATACACATTACAAAGGGGGGCCTAACATACATCAAGTGGGTCGTACCATCTACACCATTCATCTATTCTTAGGGATCATTTTAGAGCATGAAAAAAATCATATCAAAAGATTATCTGGACCACACTCCAAATAACAGTGGTGAAAATGATTTCCACCATTAAAATTCCTAAGGGCCACCATAATATTTACGTTCCATCCAATCTGATCATACGGTCATAAAGACCTGAATAGGAGGAAAAAACAAATTTCATATTGGTCCACAACTTCTGTGACCCAAAAAAAGGGTTTCAATGGTGGACGTTCGCTCGACACTGTTTTCTACTGTGGGGTCCACCTGATCATCAGATCTATCTTGTTTTTAGTCTCAAGCCTTAGACAAGGTGCCAAATGGATGGACGGTTCAGATGTAACACATACATCAGTGGGTAGGACCCACAGTCCAGCCATCTGGTGGTGCGGCTAAGACTCATACATCACGGTAGTCCCCATGTGAGGCCCACCATAGCATTTATATTAATATATATAATATTATATATCTCTCAAAACGGGTGGGTCCCCACGTGGGACCCACCGTATACTATATTATATATATATATATCTCAAAATAGGTGGGTCCCCACGTGGGGCCTACATATATTATATTATATATATATATATATTAATATTTTATTATATAATAATATATTCATATATATTTATTTATTATACGTGTGTGTGTGAGAGGGTGGAAGAGAGGCCAGCGTCCAGACCCTCTGGACACTGGATGGACAGCTGACACACGTACATCATGGTGGCTGGTTCCCACCGTGGATGGACGGTGCAGATATGAACTCCATACATCATGGGTAGGGTCCACGTCCCAGCTATTAGACGGCTTGGATGCCACACGTGTGGGCCCTACGTCCCAAAGATGAGCGATGGAAATAACACATACCTCATTATCTGACCCAAGGCATTACTGACATCACTACAGTCATGGGTCTAACCTTCCCACAGTTGGTGTGAATAATATATATATATATATATAAAACTATGGTGGGTCCCTCGTCCAATCCTATGGACGGTACGCACACCACACATCAAGGTGGGTCCACATCCGATATACGGACGGCGCAAATGAAGTATGCATGCCAAGGTGGGTCCACGTGTGGACCACACACCTCATCCTTACCATAAAAGATAGTAAGAGAGAGAAAATGAGAGGGAAAAACGTGATGGAGATCGGAGTAGTGGAGGGACCCCGCCACTATGGGTCCCTCTTTGATACAACACATACATCAAGATGGGTCCCACATATGTGGGCCTTCAAATCACAAATCAAATAATAAAATCACTTACCTTTCCTTCTTCTTCCTCCCTAGTGCTCTAAGGCTCCTAAGAAGCTCCTTCAATAGTGGAGATGATGATCTAAGGGTTGGATGGTGAGGATTGAGGGGGGTAGGGAGTGGGCCACACCTAGCTCTCTCTTGGAAGGCTTGGACGTTGGAGTTGCTTGGGGAATGAGAGAGAGATGAGAGAGAGAGGTGTAAGAGAGAGAGGGATAGGTGAGTGATGGGGTGTGATGGGTGAGTGAGTGATGGATGTGTACTTGTGTAAGGCTTTTGGGGAGGGTGGTTGTACTTGGGGATGGGATGGAGTGATGGGTTGTACTTTGATTGATTGATGTGATGTGTCGTAGAGATTCTCTCAAAATTGCAACGCGTGATGTTTTTCTCGAACTGAATGCGGGCCCACATCTCCTGGCCCAGGTATCGTCTCGGTGTGCGAGATGCAGCATCGGAACTACGTCGATGGCGCGGTCGCAAGGGTACAAGTCTCGAGTTGAGCCAACTTTAGAATGTGGGATATGACTCAGGATCGCGATCAAATGCCAATAGCAGATCACGGGTAGCCGAAATTTGACGGGGAGGACCGCGGAGGCATACAGAACGGTACAGACTAGGATACGGGTCTTACACGTGGCGACGGGTTGGGTCAAGGTTATAATGGAATCCTAATCTATTGAATATTTTCATATAAAGAAGATAGGGCGATTCCAATCATTTATGCATTCAGGGCATCCCAGCTTAATGATTTGCCATTAAAATGGTAGCTGGAGGATCCTTGAATGCGGAAGTTCATTCCCCAATCCACTCTATTGAATGTCAATGATAAGGGTGGATTGGAGGATGAACTTCCATGAGAGAAAGGGCTTTGGGTATATGATCTAAGGTTAAACACTCAAAAGCACTCTCTTCTTTCTCTACCAGCAACTAAGGGCAAGTTCTCTATAAATAGGCAAAAGGTTCCAACGGATATAAAACAGTCACATTTATGACAGAGTTCGATATCATCAAGCGAGGTCGATATCATTGAGCGTATACTCTCGATTGCATCGATTGACCGCTCAATGACACAAACTCAAATGTCATGCGCTTTTGAAACCTTTTGCCAGCTGGTTGAGGGCATCAAAACATGTGTCGATATCATCAGATTTCAAACTCCGATTGCATCGATACGAGGTTCGATTCCTTGACATTTACAAAATGAGAGAGACTTGCCTTTGAAATATTTCAGGTCTAAGATATGATCGAGGCACACTCGATATCATCGGAATTTGAATGTTGACGGTATCGAAGGCAGTGTCGATGCATCCATAAATCCAAAGGATTTTTCCGTAAGCTTGTTGGATAGGTTATGTCCTTTCTTGATGCAATCAACCCGGCCTCGATATCATTGATATTTAGATATCGATTTTATCGAGTGCCCCTCGATCCAAGATAAAAACCACCTGAAATTATTGTTGGTTGACTATGTGTCCAAGACCGATATCATCGAAGGCCTTTTGATATCATCAATATTTGAATTCTGAGGATATCGAGGAGCACTTCGATATATCGAAGATTTTATGATTTTCCTTAGAAAACAGGGACACAATATCTCTGCTGTCGATTTTATCGAGTCAACTTCGATAGACTCGAGATTCAAATTTCGATGATATCGATACAGCTATCGATACATTGATAATTCCGTCCAGAAGTATATGCGGTTGCTGGATAACTTATGTCCTCATTTGATACCATCGAGTGAGCTTCGAGGACATCGACAGCACTTGTCGACTACATCGATCAGTTTATTGATAAATTAATAGAGGCTTAGAGATTTTTTGAAATTTTGAAAAAGTTTTCTAACCTAAAAACCCTAAGATATTTTAATCAATTTTAAAGGTTTTAATTACCTGGTGTTTTGGAACATGGGATGTGAGGCTTAGATTTACCTGTGGCGAGTTCGGGCGTACATCCGGTTGAGGCAGACGATTGATTGATCTTCCTATAGAGCTTCTCTGTCTAGCGGACTCAACACTCACGCTAATTGACAAAGCAGGGCACTTTCATAATCATATAGACTACGAATGATATAACATTCAAGTAACTAGTCTATAAATGATAGTATACATGTGTGTGTGGGATGTGCTACCTATCAACTCCTAATATTCATCTAATTATGCATACATATAATTAAACATTCAATCATATAAGCATATTTAAATAAGTGCTTAAAGACAATCTTAAACACAAGCATGTATGGTGGTTCATTCCACTCCACTCCTGACGGACGTACTCAACCCATAAGTGTACCAGATTTCACTATCGAAGTTTTTAAATCAGGTTCACCTCTAACCTTTACAATCCTACACAAGGATCGGCTCCCTCATAGACTTACATGATTTTTTATAAGCTCACCACGAATCTTGGTCATAGTCTAAAGACCTATGTTTACTTTCACCAGATGCTCCCTTGGAGTCTAACACATACACACCCATGTTTGGTAGCCTACATAAGAACCAAGGTCCTACATAAGGGCCTAATCGAGTTTAGCAATTCAAACTCTACGCTCAATCCTACACAGTGAAGAAGTGTATATGGACTCACTCTATGACACTTGTCGATTTGAGCCCCATTGATGCATAGTCTTAGGTTACTTGATCAATGCTCTCACATGCTTCAATTACCTCCCCTTTGCTCCCTTGATCGTTGATGTCGTTGCGTTACCAATGCTTCAGATCCAACGTTAAGTACCTTGCATGCGATGCTCCAATGCGGTGACCAAGGTAATGGGAGGTAGGGTGAATCTCTTACAACTAATATGAAATTGTAATGCGTAGGGGCTTCACCTAGAAGGGTCTTATAGAGAGTTTTGATAAAGGATACACCAATAAGGTTGTGTCTAATCTTTAGAAAATGGTGGAGATTGAGTTCATTTTCAACATTGAGGTTGGAGTCCTCATTAGAGTGGTGAAGATCAATAAGTTGAAACAAATCTCATTAAATATGAGGCTTACAGTGTGGGATATGATTAGGGATACACCTTAGCTTCAATTGCATAAAACCCCCTAAATACCCTAAAGATTAGATCTTCTTTATAAATGAATCAAGTTCCAATGGTCATAAAATGGGCAGAAACAGCCAGTCTCCGGTCGCCCTGAATTAGAGTTTAGTCACACCGAATTAGACAGGAAAGCTGTTGAGTGTAAAATATTATATATTTCCTCCTCATTGTGCATTGGTTTTATATACATAAGTGTGCTTAATTAATATAATAACATATATTTTGCTATGCGAGGTAATTTGGAGACCTAAGATGAAAAGAATGATTAAAGTAAAGATTTAATGATCAAATAATGACCAAGTGAAGGATTAGATATATGAAGGTCAATATCGAAGAATTCAAGTGACAAAAATCCAAGAAAATTAAGTGCAACAAAGAGAAAAGGGACAAAAAGAAAATCACAAAATGCAATAATAGAAATAACAGTTAGCTCAGTCCCACCTAAGGTTGGTTCGGTTTAACCAAAAGTGCACGGAATAGTCCAGTAAGAAATTGTGATTTTCTAAGATAATTTGGTTTAACATTCGTTCTGACCAAAGTTAGGTTTGATGCCACCGAAGGAGGGTTTGATGTGACTTGAAAGATACTAAGACTTCAGAAGAAATTTGAGGAATTTCGGCTGTAACTGAGAAACAAATTCGGTCTAACTGAAGTAATGTTTTATGTGACTGAAGGCAATAATCGATGCGATCAAAGTGTAACTAAGAACGAAATTTAAAAGTTAGTTCGAAGTCAGTGCGAATCAAATCTATTTAAGGGGATAATTTAGGCTTTTTTTTTAGAATGATTTAGGGCTTAGAAGAGAGAGCAAGGGTAGCAGAGCATCTAAGGAGTCGTTCTTCTTCTTTAATCTATCAGTTCTAAGTTTCTTTTACATGTTTTTGTTTGAGTTTAGTTTAATCATGTCTATGGTTGGCTAAATCTTTCATTAGGGCTAAGAGGTGAAGCTTGTAGTGGTTTTTAATGTCATAATTTACTTTAATTCAAGTTATTTGGTTTGAATTATTAAAATTCATTGGTATTGGATTGGATAAAGTGTAAGTCTTAGTTTACTTTGATCCATCATCGACTTTAGGCACTTTCGATGGTTATGAAAGCTAAGATTGATTACTTATATATTTTGTAAGGGATTGATTGATAAAATTCATTAACTATCGTATACTAAGGGCACGATAGATGCTTTGAATTTCCTGTGATCAATACTTTGATGCTATATGTGGGAACTGAATCAATTGAAGTTCATATCTATTTTGGTTTGTAAATGATAAATTAATAACTCTATTATCCAGCTGGATAGGATAGGACTTTGATTATGTTCGTCCGTTTGTTTCCCAGCATGAGTGGTTGCGGGTGTGCCAAAATTGGGATTGCAGCTCCAATTCAAGCCAAATAACAATGACCTCGATTGTCCAAGTAAGTAGACACAGAGTATGACTGAGTTCTGAGAAAATCGGTCGCCTATACAGCCACTTGCTTAATGTGTAAATGGATCAAGCGATAGTCAAAATGTGGGGTTCGTCCTTTGATGGTGGGTTATTGTAACATCCCGAATTTTCGTGGCTCGAGTACATACTCATGCCCGAGAATTCTGAGTGTTAAAATATAAAGATTTGGAGGATGCTTCAAAATCTTGTCTTGATTTTCTTTCCATGTAGATCACATCCAGTTACATTCACAAAGGTAATCACAAGATTAAAATCAACCATATTTATTATTCTATTATATTAAAAGAATTCAAGAAGTTGTCAAATACCCTCTCAATGGGAGCTTATTACATTATCAAAGTTTACAGCGAAAATAAATAAAACTAAACATAAAGTTATCTCTTTATTTATTCAGAATAATCTTCTGTAGGGGGATTGTCATCCGTGTCTTCAATCTGCACATCACCTACATTATCTGTACGATTGGAGAGGGTCAATGCCCTACTCATAGTGATGGTTATCCTTTAAGATTAATAATAATTTAAATGATTCATAAAAGTAATGTAAGGGTTCGATACATCTCGTATTCCACTACTACGATGGGTATTAATATGCACAACCAGTATACATATGAAGGCATGCCTAGCAAAGTGTGTGCGGCTCATCATACGTAGTGATCATTACAATGTGGAATATAATTCATAGAAAACCCGGCTTGCCCCGCATCCCATAACTACAGAGATTTGTCGACATGTCCAACGCTACCGTGGATTTACGTGAACACCTCAAGACGACACAACACACTGATCAGATGAATTATGTGACATGATTTGTTCATGGAGCGACTATTTGCGACATCCAATCCCGGAAGTGATGTAACACACATTGCGAAATACTTACATCAATTTGTGCACCATTACTCAAAATCCATAGAATTATGCATCGACTAAGAGGGTTACTACACAGAGCGCATTACGTCCACGATAAAATATTTGAATCACTAGTTATGAGACCTTTAACACATCACTTGCACCAAAGGGAAAACAAATTGAACCATGGGAGTTTTAGAATTCCAAGACACATGCCCAAGCCATAAAGGGAGGTAGCACAAGGCTAACCTAATAAAGGAGAAAAGTAGCATTAAGCTATCTCAATAAAGAGAAGAGTAGCAAATAGGCTAACTCAACAAGAATAAGGGGATATGAGCAAAAAAGCCAACTCAATATAGAGTGGAAGCAGGCATCGCTCTCAAAATTGGCAAAGGCAAGGATTGTATCAATCACTTCACATAAATTTATAAGAATCACGCATAATTAAAATCATACCTTAACCATAATTCTCAAAAGAATAAATAATTAGTAATGGTAAATCAATCAATTACACGGAGAATTACAGTAATATGAAAGTATGCAAAAATAAGATAAATCATATCAACTTAAATTAGTGTAAGCTTTAAAGGAATCCCTCACCTTAGACTTAGATTTAAACTCTAAGTAGATATCCATATAGGAAAGCTTTTACATAAATCACGACATCGCTTAAGCAAGAGGGAGAGACCACATGTGTGAAGAATGGAGAGGATGATGGCGTTTAGGCTCTCTCTCTCTCTCTCTCTCTCTCTCTCTCTCTCTCTTTCTTTTTCTATTTCTCTCTCTTTCTCTCTCTTTCTCTTTCTCTTTCTCTATCCCTTTGTCTTTGTCTTTCTCTCTCTTCCTTGGGTGTTGCGAGATTGGGTGTGTGAGTGGAGAGGGGAACGCACAGCCCTTTTATAAAAGGAGTGGGCGTGTGAGATGGGTGTGTTTCACATCCACTTGATTGGGTTTCCTCAATTTTTCTTTTTCTGATGATCTTTCTTTAAATCTAATTCATCCGTTGTGTTAAGATTGTAGAATAGAGCTGGGGTATAAGATTTTCTTGGTGATCTGAAATATAAATTGGCCTATCTTTAAATTCTCCTAACATGTGCCAAAATGAACTTAATCTCAATTAACGGTCCACACTTAATGATCAGGGCCCGATTTTTGGAGAAATGTGTAGTCGGGATAGGTAAACAGTTAAACAAATTTTGGTGGTTGATCGATGATGAAAAAAGCCTAAATCTAAAATTTCATCTTTTATACCAAAAGGAATGGACTAACTTCAACATTCAACGGTGTAGGATCATAGATCTGGGTCTAAATTTTGTATAACCTCGTAGTCATATGAGACCAAAGTATGGTCCAAATTTGAATTAATGTAGACGACATGAAGTGGTTAAATCGAAAGATCAAGATTTATAAGGAGTTGATAAGCCTCGAAATGATAACTTCGCGCTGAAGGAAAAGTTTACCAAAGTACTTTTTCCAAAGTGGGGTCTTCATATTTTACAGTCAGTCCATATTATGGGCAATCCAAGTTATTCATATGAAGGGAAATATCCTACTACGACTACCCACGAGGTTTCTTCACTTGATGGACACCAAAATCAATGGTTACGGGGCTGATTTGTTAATTGGACCACTTTTACAATGATCTAAGGGCTGAAATTCTACGTATATGGTTAATTTATGATAAATAAGAATGGTATAAAAATTTTCAAGAAATGGATCACGGGAACCATGTGGTATAGAATTCAAGGGTCTAGGTTAATGACATTTTCGTAATTATTATTGATATAAGAGTTTTGGGAAATCTAATGGTTTTACATGGTTATAAGCACGTTTTTAAGCAATTCTTATAAAAGGATTTATATCTAAATCATTATGAATAAAAAGTTATTCACCAAATTAATTAGGGAATGTACATATATCAAACCACATAATAGAGGGTCAGATAACATGTTAAAAATAGTAGAACTTGATGGTTAGTACTCTAACCATGTATGTAGGTGGACGTACAGTCAGTTTCATAAATGGATTAACACAAAGTGGGTTTTTGGAGTGATCGAGAGGTAGAACATGTATACTGTAAGATTAAAGTAACTTGTTCACATGTGTAAGTTCCTTGGATTGTACTTCTAATGGTGGGTTAAGCATATTCATAGGTGGTGAATAAGATGAACGAACCAGAATCTGTATTCGATATGTATACGAGCGGATGCAGAGATCAAGTAGCTAGTTTACTATGATCAGGTGGTCCAAACTCAGAGTGGACAATCAGATATCTTTACCTAATGGTGAATAGTTGACTGAACGGTTGGTAACGATGGACAAGTGAGAATACTTAGGTATATGATGATCCTATTTCAAAATCAACGGTCAGATGACTTGATCTATGGATGGAAATTATTCCCAACGGTCAGATTCGTGTTGAAGAATAGATGTAAAATTAGGATAGCTTGATTGGTATCGTACACATTTACATAATAAGTTAAATTTAGTGTAATACTCGAGAACTTTTAATACTCGGGTATTGAAAAGTTCGGGGTGTTACAGTTACTCCTTTGCCTTCTGTATGAAAGGACTTTTCAGTATAGATTAAACAAAACGCGATAGAAATCCTTACAGTTGGTCGTTGTTAGTTGCTGAAGGATACTACTCTGATGATCGAATGAAGTTCAGCGTGCAAGCATAAACTTCATTTACAACTAAAATTATCAGCTACTGGATTAATGCTACATATTACACTACGAAATGTAAATGGCAAGTTTGAAAACTAAAGGATTATGTTAAAAGAAGTAATTTACTCAACAAAGAAAATAAATGATTACATTAAATAATGTAAATCTATAGGATAATTGCAAAGTTACTTGAAAGATAGATTTTGGTTTGATTGGTTTGGTATGAGATAGGCTTTCTGCTTGCTTTACTTTCCTATTTATAAGCTTTGATCCAATAGCTCTGCATCCTTCCCACATTCTGACGGTTATTGTAACCGTTCTCCATTACTGGGATTCTAGACATTTCCCACATTTTTTGCTCTTTTGGCTTCTCTTTCAACCACTTGTCCAGCAGTCGTGCGAATTCGGTCTTTAGCAACCTGTCACTTGGCCTTCCAGATTTGGTCGCACCTTCATTGATCGCTTTAATGCAATTGATACGTTATGGCTCTGCTTATCGAAATATCATTGTACATGTCTGCAAAAAATCTTGTAGTTGTAGCATGCGCATCTGTATAGATTACACATATTTGGCCTTGATTGGCTAAAAAAAAGACTCAGCCAGATAGGGTACAAACATTGCCGCCATCGTCGCTGTCCTTTCGAAGAAAGAGACAATGACGCTTGATGTTTCATTAATGCCGCATTTAAATGCACACACGTGTGACATAAAACGAACCGCCTTCAATCAATCGCTTTGCTATCGGTCGCGTTGAATCGAGGCATTGAATGATTCTCGAACCAACACGTGTCTTCATTAGCCATTCTGCTGCAATAATTGCAATTTTGCAATAAATGCCCTTTCCGTTTTGCGTCTATATATTTTCCACTTCGAATCTGATTTCATCACGCTTTTGAATCACTTTTTCTTGCAACTTCTTTCTTTGAAACATCTGCTTCTCACCTTCTGCAATGGTTACTTCTTCGTCCTCCACTTCCTCTTTCAATCAAAAAGATATAATGACAATGATGGATCTATTCACCAAGAAATGTACCGAGTGAATTATCTTCAAACCTCCTTTGGGTGAGGAGGCTTTCTTTCTTGGTATAACGTTTTCTCCAGAAGTTTCGGCCGAAGAACTTCAACCTCTAAATCCATTCTTCTCTTTATGCCCAGGAGATAACATTCTTATCAGATCCGAAGCTATCCCTGACACGGCCAATGCATTGAAGACATCGAGAACATGGTTGAAACCACTTTTAGGATGGGGAGATTGGTTCACTCGTGTGTCGTCCCAGTATGGATATCAGTGGAAGGGGATTGGCATATATGAATGCATCAAACTCTCTCTCTCTCTCTCTCTCTCTCTCTCTCTCTCTCTCTCTCTCTCTCTCTCTCTCTCTCTCTCATCGTCATGGAGTACTTCAACTAATATGTTTACTTTGTTGTGGTACGATGAGCATCACCGTCAAAGATATTTGTCATTTGACTGAGCATTTACCTTTTGAGATGACATACTATGCGGATGCCAAGACAAGGCAACACAAAAACTTTCCAAGCAAGAATGCTAAGGGCAATACCAATTTTATGAAGGCTTATCGCAAATTCGAAGGTCCGATCGAAGAGGATGAGCACGTTGCCTTCCTTCTTCTCTGGATTTGTCATCACTTGCTATGTGTCAATGCCCAGCAGATTACGATCAAGTATGTTGCTTTGGTCGAATACCTTGCTCTAGACTATCACATAGCTTTGGCACCATATGTCCTTAGCCACTTATATTGAGGTCTTTACAAAATCACTCGTAAAGGATTACATTCTGCAGGAGGACCACTCTAGCTTGTTCAGATGTGGTTCATAATATACTTTTGACCTCCCTCTGGTCAGCTGGGACATACAGACAGATCATATTCTTCTTATGGCGACCGAATTCTACACATCTTTCTAGAGAATATCCCGTTTGACGATAATCTCATAGGATTCTTTTCCCTTGACAAATCCAAAGAAAATCAATCCTTCATGCCCTTTACAAAAGAAAAGACTTATGGGCCAGGATGGTTCACCGGGCAATTCGAGCCTAATGACAAGTATTTAGCTGGTCGGTTGCATCAAGCTTGGACCTGCTATGTCATTGGCCACGACTTAGTTTACGGAGGCATGATTGAGAAAGGAAAAATGCGAAAGCAGGGGTCGAGCAATACCATCCTTCCCTTTTTGCTTGGCAATTAGGTCTGATGCAATATATTCTGTGTCCTCTCACCCATAAAACATAAAACCAACCTCCTTACGATCGGGTAATAGTGATCGATAGAGAGCTTTATGTTTCTCTCAGTAACTTTTATCGTAAGGAGTCGCTCACCTTGAAGATCCCAAACTATTCGGAGTCTCCTAAAGTAATGAGCAGCTTTGTGGCATGGTAGGATCTTCAGTATACTAAATTCTTGGGTGACCGAAGTGCTACAGAGCTTATATCCCAATTTTGCTCTCAATTGGGTTTAGTGACGATCAAGAAAAGAAGTGCCCCTATGCCGCCTTCCAATACTGCAAAAAGATCAGCGACGGGGAGGACGAGATCGGTCGTCACTTATCCTATACCGACAGTCGCAGCACCTACCCAGGGGTCCCACAAATTACACAGGAGCATCTTGATATTCTTGTAGCCGTTCAAGTGTAATGGATGGCTCCGAAGAAAATTTTAGATTTGGGAGGTATCCCCAGTCATCCTCCTTTAAAAATTCCTAGCTTTCCTCCCAACGCACCGATTTTCCCAAGTCTCAGTCGATGATAAGAAATCGGCCGATATTACGATCGATTCGGGCATCAAGTGCTTCTATAGCCGAGGTCGTATCAGCTTTCAAAAATATTTTAAAACGAAGTATTGGCCTAGTCTTGGTGTCAAAGATTATTCCCACGAGATTGATGAAGGCTTAAAACGCCATGAGGAAGCTGATTTCAATAAGTGCTGGAATAAATAGTGGCGGGATAAAAAAAAGATTGAACAATCCTAACCTTCCATTTGATTAAAAGTATCTCACACCTTATCGTCCTAATTTGCCATCATTCCCAACTCCCACTCTGCCGTTAGCAACTGTAATAAAAAATCCTCAAGCCATTAAGAATCGGCCGGTCATCCACGCGGTTCGGTCTGACTTAGGTGGAAACTACTTGCTTGCATATTTACTTAAAGTAATTTCCTTACTTATACCCTTGTTGATATTGTTTCGATCTTTTCAATGACTCTAGAATTGCCAGCGACAGTGGTGGAGGAGGTAAAGACTCAACGGCAAGTATAACATCCCGAATTTTCACGGCCAGAGTTTATACTCATGCCCGAGAAAATCGGGTGTTAATAATGTCAAATTTTGGTTGCCTCAAAGTCTCGCCTCAATTTTCCTTTCATCTAGATCACATCCATTTACATTCATAAGGGTAATCATCCATAAGAATAAAATTAACTGAAATTATCATTCCATAATTAAATAAACTTGTCAAATGCTCTCTCAATGGGAGCTTATTACAATATTCTGAGTTGCATAGCGGAAACATAAATAAACTAAGTTATAAACTAATTTTTCTACTTTATTCAGCAAAATCTTCTATTAGAGACGACTCTTCTGGGTTCTCAACCTGTACGTCACCTGCATCAACTAAACGGTTGGAGATGGTCAATGCCCTACTTATAGTGATGGTTATCCTTTAAGATTAACAATAATTCAAAAGGTTTATAAAAGTGATATAAGGATTCTGATACGTCTCGTACTCTACTACTACGAGGAGTATCACCATGCACAAACAACCTACATGAGATGCATGTCTAGCAAAGTGTGTATGGCTCATAATATGTAGTGATCATCACAATGTGGAATACAATTCATAGAAAACCCCGGCTAGCCCCGCATTCTCATACTACAGAGATTAGTCGGCATGTTCATAGCTAATGTGGATTTACGTGAACACCTCGAGGCAGCACAACACATGAGTCGGATGAATTACGTGACATGATATGCTCATGAAGTGACTATTTGCGACATCCAATCCTGAAAGTAATGTAACACGTATTGTGAATTACTTACATCGATTTATGCACCACTACCCAAAAACCTATGGAATTACATGTCAACCAAGAGGTCTCTACCCAAAGCACATTACGTCAATGATATAATAATTGAATCACTAGTTGTGATACCTTCAACACATCACTTGCATTAAAGAGAATATAAACTAAATCATGGGAGTTTTGGAATATCAAGTGTAAGACCCATATCCTAGCCTATACTATTCTGTAGGCTTTCGCGGTAGTCCCGGTCGAATTCTGGCGACCCGCGATGCGTAGATAGCATTTGCGCACAACCCCTAGTCATATCCCGTATTTCAGAGTCGGCTTGACTTGAGACTTGTACCAGTGCGACCGCGCTGTCGCCGCGATTCCGACCCTGCATCTCGCGCACCGAGGCAATACCCAGGCCAGGAGATGTGTGCCTGCGTTTAGTTCGAGAAAAATGCCGAGGTTCTCTCTGACAAAATCCAAGAGAGAACATGTCAAATCAATCCCATCAATCACCACATCATGTCAAGTACAACCATCCCTCTCCTAAAGTTAACTCTCTCTTACAAACCCATCCCTTACATGTCAAGTACACATCACCCATCACTCACACCCATCTCTCTCTCTCTCTTTACATCCCATCCTCTCTCTCCCTCTCTCTCACTTCCCCATTTTCAAGCAAGCAACTGTCAAGGCATGAGAGCTCCATGAGAGAGCTTTGTGTGGCCCACTTCTTACCTCCCATCTCCACCATCCAATCTCATCATCTTCCATTAAAGTCGAAGCCGAGGATGTGGGGATTTCATCGGACCAAGAAGCATAGGTGGGTGTATTTTATGATTTGATTTGTGTGATCTTGATAATTTGAGGGCCCACATATGTGGGACTCATCTTGGTGTATTCATGTATAAGGAGGGCCCATCTCCCCATCTCTTTTTCTCACTCTTTTATGATGGATTGCGGCCCACTTTATCTAGACCGTCCATTTGTTGGGGGGGCTGACCCACTGCCCTGGAATAAGGAAAAATACATATATCAGCTTGATCAGTGGAGTGACCCACTGGTGTGGACCCCACCATTTATACGGGTTGCACGTGTACCGTCCAGGCAATACATAACATCAGAGTTTCTGGTGGGCCACACCACGTGGACCCACCTTGCTGACCGTGGGACCCAACTATCCATCGTCCAGACTCTCTGGACGCTGGAATGAATCTGGACATATATGATATAATGTATATAATATATATAATATAATATATTATGATATATATAATATAATATATATATAATATAACATATTATGGTATGTAGGTATTGTATATCTAAACCGTTCATGTGTTGGGGGTACACAGTCGTTGCTGTAATTGACGTCAGCAACTTCTGTGGCCCCATCTCATGGGGTATGTGTTATATCAAACCGTCCGTCCAGTAGAGGATGTGGACCCCACCCACAGATGTATGTGTTTTTTACACACCATCCTTTGGAAAGTCATCCAGACCATCCATCATCTGGACGGTGGATGTGGGGCACCACCGTGATGTACGTTACATCCATGTTGTCCGTTTGTTTTGACAGCATGAGACCCACCTGCCATACACATTTCATCCAGGTCGTCCGTCCATTGGACGTCCAGCTTGCCTGGATGAAGGATGTCACACCCCAAATCCGAAAATCGGATTCACTGGAATCCCGATTGGCGAATCCGGTGCCGACAGCCTCCGTGGTACCCCATTCTCGGCTTTTAGCGTCCATACGCCAGATTTCCGATCCTGGGATCTACAAGGAGGATTTTCCAATGTACATTTAACTCATAATAAGCATAACCACAAGATTACCTAATTCACAAAGGCAACATCATCATCACATATCCACTAATATAATCATTTGAGTACAATGCTGAAAGGGAAATACATAGATAAAAAAAAAAAATCAAGCTTCAGAAGACTGCTGCACGCTCCAAGCTCAACACTGCTGCAACCTAACATCACCTGCACGCATCTATCGTGCATAAGCTTATAGAAAGCTTAGAGGGTGGTGTAAGTGTGTGCACAAGGTAAGTGCCAAGTAATCAATATCAGAGTAATCAGAGTAAGCAGAAGTACTGACAAGTCAACGAGTCATACAGTATCAGGGTACACAATGCAAATCAGCTATGCAAATGAGGAGTTAAAGCGAACAAAATATTAAATGCCGATGATACAATGCCATAAATCATACAATACCCAAATAAGTGGAAATATACTGATAAGTCTATGAGTGTCATCAACCGTACTAAGGCAATGCGATGCAAGGCATGAGTACTAACGGCCATATCAGTACAGAAACATGGCAACCCGAAATGCTAAGTACTACGGATGTAATGTAATATGCGATGTGAATGAAATGACCAAGCTGGAGTGAAGTCGGGATGATGGTACGTAGTATCGCAGGCTATGGGGTCCATCATAAAGGACTCCTATCCAAACCAATCCCATACCTAAATTTGGATAGTCAGACACAATGTGGTAAACTTCTGGTCTCAGGTTAGTTGCACGCTCAACCGAAAACCTTGCCATGCGAAGGTACACAACAATTAGTTGCGCACCACCAGCCCGAGTGGATAGTGAATGAATGAATGAGCATGCAACTCCTACTCAATAAGTCCACACATCAGTACGGTTCCTCTCTGGGAAATCACCGGGGTCTATTACACTCCAAACCAGATTGCCGCCCCATCGCACGCAACAAGGTGAGTGGAAGAGACCTCATTATCTGCCTGCCAATATCGGGCCCGGCTCGTCGATAGTGGACCCATTCCTCGAGCTGGTCAGACTCAGCGTAGCATTGCCCCCTCCTCTCGGGCAGGTAAGGCCGTACCCCCTTCCAACCGACCACGACACAGTGGGAGACGCGGCCTAATGGTATGCGGCCCTCATGCGCTCATGCATCCACTCGGTCTAGACGTTGGAGCAACCTCTGGAACCAAGAGGGTTTAGGGACTTTCACCCAGGGATATCTATAGCACCTCATGTAGAACAGATTTCCGGTGTCCCATCTGGCCATCCACGAAATACCTGTGGAGGCTACAACCCTGATGTCGTTAGGGCGTATAATAATCATAACACATAATGCAAGATGTATGAGTCAAACAATCCAGTCATGCATCAATCCTGTGCATGTCATGCTCTCATATGGGGCAACTCCGCCTATCAGGGACCCCTATGAACAACCTGCCTATGGCATATGGAATGGTCAATCACATCTCATAACAAACATGCAGATGATGCGTATGGGCATGTATTATGATGTTATGCTGTCACATACTCATAATCGGTATCAATAACCGGCATCAATCATCGGCCTCGACAATGTGGACATTTAACCAACATTGCCCCAAGGAATGGCCTCATAGAGCCAAACATATAATGAGCCCACGACCTCACACAAAGGCCTAATATACAACACGATGGGCCTTACTCAAGGGCCACATATACACAACAGGTGGACCCTGCTCATGGGCCTAATACATATCACAATAGGCCTTGCCCATAGGCCATATATGAATACGTCATAATGAGCCTTACTCATGGGCCATGAACACATCACAATGGGCCTTGCCCATGGGCCTCAAATATATGACATGTGGGCCTTAAACATGGGTCTCGAATACATCAAATGGGTCATGCATCATGGGCCTAATACGTGTCACAATGGGCCTCAACTACGGGTCGCATGTACATCATATAGGTCACGACAATCGGCCTTGGCAATCGAAATCGGCCTCTACAATCGAATCGGCATTCGGCCACGGCAATCGGAATTGATCGATAATCAGAATCGGCAAATCAATCACAACCATTGGGATAGATCAATAATCAGAATCAGCAAATCGGTCACGTCGATCGAAGTCAACAATCGGTCACGACAATCGGAATCGATCGATAATCAGAATCGGCAAATCGGTCACAACCATCAGGATAGATCAATAATCATAATCGGCAAATCGGTCACGTCGATCGAAGTCGGCAATCGGTCACGTCGATCGAAGTCGGCAATCGGTCACGACAATCGGAATCGATAGATAATCAGAATCAGCAAATCGGTCACAACCATCGGGATAGATCAATAATCATAATCGGCAAATCGGTCACGTCGATCGAAGTCGGCAATCGGTCACGACAATCGGAATCGATCAATAATCATAATCGGCAAATTGGTCACAACCATCGGGATAGATCAATAATCAGAATCAGCAAATCGGTCACGTCGATCGAAGTCGGCAATCGGTCACGACAATCGAAACTAATGATCGGTATCGACAATCGATACCGACAACCAACACATAAACAGGGCGAGGTCCATAGATGAACAACCGACCAACCATAATATAAAGATCGGCCCTCAGCCGTGGGTATATCAAATCCGGTAACACGGAGCCATCCATTCATGGTGAATGGGGCCCACTTATTTGGGTTAACCCACCAAGAGAATGATGAGAGTGGGCCTAACAAGGCCTAAGGGAAGGTCACAATGTGGACATTAAACAATCATTGCCCAACGATGTGGCCATTTAACCAATATTGCTCCCAAGGAGTGACCCATATAAGGAATTCATGCACAACTTAACGGGCCATACATACATCGCACTGGGCCTCAACCATGGGCCTTGTATACATCACAATGGGCCTCGACCCACGGGCCCTAATGCATCACAATGGGCCTCAACCCATGGGCCCCAAATACATCACAATGAGATACGACCCATGGGCCTCAATATACGTCATGTGGACTGTAACCCATGGGCCTCAATATACATCAAGTGGGCCGCATCAATAGCCACACCAATGGGCCTCATATACATAATAGGTGGCCTCAAATATACCTAGTCGAGCCCACTGTTCTAGGTGAACTATCTACACCATACATCTATGTTTTTTTTTTTTTTTTTGAGATCATTTATCCAAAAATGAATCATATCAAAAGATCATCTGGACCATACTACATCTAGCAGTGGAGATAATGATTTTCACTGCTAAACAATTCCCAGGGGCCAGGGCCCACCATAGCGTTTATTTTCCATCCAATCTGTCCATATGGTCACAGAGACCTGGATCAAGAGGAAAAAAAAAAACAAATATCATCATGATCTAGAATTTCTATGGTACCAAAAATGATTTCAATGGTAGCCGTTCAACTCTCCACTATTTTCTGCAGTGTGGTCCACCTGATAGTTCTGCCTCATCCCCTCTGTACTGCCATAAAACGATCTCTACAGAGGGTTGGATGGTGTTGATAAAACACATATTTCCCGGTAGGTCCCACCTTCTGATGGACGTCGTACCAAATGATCAGGCCCACAGAACTTGCTGTCAGCAATACAACAACTGGGAGGGTTGCTGGCCCACCGTCCAGGTGATGGACGGTTGGGATATAACACATATCTCATGATCGGAAACTTGTTGGTGTCCAGACACAGCAGCTGTGTAGCCGGGTAATCCCCACCGTTCAATGGATGGCGGGATACAACATATATCAGGGTGGTCCCCACAACTGCTGGACACCTGTCCAGCACGTCCCCTGATGCACGGTCAGATATAAACACATCAGGGGTGGGTCCCACCATCAATGGACGGTGTGGATATGCCCATACACCACGTGTGGCCCCCAGATGGCACCGTCCTCGAATGGACGGTGTGGATACAATTACATACATTAACGTGGGCCCCACCGTCCAGCTTCTGGACGGTGGAGAGATGGAAGAACGTGTACATCTGGTGGGTGCCACGTGTGGCCCCACCAACCATGTATATTATATATATTTTATATGTTATATATATAATATATTATTATTTTATTATGTTATTTATATCTCTTCTTTCTTTTTCTTTTCTTTTTTAAATGCCCAGTCCTGGTCCTCCTGGACGTTCATTAGACGAACGGCAGAGATACAAGACACGTACATCAAGGTGGGTCCCACCCCACACGTGTGAGACGTGTGGGTGGTCCCACGTCCAAGACAATGGACGACATAGATAAAATTCATACGTCGTGGTGGGGTCCACACGTCCCACAGATGAAACACGTACATCAAGGTGGGCACCACAGCACCGTCCATTCATTTCCAGTAAATTAGCACCGTCCAGGCATTGGACGGTGCAGATAAGAACATACATCAAAGTGGATCTTCACCGTCCAGGCCTTTGCACTGGACGGTGCAGATAAAATGCAACATCAAGGTGGGGCCACGTGGGTGGGGTCCACGTGTTCTGGATGGTCTGGATGGACATGTCTTCAAGGTGGCCCCATGACTTGAGAAAAATGGACGGAGTGGGTACTGTACAGCGCAGTGAGTGGGGTCCACGTCCATGTACTGGACGGCTTGGATGAAGCACTGCACTAGGTGGGTCCCACGTGGGAGTGGCCCACCATATCTAATATATTTAAAATATTAATATAATATTTATCTAATATATATATACAATGTATATATCATCCAGTCCTGTGCGTCCAGCGTCTTGGATGGACGGTCTTTG
Organism: Magnolia officinalis; assembly: GCA_021015155.1. Classification (NCBI taxonomy): domain Eukaryota; kingdom Viridiplantae; phylum Streptophyta; class Magnoliopsida; order Magnoliales; family Magnoliaceae; genus Magnolia; species Magnolia officinalis. The sequence goes on from JAJHSJ010000014.1 coordinate 33,662,924, forward strand.
ATAAAACGCTGATGGACGGCGTGGGAATAAAATACATGCATATAGGTGAGCCCACCCTCACACGAACCACACGTGTGAGGTGGCCACGTCCATGGAAAACGGACGGAAGGCGTGGACACATACATCCCGTTGGCCCACACAGCCTTGGTGACGTGCCACCCTGCCAGTAGCTAATCTGTGTCCGTTGTATGGGACCCACAGAACTTACCGATACCAATACATCAGCTACATCCAGCTAGTGGGCCCCACAGAGCTTGCTGACACCGGTCCAACAGTGGGTCCCACCATCTGGACGGCTTGGATATAACATATACATCACGTGGATCATGGTGGGCTCCACAGCGATGGATGGCATGGATATGTCACATGCATCGGGTGGGCCGCACATCAAGAGGGAGAGGGAAAGAGAGAGAGAATGAGAGAGAGAGATGATCGTGAGAGGGGAGGGGCCACGCCACTATGGGCCCTCCCTATACATGCATACATCAAGATGGGTCCCACCTCAAGATCTTCTTGGTCCTCCACTTCCATCAACGTAGCCTAAAGCTCCAAGGGACGCATTTCAACGGTGGAGATGATCATTGGAGGGTGGAGATGGGAGGTAGGAAGGTGGGCCACACTTGCTCTCCATGGAAGCCATGGACGATTGCTCCATGGGAGTTGCTTTGAGGAAAAAAAATAAGAGAGAAATAAGAGAGAGAGAGAGAGAGAGGATGGGATGTGAGTGATGGATAGGTGTACTTGATGGGTGGAGAGAGAGAGTGTGTTGACTTTAGGGGTTGCTTGGGAATGGGTAAAAAGGTGATGTGAGTGATGGGTACTTGATTGATGTGATTGATAGGATTGATGTAATGTTTTCTAGGGATTGCAACGCGCGGCATTTATCCTCGAATTGGACGCGGGCCCACATCTCCTGGCCTGGGTATCGCCTCGTCGCGTGAGACTCGGCATCGGAACCGCGGCGACGGTGCGGTCGCTAGGGTACAAGTCTTGGGTCAAGCCAACTCTAAAATACGGGATATTACTCAGGATTGCGCACAATGCCGATAACAGATCACGGGTCACCGGAATTCGAGCGGAAGGACCGCGGAAGCCTACGGAACGGTACAGGCTAGGATACGGGTCTTACAAAGGATAACATAAATAGCAATTTTATTCAGAACCTTGGTGGGCCACCACGTGGACCCACCTTGTTGCATGTATTATATCCCCGCCGTCCAGTTTGGACGGTTGGGGCCTACCATGATGAAATGTTTTGTCTACACCGTCCAAGGTGCTGGATGATGTTGTGGATCGACCCTGATGTATTTTTCATCTGCGCCGTCCATCTACTAAGGACGGTGGCCCCTGATGCATGCGTTCTATCATCCAGGTCGTCCCCATATGGGACCTACCTTGAGGATGTGGGTCTAACCCTGAGGTTGTCTTATATCCAACCGACTGTCCGTTTGAGTATGTGGGCAGGTTGTGATGTATGTGATTTATATCCAGGCCATTTGTCTATGGCTAGGATGTGAGGCCAACCTTGATGCACATGTTGCACATCCTCGATAGGACTCCATGATGTATGTGTTTCAAATCCACATTGTCCAGCCGTTTGGACAGTGGGACCCACCGCGATGTATGTTGTACCCACGCTACCCATTAGTGGGGCCCCTTGCTGCTATGCAAGGCCCACCTATCGTATGTATATGGACCCACCTATCATGTATTTGAAGCTCGTGTGATGAGGCCCAATTTGTTGTATATGAGGCCCATTGGTGCGGCCCATTGATGCAACTCACTTTTTGTATATGAGGCCTATTGGTGCGGCCCACTTGATGTGTATGAGGCCCATTAGTGCGGCCCACTTGATGTGTATGAGGCCCATTAGTGTGGCCCATTGATGTAGCCCACTTGATGTGTATAAGGCCCATGTGTAGGACTTACTAAGCCCATGGGTTGTGGCCCATTGTGATGTATTCGAGGCCCATGGGCAAGGCCTGATGAGATGTCTTTATGGCCCGTATGTTAAGGCCCATATGATGTATTCGAGGCCACGTGATGCGGCCCATAGTGATGTGTATTAAGCCCATTGATGCGGTCCATATTGATGTGTATTAGGCCCTTGTGTGAGGCCATGGGCCCACGATACGTTTGGCTTTATGTGGGCCACTCTTTAGGTGCAATGATGGTTAAATGTCCACATTAATGGGCGATGATAGTTAAATGTCCACATTGTGACCTTTCCTTAGGCCCTTTGTTTAGCCGATTTCGATTGTCGAGGACGATTCTGATTGTATAGGCTGATTCCGTTGGTCGAGGCTGATTTCGATTGTTGATTCCGATTATCGATTCTGATTGTTGAGGTCGAGTCCGATTGACAAGGCCAATTCTGTATGTCAAGGCCAATCTCGATTGTCGATTCCGATTGTCGAGGCCGAGTTCGATTGACGAGGCCGATTCCATTAGTCGAGGTTGATTGTCGAGGCCGATTCCAATTGTCGAGGCCAATTCTGATTGACGAGGCCAATTCCGTATGTTGAGGCCGATTGTATAAGCCAATTCCGATTGTATAGGTTGATTCTTATTATTAAGGCCAATTTTGATTGTCGAGGCTGATTTTGATTGTCGATCCCGATTGTCGATTTCGATTGTCAAGGCCGAGTCCGATTGACGAGGCCGATTGTTGAGGCCGATTCCGATTATCGATTCCGATCGTCGAGGCCGATTCCAATTGTTGAGGCCGAGTATCGAGGCCAATTCTGATTTGTCGAGACCGATTGTATAGGCCGATTCTGATTATCGAGGCCGAGTATCGAGGCCTATTCTGATTTGTCGATGCCGATTGTATAGGCCGATTCCGATTATCGAGGTCGATTCTGATTTGTCAAGGTCGATTGTATAGGCCGATCCCGATTGTCGAAGCCGAGTATCGAGGCCGATTCCGATTGTTGAGGCCGATTCCGATTGTCGAAGCCGAGTATCGAGGCCTATTCTAATTTATTGAGGCCTATTCCGATTATCGAGGCCGAGTATCGAGGCCGATTCCGATTGTCGAGATCGATTTCGATTGTGAAGGCCGATTGCATAGGCCGATTTCGGTTATCGAAGCCGAGTATCGAGGCCTATTCTGATTTGTCAAGGCCGATTGTATAGGCCGATTCCGATTATCGAGGCCGAGTATCGAGGTCGATTCCAATTGTTGAGGCCGATTGTATAGGCCGATTTCGATTGTCGAGGCCAATTGTCGAAACCTATGTGATGTATATGCGACCCGTAGTTGAGGCCTATTGTGATGTGTATTCAGCCTGTGTGATGTATATGCGGCCCATATTTGAGGCCCATTGTGATGTGTATTCAGCCCGTGTTTATGGCCCAATGTAATGTATATGAGGCCTATGTGATGAGGCCCATTGTGATGCATTTGAGGGCCAGGCGATGGAGCCCATTGTGATGTATGTTAGGCCTATGTGAAAGTCCCATCGTGATGTGTATTAAGCTCTTGAGTGAGGCCCATGGTGTTGTATATCAGGCCCTTTGTGAGGCCATGAGTCCATTATATCTTAGGCTCTATGTGGGCCACCCCTTGGGGGCAATGTTGGTTAAATGTCCACATTGTCAAGGCTGATTGTCGATGACGATTATTGAGGCGGGTTATTGATACTGATTGTGAGTATGTGACAGCATAGCATCATAATACTGCCCATATGCATCATCTGTATGTTTGTTATGAGATGTGATTAACCGCCGCATATGCCATAGGGCAGGGGATCCCTGATAGGCAGAGTTGCCCCACATGAGCGCACGGTATGCGCAGGATTGATGCATGATTGGACTGTGTGACTCATGCATCTTTCATTTGTGTGACATGACCACCGTACGCCCTAGCGACATCAAGGTTGTAGCTTCCACAGGTATTTCATGGATAGCCAGATGGGACACCGAAAATCTGTTCTACATGGGGTGCTATAGATATCCCTGGGCGAAAGTCCCTAAACCCTCTTGGTTCCAGAGATTGCTCCAACGTCTAGACCGAGTGGATGCATGAGTGCATGAGGGCCGTATATCGTTAGGCCGTGTCTCCCACTGTGTCGTGGTCGGTTGGAAAGGGGTACGACCTTACCTGCCCGAGAGGAGGGGCAATGCTAGGCTAAGTCTGACCAGCTCGAGGAATGGGTCCGCTATCAATGAGCCGGGCCCGATATTGGCAGGCGGATAGTGAGGTCTCTTCCACTCACCTTGTTACGTGCGATGGGGTGACAATCTGGTTTAGAGTGTAATACACCCCGGTGATTTCCCAGATAGGAACCGTACTGATATGTGGACTTATTGAGTAGGAGTTGCATACTCATACATTCATTTCATTCACTATCCACTCGGGCTGGTGGTGCGCAACTAATTGTTATGTACCTTCGCATGGCCAAGATTTCAGTTGGGCGCACGACTAACCTGAGATCAGGAGTCTACCACATTGGGTCTGACTATCTAAATTTAGGTATAGGACTGGTTTGAATAGAAGTCCTTTGTGATAGACCCTGTAGCTTGCGATACTACATACTATCATCCCGACTTCACATTTCAGCTCGGTCATTTCATTCGCATCTCATATTGCATTGCATCCTCAACACATAGTATTTAGCTTACTGTCTCCGCATTGCATAGCTGATCTACGTTGCTTCATCGGTATATGATATTGGTTTATTATATTTTTGCATTGCATAGCCTAGTTAAAGCTGATGGTATTTATGAGCCTATCAGCATGTCTTCACATTACTCTGATATTGTATGATTTATAGGCTTGTTAGTATTTTCGCTTACTCTGATTACTCTGATATTGCTTACCCAGCACTTACCTTGTGCACACACTTTCACCACCCACTAAGCTTTCTATAAGCTTATGCACGATAGATGCGTACAGGTGGCATTAGGTCATAGCAGCGTTGAGCTTGGAGCGTGCAGCGGTCTTCTGGATCTTGATTTTCGATTTATGTATTTCCCTTTCCAGCGTTGTACTCAAATAATTATATTAGTGGATATGTGATGATGGTGTTACCTTTGTGATTTGGGTAATCTTGTGGTTATGCTTATTACAAGATAAATGTACGTTGAAAAATCCTCCTTGTAGGATCCAAAGATCGAAATCTGGCGTATGTACACTGGGAGCCGAGAATGGGGTACTATGGAGGCTGTCAGCACCGGATTTGGCGATCGGGAATTTTGTGAGCCCGGTTTCCGAGTTTGGGGCGTGACATCAAGACACAGGCCCAAGCCTTAAAGGTAAATAACATAAGGCTAGTAAGGTAAGGAGGAGAGTGACAATGGCCAACTCAACAAAGAGGAGAGTGGCAATGGCCAACTCAATAATAGGAGAGTAGCAATGGCTAACTCAACAAAAGGAGAGTGCAATGGTCAACTCAATAAAGAGGAGAGTGGCAATGGTCAACTCAATAATAGGAAGAGTGGCAATGGCCAACTCAATAATAAGGAGAGTAGTGAGGGCTCAAAAATTGGTAAAGGCAAGGGCAATGCTTGTATCCATCGCCCCACATAAAGTCATAAAGATCACTCGTAATCATCCTACCATAATCCCAAAGGGTAAATAATTGCAGATGGTAAATTAAACATTTACAAAGAGAGAGAATTGTAGTAGCATGAGAATAGGTAAACGGCAAGATAATTCATATCAACTTAAATTACGGTAAGCTTAAAGGAAAAATCATCACATAAATTCAGAAAGGTCATGTATAATTAGCATCACACCCTAACTCTTGTTTCCAAAGGATAATTATTTAGTAGGGATAAATTAAATATTTGCAAGGATGATTCAAAACATGTGGGGGAACAGAATAATTCATACAAACCTGAATTAATATAAGCTTAAAGGGAAAACTTTCACCTCTAATGTTGTTCCTTCCTTGAAGGCGGTTATGCGTTGAAGGATTAGACCCTTAATCTAGTATTTAAGAATTTTAGATGGATCAAGCATTAGAAGAGGAAGGAGAAAAAGAAGTTTAAGAGAGGAAAGGAATCTAGCAAGGAAGAAGAATAGGATGTGTACTTACCTTGAGTTTGGCTTGGCTTGGTGATCTCCTGCCTTTTATGGTCGTCTCCTTCCCTTTCTCCTTTTCTCTTTCTTTCTTTCTCTCTTTTTCTTTCTTCCTCTCTTTCTCTTTCTTTTTCTTTTCTTTTCATTTCTTTTCTTTCTCTTTCTCTTTCTCTTTCTTTCTCTTTCTTTCTCTTCCTTTTTTTGTGGGGTGTTACCTTCAGCTAGAAGTTTTATAGGCCTCTTAAGAGGCTCTAAAAGCTTCTTGCGTAAACCTGCGTAAGTTGGTTTGCTTGGCCGACCTTGTGTGATAGCACCTTGCGCAAAGAAGCCGTTTCGTTTAGCCGACTGGTAAATCCTATCTTAGGCATGATCGATCCGTGTTGTTGTCATTGAATCCACTTTTCTTGGGTATTTGTTGTCTGTAGGTTATAGTTTGCCCTGGGGTATCATCAGATCGTTAGTTGTCTTGCCAAGATAACATTGATCAACGTTCCATCCGATGACGGATCTTGTTCCAGCCATTTCCTGTTCGACTGGACTCTCTGGAGGTCTAAATTTCATTAGTCGGTGGCCCAGGATCATGGGAATTTGCGGTCCGAATGATAGTGTGAAAGCTTTCGAGAGTTTTCCTACGGCGAAAAGATCGGCGAAGGAGATGGTGTGTACATTTCGGCGAGTTCTGAGATTTTCGTCCCACTTCTTTCTCTTGGTCGACGTGGAGAGGATCGAAATTTCCTTCTCTTTGCTTTGAACTATCTTGATCGGATCTAGACGACCTTCTTTGAATTTCATACGTCATAGAGTTTGGAGTTATCTTGTTTTCTCGGCGTTATTCGCAGAGGTGTTTTTGCAGTCGGGCTCCGTTTAGTTATACGATTGGGTTGTGTGTGGAAAGGTTGGGTTTGGTCAGAATTGACTTAGGGATAAGATGAATGGTTCCGATTTTCATGGGTCATCGTGATGGTGGCCCATCAGCGTTCTCAAACAGATGTGGTCCTTTAACGCTGCACGCACTGAGGTCCTCCATTCTCAGGATTTTGCAGGTCGAATTGTGTTTGACCGAGTCTATTGCATCGGTGCGTTTGGGTGCACATGCACCTCGTGTACATACGTCAGATGTGGGGCCTACAGGAATGTCACAGGAAATCTATTCCGTCCATTCGTTTGGTGAGTGTTCAATATGGCCTATCGTAAAATATCAGGTGGATCTGATTTGAGATGGGCCATACCACGGGTTATTCTTTTAATTTGAAATTAGGGTCGTTACAGCAAGACATGCCACCAATACCATCAATTCCTTTGACTGCCATTTCTCCATCAATTACGGACTCAACAACTGTAACATCCACAATAATAGTGACTCCAATGGTCTTGGAGGATCCCATTTCAATGACCGCCGAGGTAGTGTCTCTTTACTCAAAGACAACAACCAGTGTAGAAGACACTCCTTCCAATAGCCCGTTAGAAGTTAGTACTATTCCTGTTTACTCGGAGCGTGCACAACAAACTCCTCCTGAGCCAATCGCCCGACGAAGAATCTTAATATCCTCCACTTAGCCTTTCAGTCTTAAGCAAGTTTCAACTTTGTCACTTCCTCCATCACCCATGACGATTGAGGAGATTCTGGCTCTAGCCGAGTCTGAGATGGCAATTGTGACAATGATGCCTAAGGGATTTGTCGAGACCGAAAAAGTTGTGACAAAGGAAGAGATGACCGTTGAAACTTCGACGGAAGCTACTTCGGTCGAGATCCCTGCAGTAATCGATTGATGTTGAAATGGTTGATGTCGGTCCACTTCCATCAACTTCCCCAGCGGTTGTCCTTGGAGACGTTGCTCCTGCTCTTACTGACCTTCCTCTTGTGGATGACATTCTCTCTTCATTTGAGAGAGCCCTTACTGGAGAGACATCCATGGCAGAATCCCCTTCTCGTCCCATCAACATGCAGGATTTAAGATCTGAACTACATGGCGTCCTTAAAAAAGGGTTAGCAAAGTCTTTTGATGCTAAATCAGTCGAGAGATTCGGCCAATTGGTCGAACTAGCCTGTGTACTGTCTCGGTTGGACTTTGCTCTAGCAACCAAAATACCGACTCTCTTGAAGCTCCAAGGAGTGCACGAGACATGTAACCACGCTGGCGTGGTCATTGCTCGCACGAAAGCTAAAAGGGATGTGGGCGAATCCAGGAGGACTAGTGCACCAAAAACTGCTTAAGAACTCTCGTCCAAGAATGTTACGGTGAAGGCTTCCGAAACTAAAATTAAGAATTTGGAAGTTAAAGTCATGGCTTTAGAGGCCAAGTTGCTCGCATTGAGACGGGAGTAAGCAGAAGAACATGCAGAGCACCTCGAAGCTAAAGAGGAGGTTTTCAGGTTGGCTGTTAGGGGTGCACATCGAACCGGTAGAATCGTGGAACCAGACCGGAACCGACCAAATGGTCCGGTTTGGTCCGGTTCTGGAGTGCAACAGTTCTAGTTCCGGTTCCAAAAATTAAAGAACCGTTTAGTTCGGTTCGGTTCCAATTTGGGGGTATGTAAAACCGAACCGAACGTTGATCTGAACCGTGAATCCGAACCGTGGATCCGATCCGTGGAACCGAACCTAGAACCGTGAGTTTCCAATATATTTTAGTTGTATATTTGACTCATGATTTATGGTTTACAATGCACCTTTTGATTGTTTTCATAAATGTATTTTTTCACACCATATACAATATCTAAACCATTCATCAAATGGATCACAACGCGAATGGACATGGGCTAAATTATAAAATAGAACATGCAATTGGGTTGGATTATTAAAAGCCCAGAACCGTGGAACCAATCCAGAACCGAACCGATTTTCACAGTCCAGTTCCGGTTCGATTCTAGGGTGCTACGGTCCGGTTCCGGTTCCAAAAATCCCAGAACCATAAGGTACGGTTCGGTTCCAGTTTCACCTAGAACCAGACCGAACCGAACCATGTGCACCCCTATTGGCTGCTGTTGTACACGCTCATGAAGAAGATATCGGACGATTATCTGGATCGGCAGCCAAGAGGGAAACAACATCGTGGGTTGCAAAGAGTCAGTTGGAAATGGCCAAAAAAATTTTGCAAAATTTCCTGTCTTTCGACTTTTAAATGTAACTACTTTATTTATGTAAATGAATGGCCACCGAGCCCTTTTCATATGACTTATGTTCTTCTAATTCTTTGTTATTATCGTTTACAATTGAATGTTGAGTGGTCCCTTAAAACTCGGTAGAATGTGGGTTGTTCCAGAAGTTACAACCGAATCGGAACGTGCATCGTTCTTATCGTCATACTTCCTTTGGATCGTGGGTACTGGGCACTTATTATTCAAATGGTTCTTCCCCTTTGTTTCTCACTTCATCATTACTCCTTACTAGAGCTGGGCGGGATCTGACCCGACCTGAACCGAAGGCTAGGACAGGGTCGGATCGAGTAGGCCCACTCAAATCCGACCGCACAAGGAGTCGAGTTCGGGTCAGTAGCCAATCCAATCCAGGATCCAATCCATACAACGTTTATTCAACACTATTTCTTGTAATGTTGTCCACTTGAGATTGGGATATACCTCATTTTTTGTTTAATACCATAAAATGATCTAGAAAAATAGATGGACAGCATGGATGAAATAAATAGATCACGGCGGGGTCCACAGAGCACCGACCACCAGCCATTGGCTGGTGGTAGGGGGAGTAGCCAATACATCTCCTCTCAGTTGGCGCCTTGAGCACTGGACTCCTGACACTGACACCACACTGGTGTATTGACGTGAAGTGGATGGGCAAGTGTACCATGCACCAGTTGGTGTATTGACGTCAGCAAGTTCTATGGGTCCCATCATGAGGTATGTGTTATATCCAAACCGTCCATCCATTTGGTGGGCTCGTCCTAAGGCTTGAGCCAAAAAATAAGATAGATCTAAAGATCATGTGGACCACACTGCAAAAAGCTATGGGGGGGTTTAACGTCTATCATTGAAACTCTTTTAAGGGTCATAGAAGTTTCGGAATAATATGAAATTTGTTTTCCTCTTCATCCACGTAGTTGTGACCTTATTAACAGATTGGATGGAAAATAAATGTTATGGTGGGCCCTATGAATTTTTTAGTGGTGAAAATCATTATCCTTGGTGTGGTCCATTTGAGCTTTGGATATGATTCATTTTTCCCTAATGCTCTAAAATGATCTCGAAAAATGGATGAACGGTATGGATATAATAAATACATCACTGTGGGGCCATGTAACTTTGATATCCCTTGAACCGTTCATACAACTCGGAGGGTCGGCGTTGTCTTTGCACGACATGTACTACACAAGTTTGACCCGATCCAAACATAGGCCAACTCAATCCGACTCGGTACTCTGACCGAGTCGGACTCGGTTCGGGCCAGTCCAGTCAAGATCCTGTCCGGATCAAGTCAGGCCCGCTGGACTCGGTCCCGAGTCGAATCGAGTTCGGATCAGAGTTTTAACAGTACCGGATCGAGTTGAGTTGGACCTAACTCGGTCCGACTCGACTCGATGCCCACCTCTACTCCTTACAGATTTAGCCTTTCCTAATGGCCTCCGACCTAACTTCCCTTATCGCAGGTGCCGAGTCATATCTGAAAGAAATTCTCGATTTTGGCTTAAAAGACTATGCCTTCTCCAACTTTCTCGTTGATGCTAATAGATTCACGACTGAGGCCTCTTGCTCGATATTTCCTTTGTATGAATCAAACCATCGGCTTGAGGAACTTGTTCAAAAGCTGCAACACTTGCATGCCATGGGGACACGTTATGGTGGTCTATATTATTCCCAACAAGTAAACTCGTGTTACTTGGAACAACAAGAAGCAGCCAAAAAGGATTCGGCTGAAATGAGTGGCAAGCATGAATTAGCCTAGTATGAACGTTTGCGATGTGCTCAAGCACATCAGTTTAACTGTACCATGTTGCGAATGCTAAAGTCATATAGGGCTGGCCTAATAGAAGAGTTACAAGATTGTGGTAGCACTTTTTATGCCAAGGAAATGGCCGATCCGGAGGATTTGTCGTTTTTGGACAAGCAAATTCTCCTATATGAAACGCGGTCGAGAGCAAGTTATAATGCTCGGAAGGCAGCCAAACATAAAGTTTCTTTGACCGGAACAAGTGTCAACCAACTACTTCATCTCTTACCAAAATTATAGAAGAAAGGACTAGTTGAGCTTTGTCTAAAGAGAGAGTTGAAGTAGAGATGGAAACTCTTCTTGAAGATTTCGAGCAGATGAAGATTTAGTTCAATTGACCGCTCTTTCTTTTTCTATTCCTTTCGACAAAAAATAAACTTTTGACGATGAATAAAATATGAATTATTGAAGGTACTTTATTTCGATCGGATTACATCTTTTGGATGGCAATCTTAGCAGTTAGCCCTTACCTTCTAGCATGTATATCCAGTACTTAACCATTTTCAGGTCAACGTCATACCTTATCCATGCAAACAACATCTCGCTTCCTAAGAAAGCTCCATTTATTCTGCCACATTCCCACAATCTTGGGAATGGTTCATTCAGCCTCGGATGCCCAACCGTCACTCCACACTCTACGCGCATTAACTGCTACATTATATAAAAATGGTACTTAGGCTTTAAAATACCACACAAAACAAATCAAACTAGAATTTATGTTGTAGAAGCTCCAACATCCATGGACTTCGTTACTCTATCCGTCAAGATAATGGAGGAATTTTTTTAGGAGGGCATAGAATCCTTCTCACTTTCTCCCTTTACAAGCGATCCCTTCCCTTAGGGACGTTAACGACCTTCCTGAGAATCAATGGCCTCCTCAGGAGATTTTGAACGTTATTTCCGAACTCCGACAACTTGGAGATAAATGTTTTGAGGCAGACATAGAGATTGAATGTTGTATTGTCACCTTGAATCGCCTATCGGCCCTTAGTGCCGAGTATAGGGATCTACCAGCTCATTTTGAAGTAGCTTGGAAGAACGGGTTGCATTGAACTTGCAAACACGAGTTCAACAAAAAGATGTTACGTTCGTTCAGACGCATGCGCGACCACTTAAACACATATTTGGCTCAAATCCATCTGCTTTACCCAAGCCGTGATTGGCCTAAAAATCCTGAGCTGGTTGCGTTCATTAAGTCTAAGATAGCATTTTATAGGGACTACACTAAGACTAGCGAGGCTGGGAAGAGAGCGACCAATTTAGAGCAAGTGGCCATCGACCAATGCCTCTCCTACACGAGCGTACTTCGACCGAGCTTATGAGCTAGCAAGCTTCATGGACCGAGAGGCGCAACTTGGTGAGAGAAGCGAAAGTTGAGGCTGCCAAACACTTTGAAGACCTCAAGTCTGTCCACTACATGACATATGTCCCATCCCAAGTGGGTGACCATTTGTCTAGCACTTGGTGTTTCTGGCCGATGGGCAAAACCATCTTCCAAATCGTGTCCCATTCACTGAAGGACATTCCTTTAGCTCTTTTGTTATACGCTTGCACCACGGCCACTTTGTTGGCCATAATCGAATTCAGAGCCCTGATACAAGCTTCATCTAATTCCTCTAGCTCGACCAGCATTGCTTATGTGAACTATGGAGGAGTCATATGGGATTTATGCGCGACTCATAATGATGGGACCATGATTTCCAAAGCCAATACCACCTCATGCCCATAAGTTAATGCATATGGACTGACCCATGTACTTGTGCGAGGTGACACTCTATAGGCCCACAAAGCCTCAGATAAATTAAGATGTCACTCCTATGGATTTCTTTGTATCATCTTACTCAAAATATTTTTGATCACCTTGTTGCTAACCTCAGCCTAACCATTTGCCTAGGCATTATATGGAGTTGAGTGCAGGATCCTTATGCCATATCGGTCGGCCATGGTATGTATCTCCTTGGACGAAAAGGTAGCACCTCCATCCATGGTAATGGATTATGGCACTCCAAAATGATGGATGATCCTGGTCTCGCTGAAATAAATAATCGCTTCGTGATGGACCTTTCTCATAGGTTTTGCCTCGACCCATTTAGTAAAGTAATCGGTCTCTACTATGATGAATGTGTCCAGCCAGGTCAAAGGTGGTTGGATTTGCCCGATTAGGATAATCGCCATCCCCAAAATGGCCATGCTTTATCATGGGATGTAATTTGGTCACAGGCACATGTTGGACTTGCCCATTTCTTTGGAAAGCTTTACAGCCTCTCGCATATTGGATGCAATCGGCTATCATTTCCAGCCAAAAATATCCATAGCATCGAAGCATGAGCCTCATTTTCCTTCCTGCCTGGTGGGCCCCACAACTCCCTTCATGAACTCCTACATGACCAACATAGCTTCTTTATTAGACAAGCATCGGAGTAAAACTCCATCAGCCCCTTTTTGGTACAATTCATTATCAACCATGACATAATTTATGGCCGACCTCCGTATGCTCCTATCAGTCTTGGTACATGGACTTTGTAAATAGCCCATAAAAGGAGCTCTCCAATCGTCCTCCTCCACCCCTGTTAGGAATACTTCCATTACCCCTTCCCTATGGAATATAGAAGGTAAAGACCTTTTTTGGACTATAATCGACCAGTCGACCAATCCCTTCCGGGCTTCTAGACTTGCAGCTAACTGCGTCATTTCATTGGGGTCTGCATTACCCTCCCTGGTGATGTGCATCAATTTGACCTCCTCAAATTGTTCGAGTAGCTGGATTGCTACAACATAATGTGGTAATAAAGATAGATTGGTGCACTTAAACGATCCTGCCATCTGATTTATCATCAACTGTGAATCTCTGATAATCCTCACATTTTTTCTCATAATTCCAACAATAATTCAAGGCCGATTATCATAACTTCATATTCAGCTTAATTGTTAGTACATTCGAATTCCAATTAGAATGCAAATTCCTGCCGATTTCCTTTCGGAGCGATTAATATGATGTAGGCCCCAGACATCTCATGTGTCCTTGACCCATTAAAAATTAATTTCCATGGTGTGAGTTACACATAGTACAAATCTAGTACCTCTGGAGGAATCTGTTTCTCAAGGTCTGAAGGGTGATCGGCTATAAAATATGCTATAGCCCGGCCTTTTACTTCTTTCTGAGGTGCGTAATGTAAATCAAACTCAGAAAAGGCCAATACCCATTTACCAATTTGGCCGCTAAGAAATTTCCCTTTCTTTTCGCATGTCATCATCTTGGGCCAGGAGAGCTCCGACCAACCCCGCCGAGGTTGCAATATATAGCTTAAGTGGTCAATTTTGTACAGGGGGCATCAACACGGGTAGCCTCATTAGATATTCTTTAATTATATCAAAAGCCAGCTGGTGCTCCTCCTCCCACACAAATTCAATCCCCTGTTTCAATTTAAGTAACAAAGGAAAGACGTTAGTCTAACCTGCGCAGTTAGATATAAATCGTCTCAAAAAATTTACACAATCCAAAATCTCGGTAGCTCAGCCTTGTTTCTTGGAGGCCGCACATTAATCACAGCCTGAGCCTTGTTTTGATCGATTTTGATCCCTCTTTGATGTACCAAGAAGCCTAAGAAATTACTAGCCGAGATGCCAAAAGCAAACTTTAGTGGATTTATCTTTAACTTGTGGCATCTCATCCATTCGAAGGATTTGCACAAGTGTGCTAGATGTTCACTTACATCAGTCGACTTGACTACCACATCATCTATATAACGATCATGTCGTGGAAAATGGTGTTCATTGCCCTTTAGTATGTGGACCTGCGGTCTTTAACCCAAAAGTCATCACAACCCAACAATATGTTCCCAATGGTCTTGGACATCTAAACGTTGTCTTGGGAACATCATCCAATGCTATGTATATTTGATTGTACCTAGAATGTCCATCCAGAAAAGACAATTTCGTACCTCATGGCCCAATTTATAAGTTGATCAGCCATTGACATGGGATATTCGTCCTTCATCGTAACCAAGTTCCAATTTTGAAAATCGATGCATACTCTAAACTTACCATTCGTCTTCATCACGGGGACTATATTCGACAACCATTCTGCATACTTGATTGGTTAGATGAAACTAGTTTTCAAGAGTCGCTAGATCTCTGCTTTAATCTTGATAGTGACCTCAGTCGTTATTCATCTTAGCGGTTATTTATACGGCCTGTAACCTTCCTTCATGGGTAATCTATGTTCAAGCAAGGATCTATCAAGTCCTGACATGTCGTGATAGTCTCACACGAAGCAATCAACAAACTCCAAAAACAGGCTTGTTAACATTTCCTTTTCGAGCCGACATAATAAGTTGCTTATAAACACTGGTTTTGAGTTATGATCTGTCCCCAAATTAACTTCAACAAGTGGGTCTTGGACTTGTAGTTAACCATTCTCTTTCTCTTCGAGGAGATCTTCAAACTTTAAATTGTCTTCTTCATTCGGTTCATTTATTTTGGCCAAATCCATAAATAGACCTTCATTGGCCTCCTTCAAACTTTCTTCAAGCCTTTTTATTATGGTTGTGAACTCGGCTCCAACTGCCTCCTTCTTCGGTGCTCCAATCATGGAATTTCCTCGATGACACAGCGAGGGACCAACCAATAAAGGACAATGTCAATTGGGCTCACATGACGTCGTTCATAGATGGCGGCTCAGTTTATTCGAGAAGGGTATCAACTTACGCTGGAACCTTCGCCGGTAGGCCTGTTGTATATCACCAAGCTGATCCTGGATTTCTTTAATCTTTTGCTCCCTAGGGGACTTCATTTTATGATCTCTGAAAATTTTTCCCATGATTACCTCCTCTAGTCCAAGGTATGACATAAATCCAACTCAGCAAGCTCGGTGGCTTCCGGGGTTTGTATTGGGGCGAGAATGCTCCCCACATGTCGGGCTTTTCTCTTGGCGATGCTTAGGACACGACTATATCGAGCAAGACTACTCGGTTACCACCTCTATCTCTTCTCGTTGGTTAATTGGGGATTCATGTTGCCTTTCCAAAAGTTTCATGATATGGTATACATTTTAGTTCAGGGTTCCCACTTGATTCTCAAGGGAGATGAGCTGACTACCCTAATTTTGAGACATCTGTGCTATTGCTTATAAAGGTAGCTGGGACTGAGGCACTAACTGTAAATCTTGGGCTTCTTCGAGCTGAACCTCATGAGCAGACTCGGTCGCAATCTAGGCTTTCCCTTTTCTCTTAGCCACGAGGGGGGGGGGGGGGGGGGACAAATAGCGGCTCAAGCTGGAGATGGTAAGAACTTGACTTTGTTGTTGTTCCCACAGATGGCGTCAATTTGTTATCGTTAAAATCTGGTCAAACAGATTCAATCAATTGCAAAGGCGAGCTCACCAGTGAACCTGCACAAAATTATGAAAATGTAGAGAATGGGGGAGCCAACGATGACTATGTACTCTCTGATGCCTAAGTTAGGTAGGTAATCTTGTAATAAAAGGCTTGAGCTTAATTTTTGGTCTTAACTCTCTTCCATTGCAGTGGGGATACTTGTAGGGTCTTTTAGGTGGTGCGGAGACCCATGTATCCCTGCTGGATTCGCTAGAGGATGGATGAGAATCTACTTATAAAAGTATCGCTGAGCTTGCCTCGATTGACGTGTCCTTTGGGCAGGATCATATCGAATCTTTCCTTTCTTAGTTTAAGGCGGGATTCTCTTCGAAATTTCTACCCCATTTCTGACTGTAGTTAATAAGGTCAGCTCAAGAGATGACTCTCCCATCGAGTTCTGCTCTTAAGCAGCTCAGCTCGGGGGCGGCTTGGGGCTCATCTCTTCATTAGGAGACTCTCACCATATCTTATGAGCTTTGCACCTATCAGTTTGGAAAACTCGTTATGTACTCTAGTTGGCTCAATTTCGAGATATTTCTCTTATGGTCGGTTACACCTGAAATTGCGGTTAGACCGCTACACTTAAAATATGGATGTATGACCAAGTGTCCTAGAGGGGGTGAATAGGACTTTTAAAATCTATAATCCTACTAACAATAAATTCTACCAATTCAAGTCTAGTTAAGCAGGATTATCAAGAAATCATCTATATTCATGTTCTAAGATAGTGAGAGATCAAGGTGATGCATTTCATCAAATATATGTTGTGCATAAGTAAACATTTTAGCAATCAATCCATATGAACAAGAATAATCAATCACAAACACAATAATATATAGTGGTTCAGGTATGTGCCTACTCCACTCTTAGCTGACGCACTTCCCCTTAAAGTGCGCCAGATTTTCGCTATCAAGTGGTTTTAAATCAGGTTAATCATTAACCTTAACAACCTACACAAGGTTAGTTAAGGAGTCTACACAAGACAACCTTGAAAGCCTAAACAAGACAACCTTAAAAGCCTACACAAGGCAAACAGGTCCTACATTAGGACAAAACTAGGAGCCTACGCAAGGCAACCTATGCCTACACAAGGCAACAAATCCAATACAAGGAATCAACGTATTCTCCCGTCAGAGGGCTATGAAGGGCTTAATAAGTTTGTGAGATAACCTCTGAATCTCAGTCCTACAAAAGGAAAGGTTTTCAGGATCTCTGGACTCTAATGACTTACTTGTAAGTAGGTGAGCCCTGTTTCTAGCACATGTTGAAGATGACCTTCCTTGTTGATGAAGTGTCTTGAACTCCCTTAATCCGCAATAGCTGTATATGCTCCAATACAAGTCGCTGGTGTTGGGTCAATGTATTCTACGGAATCTTCTCTATTAAATGTTGATCTTTAAGTGAAGGAAAGATTCCAGAATATTAATCATTCAAAGGATTCCAGCTTAATAATTTGTCATTAAAAGCGTTGCTAAAAGGATCCTTGAATGGTGGAGTTCGTTCTTCAATCCAATCTATTGATTTAACAATGATTGCATTGAAGACGGGATTTAATGATAAACTCTCATGACAAAATGGATTTAAGATAGTAGGTAGATCTTCTATAGTAGTAACTCTCTTAAATCTTTCTCTTTTTCTCAATATGGAACCTAAGAAGAAACCCTCTTTAAATAGGTAATGAATTTCAAACGGTAATAAAGTGGGCATGAATTTGTCAGGGTTCGATGTCGTCGAAAGTCTTTCGATGTCATTGAAGTTTCCTTCGATGACTCGAACTGACTTTGATGTCATCGAGATTTCTACCGAAAGTACTTGAGGCTTGCTTGAAGAGTTTTGGGATTCAAAATTCAATCTCATCGAGCCTACCTCGCTGTCATCGAAGTTTTAATTTCGATGACAACGAATGAAGTTCAATTACATTGAATAATTCATGATTTTCTTCACAAACTCTTTGAACAGATTGGTCCCAATTTCGATGTCATCGAATTGTGTTTTTGATGTCATCGAAGTTTCAACTTCGAGGTCATCGAATGTAATTCGATTACATCGAGTAATTCGTAATTTTCCTATTGAGCATACTGGACATTTGGTGCCTATTTTTCAATGCCATCAAACCTCCCTCGATGTCATCGAAATTTGAATTTCGATGACATTGAACGAAGTTCGATTGTATCGAGAAATTCTCCAGACATGTGGTTTGGTTGCCGGACATACTTGGGCACTTTTTTGATCTCATTGAAACTTGAGTTTCGATGTCATTGAATCAATGTTCGATGTCATCGTCAATTGCAGAAAACTTGTGAATTTTTCATATGCCCTTGCAACTTGGTTTTCTGTTTTCTAATCTTTTAAGATATTTTCCTGGTTGATTTTGGGGACAGATTTGAACATTTTTAAAGGGGATTATTACCTGAGGTGTTTTGGTCAAGGGATGTGAGGTTTAGTTTACCTTTAGAGATCATTGAACACATCCATTTTGTGAAGTCTTTAACTTGTAGTCTTCACGTGGGTTTCACTGGACTCTATAACACAATCGTCACGTTAATTGACAAAAAAGGGCACTTTCAATCTCCCCCTTTGTCAATTACGTGACAAAACACCTAGAGCAACTAACTAAATCGTGTGTACAATAACATTACACAATTTCATAATGCAACATTACAAATTTTACAAATATAATAACAAGATATGTTGCTTGAGCTGTTGCTCCCCCTTATCATCCTGCATCACCATTACTAAAACATACAACATAGAAACATAATGGTGGTGGGATATGGTTCTCCCCCTTTTTGTCGGTCATTGGCAAAGGGTCAATCTGTATAAAGGAATGTTTATGTTACATAACTGAAGTTGGAGAATACAGGCATTGTGAAATCACAAATTTTGACGAATAAAAATTTAAAAACAAGCATTATGTGAAAATCACAACAAAAATGCCACATGCATATATATCATCATTGAATATGCCCAATCATGGCAATAAAATCATCATCCAAAAAGTAAATGCCCCAACCATGGGCAATCATATCCAAAAAAAATATTCCATCAATCTAACAACAACAATCTAATCATCGCACACACACAAGCAAGGGCAGCAAAAAGATATGTATGCCCTATCTAGCATATCAACATATATAAGCGATGAATATAAGAAGAACTATGGTGCAAGAGCAGCATCATGGGGTGCAACATTGTCATAGTGACATGTCAAAAGATCTACAAGATGCTGAGTAGTGCGCTGTAGTCCGTCTAGCATCCGCTCCATGCCTGAGAGCCACTCCTCAGTCCAGCCCATTTGTTCTTTTAAGCTAAGCTGTCATCGAAGAATCGTCCCGATCCTATCCTGATGACGGTGATGGTGACGGGTATGTGCGGAGTCCGAGGTCGTCGGAATAGTAGTCGGGGTGGCACATCCTCCTTAGTAGGAATGTCGGTTGGTGCGTCAGTGTCATCAGCCTCAGTGTCATCATTATGTTGAGTTTCTGCTTCTGAACTGGCTGACTTCATCCTTTTGATGTTGAGTTTGTTAAACTTAGGAGGAGGTCGAGGACGGTCACCGGTAGCGGGAAGTCCACATTTTAGTGATAGTCGTCATATCAAGTGGGGGAATGGGAGGTATATAGACCGAGTCCCATGAACGACAACAACAATCTGATGGACAATAATGGATGCAAGACACTGTCTGACACCACGTGCGATGGAATACAGGATAGCAACCATAAATGGAGTCATATCCACCCGGTTTGTACACCCCGGGTATACATTTATAGTGAAGATGGCGTGAAGTACTCTGAAATTGAATTACATGTGTTTTGTTTTTAGAGCATTTCCTTTGTGCCATGATATGTCCTGTCATTGCACAAATACTTTGTGACAACCACACAAACTGGTGGGTAATCAATATCAATGTTGGTCAGACCAACAGAAGAACATGATATGCCAAGAAGATTTGCAACTAGGTCTAGAGTAATGATTGTGGTTGTGTCCCCAATTGTAATGGACACAGATGGAGGATCGGCAACAAGAGAGTGTTAATAAGCCAGAAACCGATATACCATCTATGTCCTTGTCGTGCCACCAAACTCCGATATTTTCTCCCATCCAACTGTAGTCAAGATGTTTTCAATCTCATAAGGGCGAATGATCTCAAGATCAACTTGGCGTTCCATTATGATTTTCCGCCCCTGATATTTTTCCATAAGGCTGTTGCTGGGCGGTGGTGTTGTTGGGACAGGTATGTCCGGCTGAGAAGTCCCTCGAGCCGGTGTCCTCTGCTGGGAGGCTGCAGATGGTGGAGTCGAAGATTTTATAGGGGCTCTAGATCAAGGTCTCATCATAGTACTCTTTTGTCTAAGAGGTCTGGATGATTCCCCTTGCATAGGAGCCTTGCCTTTGTCCTTGGCCATCACGAGCTGAGGTGATCAGGAAGATTAAGGAAGATTAAAGAGGAACGCACAATCACAAACGATCCCAAAATACTATCATTTTCTTAAGAAGAGATCCAAACCTTTAAAAAAATGGAGATGAAGATGTGATCTTGAATACCTGATCTTAGGAGAGAGATAGACATGTGATTTGTTGTGGGAATTGTCTATGAAAGATCCACCGAAGGTAGGGAGGAAGGAGCAACCGTTTGGAGAAGATTTGATGCAAAATGAAAATTTCTGCGCGCGCTTGATATTTATGTTGTCGGGTTTCTTCGATGTCATCGGTATTCAAAATTCAATGACATCGAATATGCGTTCGATATCATCGATCTTCCTCCGATGATTTATATCCTCTATGTACTTCAATGTCATCGAAGTGTTGTTCGATTTCATCGAAGGTAATTTCGATGTCATCGAATGTCTCATCAAAACCTGATGTAATAGCATTTTTTATACATTTTGATTCAAAACTAGAAATGTACAAAAATCTATATACCTAGCACGCAAGATCTATACATATACTATTGCTTGTGCAGGATACGTAAAATTGCACACACGTATACTAAAAAAGAATAATGAGACCAAAAAAAATCCTCAATATAGCATTTTATCCACAAGAACCATTTAGATTAAGCATTCTCAATTAGATGTTCGGAGATCACTAGATTCATTAATCAATGTAGGTTGGATTTTAACCATTGAGACTACTGGCTCCATAGCCATCTGAATATCCGACAACGATAGTATATATCACAAATGGATATGATGGTCCAAAATTATAATTTCCTTTGGTAGCTTTGGGACTCGCCACTTTTATCTCAATTTACTTACATTTTTAGTGCTTATAACAACATTTTTGCAGTTTAAAATTTTTCCTTGTTCACTTATTCTTATGACTGACCCATTATCAAACATAAGAATTCATCATAGAATTGGGTCATGATCACTAAATGTTTTACTTGGAGCAATCACTACAGGTGCCCATATAGATATTAGCATGAATCTTAGGGCAATTGTTTTTATTTGATGTCACGCATTTGGTAGCCACTTTCTTTTAGTATGATGTTCTTTTAGAGTAGTTATCTAGGGATGCTTTGAATTCTTCAGATGATTGATCCAAATTTCCTTGTTTTAAAGAATTCCCTAATTTCTGTATCATTTTTATGGTTGATTTGAATTTACTTTTTTAGCTCAACTCGAAAGTGAAGTGAGGTTGTCTAAGTGCAAGACATTCAAATTTGTAGTGCCATATCTCTCTACATAAATGACAGGACGTGCCAACCAGATTTTTCTTGCTTTAAGTAGTTGAATTGATCACCACAGGTGGCGTTGGGAAAGAGTTAGATTTATCGGTTTCATATCCTAGGCCACTTATATTTTTAGAGTTCCTACCCAGGCCTAGAACTCTTTCTAACTTTTCATTACTTTGAGTAAATTTAAGGCTAAGTTCTGTTGTGCGATCAAAATTTTCTACTTATAGTTTTAGATTTTTGTTTCTTTTTTCAGTTTCTCAATTTCTGATTCCAAAAGATCAATTTTCTTGATTAGTTTTTCAACAGTAATTCTATTATCACTAGTTCCTCCTCCATATTTGATTCCCTCAAGATTATACTTATCTTTCTCTTCAAAGTTCTTGGGAATGATTGCAGTGGTGGACTCCATGAATATTTTTAATGACTTTTGGTCTCTATCACTTTCTGACTCACTTTTTCTGAGTTGAAGTCATCAGTGTCATCCCATGTGGTTGTCATACCCTCTACTTTTAGTCTTTTAGTGGGACATTCTGTGAATATGTGACCATACTTCCTGCAGTTGTAACATTGGGGTTCTTTGGACTTGTTGAAAGGTTTGCCTATTTGGCGCTTGTAGTCCGATGATTTCCCTTTGTTGTTGTATGTTTTTCCACAGTTCTTATTGAAGAATCTTTTGAATCGTTTAGCCAGGAGAGCCACTTACTCATCAGCATTCTCATTCTCACTTTCTCCTTCCTCTATTGGTGTTATAGTTTTAGAGGCCTTAAGAACATTATTTTTGGATTTTGTTGGATTTTTGAAGTGTAGTTCAAAGGTTTGCAGGGAACCCACTAGTTCTTTTACCATCATTTCATCAATGTTTCTACATTCTTTAATGGTGGTGACTTTGGATTTAAAGTGTTTCGGTAGAGATCTCAAAATTTTTTCACAAACTTTTGGTACCGATATTCTTTCTCCATACCCTCACATGGAGTTACATATGTCATTCAACTTTGTATAAAACTCCATAAATGTTTCATGCTCATCCATTCTTATGTTTTTAAACTGAGTGGTACGGAGCTACGACTTTGATCTTTTTACTGTGCTTGTTCCTTCATATGTGTTTTCCAGTAACTCCCAAGCTTCTTTAGAAGTTCCAAACATACTGATTTTCAGCATAGTAAATAACATTCATTGCTCTGGCTTTGCATGTTTTCTTTTGTTTATCAAAATCAGTCCACATAGTTTTTTGTTTTAGTTTAGAGATGGTTGTACCATTATCGAGTACCACTTGTTCAGTTGGTGGTACATATCCGTTCTCAACAATTTCCCACACATCGTGTGTAATATCTCGAAAAAATCCGTACAATGACCCGAGTACTACCTTAGGCAGAAATCACTCAGGACCAAATCCTTTAAAAATTAGGTGAGAATTAACTAAGTGTTAAACTAGATTATCTATGAAATTAACACTAACCACTTTAAATATGAACTGCAAGACCCAAAACTAGTAGAACCGCTAACGCTATATTACTTGAAAACCTAAGATCAATCTTTAAACCCAGTTGCTCTCGGGAGCAGCTTGAAACTCTGTATCGGACCAGGATCGCACGTCGAAAGTCTGATTACCGTGAAGCTATACGATTAGGACTGCCTTACTGGGCTTGACAACCATCTCGGAAATCAAATCCAGATAGTATCCAGAAACGCACAACTTGAGCCTGGAGCGAAGAGTGTGAGAAACGTGAATACCTTTAGAAAATGAACTTAGATTTAAATGATTTGGGCCATTCACTTGCGGGCCAAATTTAAGGTTTCAAACCGTCTGAATTTGACCCAATTACACCCTCAGATCAGGGAAAATTTTCAACAATGTCAGTGTACTTGTGGCCCTGATCGAATACCGGTGATCGTCGAACTAAAATTGGTCCTCCGCGGTCGATCCACAAATTCGATCGGACCGAAAACTTAACTTGATCTAGATCCAAAGTTAGGGACCTTTCCCTGGACCGTATGCAGAAAAGGGACCTCCAGATGTGCTCCGTTGGCCCGAAACAAGCGACTTTTGGCTATAGCCTAAGTATACCATGGCCCTAGGACCATTCCATTATTTCTGGGCCTATATAAAGGCCTTTACCCACCCCTCTCTCATTCCATACGAATTCCAAACCCTAGGAGAGAGAAGAGAGAGAAAGAGAAGAAGAAAGTGAAGAGAATAGAGTGGGAGTGAGAGAAAGTTCCGGAGATTCGATCCCATTACTCCACGTGCTTAACCACTGCTCCTATATCGTCGTACCGGAGATTCCGATCCTGTTCTTGGGTAAGAAATTCTAACCCTAACCAATTTTTAGGGATTCAAATAGAGCAGATGGTGTAATAGCTAACCTATTTCATGTTATAGGTTGTTGTTGTGTCGTAGATGAAGACTTAGTGTACAAACTGAGTTCGTTACAAGTCTACCGGTGAAAGGTGCGGACTATAAATGTTTAGGTTATGGTTTTGAAGGCTTTCAATGTCAGTTAATGATTTACGACTGACTTGATTGCTATCACATATGCTTAGATACGATGCTTCCCGTATATTACACATATATGTAAACTATGTTAATTATAATGCATTCTAAGTGTTTGTTGAAATGTTTGAATGAATATGGAATTACGATTTGTGCTTGTCATGATTATTGATTACAAATACATGATCGTTATATATGTGGAAACTCCTTTATGAAAGGATTTGCTATAATATATGTTTTAACTAATTTATTACATGTAGGTAATTCGTGTAGTCCTAAGTGTTTGATAAAATACCTGAATGAGAAAATGCTTGTCTACATGTATGTAATGGGGGTGTTGAGATGGGGTTCTCGATTCTCTTACCTATAGTTACAGTTCCTTTATGTAACTTATCCTACTACTATGTGATTTATGAATGAAATGCCTAAGTATGATAACATGTACTCTATGTGTTTGTTGAAATGCTCAAATACGATTCATATTTAGATTTGGTTGTCACATGCTATCTTTGATTTTCACATGTGAATGTTTTTGTTTGGAGTGTGATTGGGGCTACGATGTAGTCTAGGCAGTCGATAATGGTTTACAACTGAGTGGCTGAGTAGTTTTGCCACAACAGATACGTTCGATGAATCCGAGTCGTATGATAATTGTCGACAATGGTTAGGACACGAGGAATGCTTATGCACTCCATGTCGATCATTTCAGCATACGCTCGTACCAGTCGAGCTTGTCAAGCAACCCGATGGGCCCAATGTATGTTCACCATGTATGGACGCCACTGCTTGAATCCCGTACTTGGAGTATCGACAGTGGTTAAGCCACACGGAGTGCTTACGCACTTCATGTCGATCCACTCGATGTGCGCTCGTGCAAGTCAAGCTCGTCAAGTAACCCGATTGACCCGATGTATGTTCACCATGTATGGACGCTACTGCTTGAACCTAAGGTACCAAACTTACCAGTGGAAACCCCGTTAACCTTGGTACCTCGATCCGCTAAGACTCATGAGCTGGACATGGTGGTATGGGACACCGTGGTCAAGCTGTCGGCCTACGCCGGGGTGACGTGCCTCCCCGTAGTGACCAGTGAGCAAACCAAACTCGTGAGCCGAATACGGTGGTATGAGACACTGTATTCGAGCTGTCGGCCTACGCTAAGGTGACGAGCCTTTCCCGTAGTGACCTTGACTAGAAACAAATGCCTATGAAGATGGTGACGAGCCTCATCATAGTGACCTGAACTTGCCTGTCCACTACTTTACATTCAAGGGTAACGTTTCCCTATAACTTGCCTATCATATGTGGTAAACTATTATTGACGACCCTAGATGGATCATCGTTGGGTAAATGATATAAAGGGAGGTACATTAGCTTCCCGAAACTGCTGTATGAATAAGTCTAATTAAGAACTTGGCTAATCACATACATGCACCGCATTTGCATGTGCCTTTGGCGTTGATGTTGAGCACAGAGGAAGGGGTGCACGCCGACATCGTAAAATGTTGTCGCAAGAGGGAGTCTAGGCGAGGGCATGCATCATAATAACATATCATCCTTGCATTAACCAGAGTACTTAGGATTGCTTGTTGTATTACTTTATCATTACTGCTTTATTGAATTGATAACATGTTAACCTTTACCTTATAGCTCCAGTGAGTTGATCACTCACTCCCACTCTGGGACGGTGTTTTAAAACACCAACCAGACTCTGGTTTAGTTGCAGATGATGACGACGCTTGTGAGGCAGAGCCTGATTTTTATGATGACGAGGATGAGTTCTCTTACTGCAGTTATCAGGCGGGTCTATGTAGGCCATGTCCTGATCGACGGGGATTACTAGGATGCTGAGTAGATGACATTACACATTTTGTATATTTTGGAATTTTACATGTAATTAATTGACCTGGTAACATGATCATACTCAGGAGACTTACAATCACTTATATGCCTTATATACTTATCACAGTCATCCGCTCGCGTAATTCAACTGTCTCTGAAGTATGATATGCTGTTTTGGTAAAATCTCATTCATGTTTAATGCACTAATACAGTCAACATTTAATTATCATTATCTATGTTGCATAAGTGATGCGTTGGAACTCAGGAGTTGGGCACTTGCACGACCCTCGATTTTCAGGGCATTACAAGTTAGTATCAGAGCATGATTTGGATTAAATTGGACCTGGGTTATGGTCACACGACACACATTGACGTACTTTGACTTAGAAGGGTGCGATAAAACATAGAAATAGTCTTAGGATCCCCAGTTTCGTCGACAGGTGAAACTGACCATTGGAACCGGGACCCGTACACATCTGAGATCATACGTGGTGACCCCAGATCTTTTCTAAACCATCAACCGATGGGTTTAGATGAGAATCCAACCTATTCCACACTCAAACAAACCCGAAATTCACAAATATACACGAGATGGGACCTGAAACGGACTAGGGGGCCCAAATGGAGCAAAACGGGGGGATCCAAAGTGGACCTCGCACACATATGGCACCCCGGGGGGATGCCATCGCCCATGGGGCGAGGGCTCGCCGGGCTGTCCAGCAACCCAGCGATGTCATCGCCGGATCGCGCCGCCTGCTTGGTTCGGGCCTGACGGGCAGCAGCGGGCCGGTTGGGCAGGCTCGTGTCCAAGGCTGTGGGGCCCACCAAAGCGTGTGGGGACCCCTATAACCTCCCTATTTGCTCCCCTCTCCCCTCATACACCCCTTCAAGTTTTCTTTTTTTCCTAAAAGTTCTTTTTCCCCTCTCAAATCTCCCCTCCATTCTCATATTTTTCCTCTTTTCTTCATCACTTACATCCCTCCGCCATCCTCACCAAAACCCATCTCCTATCTTTCTTATTTCCTCCCTTTTCAGTACATAAAATCATATTTGTGTCTCATACATCTCCAAATCCACCAACCCATTCCACTTCCCAAGTTTTCTTCATCCTCATGGCTCTTTTTGAGCTTGTGGTAGCCATATTTTCACTTTCCACACTTCTTTCTCTCATGGGGAAGAAGAGGGCTCCTACGGATGAAGACGGGCCTAGCCGCCCTACCCGTTCACATAAGCAAAAAGGCGCCGAGGCTAGTACAAGCGTTAATGTGGAGATAAGGACAAAACGGGACCTCGATCCCCAGGCTCCTTTTGCAAGAACTCTACTAACAAACCTGTCACATAGAAGATTTTAAGGCCGTAGGGTTCTCTTCGAAGCACATGTAGATGAGAGACTATTCGGGCTTTATCCGTTGATAGACCGCCTGTCTGATGCTGGACGGGGGCCCATATTTGAAGGCAAGTCACGGGCGACTACGGACACTGTACAGGCCTTTTACGCCCATATATAAGACCTATCGCTGGAGCCGCTACAATTTAAGATCTCCGTGGCAAGGCGGGAAGCGATTGTAGACGTCCGTGTGATTTCTCGGCTCCTGAGAATACTGTGTGGTGAGGTACACACTAGTGAGGATTATTTAAGGAGTGAGCGTGAAAGAGACGGCCGCACGAGATTCCTTTGTGCCCGACTGGCCCACTAGAATCCAAACAGTACCCTCTTAACATCTAAGATGACTGACGACGTCCGCCTGCTCCACCATTTCTTCACATAACGTGTATCCTAGGTGAAGCAATCGTAGCTAGTGTACGCGCTTGATGGTGAACTTCTTGTATCG
The DNA here is from genome assembly GCA_021015155.1 of Magnolia officinalis. Lineage (NCBI taxonomy): Eukaryota > Viridiplantae > Streptophyta > Magnoliopsida > Magnoliales > Magnoliaceae > Magnolia > Magnolia officinalis. The sequence goes on from JAJHSJ010000014.1 coordinate 33,691,114, forward strand.
TGCTGGGCAGGGAGACAAGCCGTGCCTGCCTACCTTCTTCCTACGAGAGATAGTCCTAACCGCCCGTTCTACTAGAACAATCAATTCAGTTCCATTTGGTCGACTCATATGTAAGCTTGCTTATGAGTTCGGCTACAGACTTTGCCCTGATGTGGTGGTGCCGATTCACTTTATAAATGACACCACACTCGCCACATGAATATTGGGCCGCTACAACGGCGTGTTGGATCCGAGGACGATGAAAGTAGCAATGGGGCTGAGGAGAGTGAAGAAGAAGAGGAAGAGGAAGAAAATGAGATAGAGGAAGAAGGAGAGCAGGAAGAGGAAGAAGAGGCATAGGACACTGATGAGGGCTCTCCTCCCGCAGCACAGGGGTACGATAGTGATTGGGCTGAGTCAAGAAGAAGAGGAAGAGGAAGAAAATGAGATAGAGGAAGAAGGAGAGCAGGAAGAGGAAGAAGAGGCATAGGACACTGATGAGGGCTCTCTCCCGCAGCACAGGGGTACGATAGTGATTGGGCTGCTATCGAGGCCCGCTTGGCCCAACTTGAGGAGGGCCAGGTTACCCTGCGACAGGAGGTTACAGCGACCCAGGCCAAGCTTGAAGAGAATGAAGCCTTCATGAAGCGGAAATTCAGTAAAGTATCGCGCGCCTTGAGGTCTATCCTGTGTTGTCTACAGGATAAGGGTGCACCTCCACCATCGCCAGATTCTGACGACTAGTCGTAGTTGTAGTCGTCTTTTGGTTTGCTGTGTTGCTTGTTTTCTTGTTTCTATGTGTAGCCTTGATAGGCTTAGTAGTAGGGTAGATTTAATGGTGTATTTGGTGTCTAAGGCTTTGAGTAGAATGGCTCACATGTGTTTCCTGTCATGATTCATGTAAAGCTATATCTCATGTATTGTGACAAAATTTGTTAAATGGAATGCATGCAGCTCCTTTTGTTATGGAATGTGTAAAATGCTTGAAGAATTGAGTGTTATGTGCTAAATCTCACTCGGGTTGCACCCTATGTTGTATATAGGAAATGTCACCTAAGAGCACGTGGAGTATGACACGTCTTACACTTGGTGACTCGATTGATAGGGCACCTCCCCTCAGCGATAACCATATGGACCCCAGTTCAGGCCCGACCCACGAAACTTTGCCGGATTCTCAGCCGGCCACTGGCCCCACTAATGAGCCGACACCTGTGGCACCACCGGTTCCTGAGCAGAACTATGCGTCTACATCGACGCCTCATATGCCCCAGGCCACTCCCCATCTTGATAGGTTGGACCAAATGATGCTCTTGATGCAACAGCAGCAGCAGTTTTTTGCCACCATCGCAGGGGTCTTTGCCCAGGGTATGAGTGTGGTTCCACCTGCACCACCCATGCACCCTGCTGGGAATGTGGGTGCAAGCGGCATGTTTGAGCAATTCCAACACTTCCGAGATCCTACCTTTGCGAGTACTCATCGACTCGAGGAGGCCGAGTATTGGCTAGACCGCATCTCTAAGATGTTAAAGCCACTACACTGCACAGAGACAAAACAGGTGGAGTTAGTCACCTACATGTTCGAGAAGGAGGCCAACATCTCGTGGGACAGCGTCCTTAGGACTATTGTTGTTGGGTATGTATGGACGTGGGAGGCCTTTGAGACACGCTTCCACGAGAAGTATTTTCCTCTCATGTACTACCATGAGAAGGAGGGAGAGTTTCTTCACCTCCAACAGGGAGGAATGACAATGGCAGAGTACGAGAACAGATTCATGGAGTTGGCTAGGTATGCTCCGTTGATCTTAGCAGATGAGCCGATGAGGATGCGGCGGTTTTCTGAGGGGTTGCGACCCGAGATATGCTCAAAGATGTGTTGCGCTAGCATACCCCACTATGTTGAGCTAATGAGCATGTCTCTGCGAGCATAACAGGATGGGGATAGGCTATCCCGCACACGCGTACCTATGGTTCCTAGGCTGCTACCAGATTTGTCGAGCAGGCCGTTCCTCGGCAAGAAGCCCTGTGCAGACTCGCCTCCCAGACTTACAGCTCCACCAGCCCTAACGAGGCGATCTGACTTGTGGTGCACTTACTGCAAGAGGTCGGGCCATTCGGACATGTATTGCTTCACCAGGATGAGGGACAACGGCTTCTCGCCACCTCAGAGGATCAACTGCCAGCTTCTACAAGCTATTTCGGCCCCACCTATACGGTCAGCACCAGCACATCCATCTTTTCGGTCCCCTGCACCTCGATTTAGGCCACCCCAGCGACCTATGGCACCGCTGCCGAACCGTTCTCAACAAGCTCGGGTGAACTCACTTGCAGCTAAGACATCCGAGGCAGTAGTTGTAGCACCCCTGGCCTTTGAAGTTACAGCGTATATCCAAGGTATGCCAGTCTTCTTATTGGTGGACACCGGGTCCACTATCTCGCTCATATCATGCGCAGCAGTCAAGCGACTGTTGTTGGATACAGCTCCTACGAAGGGGGTGAGGATCCTTACCACCACAGGAACCTTTTCAGACGTTACCAAGATGTGTAATGAATGCTCAATAGATTTAGGAAGCAGGACGGTACTCGTCGACCTGATCGTTGCCCCACTACATCATTACGACGTTATCCTCAGTATGGATTAGCTCACCGAGATGAAGGCCGAGATCGATTGCGATACCAGAGTAGTGGCTGCCCGTACACCTGAATTAGCTCACCGAGATGAAGGCCGAGATTGATTGCGATACCAGAGTAGTGGCTGCCCGTACACCTGAATTAGCTCACCGAGATGAAGGCCGAGATCGATTGCGATACCAGAGTAGTGGCTGCCCGTACACCTGAATTAGCTCACCGAGATGAAGGCTGAGATCGATTGCGATACCAGAGTAGTGGCACGGCCTTTACTTTTCCAGTTTAGGTCAGTTGGCCCTGCCGAATTAGTTGTTATGCTACCCTCCTAGAGTACGTTGATGGTCCGACATTGGGAAACATGCCCGTAGTTCAGGATTTCGCGGACGTGTTTAGAACGATTCCTGGATTACCTCCTCAGCGCGAGATCGATTTTACCATTGATATAGTGCCAGGTGCGACACCCATTTCATTGCCCACGTATCGCATGCCTCCATGTGAGATGGAGGAACTAAGGAAGCAGATCGATGATCTGTTGGATGAAGGCTTTATACGACCGAGTGTATCTCCTTGGGGAGCACCTGTGCTGTTTGTAAAGGAGAATGATGGATCACTGCGATTGTGTATTGATTATCGCAGGTTGAACCAAGTGAGAGTGAAGAACAAGTATCCTTTGCCTAGGATAGATAATCTGTTCGATCAGTTGAAGGGGGCACAGTATTTTTCGAAGATCGACTTACAGTCAGGGTATCACCAGTTGTACGTCAGGGATGAGGACGTGTAGAAGACAGCTTTCAAGACCAGTTTTGGGCACTACGAGTTCCTTGTGATGTCGTTTGGACACATAAACGCATCGCCTGTGTGTCATGGACTTGATGAACCGGGTGTTTCGGCCATATCTATTTCGATTCGTCATCGTGTTTATAGATGACATTCTGATATACTCCAAGAGTTGGGAGGATCACGAGGAGCACCTGCGAACAATCTTTGATACGCTGAGAAAGAACCAGTTGTTTGCACAGTACAATAAGTGCGACTTCTAGAAAGAAGAAGTCAAGTTCCTGGGACATGTGGTGTCTAAGGAAGGGATAGCTGTGGACCTAGCTAAGGTAGCCGCAGTTCAGGACTGGGAGCAGCTCGGTTCGGTTACTGAAGTGAGGAGTTTTCTTGGCCTGGCAGGTTATTATCGATGATTCATTTGGGATTTTTCCAAGATAGCCAAATCGTTGTTTCAGCTGACTCGGAAAGATCTTAAGTTCGCCTGCAATGAGAAAGTAGAAGTAGTTTTCCAGGAGCTGAAGGACAAGTTGATGTCTGCCCTTATGCTAGTATTGCCAGAGCAAAGGGTCAAGTATACTATATACACCGACGCCTTTCGTGTGAGTTTGGGTTGCGTTCTGATGCAAAAGGATGGGGTTATTGCCTATGCATCGCGACAGTTGAGGAAACACGAGGAAAATTACCCTACACACGACCTGGAGTTGGCGGCCGTCATCTTTGCATTAAAGCTCTGGAGACATTACCTCTACGGAGAGGAGTTCGAGCTCTTTTGCGACCACAAGAGCCTTAGATACATATTCACACAGAAAGACTTGAATATGAGGCAGCGATGATGAATGGAAACCTTGAATGACTTCAAGTTCGAGGTCTCCTACCATCCTGGCAAGGTCAACCTTGTGGCAGATGCATTGAGCCATAAGAAGACGATAGCATTTGCGGCTCCGCTGATGATAGTAGAGTGGGATATGGTAGAGTTTGTGCGAGACTTTGAGCAGAAACTTATGGTAGATGAGCCGTTTAAGAGCATCACATATATTCGGGTTCAGCCACTCATTGATGACAGGATTATTGCGACTCAGGGAGACGATGAGTTATTGGCGAAGATGAGAGAGCGGGTTAGTGACGATGTAGACTCTAAATGGAGAGTTGGTACGGATGGAGGTTTATGTTATCGTGACCGCCTATGCGTCCCAAACCTTCATAACTTGAGAAGGGATGTACTCAAAGCTGCTTACAATTCGAATATGGCGATGCATCCTGGTAGTACGGAAATATATCAAGACATGAAGAGGTCATACTGGTGGGACAACATGAAGGCCCACATAGCAGACTATGTCTTACATTGTCTCACGTGCCAGTAGGTCAAGGCAAAACATCGCCGACCTCCTGAACTGCTTCAGCCCATGCCCATAGTAGATTGGAAATGGGATTTCATCTCTATGGATATTATCTCAGGGTTACCAAAGATGAGGAAGGACATGACTCCATATGGGTGATTGTGAACCGGTTGACTAAATCGCCTCATTTTCTCCCTATTAGAGTTTTGAACTCTGCATATGATTTGGCCAGATTGTACATCAAGGAGATAGTACGTCTGCATGGAATTCCCATGGAGATCATGTTAGACCGAGACACGCAATTCACATCTATCTTTTAGACTCGTATCTAGGAAGCAATGGGTGTGAAACTGAAGTTTAGTACCGCGTTCCACCCACAGACTGAAGGGCAGACGGAACGGGTAAATCAGGTATTGAAGGATATGTTGCGAGCTTGTGTGCTAGACTTCAAGGACAGTTGGGATGACTGTCTTCCTTATGCAGAGTTCGCTTATAACAACAGCTTTCAGGCGAGTATTGGCATGACTCCCTATGAGGCACTGTATAGGCGTCCGTATAGAGCACCGCATTGCTGGGCAGAAGTTGGTAAGAAGAGTTCGATTGGCCCAGAGTTAGTTCAGGCGACCTCAGAGAAGATCGACATTATTAGGCGTCGACTTCTTACAGCACAGAACAGACAGAAGAATTATGTTGATACGAGGCGGCGACCGCTAGAGTTCGAGGTTGAGGACCATGTGTTCCTGAAAGTTTTTCCCATGAAGGGAGTCCTTTGGTTTGAAAAGAAGGAAAGTTCACGCCGAGATTCATTGGCCCAATACTAGATCGAGTAGGTGTGATAGCGTGCACAAAGTGTTTCACGGTTTGATGCTGAAGATCCTTCCCACATTATCAAATGGGAGCAGGTACAGTTGAGTGAAGATGCTACCTATGTACTGCATCCGACGCCTATCCTAAATAGGAAGGAGCAGGTGTTGCGCAGTAAGGTGATTCCACTTGTGAAGGTTCTGTGGACACATCACACTGAGGAAGAGGCTGATTGGAAAACAGAAGCTGAGGTTCGCAAGAACTACCCTCAGATTCTCGAGGAGTACGAAAATGTATTAATTTTGAGGACAAAATTTTTCTTTAAGGGGGGTAGATTGTAACATCTCATAAAAATCCGTACAATGACCCGAGTACCACCTCAGTCAGAAATCACTCAGGACCAAATCCTTTAGAAATTAGGTAAGAATTAACTAAGTGTTAAACTAGATTATCTGTGAAATTAGCACTAACCACTTTAAATACGAACTGCAAGACCCAAAACTAGCAGAACTGCTAACGCTATATTACCTGAAAACCTAAGATCAATCTCTAAACCCAGTTGCTCTCGGGAGCAGCTTGAAACTCCATATCGGACCTGGACTGCGCGTCGAAAGTTCGATTACCGCGAAGCTATACAATTATGACTGCCTTACTGGGCTTGATAACCATCTCGGAAATCAAATCCAGATAGTATCCAGAAACGCATAACTTGAGCCCGGAGCGAAATGTGTGAGAAACGCGAATACCTTTAGAAAATGAACTCAGATTTAAGTGATTTGGGCCGTTCACTTGCAGGCCAAATTTAAGGTTTCAGACCGTCGGAATCTGACCCAATTACACCCTCAGATCAGGAAAAATTTTCAACACATATCAGTGTACTTGTGGCCCTGATCGAGTACCGGTGACCGTCGAACTGAAATTGGTCCTCCGCGGTCGATCCACAAATCTGATCGGACTGAAAACTTAACTTGACCTAGATCTAATGTCAGGGAACTTTCCTTGGACCGTATGCAGAAAAGGGACCTCCAGATGTGCTCCGTTGGCCCGAAACAGGCGACTTTTGGCTATAACCTAAGTATATCATGGCCCTGGGGCCATTCCTATCAGTTTTGGGCATATATAAGGGCCTTTACCCACCCCTCTCTCATTCCATACGAATTCCAAACCCTAAGAGAGAGAAGAGAGATAAAGAGAAGAAGAAAGTGGGAGTGAGAGAAAGTTCCTGAGATTCGATCCCATCACTCCACGTGTTTAACCACTGCTCCTGTATCGCCGCACCGGTGATTCCAATCCTGTTCTTGGGTAAGAAATCCTAACCCTAACCTATTTTGGGGATTAAAATAGAGCAGATGGTGAAATAGCTAACATATTTCATGTTATAGTTGTTGTTGTGCTGTAGACGAAGACTTAGTGTACAAACTGAGTTCGTTACGAGTCTACCAGCGAAAGGTGCGAACTATAAACGTTTAAGTTATAGTTTTCAAGGCTTTCAATGTCAGTTAATGATTTTATGACTGACTTGATTGTTATCACATATGCTTATATACGATGTTTCCCGTATATTACACATATATGTAAACTACGTTGATTATAATGCATTCTAAGTGTTTGTTGAAATGTTTAAATGAATACGGAATTATGATTTGTGCTTGCCATGATTATTGATTGCAAATACATGATTGTTGTATACGTGGTAACTCTTTTATGAAAGGATTTGCTATAATATGTGTTTTAACTAATTTATTACATGTATGTAATACATGTAGTCTAAGTGTTTGATAAAATGCTTGAATGAGAAAATGCTTGTCTACATATATGTAATGGGGGTGTTGAGATGGGGTTCTCGATTCCCTTACCTATAGTTACAGTTCTTTTATGTAACTTATCCTACTACTATGTGATTTATGAATGAAATGCCTATGTATGATAACATGTACTCTATGTGTTTGTTGAAATGCTCAAATACGATTCATATTTAGATTTGGTTGTTACATGCTATCTTTGATTTTACATGTGAATGTTATTGTTTGGAGTGTGATTGGGACTACGATGTAGTCCACGCAGTCGGTAATGGTTTACGACCGAGTGGCTGAGTAGTTTTGCTACAACAGATATGTTCGATGAATTCGAGTCGTACGATGATTGTCGACAGTGGTTAGGCCACAAGAAATGCTTATGCACTCCATGTCGATCATTTCAGCGTACGCTCGTACCAGTCGAGCTTGTAAAGCAACCCGATGGGCCCAATGTATGTTCATTATGTATGGACGCTACTGCTTGAATCTAAGGTACCAAACTTACCAGTGAAAAACCCGTTTAACCTTGGTACCTTGATCCACTAAGACTCATGAGCCGGGCATGGTGGTATGAGACACTGTGGTCTAGCTGTCGGCCTACGCTGGGGCGACGAGCCTCCCCATAGTGATCAGTGAGCAAACCAAACTCATGAGCCGAATATGGTGGTATGAGACATTGTATTCGAGCTGTCGGCCTACGTTAAAGTGACGAGTCTTTCCCGTAATGACCTCGAGTATAAACAAAGGCCTATAAGGATGGTGACGAGCCTCTTCGTAGTGACCTGAACTTGCCTGTCTACTGCTTTACATTCAGTGGTGACGTTGCCCTATAACTTATCTATCCTATGTGGTAAACTAGGATTGACGACCCTAGATGGATCTCGTTGGGTAAATGATATAAAGGGAGGTACCTTAGCTTCCTAAACCTGTTGTATGGATAAGTCTAATTAAGAACTTGGCTAATCACGTACATGCACCGCATTTGCATGTGCCTTTAGCGTTGGTGTTGAGCACAGAGGAAGGGGTGCATGCCGCGATCGTAAGATGTTGTTGTAAGAAGGAGTGCAGGCGAGGGTATGCATCATAATAACATATCATCCTTGCATTAACCAGAGTACTTAGGATTACTTGTTGTATTGCTTTATCATTACTGCTTGATTGAATTGATAACATGTTAACCTTCGCCTTATAGCTCTACTGAGTTAATCACTCACTCCCACTCTGGGACGGTGTTTTAAAACACCAACCAGACTCTGGTTTAATTGCAGATGATGGTGACACTTGTGAGGCAGAGCCTGATTTTTATGATGACGAGGAGGAGTTCTCCTACATGCAGTTATCAGGCGGGTCTATGTAGGCCATGTCCTGATTGACGGGGATTACTGGGATGCTGACTAGATGACATTACACATTTTGTATATTTTGGAATTTTACATGTAATTAATGGACCTAGTAACATGATCATATTCAGGAGACTTACAATCACTTATATGCCTTATATACTTATCATAGTCTTCTGCTTATGTAATTCAACTGTCTCTGGAGTATGATATGTTGTTTTGATAAAATCTCATTCATGTTTAATGCACTAATACGGTCAACATTTAATCATTATCTATGTTGCATAAGTGATGCGTTGGAACTCGGGAGTTGGGCACCTGCACGATCCTCGATTTTCAGGGCGTTACATCGTGGTTTAAGGACCGTAAAAAGATGTTCATCCTAGCTTTCCAATAAGCATAGTTTGATCCATCAAAGACAGGAGGTCGAGAGACCGACGGTCCCTCTCCTTTGGCCATAATTCCAACTTCAGTTAGGATCTCCCTCCAGGTTGTTAAACCCTTCAAGAGAAACCCGCTTTGATACCAATTGAAATTGCAATTAGACCACTACACTTGAAGTATGGATGTATGACCAAGTGTCATAAAGGGGGGTGAATAGGACTTTTGAAAATCTATAATCCTACTAACAATAAATTATACCAATTCAAGTCTAATTAAGCAAGCTTATCAATAAATCATATATATTCATGTTCTACGATAGTAAGATATCAAGGTGTTGCATTTCATCAAACATATACTATGCACGAGTAAACATTTAAGCAATTAATCCATATGAACAAGAATAATAAATCACAAACACAACAATATATAGTGGTTCGACTATGTGCCTACTCCACTCCCGGTTGACGCACTCCCCCCTAGAGTGTGCCAGATTTTCACTATCAAATGGTTTTAAATCAGGTTAACCATTAACCTTCACAACCTACACAAGGTTAGCTAAGGAGTCTATACAAGACAACCTTAGAAGCCTACACAAGACAAACACGTCCTACACAAGGACAAAGCCAGGAGCCTACTCAAGGCAACTTATGCCTACACAAGGCAACAAATCCTATACAATGACTCAACGTATTCTCCCATCGAAGCCTATGAAGGTCATAGTAAGTTTGTGAGATAACCTCTGAATCTCAGTCCTACACAATGAAAGGTTTTCAGGATCTATGGACTCTAATGACTTGCTTGTAAGTAGGTGAGCCCTATTTCTAGGACATGTTGAAGATTGACCTTCCTTGTCGATGAAGTGTCTTCAACTCCTTTGATCCGCAATAGTTATAGATACTCCAATACAAGTCGCTGGTGTTGGGTCAAGGTATTTTATATAATCTTCTATATTAAATGCTGGTCTTTAAGTGAATGAGAGATTTCAAAATATTAATCATTCAAAGGATTCTAGCTTAACAATTTGCCATCAAAAGTGTTGCTCAAAGGATCATTGAACGGGGGAGTTCATTCTTCAATCCAATCTATTGATTTAACAATTATTGCATTTAATAAGGGAATGAATGATGAACTCCCATGAAAAAATGCATTAAGATAGTAGGTAGGTCTTGTATAGTAATAACTCTCTTCAATCTTTTTTTTTTTTTTTTTCTCAATATGGAACCTAAGAAGCAAACCTCTTTAAATAGACAACGAAGTTCAAACGGTAATAAAATGGGATAAATCTGTCAAGGTTCGATGTCATTGAAGTTTCATTTGATGACTCGAAATGACTTCATTGTCATCGAGATTTTCTACCGAAAGTACTTGAGGCTTGCTCAGAGAGTTTTTGGATTCAAAATTCGATATCATCAAGCCTACCTCGATGTCATCAAATTTTGAATTTCGATGATATCGAATGAAGTTCAATTACATCAAATAATTCATGATTTTCTTCACAAACTCTCTGGACAGATTAGTCCCAATTTCGATATCATCGAACTATGTTTTCGATGTCATCGAAGTTTGAACTTCGAGGTCATTGAATGCAATTCGATTACATCGAGTAATTCATGATTTTTCTATTAAGCTTGCTAGACATTTGGTGCCTATTTTTTGATGTCATCGAAATTTGAATTTCAATAACATCGAACGGAGTTCAATTGCATCGAGAAATTCTCCGGACTTGTGGTTTAGTTGTTGAACATATTTGGGCACTTTTTCGATTTATCGAATCAGTGTTCAATGTCATCGTCAGTTGCAGAAAGCTTATGAAATTTTTATATGCTCTTACAACTTGGTTTTATGTTTTATAATCTTCCAAGGATGTCTTCCTAGTTGATTTTGGGACAGATTTGAACATTTTTAAAAGGGATTATTACCTGAGGTGTTTTGGTCATGGGATGTGAGGTTTAGTTTGCATTTGGAGATCATTGAACACATCCATTTTGTCAAGTCTTCAGCTTGTAGTCTTCACGTGGGGCTCACTGAACTCTATGACACAACCATCACGTTAATTGACAAACAAAGACACTTTCAACACCTCTCATACAATGGATCAGTTTAGTTTTGCTCACATCCACAGTAATCAAGTAGTTATTAATTTTAGCCGTAATTCGAGGATACGCTTATATGTTGGATTCAGTTCAAGTATCAATCAAAATTATTCATTTAGAAGCGTTCTGTAATTGTTCTCCGTTGTCGACTATATGAATTTTCCTTTTGTTTTATTTGTACTAAAGAAAAAAAGTCCATTTGTACCAAAGGCAGATGTGTGACCCATATTTAGAGGACAAATCCCACTCCATAAGAATAGCCTCATTATCTTAAGCAATGCTGTGTGAGTGGCAAAATAGACGACTTATCTTATTAGATTTCGGTTATATATGGTCAATTTCCAATGTATCTTACTATCTTAGTGCTTGAACTGTAATTGTGCAGTTTGAGTTGAGCCGCATATTCAATTATGGCATACCTATAATAATCATGTGACCGAGATTGAAATAACATTAGCAATATGCATAAATCTACTCCACCCATTTGAGAGAAATATTATTTTTACCATATATTTTGGAGATAAGCTAAATAAGAAACTTATCTAGGCTCCACTAACGTGAACTGTCCAAATTTGCTGCCAAAATCACTAAAGTTCACATGGTAAAGCCTGTCTATCTTTTTAATCTGTGGATCTTTTTCCATTTGGTTGATGGTATGTTTTTTCATCATCTCAATGAAGTACATTTGGTTGAATTATATGGGGGTAGACTGTTTTATGCAAAAATCCACTCCATCTGTTGTATTAGAGATAAGCTCAATCAAAACAAACTTTTTCCAATTGGTTGGTTTTTTTTTTTTTTTTTTTTTTTTTTTTTTTTTTTTTTTTTTTTTTTAATAAATTATCTCAATGAAATACACCGTATTGAATAATCCCTGACTAACATTTATGACGAAAGATACGCACTGCAATTGGCTTATACATAAACTTATGGATTGCATCCATTCTCATCATTCCATATGTTGAGGTTTACATTGACCGTTGATCGGGCTGGTATCTGGACCCATGCCTATGATTAATGATGGAATCAAATCGGGATGTCAGTAACTCAGTATGCTTAGCGTACTAAGTAAACTGTGTGAGGTCCACCAGGATTTATGTATTTTATCTGCTCTGTCCATACATTTTACTATATAATTATAGGGCTTTAGCTCAAAAATAGGCATATCCGATGATCAAATGGACCACATTATGGTAAACAATTGGATTGAATGTCTACTGTTGAAAAGTTTTTGGAGCCCACAGAAGTTTTAGATCAAGCTTTTATTTTTGTTTTCCTTTTTTCCGTTACTGTATGATCCTATGAACATGTTGGATATAAATAAATATCATTGCGGGGCTTGAAAGGTTTCAAGGGTGGAAATCATTATCCTTACCGTTTTCAATGGTTTGATCCACTTGGTCTTTGGATATGCTTCAATTTTGGGCTCAACCCTTAAATTAGATGGAAAAACGGATGGACGGCGTGGATAGACCACATGCATTCAAGGTGGGCCCAACTGAGTATACTCAGTACGATAACTCAACGATAACTCAGTACGCAATCCGATTTGTAAACGATCGGCGTGCCGAACGTACTCGGGCGTGTATAAAATCAAACTTTTTGGAAATTCTATTTAAATACGCAGCATTTTACTCATATAATACCTCTTCTTCTCCGCCATCTCTCTCTCTCCTCACCAAAAAAAAAGGGTTGAAAAAAAAAAAGCAATGGAAGAAAAGCTCTCACCCGAATCCTCCTTTCTCAATCAAGAGGATCAGAACGGTTATCATCATCATGGGTGGCAAAAGGTCACCTATCCCAAGCGCCAGAAGAGAAAGACACCTTCAGATCCCAACGGCCCCACCACCACAACCCATCTCCCAACCGCAGGATCAAGCGCCTTCCGATCTCTCGAGCAGCAGGCCGAGGAACGGATCCGCCTCCGTACCCTTGCGGAGTCTCAGAGGGCCCAGGCCGAGATCTTCCCCAAACCCAAACCCAAACCCAAACCCCATGCTGCCACCTCCGACGACGACGATGGGGACAGCGACGAAGCAATCGATGGCCATGCGGAGAACGGGACCGATGTGAAGAAGCCCAAGCAGAAGAAGCCCAAGAAACCCAAGATCACCGTTGCAGATGCGGCCTCCAAGATCGACGCATCCGATCTCGCTGCCTACCTCATGGATATCTCTGTAGGTTCAGTTTTTTTTTTTTTTTTCTTTGTTTACGTTTCTCGATTTTCTCGGATGCATGCGGTGTAGATGGGAATCATAGGGTCATGTTGATGGAATGCATGATTCCGTACACGTGGGGACCATGGTTTGTTGATTCAAGTCGTTGATTGGATGGCCTCATGGTGGATGGGATGGAGATCTCCAAGATTCAAAGATCGTAACCCTTTGACCATTGGGCAGTCTTCCGTTAATTTATTGTGGGTCAGCGATCAAAGGATCACGATCTTTCCTTTTGGGAGATTTCATGACATTCGGCTAAAAAATGGAGATTTTTTAGGGATAGCCCATCCGTGGGGACCATCAGATCAATGGTTCCGATTACGCAACCATGCAAAGAACGATCATTGGTGTTATTTACGTTTCTTTATCATCTTTCTTTTCCTTGGGTGCAGACTTCTTATGAAGCGAATCAAGACATTCAACTCAAGCGATTTGCAGATTACTTTGCCCGTGCTTTCTCCTCTGTCAGCGCATCGCAGTTTCCATGGGCAAAGATCCTCAAGGAATCACCTGTTGCAAAGACCATGGAAGTAAGCTTCTTTTGTTTTCATTTTAATTTCATGGGAAGCTGAAGGTGGAAGAAAAACTGAGAATATCCTTGTCATTGTTCTAACAAGGATTTGTGAAAAAGCACAAACTTTGATTGCCTAACATATGCATGTGCATCTAGGGTTCCAATGGGCCGTATAGGGCCAGGCCTGGGTTGGAGAGTGACAGTTGTCCATATCCTACTGACATGTGTGACCACCTGATAATTGGACCAGCATTTCACTGATTCTCTGATTCGTGGGGTTGCCTAGATCTCACTCATGGACTGTTAGATAGGGACCAAAATCGTCCACATTGAACTGGCATGCTATTTGGACCATGGCAGATCCACTTGATGGGGCCCCCTGATGAACTCGCGATCTCACACGTGTTGTTGGCAGGTGTGGTAGCAAGTGGATGGTTAAGAGGGACCAATTGACCACATCTAACCTACATGTGTGAAAATGTGATGCTTGTACCAACTTTTTTTTTTTTTTTTTTTTGGCCACTGGTAATTCCTAGGGTATCCTAACTGATCAACTGTCCAGATCTCCCACATGCCACATTGGCATGTGTGGTAGTGGATGGAGTGTATAGTGGGAGAAATTCTCCTCTTCCAATCTACATGTGGGATCACTTGATGATTGGGCCAGTTTGTTTGTTGGGCCATGGAAGATTCATTGGGTGGCCCACCTGATGAATGATCCAGATTCACACATGTCGCAATGGCACATGGTGGCACACTGGCACATGGTGTGGCATGCCTTGGATTTGGCAAATCCAAGCTTTTGTGGATCGGTAAATAACAAGTATTTTGGAGGAAATTTAGACCAAATAACAAGTATTTGCCAAATGCATAGACTTTGAGAATACCTTGTGAAATATAATCAATGGGTTTGATCTTTCCATGAATCTGACAAATCCTTGAGACTAAGCCAATATTCCCAAACAGCCCCCATGGTTGACCACATACGTGACCCATCAAACTGTGGACCTCCCGTTTTCCTCACACGCTCATGTAAGATTAGAAGGGCTCAAAGGATTTTGGCCACAAGTCCTTTGAATTGTTTCTCTTTTTCGTTGTTTCTTATAGAGATTGAATTGGTAACATGCATATTTGTAACTAATTTATAATGTTTTTATTTTATTTTATTTAGGAAGAATTTGCATTAATTATGGTAATGCAATATTGTAAAACTAATAATCTTTCATTTTTTGTTAAATTTGAGAACACCAAAGGTGGTTATTCAGTGAAGAGAGGGTTTGAGAAATTGTTACCATAAATTATCTTCTTATATTAACCATTAAAAGAGGAAAAAAATCTTAATTTTCATCTCATTGTATTCCTTTCGGCAGTTTGATTTCATTGATTCTGTTTACATTTTTTTCAAAGTAACCTTTGTTTCTTCTTTCATTATTAACAGTCATTCTTGGATGCTCTTGGAACTTGTCCTACACTTGCATGGATGTCATGCCTTTGCATGTTTGTGATGCAGGACATGAAAATTAACTATGATATGCAAGATCTCAGGCTTTAGATCAAAATAATTCAGAAACAATTACACAAAATTTCCACATCCCACAGAAAAGTTCAAGCACTCAATCAAGGGGAATTTATGCGGGTCTAGGTTTACACATGTTAGGGCTGGATCAATAAAAAATTCTAGACCGAAGAATACTCAAAGGAGAGTAAATTCATCCACACATGCACATAAATATTTCTCCAATCCAAAGGATTCACGGATTTCAATTCGGGGAACCCTAGGGTTTAAAAGGGCATGAGAATAGGGATTTATGACAATTTAGGGTTAGGGTTAGAGAAATCAGGTGAGAGAGGAGCGAAAGAGAAGAGAAAACTTGGAACCGATTCCGCATCTGCGGACAGCTAACCCGCCTGACGCACGTGCGCTGGTGGTGGCCCGCACGTGTGTGGGGCCCACAAATCAGAAAAAGGCCAGCTTGGCCTTGGTCGGTCAGGGGTGGGCCACCTTCCCTCCAAGTTTCGGGCCAAACGGATGATCAGTTTGATCACGGTGCTCCGCCGAAGTTTCAGCCCTCTTGCAGGGCCATATTCCGAAATTCTACTGTAGGGGGAGAATCGCTGCGAAAGGATGATGGATTTGATGAGGTTGTAGGAGATGGTGGATATTGATGGTGGTAGATGAGAAGAAGGGATGGTAGAAGATAGGGGTGAATTGGGATAAATGTGGCTTCGCACCACGGTAGTTAGCCCTTCGATGAAGGGAGGGCTTCACACCCAATTGAATTTCCACAACTCGAGAACTCAGAGCGGTAGGAAAAAACAGGAATTTTTATTAATCTTCATTAAGGAAAAAAAGCCTACAAGGGGTGGTTATTTATAAGAAAACCCTATACTCTAAAGCTCGCGACATGTGCGCAACCTATTACTTGGCAATGAAGTAAACCAAAATAAAAATTAATCAAAGAAATTTAAAGCGTCCATGATACTCTAAATAACATTAATAAGCAAAACCTAAAATATGAGATTAATCCGACTAGTGGACCACGATCATGAGATCTCATGATAGGCTTTACTTGACTACCGGGCCCACTTCAACGAACCAAAACTCAGTCTTCTAATTAGGAGGCTTCCCTGGATGTCGTCATCGATCCAGATCGACGGTGGGGCCCTCTTCCTCCTTGCGTGCGTACGTACGTAGGGGGGCAGTGTGCGTGTGCGTGCGCGAGTGATGTCCCCATTAGTTTAGCTTACCCATCATGTTGGTAGTTGGTCTCTTAGTACTTTCATTTATGGTGATGGGCCATAGTGATTGAAAAAAAAGTTTGTGGGACTTCCATGTTATTTTGGAGATGGGAGATACTATTGTTGTTAGCCTTCCATGTTTTGCCTTTTGAATATTTTTGTTGATTCAAGGAGCATTGGTGAGTCCCTCACCTCATTGTTCAAATCACTTGATCAAATGATGGTAGATGTCGACTGACAAGTGTGGAGCCATATTGGAAGTGCTTCTCTTGAGTTGCACTGGGTGCGTGCAGTCTCAAATCCTTGCCTGATTTGTTGTTACTCAGTCTAATGACTTAGGTCTTGGTATAATACGAGGTGATGCAAGATGGCTCATGAGGGCATTCTAGCACCAAAAATCAGTTCCGAATTGATTTCCGGCGAGTTGTGGAGGTACAAGAGTGGATTCCGATGAGATTCGGAGGGCTGGACTGCTCTTTATGCAAATCCGGCGCCAAAAGCACGATCAAAATTGGTTTTCGGCAAGGTCTGACAATGCATGGCTCTTTAAGTAGATTTGGCGCCATATTATGTCCCCCCTCTTGTGAGATCTGCTTCTAGGGATGGTTGCCATTGGAGCAATCTCTTCTGAATGAGACATGTGCATTACTATTGCATATGTAGGATGGTGATGGGAGTTTTATCCAACTTTCACCATCTTACAGAGAGAAGAGACTTTGATTTACAGTAGAGAATGGGAAAAAAGAAAGCAGAAAGGACAGAGGGATTTGGATGAGAGAAGCTTTGATACCATGAAAAATGGGAGAAGAGGAAGATAGAAAGAGGAGGTGAGAAGGTTTAATTGTATTTGGTGACTGTAGGAGGGCCAACAATTCTGCAAACTTTTTGAACTTGGTATTGGGTATGTTTTTATGACAAGGGGGGTTCCACACAAGTGACTCTCCAACCACAGAATAACATTCCATCACACGAACAAATCTGTCAGGGGCAAGACTAGCAATCGCCAGAAATAGAACTTGAGGCGGCTGAGACCCGCACCAAACATCGACCCAAAGTCGAGCACGAGAACCGTTACCGACTTTAAAGGAGATGCCCGTGCTCACCACCCGATGTGTGGCGACAATCGCTTTCCAAGCTCTCGAGGTTCTATACGTTCTGTACAACAAAGACGCATAATGAGCCTTCAAAGTCTATATTCTTACGCGCAGAATCTCCAAATCCACTTGCCTAAGAGGGCTAAGTTCATGGTGGCTAAAGGTCTTAAGCTGGCTTCCCCTTCCTTCATAGGTTTAGCCCAAGAGGTCTAAGTTCATGGTGGCTAAAGGTCTTAAGCTGGCTCCCCATTCCTTCATAGGTTTACACACCTCTTCCCATTTCAAAAGGTGAAACTTTCTGCCTTCCTTTGCCCTATTCCAAAGGAAGTTCCTTAGAGTAAGCCCCCCCCCCCCCCCCCCCCCCCCCCCCCGGACAGACATCTACACTGCCATGAAGCTAACTTCCGCACGAAACTGACCAGGATTTCATTAAGCAAAAGAAAAGAATGCACAAACCAGCGTAGAACTATGACTTGATCCTCCTATCAATCTAACTTGGAAGAACCAAATGCCAAAACAAACACTGAAACAAGAAATCCCAGAAGAAGATTCTCTCCTGCAACAGGGAATCTGTTGTTTTTAAACCATACAGCTGCTTAACTTTGGTCTAGCCATTGCCTATCCCATGGGCGTGGAAGAGATCATTTGTATCATGCTAATTGATGCCTTTTTGTCTTCAAATAATGTGCCATTTATTTGTTTCCAAAGACCTCATAGGATTGCAGTAGGGATCACCTCTGACTCCCATGCTAAAGAAAGCTACAAAATTTTGACTCTACTTCCTGCATAACTAATTAAAAAAATAACTTTAGAATTCAATTCATATGGGCTGAATTCACTGGCCATAGATATCAAACTACTTTTAAACTGTACCCACATCTCAATGGGGCCCACAAACTAGTTCTACTGCATATCAGGCCCATCAGATTGTATATCATGCCCATCGGAACATGATTTGTGACCTGATGTTGATTCTGAACTTGATTGTTACTTGACTCTTCAATTGGTTAGGCTTTGGCGTCCATTTTTAGCCCTACAGGTATATACAGGATGGATTGATGGCCTGGATGCATAAAAAAGGTGTATGAATGGGCACACATGTTTTTCCCCTTCTCTCTTCCTCTTCTCATGTCTTCTTTTGTAGAAGTCGACTTGGTTTGGGAGTACCAAATCTAAACATGTTTTGAAGGTGTTTACTTCAATGGTTTTGATCTAAGATTTGTTAGAGGGAAGTCTTTGTTTATGCTGCAGTCTAGAGTGAAGTGACACCATCCTACAGTGTCTAGTTGTATTCCAAGGAATCCGGCCATGCCATTCTTTTGTTTAGGACAGTTTTACGATGCTTATATGACAAATTTATAGTAAAATTCATCATTGTTTTCTATTTCTTTCCTTGTTTTCTTTTTTGAAATCCATAAGAGCGATCCGGAGTATAATTGCAGTCTGGATGTGGATCTGAGAGCATTCCTTCCGTGGTGCTATCTCAGTGTTTTCTAATAAAATTGCCATTACTTGAAAAAAAAGTAGAGCCAAGGCAAAGTATTTGAAATGCAACTTTAGTAGGAATAGGTATAGATGTATTTTTTTGGCAACTAGAAGGCAACATTACAGTACTAGAGATTTACTGTTGTAGAGATGAGGATGTTGAGATGGATGTGTGGGAAGAGTGGCGAGGATAGAACTAAGAATGAGGTTTATCCTAAGCAGCCTAGGGAGTCTTGATAAGAGAAATTAATGGAGTTTATCAATATGGTTCAATTATGTGCACAACACAGACTAGAGACCGCTCTAGTAATGAGGGGGGCATTTATTAGGGTTGAAGTGCCTAAAAGGAAGATGATATGAAGATCTATAAGGGCTTGGATTGAAGCGGCGAAGAGGGATATGAAAGCTTGTTCACTTACCTAAGATCACTGTTTGAAAAAAAAAACGGGTATGTTATGGCCGTATAGATTATTACTTAACTGCGTTGATCACTCTCATTACATGATACGGGGGTGAAATAATCCGTTATGAAAAAATGGGCAGTATCGGTCGATTCTGGGTGATATGCCGAGTATTGGCATTATTACTTGATATGGCATGGGGCTGACATGCCGTTACACCGCCGTTTTGAAAATTTTTATTTTCAATTCTCTCTTTACACTTTTTATTATTATTTAAATTTCAACTATAAAGGAAGCTTTAAAACTAACTTCAACTAACTTTAAACTAGATCTAGGTCTATTTTGAGGATCAAAACACTAGGTTTGAATAGTCTTCGATGAACATCGAAGAGGAATAGAACATTTTTGGTAATATCAGGAGCAAATAATACCTTTTTCCATCTTTCCATCTTTTCATAGTATTTATATGTAACACACCTTTGTCCACCAAATTATGCTTGATTTGTGTTTGTCTAGGGCCTATTTGGTCGACTTCCAGTAGGTCGTGCTGACACTGTCCAACCAACATCATCATTCTTACCAAATAATCGCCCATTACATCATGAAATACATGTTAAGAAAACTGTATTGGGGATCCTCTCAATTTTCTAAAAATTTCCAATATTTGTGGGAACTTTTTTCATCCAAAAAGAATTATCACATCAGCCTATATGGCCTGTATCGTATTGGCTTGTATTGTGTTGGCTTGGAGCCCTGGACCATGTTGTCCAATACGGCCAATACAGCTTGTATCGTCTCAGCCAACAGGCTGGCCGATAAGGGGGCTATACTTATACTCAAAATTCAAAACCTTGCCTAAGATAAAGCCGTAGGGCCTTTGAATTCGTGGAAAGCATAGGAAAGGAAATAATGTTTCTCGGAAAACCTTATTCCAAAAAATTGTGGAAAAGGAAACATTGTTTTTCAACAAGATTTTCCAAAAAAAAAAAGCTTATATTTTTCAAATTTCTTGTTGGTAGAACAAAAATTTTCTTGGGAAAGATTTTGAGGCAGTCACTGGCATACGCTAGATTAGCACATGAGATGCTTGAAGATGGACAATGCACACGTCACATACATGGCATATGTGGGGGCTTGAAGTTGAATGGTGGCACACATGGCACATGTGAGAGGTACTTGAAACTGTACGGTGGCACATGTTGCACAAGACGCATTGCACATTTGACACAAGTGGGCTCTTGAAGCTAGATGGTAGAACTTGTGCACATTGGCACCATTGGGCATTGGCACGTGGCATATTGGAGTGATTGAAGATGGACGATGGCACATGTGACATATTGGAGTGATTCAAGATGGACGATCGCACATGTCGCACATTGCTGCATGTCGGGTGCTTTGCATGTGTGTGGCGCAAGAGAAGATGAATGGTGGTACATGTGGCGCATTAGCATGTGAGGTGCAAGAGAAGATGGATGGTGCATGTGGCATATTAGCACAAGTGGGATGATTTGAACATTTGGGGTGCAAGAGAAGATAGATGGTGGCACATGTGAGCATAATGAAAGATGGAGAATGGCTCATCTGGCACATGTGACACATGTGAAGTGATTGAAGACGGATTTTGGCACATTGGGTTTAACCTTCGAGAAACCCCGTTTCCTTCCATTGGGGGAAAATCCATTTCTTAAAGGTGGAGGTGGGAAAATAAATCTGTTTATTTATTTTCTGAGAAAGTAAGTGGGAATGATGTTTCCCAGAAATTCCACATAGAAATGCTTGACAAATAACAGAATTTAGTTTCATAAGAACCAATGTTTTCTTTCCTTTACATGAATCCAAACAGGCCATTATATATATATGGCAAATGGTACTATAAGGTCGACCTCATGCGAACTTCTTATGAGGTCGAGCTGTGTGGGCCCCACCGTGATGTGTCAAAACATCAACACTGCATTTGATGGGTCCCCTTTAGGTTATGAGATATCCCAAAATCCGCCATATACGGAACTCAGGTGGGCCATACCATCTAAAACCATGTGCAGACATGCCTAAAACATATAAAAGCACTTGGTGGGGCCCACTTGAGTTTTGGATGCAGCTGAAAGTTGGCCGACCCCTCATCCAAGAGGGACACAATTAATGGGCTGGATTTGTGAACCGCATCTTGGTGGGCCCAATAAATGATTATGAATGTTTTAATGGGAGGGTAACCCCTCTCAACTGTTGTATGTGGTGTGGCCCACCCAAGTCATGGATTGACTTGATTTTTAAGCCCGTGGCCCACCATGGAATGTTGTATTTGATTGATGGGGTTGATGTGCGACACACACATCATGGGAACTTCCCATGAGGTCGAGCTGTGTGGGCCCCATTGTGATGTGTGTCGAATATCTTACCCCATCAGTTAGATGCACCATTCCATGGTTGGCCACAGGCTTGAAAATTAAATCAATCCATGGCTTCGGTGGGCCACACCACATACAATAGTTGAGAGGGGTTACCC
Source organism: Magnolia officinalis (assembly GCA_021015155.1). Lineage (NCBI taxonomy): Eukaryota > Viridiplantae > Streptophyta > Magnoliopsida > Magnoliales > Magnoliaceae > Magnolia > Magnolia officinalis. The sequence continues at coordinate 33,713,204 of JAJHSJ010000014.1, forward strand.
TCCCATTAAAACATTCATAATCATTTATTGGGCCCACCGAGATGTGGTTCGCAAATTCAGCCCATTCATTGTGTGTCCCACTTGGATGAGGGGTCAGACCAAGTTTCAACAGCATAAAAAACTCTTGTGAGCCTCACCAAGTGCTTTTGTATGTTGTAGGCATGTCTTCACATGGTTTTAGATGGTATGGCCCACCTGAATTCCGTATATGACTGATTTTTGGGATATCCCATAACCTAAAGGGGACCCATCAAATGCACGGTGTTGATGTTCGAAACACATTACAATGGGGCCTAAACAACTCGACCTCATGGGAAGTTCCCATGGGGTTGTCCTCACAGTACCATTTCCCACACACACACACACACACGTGTGTATATATATATATATATATATATATATATATATATATAGAGAGAGAGAGAGAGAGAGAGAGAGAGAGAGAGAGAGAGAGAGAGAGAGAGAGAGAGAGAGAGAGTAGGGGAACTATATGTGCACCAAATCTCAAATGTAGCTTTTTAGCCTCCGAAGACTCCTCACTTGTCTCTTAGATTGTCCGAAAGAGAGCCTTACGGACTCTTTCACCGCATGACTCGATTGTCTCTCCTAATCCCCTACACTCCCTTTTTACTATTCCACGCGACTCTCTCATTCATCTCTCTCTCTCTCTCTCATATTTTATGAGCTTGAATAATGTATAATTTGTGGGCCCACCACATAGTTTATGTAAAATCCACACCGTCCATCAGGTTATTCTATGTCTGTGCGACTTTACCAATATTTTGGATGGGAAATAAACATTACTGTGGGCTCTAGGAAGTTTTTAATTATGAGCATTAAATCACCAACGTTACCTGTGGCATGGTCCGCCTAGATTTGGATTCAGTTCATTTTTTCGGAAGATGCCCTAAAAAGAGCCAGCAAAATGGAATGACGGAGTTGATATATAACAAATAACATTAAGTTGGGCCCCACGGTAATGGCCTGACCCAACTGATGGAAAAATGGATGGACGGGGTGGATCTCTCACAAACATTACGGTGTGCCCGCCTGGTTTTCTGTAGTAGGAAGTTACTGGGAGCGAATTAGCTCTTACCCTTACCGTAACCGTATGGGCACACCTTGATGTATTTGTTGTATATCCACGCCGTCCATATGTTTTCCTATCTTATTTTAGTTTGTGATCCCAAATCTTAAAAAGATCCAAATCTCAGGTGGACCATACCATTAGAAACCGTGATAAATAACCATTAAAAACGTTTTATAGGTCACGAAAGTTTTGGATGAAGCTGATCTTTGTATTTTCCCTTTATCCATATCTTATTGACATTATCATCAAGTTGGATGGTAAACAAACGTTAATAAAACCTTAATATGCACCCTTTGGAATTTTTAATGGTGAGGCACTCAATCACCCATATTTCTTGTGGTGTGGTCCACCTGAGATTTGGATCTGCTTAGGTTTTGGGGTCCATCCTAAAATGGGCCGGAGAAACGGGTGCACGGTGTGGATATACAAAACATTATCAAGGTGGGCCCACAATAAGTGTAACACCTAATTCGCAAGCAGGAATTTCTTGCCAAACGGTTTCGCGGGAGATTTACTTGGAAGCGGATTGCGTGGTTTCCCACATCATTGACTTTGGTGGCTTGTTGCTGTCATCAAGTTCTGTGGCCCCACCATGATGTATGTTTTATATCCAAACCATTCATTCATTTGGCAAGATCAAATTAGGCCATGGGCCCAAAAATGTGGCTGATCCAAGGCTCAAAGTGGACCATAAGGTCCATAACACAGAAAGCAATGGGGATAATGACGGCCATTGTTGAAACCTTCTTGGTGCCCACCTCAATGTCTATTTTCAATCTAACTTGATCAAAAGGTCACACAAACATATTTAAGGGAGAACAAATATCAGCTTGATCTAAAACTTTCGTGGCCCCAAGAAGATTTCAATGGTAGTAATTCAATCTAGACTACTTTTTGTGGTGTGGGCCACTTGATCTTTGGATCTACCTCATTTTTTTGGCCCATGCCCGAAAATGATCTCGTAAAATGGATGAATTGTTCGGATATAGCACACGCATCATGGTAGGGCCCACATAACTTGTTGACGTGCACACCAAGCAATCATCTTCCGGTGCTGTCGTGGGTTTTCAAAACGCTAGACCAATTGGTCCCCACATGCGCTGTTGAAATGATCGGTTGGGTCATGCCATTAATCTGGGGCCCACCTTAATGTATTTGTTATATATTCACTCCGTCTGTTTTTTCGGCTCTTTTTAGGGCATTTTTTGAAAAATGAACTAGATCCAAATCTAGGTAGACCACACCACAGGTAATTTAATGCTCATAATTAAAAACTTACTAGAGCCCACTGTAATGTTTATTTCCAATCCAAACTGTTGGTAAAGTCGCATAGACATGGATAGAACCTAATGGATGGTGTGGATTTTACATATACCATGTGGTGGGCCCACAAATTATACATTATTCAAGCTTATGAAAATAAGAAAGAGAGAGCCGAATGAGAGAGCCGCGTGGAGTAGTAAAATGGAGTGTAAGGGATTAGGAGAGAGAAAGTCGAGTCGTGCAATGAAAGAGTCTATGAGGCTCTCTTTCGGACAATCCAAAAGACAAGCAATGAGTCTTCGAAGGCTAAAAAGTTACGTTTGAGATTTGGTGAACATATAGTTTTCTTGTGCTACGGTTCGTAGGGGAGCATTTCTTTCTCTCTCTCTCTGTATGTTTGTGTCTATATATATATATATATATAGAGAGAGAGAGAGAGAGAGAGAGAGAGAGAGAGAGAGAGAGAGAGAGAGAGAGAGAGAGAGAGAGAGAGAGAGAATCTTTATTAAAAACTAAAAAGAAAATACAAGCAATAGAGCCAACAGTAGCAGAATTTCATTGGTATTACAATGCCACAAGACCGACGTCCCACAAGCCCATTCAATAATGTTCTCCCACACCATGCAACTACATCTTCCTTTTTTGCTACAACATTACAAAAGGTACGGTGATCACATGATTTCCAAATTGACCAAAGGTCTCCAAGCCATAAAAGACAACACTGCACCTTCTTTTCCTTTCCCAGTTGGACACCCTCCCATCCTTTGAAGAACATTGCAATAGAGCCCAACATGGGCTGATGAACCTTGAAGGACTTGTGCACCTTGCTCCAAATAGGAAACTCACAAAACATGAACAAATGGCTTAGAAGCTTTGCTTCCCAAATGCAAAGAAGGCATCCATTAAAGATCATCGGCCCATAGTTCCTAAGGTGATCAATGGTTAAGATCTTATCCTTATGAATGAGCCACTAAAAGGCCATAACCCATTGGGGACACTAATAGGACCTTACCTTAGCCATTGGGGACTTCACCTAGCAATTGCTCGCCCCCATCCCCCCCACCCCAAACACTTATAGGAAGATTCTACCCGAAGGGATGAATTATTCCGCTTTTCCATCTCCACTTGTCTCTTTCTTGTAGGTTTAGATGTTGCTCATGAAGAAGTTGAAGCAGATTGATTAACTTCTTGATTTTTGATCCAACATATTTCTCTATAGCTAAATGTCCCATGCCATTGAAGTGCCATTCCTAGAGGCTTGATCTTGCACTAGCGCTTCCTTATCTCTAGCTAACCTCTGTGGCGGGGGAAATGCTAGTTTAAGGGGTCGATCTCCATACCAAAAATCTTATTCTTGAGCCATCTCCGAGAACATATACAACATTTTGAATGAGCTCTTCCTTAATTTCGAAAATATCCTTCTAGACTCCAGACACCTTATATTGAGAGCCGCATTTACATGAGATGATGTGGCACCAAAGGTGATTTGGTTCCACACTTAATCTCTAGAGCCTCTTCCTTGAGAGTGCCAAAGTCATCCCTTCATTGATTTTAATGTCTATTCCCCTTCTTCAACTGATTTTAGACATCTTTCCATCCTTCCATTCTAGTTGATGAAATTTATGAATGCCTATTCCCCTTCTCTGTCCCTCCCTTTTGATTCTCTTTGAATTCTTTCGATTCTCTCCAATACTGACGGTAGGCATTGGAAAGATGTTGGCGAGGGACATTTGATTAGAGTGATCCTACCCCCAATGGATAGATTTTTCCCCTTCCACATGGAGAGCTTTTTTTTTGAATCTTTCTATCATGGGGTCCCATAATTGTCTTAGCTAGTTTGCCAACATATAGGGAGGTCGATGTAAGTAGACGATAGAATTCTGGCTCTCCATTTGAAGGATGCAACAGACGAATCAACCTCCTCCCCCAAATGGATACCTATGATCTCACACTTTTCGAGATTGTGTTTTTGGCCTTGTACCGCTTCAAAACATTTTAGGACCATTCTTAGATTTTTAACTTGCTCTTCATTTGCATCACAAAATATAATCGCATCGTTTGCAAAGTGGATATGAGATGCCTGGAAATCTACATTTTTTAACTCTAAAGCCCTCAATAAAAGTTCGTTGATCTAGCCTATCTATCATCCCACTTAATGCTTCCACAGTTGCCACATAGAGGAAAGGGCAAAGCGGATCCCCTTGTTGAAGCCCCATATAGTCCCTAAAGAAGCCCATGGGGTGCTATTGATAAGAACTGAGTAATGAGTGGACTTCATGCATTGCATCTTCCATAAGCTCCATTGTTCACCAAACACCATTCTTCTTAGCAAGTAATCCCAGTGTATTAAATAGCGTTGTAGCGTATGCTACGTAGCATAGTGTACAAAAAACGCTACGTAGCGTATGAAATACGTAAAAAAAAAGAAAAAAAAATTGGTAAAAAAGAAAAGAAAAAAAACATACCTTTTTTTTTTTTTTCCTTTTCTTTTCTTTTCTTTTCTTCTTCTTCTCCTTCTCCTTCTCCTTCTTCTTCTTCCTCTTCTTCTTCTTCTCGCCCGGCTGCGGCTGCGGCTGCGGCTCGGGCCTCCTCCTCCTCCTCCTCCTCCTCCTCTCTCTCTCTCTCTCTCTCTCTCTCTCTCTCTCTCTCCCCCCCTCCCTCTTCTTTCCCTCTTTTTCTTTTCGGTTTCCCTCTCCTATTTTTTTTTCTTTTGAAATCGGAAGCGATTTGATTGGTGTAGTATAGCTGCCGTAGGTACGTGTCATGCTAAGACGAGCGCTGACACTCCTCGAGCTCCGAGTTGTACGAACGGTTCAAAGGAGATCAAAGTTACATGGGCTCCACAACGATGTATTTATTATATCTACACCGTTCATCTATTTTTAAATATCATTTTAGAGCATTAGCCAAAAAATGAATCGTATCCAAAGATCGTCTGGACCACACCAAAATAGCAGCGAGATGATGATTTTTCACCGTTAAAAAATTCGTAGGCCCACCATAACATTTATTTTCCATCCAATCTGTTCAAAAGGTCAAAAAGACCTGAATGAAGAGTCAAAACAAATTTCATATTGATCCAGAAGTTCTGTGATCCCCAAAAGGGTTTCAATGGTAGACGTTCAATCCCCCACTGCTTTTTGCAGTGTGGTCCACTTGATAATTAGATCTGTATTATTTTTCGTGTCAAGCCTTAAGACGAGCTCTTCAAATGAATAGACGGTTTAGATATAACACATGCCTCATGATCAGACCCATAGGACTTGCTTGCATCAAATGAAAGGCCCGGTACGCGTTACGCAACACGTTTCACAATTTAATAAAATGTACACGTGCCACATGGGCCCCACCATACTGTATGTATTTTATCCATGCCGTCCATCCATTTTGCCACATCATTTTAGATTATGATTCAAAAAATTAGTAAGATCCAAATCTCAGGTGGACCACAACATAGGAAACAGTGGTTATAAAATGCTCACCATTAAAAATTTCTTAGGGTCCACTGTAATGTTTATTTTCCATCTAACCTGTTAATAGGGTCACACTAACGTGGATGAAGGGAAAACACACATGTCAGCTTGATCTAAAACTTTTGTAGCCCCGATAAATTTTTAATGATAGTCGTTTAATTATCATTGTTTCCTATGGTGCGGTCCACCTGAGCTTTGGATCTGCCTCATTTTTGGGCTCATGCCCTAAAATTATTTGGCAAAATGGATGGACGGTGTGGATATAACACATTCATCACGAGTGGGGTCCGAAAAACTTTGACACTCGTGTGCTGCACTTCACAATCTGAGTCTTACCTAATTCGGGCCCTTAAAAAATTGTACACGAGACATGTATTAACTTAAAATTTACCAATTAAATTATGGACTGTAATTGCTAACTCAAAATGCCAAAATATTTTGTTTTTTCTTACTATTTAATATTTATCATATATATATATATATAATATTTTTTTAAATTAAAAAATAGAAGTATCGTGTAGCTTACGCTACACGCTACGCTATTTCGCTACATGCTACGGAGGGTTGAACGCTACGCAATATGCTACCGCTATTTAAAACACTGAGTAATCCATGAACTTCCAATCCACATGGTTGTGTAAGCCTTTTCAATGGTCAATTTGCTTATGATTCCTCGTTTGCATGCTTTGTATCTTGAATCAAGGATCTGCATCCTTTAGATAAATGTGGCTTGAGACTTTGATATCACCTTCTTGAGCAAAGCTCTGAACCATCTACCCAACACCTTCCACTAGAATTTTATAGGGACTCCCAGGCAAGGTGATGAGCTTGGAGTCTTTTAGATCTCCAACTCCCATTTTTTCAGGGATAAGGGCTATGAAAGATGAACCCACCTCTTTACTAATGTTGTGTACTAAATGACATTTGAATATGAAATCCAACCTATCTGATATCACCCAAAAAGAGAGAATGAAAGCTATAGGGTATCCATCAGGGCCTCAAGCTTTGTCACCGCCTAGCTCTTTGATAGCCACTAGCACCCCATCCTCCTCAATAGTCCTTTATGACCATGTTGCCTCGTGCGTCATCCTATCAAAGGGCAAATTGTCGAGCCGTGGCCTACTCCAAGTGTCACCACAAAGGGGCTTGGAATAAAAGTCAACAATTGCTTTACAAATAGGTTCAGGTTTTTCAATTCCATGACCATTCACCACAAGGCAACGTATCTTGTTGCATATTCTACTCACGTTAGCTATGATGTGAAAGAATTTCATATTCTTATCACCCTCTTTCATTGACTCTACTCTTAACCGTTGGCACCATTTAATTTTTTCTAATCTCACCTTTTTCTCAAAGTCTAGCTTAAGCCTGATTCGTAAGTTCCTCTCTTCTTTTGAGAGCACTGCTGTTTCCTCCTCCTTGTCCAAAGACCGAATCTTATCGATAATGGAGGCTTTCACCCTCTCAATTTCTTCAAAATGATCTTTGCATTGTTGCTTAATGCAACATTTGATCAATCCGAGCTTGGTCATCAGTCTTTTATTTGCACTACCGATGACTTGGAACAATATCCACCATTCCTTCACTTTTTGAACGTACTCTTCTTCAATTCACATCAACTTGAACCAAAATGGGGTTGAACCCCATGATTCCGCATACGAATCGAGCAATGTGAGGCAATTATCTGAGTTAAGCCTAGCTAGCCCTCTTTGGGAAACATCTGGATGGTGCTCCTCCCACTTCGGAGACAGAATCCGTTAATACTCGACGTAACATGGTTATTGTGGTTATTGCCCACGTGAATTTAACCCCCCCTCCCACAAGAAGATCAATTAGCTCATTCTTGTCCACCCAATCTGAGACATCCGACATACTTCCTTTCTTCTCATAAGAAAATCTTATCTTGTCAAAATCTCTGCTTACACATCATGACTTATCCCACATTTGACGAAAACTATTAATCTCTTGCCAAAGAAAGTGGATCGTAGGATCATTTGTGCCATAAACCACTGTAATCAACTTTCCCCTCCCCCTCAATTATCCAATTGAACGGACATCGAAAAGACTCCCAACTAATTGGTCCACTTTCGCCTAGGATTTGGATTGCAAATAGTAGTTATACCTTCAAGCAAACCAATTGCATTGATAGCCACCCAATCACTCCTCACCTAGCTCTAACAACATTGATTATCCCTCTATCCACAGCTTGCACCTTCATTTCCAACATTATCAAAGCTTCAGCTTGCTGACTTCTACACATTTCGTTAACCTGGTCGTTTTTTTCTTAGCCCCCGAAGCCTTCGATATTCCAAGAAACGAATGAAATTATTGAGAAACTGTCGCAAGCTCCTTTCTCCCTTTTCTAGCCCCTTAATTATGCCTCCTGTGCCAGTTTTTGACTCATTGCTCCCTCTATCATAGTTCGCCAAAGAGCATAAGCAAAACAATTCCCCTTTCCCACTTGTCTTTTTTTGCTTCATTATTAGCATCTCATCACAATCTCTGACGGGCCTCTCTCTCTCTCTCTTCAAAATAAATCAAAAGATCCCTGAAATTGTCTCTCTCTTCACCAAACGTTTTGACAAGTCTCTCTCCTTGATAAATGAAAGGATCCCTAAAATTGTCTTCCTTTTCACCAAACAAGAGTTCCACATGTTTTCCAAACGCCACGATCTATTCCTTGAATCACCTTTTCAAACTCTTGACTTCTCCAATTTCATCTCCTGCTGGCTGCAACAAGACCATTCCATTCCTTGTAAGATCCGCCTCTTGTACTTAGTTCTCCTTCAACTTGACCTGCCCAACTCCTACAAACACCCGGTGCTATCATTTGAATGCGATTCCCCCCCTTAAGCAGAGCCTTGCCTTGCTTCCGTCATTCATAACCATTTCCTTGTGCTTCATCACAACATCCCCCGTCATGAGGTTGAGTAAGATCCCTTTCCTCACCGATGATGTCCTTACCACCCTTTTAAGGATAATCTTTTGCATTGGTAAGGGAGACTTCCTCTCTCTTTGTTAGTGTCAGAGTTGAAGATGAGGAAGGCTCTTGATATAACTCCCTATACATTGTGCCACACATTTCCAAGGCATTCATGTTTCTCCGTTTTACAACCTGTGCGAGAGAAACTAAAATATGAAAAGACAGAGATGCTCTTTTCTATACCCGAACACTAGACCCGATTAAGATGTGTCGAATATCGAGGGGGTAGGGCATTGCACCAGATATTCCCTATTTGATCAAAGGATGCCACGTGTGTAACATTGCCATAATCATCCCTTGCATTACAATGCCTAGCCGACATGTTTCCTTCTCTTGTGAAGTTTCCGTTCGCTTTGGAGGTCAGTGGGACACCAGAAATTGTTCTCCATGTTCTGTTGGTGACATGCAATAGCAAGGGATATTCACAACCATGCCAGTGATGCTGTTCAATTGTTGCCACAATGTTCCCCCTGGGATAATCTACCACCAGATTTTGACCTGCCACCCCTCCTTGGCTCGTCATCTCTTTCTTCCATGGCCACTTTGATTTCTTTTCCCAGATAGCTCCATTCACCCCTTTGATGGCTCCCATTGCCTCTCCCTATGATGTTGTTATGAAGAAGCTAAACCTTTTGGTTCTTGCCGGAATCTTTGCTCTAGGAACCACAACTTCACTCACCACCTTCAAGATTTCTTCTAGCCCTTTTCTCCTTCCATCATCTGGGATATTTGCAACAAAAAGAGTGACTTAGGTCTCCCACCAAGACTCTGGGGAGAGACATGCAAAAACTTTCCCTTTTTGCTTCACTAATGTGCACTCCATCTTTCTCCACCATCTTCGTCTTCTCCACAGAAGAAAAACTTTCTGAGAAAAGGGGAATGTATAAACTTGTCCATTTGTTCAAACCAAGATTTAGCATAGTGGTACTGAAAGTCATCACGCATTGTCTACATGATGTGATTTAGTGAAATCATTTTCACATTGTTCAACATTGTAGTCATATAGATGAGGATCGTCCTATTGTTCCATGATTGCTATGAGAAGATATAGTAAAAACATGATTTGTGAAGCTGATTCGAAATAGGTGGGACATGGCTACTATTAGTAGACTACTGCTATTGCCGTTGCTGCAATTTCTACTAGTAGTAGCTATTGGCAGCAGTGGCGGCAACTTGGTGCCACATCAAAACCCAGGTACTCAAGATTTTTGACACCAAGGTGTGTAGGAGTTATTTGGAAAAATCCTAGAAGCATCTAGTTTCATTGCTTATCTCTTTCTAGTTTCTAGGGATGAAGTACTATTATTTGGCAAGTTTTTCCAGGACATTATATAAATCTCAACTGGTGTTCATTGTCTATACGTATTTTAACAAACCACGTGGCAGTCTAGCTACACCTAGCTCAGTATCTCAGCTGCTGTGTATCACTCTCTTGATGCGGTGTATTCCAGGATTCAGTCTTTCCATGGGCATTTGGTGAATGCCCTACCAAAAAAAAAAGTGGCATCTAACAATTCGTTTATGGCTTATGGCTTATGGCCTATGGTGAAACCTATTTCTCGTGGTTGTCTTGTTTTTGGTGTCTTCCATGCCACTTAAAAACTTTGGGTCTTCTCTATTCCCCCGCCATTGCTGATTGTAGTTTGAATAATTTCACGTCTCTCTCTCTCTCTCTCTCTCTCTCTCTCTTGAATAATGTCAATGCGTTACCACATCATTTTCATGAAATTTCTATGGTGGTCTTTGCTTAAAAAAAAAGAAAAGTTTCTTTTATATATTTGAGAGGAAGGGAAGTGTTACTAAAATTGTTTGTCTTCATTTTAATGAGCATGTCATTTGCATTGCTTAAGCCTATTGTTTTGCACTTAGGAGATTATTATTAATCTTGTCCCAAATCTATAATCAATGCTTTAGAAAGACGTAGAAGGGTTTTTCTATGGGAAGGTGCGGCCGTGCAGGAGAGAACAAAAATTTCATCTCATGAAATGGGAAGAGGTTTGTAAACCGCCCAATCGAGGCGGTGCAAGAATTTCTAAGCTAGAAGAAACGAATCTAGCACTTTTGGGGAAATGGGTTTGGTGATTTTGGTCAAAGGGAGGGGTTAGATGGAGTGAGGTTATAGTGAGAAAATATGGGTAGAGGAAGGGTGGTGGTGGACTAAGGCTTCTTCATTATATCGATTTTCTTAGTTGTGGAAATCAATTGCGTCCCAAAAAGAGAGTTTGGGATGGCACAGGCTTTCATTTGGGAGATGTGAAGAGAGTTAGATTTTGGGAGGATAGGTGGGTGGGAGATGTGAAATTGGAGAGGCAAGGTGTACCGTTGCGGTAACCGTGGGCGTAATGGTGCCCACTGTTAATGATACGATTACGGGCCATATCGGCCGATATGGCCCGCTGTAACGGTTGGAAATCTTTTTGTTCTAAAAAAAATCTAAAAAAAATCCATTAAATCCAGAAAATTTTAAATATTCTAAATATGTATTCATTTATAATTCTAAACGTGTTTATGGTTGTGTAACGGTCCAATCTTTGGTGAGAAAGTTGTATTGGGTGGTTTGATGAATTTATGAACCTGATAGCCTGTAATTGACTGCAAAACTTATAGATTTAATTTTCTAACTATATAATACCAATGATGGATATATTAGAATGAATTTAATATCAAAATATCTCACATGTTAGGTGTTTAATTTTTTTAAATTGATAAAAAATAGTCTGAAAATAAAAAAATACAAAAAAAAAAAGAAAATCAGTTGCATAATATGTAAAATATACATTCATACGTTCTAATTTGAATGACGCATCATCATATTCAACCATAACAACAGGGATTCAAAAAACAGTTATAAATGCCAAAATTTGAAGGTTTTCTGAAAAATGGCCCATGGAGCTTCAATTCAACAAAATTCTTAAAATAACTTCTTTTGATCTTCAAATTCAAGTTAAGAGTGGTCGGAATTTGCATTAGAATAGTTTAGGGAAGAATTTGGAAGAGAAGCGAAAAACTGAGAAAAATCGCAACTTAAAAAAACAAAAAAACTAGCCGTTTATGACGGTTATGCCTTGACCGTTACGGGTAGTAACGACTGTTGTTATGGGGTGTAATGGCTGTTACGACCTCCATAACGGCCGATCTGAGCCAAAAACTGGGGGGTCATCGTTTCGACCCCTCGTATCGTGTTATAGACTCAGCCGTTACCGTTACCGTTACGTGTTGGCTGTTACAGCTGATATATAACCGATTTGGTACACCTTGGGGAGAGGTTTCCATTATTAGTAGGGCTAGGCAGGGAAGTGGGGGTGAAGGTGAGTAGTTGTTGCTATGTTAGGGGTGAAGAGGTGGCATGGACTTTTATGTTTAGAAGAAATCTGTTGGATGAGGAGTTTGAAGAGCTGATTCAATTCCCTGTTCCTGTTTTTCTAGTGCTATCAGAGGTGGATTCCATGAGGTGGTTAAAGGCTAAGTCAGGTTCTTTTTCAGTTAGATCATATTATTGGTTGCTGTGCACAGGAAATGAAGACATTGGGCTCTCTCCAACGGCTTTTCTTTTGCATTATGGCGCCCCTACGAAGCTGGTGGTGGCATTCTCGTGGTTGGTAGGGAAGAACAAAGTGCTAACGGTCGACAATCTCTGCAAGAGGAAGATGATCGATCCTTCCAAACATTTGCTTGATGTGTCTAAAAAATGCAGAATCGGTGGATCACTTGTTTATTCAATGTGCATTTGCTTTGGAGGTTTGGAATCTCTTTCTTCCGTCTTATGGGGTCTTATGGGTGTTCCTGAACACAATAGAGGAATTCCTTATTGCTTGGCATGGTGGGGGGAAGGGAAATTAGAGAGAAAGGTGTAGAGATGAGTCTTGTTAGTGATCTTTTGGGCTTTACGGTGGGAAAGAAATGAGCGTTGCTTCAAAATCAAAATGCGAGGAGTAGTGCAGGTCCTTAGATTGGTGATTCAAAATGTAAAGGAGTGGGCGGTAGTGTAGTTTTGGCTCTCTTTCTTCGTTTTTGAGGGATGTATATTTTGGTGCAGCTGTATAGTTCTGTATATTTGTATGTTTTTGGCCTCGGCATTTTTAAATGAAATTTTCATCATCGTTCAAATTTATTTATTTTTCCTATCTATGAGATGGAATGATCCTTCTTCTTTTTAGTAAGTTATTGACCTACGTTTTTTGGCAGATACCTCTATGCTATATTTCTGAAGCTGTTTATAAGACGTCTGTTGATTGGATCGGTCAACGATCTGTTGAGGCTCTTGGTGACTTTCTTATATGGTCATTGGATAACATCCTTGCTGATTTGGCTAGTATAAAAGGAGCTGTCAAGGGAGCAAAAAAGTCAACTCAACAGGTTTCTTTAAAGGCACAGGTAAATAGTATCTGTGTATCCAGTTCTTTCTTTGGTTGATGTATCTCATTTCAGAAAACAGGTTAGTTGAGGTTAATTACAACAAATTGCTTCAATGTGTTTTAATTGATCTTCGGATGCTTGTTTTTTATTACGTTAATTCATTTTCTGTTTGCGTACTTTACTGCATTCTGTTTCTTAGTGAAGATGTTCTATGCTTATGTACTTTGTACACAGACATAGGTTTCTTTTGTTTGGAAAATTTGTTCTTCAACAATTTCGGCAGTGAAATGAATTACTACATAATAAAATTGATTCAATTTTGCACCTGAAGAGTTTGTAAGCTTTCCCCAATGTCATGTTCAGAGGCAAAAGTGTACTGCACCAAATACAATCAAGGAGTATGCAATAAGGTGAAATTTGAAATATGAAACATTTGCACCTCAAACCTGAGTGAAACACTATTATGGGTTCACCAAAACCAAACAACAGAAAGTGAAAGATTCACACAGTACCTCCACCTTATCAAAATCGAGATTGAGGCGAACTTCAAGGAAAGGGAACACTAGTCAGTTGCCTAGGCTATATATTATCAAAGGGGGATATACAAAGGCATGCTGATTCAATAATAAGAAGTATTCAACTTCATACAAAACATTCCATCATAACTTATAATCTTAAACAATCTATCACAATTGATGTTCTTATTTTAAATATGATAGTTTGTGAAGAGAGTAATCATTTTCCTATCAATCATTTCCTCATTCTAAATAACCTAGATACATATTACTCAATTTATTTTGATCACTACAACTAGCAACCATTTACCATTAAAACACATGACTATCTATGTCCCTCTAACTGATGCCAACATCAACTCTCATGGATACCCAAGCAACACTGGCTAGTCACTTGAACAATTTCTTAGTAAAAAAGAGGAATACACTATATAAAGTATTGAACTTCATACAAAACCATTCAATATCGAAAGTATTGAACTTCACACAAAATAGTCATAGTTTATAATCTTAAACAATCTAACACAATTGATGTTCTTATTTCAAATATGGTAGCTTGGGGAAATCTCAAAACCTACTTGCTTCAAGGACAATACCTGGCTAGCAATCAGATGGTTAAGAGTTAAACTATTAACCTGTGGAAAAAGTATAATTTGTAGTATTGATGTCAATGAGGATCTCATTACGATGTCATAAACTCATTATGTAGGTGCTTGTTAAAGAGCAGGATTGGTGTGAATGATATTGAGCAGTCTGTCTGTGTTGTAGATCCAGTTTTCTCCCTTTAGGGCTCCTTTTGGCAATTGCATTTCTGATTCTTATCAGGATGGTTAAGAATCAAACTGTTAACCTGCAAAAAAGTATAATTTATATGATTGGTGTCAACATGGATCTCATCTCGAGTTTATTTATCTCATTGGGGATCATGAGTCATGTCATTGTCCTTTTACAATCATGAAGAATGCGCGCGTTAGCTTGCAAGAGCAAGATAGGGTCCCTGTGGAGAGATTTTAATTTCATTTAGTGGCCTAGAAACATCTTACCCTTTTTGATCGATTCCAAAAACTTTTGCTAATTGTTATCAAGATTGTATAATGTTCAAGTTAATATATTGTCCATAATTTGGATTTCAGTCTCAGTGATTAAGAAGCTTGAGAAAATTCAGTGCAATGGTGCAATTTGGGAAATAGGCCAACACTTCCATTGTTGGAAGTTGTCAGTTTTTGATGTGGAATGATCAAAAAGGTAATGTGGAAAAGTGGTACACCATGGTTATGCATCTACAGTTAAAATCCTAGAAATGTTATGGCACCAATTTTGAAGTGTCTGAATGGCAGAGAATTTGCTCTCATTGTCTTACTGAATGATTGCAGTTCTGTGTCAAAAATTTTCATTGAGCTTTTGATTGGGCAGATGATGGGGGGACTACTCTTCGGTCTCACTTAACCCATCTATTTTAAGAATGCTTTTGAATGCTGGTTGCATGTGTACATCTTTTCCGCTAAAATATCTTGGTGGGTCCTATACGTGGAGATAGTCCTTCAGGGTGGAATGTTGAGGGTTTTGTTCCCTTCTTGATATGCTGGAGGTTTGAATGATGGGGAAAATATTTGATTTTGGGAGGATCTTTGGTTGGAGAATTTTAATTAGCGATTTTGCTTAGACTTTATAGATAACCTCTTGAAAGAATGTCTAAGGTAAAACACTTCTATGATATTCTTGTTTGTAGGTTAGTTTTGAACATTACCTTTGGACGTTGATAAAATTTGGCGGTGCCAGCTGTCTTTCAAAAAAAAAAGAAAAAAAAAAAAGAAAAGAAAAGGTAGAAGAACCTTTGGGTTTTTGAAGTTGATCTTTTCAAAATGCTTGTTCTAGGTGCTTGAAGAGGTTAAAATCCCCTTGGATAGCTTGGATGAAAGGATTTGGGCTCTGTACTTGGGGGATATTATCTCCTCTATAGCTTTGTCTGTAACCTTATTTCTATTAAATTTTGAGGGCTTCTTTTGTAGAGGTTTGGATTATATCCATTCGCACCCTGGCCAGTGGCTTTACTTCATTTGATTTTTCCTTTTGGACAACCATGGAAAATAAGATCATTACTTTGAAAAACTCCAATATAGATCATCTGCCGCCCAGTATATTCTGTGTTGGAGTGCAGAGAAATTGTTCAATCATTTGTTTTTCGATTACTTCTTAACTACTTTGTTTGGAACTTCAAGCTATCTGTTATTTTTGACTTATTATCATGGTTGGAAGCGAGGGCCTTTAAAACTCCTGGTCAGAAGTTTGTAGAGTATGTTCTCCTTTGCCATAATGTGAAGCGTTCATAAGGAGAAATAAACGCATCTTTGATGATAAATCATCTCCCATTGGCTCATCATTGCCTTCATCAAACATCTTGTTGTTGGATTGGCCCAGGGTTGAAGGAGTTTGTGGAATCTCTGTGGCAGTTTAGAAAGGGATTGGGGACCTTCTATCATCTCTCTTGCAAACAATCCAGGAAATGCTGCATTATGGCCTGCAACCCCTCTGGCAGGTTGGTGGAAGTAAAAAGTTGATGGTAGTTCTAAGGGGAATCCTGATGACTTTGGGCCTGCGTTAGGAATGAAGGTGGCATCATTAACTTGGTGGAAGTTTTTTTTTTTTTTTGAAAGATGAAGGATTACATTAAAAAGAGGAAAGGCAAAAGACAAAAATAAAGACAAAAATAAAGACAAAAAGAGAAAGAAACGGCTGTTGAGAAAGCAGCCGACCATTACACCCCAAGAAAGAAGAAATCTTGATCGTAAAGGTCATCAATATTAGAGGCCCACTCAATCATGAGACGCTTAGCGTTAGAAGCCACAACACCAGCTGAATTTGAAATGTTCTGAAAGCATCTACTATTTCTTTCCCCCCACAATGACCACCAGACCGCCAGCACAGACATCCTCCAAATAATCATTTTCACCTTCCCCAAATGCACACCTTGCCAAGCTTGAAGGAACTGGCTAACCTCGCTTGGAAATACCCAGAGTAACCTGAAAGCGTTTAAAATCTCCTCCCAGATCAATCTAGCAAAATGGCAATGCAATAGTAAGTGATCCACAGTCTCTTTAGCCCGCATACAACATAAACAGATATTGGGTAAGATCATCCCTTTCTTCCTCAGATTGTCCACCGTAAGAATCTTCTTTTTCCCAGCCAGCCAGCCAGCCGAAAAGAATGATTTTTGGGGGAGCATCGTATTTCCACAGGAATGAGGGATTTGGCTTTAGATTGTGCTTCAGTTTGTGCATCTGATTTTAAAGAGACCTAACCGAAAAAGTAGACGACTTGTCTAATTTCCCGAAAATAGAGTCTTGAGACGAAGGACAAGGAGTGGACGAATATAGACATTCCAACAGACCCGTAAAGTCCGTAATCTCCCAATCTTGGAGGCCTCTTCGATAATTCACATTCCATACTATTTTTCCATCCGTTTCATTGTAGTTGTCGACGACGTACGATTTCTTGGAAAGAGCGATCTGGTAAGAGAAGGGGAATCTGCTTCTGAGTGGCTGTTCACCTATCCATATGTCATCCCAAAACTTGATTTTGTCACCTTTGCCGAGGACAAAGCCAATATTCTGCAATACAACCTTCATCATTTCCATAATTCCTTTCCACATGTGTGAAATTCTTCGAGATGGTAATTCTTTTACCCACCAGCCACCAGGAGAAAAACAATATTTTCCTTTTATGATTGAGTTCCATAGAGTTCCGTCTTCAGTCCCTAGCCTCCATATCCACTTACCTAGGAGCGCTTTATTCATCACTTTTAGATCTTTGACCCCAGCCCCCCCATTTGACAACTGGAGGCAAATTTCCGACCAATTTAATAGATGAAACTTCTTCCTAATTTCCTTACCTTGCCATAGAAAATCCCGCCTCACTTTGTCAATGGACTCCTTGATCGAAGCCGGGCATTTCAGGAGCAACATAAAATAAATCGGGAGATTGGAAAGAGCGGCTTTGATTAGCGTGAGACGGCCTCCAAGCGAAAGGTATCGACTCTTCCATCTCGAGAGATAGCCCTAAAACCTGGATGTGACTTTATCCCACAGGGATTTGGGAGGTTAAAAGTTGATGGTAGTTCTAAGGCAAATCCTGGTGACTTTGGGGTTGTGTTAGGAATGAAGGTGTGGCATCATTAAATTGGCCCTCTTGGAGAGCAAGCAAACCCAAAGCTGCTCAAATCAAGGCCTCTTTTTAGGAATGTTATTGCAGAAGGAGACCCCAGTGATGCTATTTCATTTTCATCTCGGAGTTGTTTGGAAACTTGGAATCTCACTTTTACCATCAGTGAAATTTTACAATCCCGTTGTCCTTAGGCCATCCTTTTGTTGTGTTCATTGTGAGGTAAACTTGTAATAGCCAGTGTTTGAAATATCAATATCGCGCAATGTATCGCAACCTTGGGATACAAAAACGTATCGGTTATCGCACGGGATATATCGTTTGTATCGTGTAATTTATCGCACTTTTTGGGAAACATGGGGAAACATTGGGAAAATGGTTGAATTTTTCAATGAAACTTCAGGAATTATTTAAAAAGACCTTAATACACACTTTTAAATCACAAAATCTTAAAAAACAAGTGCACATAATAGGTTTCTTTTGTATAGGATCCTAAGTTATGCGTTGTCTGGTTGAATAAAGGCAACTATATTCAAATATGATGCATAACTTTTATAACTGTGTGAAGACATGAATGAAAACACAACCAATGTATTCAAAAGCAAAAGATATAAAAATAAATTAATATTTTAATTTTTTTTAGGTGGACCATAATATAGGAAACAGTGGTAATCAACCATTACAAACTTTTTATGGGCCACAAAAGCTTTGGATCAAGCTGATATTTGTGTGGTCTCTTCATCCAGGTCTTTGTGACCTTACCAACTTGCAACAGGTTGGATGGCGAATAAAAATTCCAGTGGACCCTATGGAGTTCTAATGGTGGGGATTCAATCACCACTGTTAATAGTGTTGTGGTCCACCTAAGACCTGGACCTGCTTCATTTTTGGGATCATGCCTGAAAATGAGCTTTAAAATGTATGGACGGTGTGGATGTAAGGCACATGCATTATAGTGGGCCCCACAATTAGGGATCCACCAAAACAAGGACGCCAATTCCCTGGATTGCCTAGCCAAGCGACTACCGACAATGCTCTGTGCGCCCCACCATTATGTGTGTGTCCTATCCACTCCATCCATCCATTTTTCCAGACTATTTTATGGCATGAGCTTAAAAATGAGGCAGATCCAAATCTCATATGGACCACACCATGGGAAAGAGTGGTGATTGAACACTCACTGTTAAAAACTTGATAGGGCCACAAAAGTTTTGGATTAAGCTGATATTTGTGTTTTCTATTCATCCAGGTGTGCGTGACATAATCAACGAGTTGGATGACAAATAAATATCACAGTGAGCTCTAGGAAGTTTTTAATGGTGGGCATTCAATCACCATTGTTTTCTTGTGATGTGATCCACTCAGATTTGGATCTCCCTCATTTTTTAGCCCATGCTCTATATTAATCTGGAAAAATAGATGGATGGCTTGGATAAAACACGTATATATCATGCGGAGCCCACATAGCACTAGGCAATCGGTGTCCCCAAAACAGGGACGCAAATTAGGTGTTACCCGTGTAGTAGCTTCGTGGGTGTTGCCCCTACCGTAGGGCCCACCTTGATGATGTTGTGTATATCAACGCTGACCATTTGTTTTTCTAGCCCATTTTAGGATGGGATACAAAAAATTATGCAGATCCAAATCTCACCTGGACCACACCACAAGAAACAGTAGTGATTTAGTGCCTCACCATTAAAAAATCCAAAGGGCCCATCATAAGGTTTTTGTAATGTTTATTTGCAAATCCAACCTCTTGACAATGTCAAGAAGATCTGGATGAATGGAAAATAGAAATATTAGCTTCATCCAAAACTTTTATGGCCCATAAAAAGTTTTTAATGGTTATTCATCACTGTTTCTATTGGTATGGTCCACCTGAGATTTGGATTTTGATGATTTAAGATCTCATCCTAAAATGAGATGGAAAAATAGATGGTTGTCATGGATATATAAAAAAACATCAAGATGGGCCCCACATGGTTAGGGTATACTCACTAAGCTATTCCACGGTAACTGCTAATCCACTCTCCACTCTCAGTCCGCGCTGCACAACGGATGAGCGATGTGAGTGGGACCTTGACTGTGGGCTCCACCATGATGTATGTGCTATATCCACACCATCCATCCATTTGGAGAGATCATTTTAAGGAATCGGCCAAAGAATAAAGCCGATTCAAAGCTCAAGTGGACCCCACCACATGAAACAACGGGTATAGTGATGCCCACCATTGAAACTTTTAACGTTCCTAGGGCCCATCATAATGTTTATTTGTGATCCAACCTGTTCATAAGTCCAGGGAGATATGGACTAAGGGAAAACACAAATATCAGCGTGATCGAAAACTTCTTTGGCCCTCAATAAGTTTTGCTATGGTAAACGTTCAATCCCCACTGTTTTTTGTGATGAGGTCCAGTTGAGCTTTGGATCCGCCTCATTCTTTGTCTCATGACCTAAATGGATATTTAAAAACATATAATCGGAATGGATATACAATATATACATCAAGGTGGGCCCTACCTTAAGGATTGCACCGTCCTAAATACACCATACACGCACGGAATCCACTCCTTAAATAAGGAGAGAGTCGACGAAACGCTCTTGAATCGTTTTCTTCTCCGTAGGCTCCGGAAGGTGCTGGATTTCGGTTCGAAAGCGCCAAAAATCTCGCTGGAATCCCTACCAAAATCCCGAAAACCTCGGCAGCAATCTGGTTTTTTTTTTCCAGGAATCTCTCCGAAAGAAAGAAAAAAAAAAGGGGGGGGGGGGGGGGTTACGATTTTCTTACCTGATCCGGTGTGCTCGACGTTTTGCCCACCAAATCCGGTTGTAGGCGACTACATCTTTAGGTAAGAGAGATTTATCTATATATATTTTCGAATTTGTGGGGTAGTAGAGAGGATTTTGCCTCATACCGCCGAAAGCAATGCCGCTACAGAAAGATTTTGTGGTAGGTGGCTACAGAAGATTTCGTCAATATCAACAGATATTGTGTATAAAATCATTGGAAAATTTACGATACATTGGGATATATCGTCAATATTGGCAATATCGCACAATATTTTGCGATATTGTGCGATATATCGCACGATACAAATAATTCCCTGTTTATTTTTCATTTTTGAGCGAATTCCACGGAGTTTCGTATCGCTGGCCAGCGATAACGATAATATCGGCCGATATATCTGCTGATAGTATCGATATTACGAACACTGGTAATAGCTAGCTCTTTTGCTAAGGAAGGCACATATCTTTGTTGGTTCCTTCTATCCAATTGTCTCTCTGGATGTTTGTTTTTTAATTCATTTCGTTTTATTGAATGGGTTCGTCATTGAAGATTTTGCTGTTATTTATTAAAACAAGCTGATTGAGCAAAGATTAGGCGAGTCATTGAAGATCAATGACAAGTGGATGAATATGTTGATGATTTTGATTGAGAGTATAGGTTTGTTTTTTAATTGTTCCGATGCCTCTAGAGCCTTTTGCTTTGGTGTGATGCCATTGGGTTTCCATGAAACAATTCTGTGCACATATCCCTTTATTTACTGTTTTTTGTATTTTTGCTTCTCTCTCTCTCTCTCTCTAAAAAAAGAGAACAAAGAAAATGAAATATTCTACTATTGCTGAATTTGGAGTGATTGAAGATAAATTGTGGCACATTGGTGAGGGATTTGAGCTTCAAAATTGGTACATCTTCATCCTTTATTAGAAAGTTCAGGATTGTTTCCATTCCAATATCGCTTCATCAGAAATGAAATATAGATATGGAAAAAATGAATCTAGTGGCCATAATGTAGTATCGATGTAGCGACAAATCCCTACCAGCTTGTGGAGCTGGTTTTCATCAAGTTTCATAGTTGCCACTAACCTTTCTTTGTTTCCCAAAATCAAGTAATCTTGTTGATTTTGTGGAATTGACTCCAAATAGGCCTTTGTTTTGAATTCCTGAGCAAGGACTAGAGTTATGGATTGGAAAGCGGTTGGGCACTCTACTCCATCAGCAAAGAATGGTTTCTACTCGTGGAGTATGAGATTCCAACGATTGGAACTTGAATAAAAGGTTGGTTGGTCCCCAAAGTAAAAGAAAGAAAAAGAATAAAGAAAGAACGAAGAGAAGTTGAAAGAGAGGGGAATGTGGCGAATTTGCTCCCATATGGTCTTCTTTCAATGAACTCGATTGCATGATCTTGGCTTTCGCTTGAATGTGAATCAGAACTCTTTGCTAAAATATTCTTGGGTCTTGAAAAGGAATTGGGAGAGAAACAAGAACAAGGAAACACTTAACCTCAAAAGGTTACAAAACCCATAGCTCATCACTCCGAGGAGTAGATCTATACTCTGCCTTTAGAAGGAAGAACTTTGCAAGTCTTCGAACTTCAGCTCACCTTGCTTTTCTTTCTCCATAATTCTAAGTTTTCTCTCTAGCAAGCTAAGTATGGCTACATGGAAGGGTATGGGCTTCTAGAAGGGCTATACGACTTGGAATTTTCAAGTCGCAAGACCCCTCTATTGGAGAAAGGGGCCTCTGTTTATAAAGGATATGGGCAGTAGTGCTGTAGTTGAGGGGGACGGCTGGGGATGTTCCAAACGATAGGAAAGTTGGGGATTTTGACAAGTAGCAAGGTCGTGGATGTTAATTGGGAGTTTGGAGGGTAATTTGTATTGAATTGAGAGTTAATTGGACTAGGGGAAGGTTCTAGGAGGTTTTTAGAGCGTGGGAATTGAATAGTTGAGATTAAAACACTTGGGAGAATCCCATAGCTTGGAGGGGTAGGTTTTGGATTTTATTTATGGTAGTTAGACCGGTAGTTTTGTAAAAATATGGTAGCTTGGTCAAACTAAGGCTTCTAAGGGTATTTTGGTGAATTGGGTCAAAGGGTCAAAGGAATTTGGGTTTTAGATTTTTAATTTCCGTGCAAGGACTGGTAATTTCAGCAATTGTTTCCTGCACAGTTCAACACATGCACCTCTCTCTCTCTCTCTCTCTTGGATCTTGGTGCTTGGGCATCAGAATTGGTTGATCACTAGCTTGCTGGAAAGTTGACTTGATAGGCTAAATAATGGTTTTCGTTTGAAGCAAAAATTTCCTACGGGTTAGGGATATATGGGGTTCACAAATTGGATCAATTTTCAGTTTTGCAACAGGCAACCAATCTTGTGCAATGTCCGTTATTTTGATTATAATTTGTAGTCCGTAGATCAAATTGCACTGAAATTTGGTTCATTGGAAAGAAGATTTGATGTGCTACAAGATGGATATATTGATAATGAGATTTGGTAATTAAAAACTTGAGGAATTGGGTCTCAAAATTGGCCCAAAACAGGCCTTGTACATGGAATAGTTCCCTGTGTCCAAGGCCCCTTTTTTGTGTCAAACATTAGGGACGGAAAAAGTTTTTCTGTATCCTATGTTTTTTTTTTAAAAGACAGATCTGGGGCCCAACCTTGGGTCAGGTTGGTTTCTGCACCATCTTGGGTTTTCCTTTGTCCCAATTCCCTGGATTTCAGGGGTTTGGATGAGGTTTTGGGTCATGGTCGAACTTTGGCTTCTCTGGTTGGGCTTGGCTTGGGGGCGAATAGTTAGTGAAATTTTGTAAATTCTTCATTTCCAACTCAAGGTAGACCCTCCTTTAAGGATGGATGGCTTAATTCCGCCTAATACTGATAAGTGGGGTGTCGACATGTAGCAAGGTTGATAAGACGTAAAAGATGGACACCAAATATTTTTTTCTTCTTCTTTTCATTTTTTTTTCTTTGTTCTACTTCTTTTTCCTTTTTCCTAGAAGGAAACAGAACTCTCATTAGCCTGCAAAAGTTCATTTCCAGTCTTGCTACATTAGAAATGAAATGTAGATAATGGAATAATGAATTTAGTGGCATAAATGTAGCGAGGTTGGTAAGATGTAGAAGATGGACACTAAACGTTTTTATTTTTTGTTGGGAAAGAATCAAAGCTCTCATGAAACCTCAAAGGTGAGAGGAGATTGGGTGATAACCTTGTTGTCAAGTCACATATGAGATCGTATGCAAGCAACATATGCTATTGCATAGGCCTCTGGCTTTTTTTATTATTTGTTTTTATTTGTTTTTTTTTTAATTAAAAAAAACAAATAAAAAAATGTAAAGAGGGGAAAATTGAATAAATTCTAAAAAATTAGGAAAAACTATGGCTAATTACTATAAATGATTGGATTGGGTTCTTTTACCTATTGCATTGTAGTTTTGTGTGTTTGAGACTATTAGACCATCTATAAATTAAGTCATATACTTAATTACTTATATTATATCTACATAAAAAAAAATCAACAATGTATATTAAGAGAGAATGATGAGGACATTGAGCCATCATATAGGGTCTACCAAAGGAGGGTCCCGACTGCAGCCCCAACTTCACTATGGATGGATGACATATACATGGGCTCCGGCAGGCCACTTTAAAGATCCCACATGCGTAGTTCGTGCATCTGGAAGACCCCATGTTGGGAAGATGCATGTGGGCAACAATCAGAAGGGTTTTCAACCATTGGATTGCGGCCGTTGGCCCATTTGACCTAGCCCACCTTTTTTTAGAAAAAAAAGAGATCTCTTTTTTTCCTTCTTCCTCCTTGCATGTGATTTGTAGGTGAAATTCTACAAGGTGCGAAGCCTGGAGGGTGATCCTCATCTATCGTTCTTCTTCTTTCTTCCAAGTTACTTTTCTATATTTTTTTCTTTTCACATCCAAACCTTGAAACCCCGTTCTCTTCTTTTCTTTTCCTTTTTATTTTCTTCTTCCCTTAACCTAAATCCACCCAAGCCCCAAACCCCTTCAAGCCCCTAGCCGTACGGCCGTCCACGTGGCCATACACACGTACGCGTGCACACATGTGCGGGCGTGTACTGCCCCTTCCATTTCTTTTCCCCTTTTTTCCCTCTACAAAATCCTAGCAATAATTCCTAATTTCCTTCTATCTAAACTCTAACCCTATTTTTTCCCCAAATCCCAATATCCCAAGTTTCCTATTTTAATTTCGTAACCCCCAAATTGATTCTAAAACTCAAAATCACAAATCTATTTGAATGTCGGAACAATCCTAATATCCTATGCTAGAACGGGTTTCCCTCATCTCGTAGGGACCTCTCTTTCATAATTTTATATGAAAAAACAATGCATATATAACAAGTTTCCATTTAATAGGGCCTTAAAAGCACACACTGTTATAAGAAATCACTCCAACCATCCCATCCGCCCTATTCAACCATCCAAACATCTATCGATATTGCAAAATATCAACAACACGTGATATTTCACCAAGAAATCATCAACAATTGGAAAGGAAACGAAAGATTGTGGTCTCAATAGCGCGCATGTTGTGATATCGATAATATCGAGATATTATTAACATTATCGATGACAAATTGAACACTACATATAACCATGTGCCCATGAAAAAAAATTCTAATAAAGAAAATTTTGATGATATCAATAAGTTGGCGATATTATTATAATATCGTCGATACAGTTATGATACAAGCATTAATTAGAATTTACATAGTCGAAAATATTGGCGATAAATTGGCAATATTGATGCATTGGCAATACAAGCGACACCTAGAATTTACATAGTTGAAAATATTGGCGATTACATTAGCGATATTGATACGTTGGCAATACTTAGCGATACATTGCTAATACCTGAAATTTCTGATACTACTAGCGTTATCGGTATCGTTACCAGAGTGATCGGTATCGCTGAGCTGGAGATAAAGATAATATTGGAGATATTTCGATAATATCGGAGATAATTCGAACATTGGTAGTACCTAGGTATAAAAGTTATCTTTGTCATCGCATAATCCTCATCCCTTGTCTAGAAGTCCTTACGGTGGCATCTAGTGGAGTTCTTAGTGTATGCACACTCACAGTGGCCGTGGCTTTGGTCTTTCTGCCACAATGAACATGGAACAACTTGCTGAGGCTATTGAGAACATCAACCGTCGCCTCACTAACATTGAGAATCACAATCGGACCACCAACATCCAACCGACTGCAACTAATCAATGCTTAGTTTAGTTGGAAGCGTCCCATCAGGCTAAGCCCAACATTGGGGAAGTTTGCCATTCTCAAGCTGAGGAACAAGTTGAATGTGGTTATGATAGAGAAGAGCCTGTTAGGAGACGTGTGAGGTATCAGTGTTGTGAAGCGATCTTAAAGTATCAAGGAAGTCCTACCCTAAGTATCGATATATCATAAATGCTGGTGAGTTTTGGATTCGGCGGTGTATGCCCTCTTAGGTAGAGAGGTTACATCCTAGGTAAACGTAGAGTTGCCACGTGAGGTGAGTCCAATTTTCAAAGAGTTTAGAGATTTTATTTTTTTTCCTGATGATTTGCCTGACGAACTCCCACCCATGAGGGACATACAACATGCCATAGATTTGGTCCCTGGGTCAACTCTACCGAACCTTCCTCACTATCGGATGAATCCTATGGAGCATGCAGAGTCGAAGAAGATACTGGAAAGTATGAGAATATACATCGTGCCCGCCCTTCTCACGCCTAAGAAAGATGGCACGTGGCGCATGTGTGTGCACAATCGCCCCATCAACAAGATCACGATCAAGTATTGGTTTTCCATACAACGTCTTGATGACATGTTAGATATGATGGTTGGTGCCACGTTCTTTTCGAAATCGACCTCAAGAGTGGGTACCACCAAATATGTATTCACCCAAGAGATGAATGAAAGATTGCCTTCAAGACGAAGG
This sequence comes from Magnolia officinalis, assembly GCA_021015155.1. Classification (NCBI taxonomy): domain Eukaryota; kingdom Viridiplantae; phylum Streptophyta; class Magnoliopsida; order Magnoliales; family Magnoliaceae; genus Magnolia; species Magnolia officinalis. Next base: position 33,739,790 of record JAJHSJ010000014.1, read on the forward strand.
ATAGGCTTTACGAGTGGTTGGTCATGCCTTTTGGTTTGACTAACGCTCCGAGTACGTTTATGAGGGTGATGACTCATGTGTTGAGACCCTTCATTGGGAAGTTCCTAGTGGTATATTTTGATAACATTCTTATTTATAGTACTACTAAGGAGCAACATTTCCACAACTTGAGTCACGTTTACATGGTCCTTAGAGCAAAGAAGTTATTTGCAAACCTGAAGAAGTGTACACTCATGTCAGATAGAGTCATCTTCTAAGGATTTGTCGTGTCGTCCGAGGGCACGTCTTCTTTTCTTTAATCTATTTGCTTCCCCTTTCAGGGTTTGCATTAATCCTTCTCTTCTAGGTTGCTCATAACATCCTCTAAGAAAATTCATTGTATAGACAATTCAACATGCTTATCTTCCAAAATATACCATTATTTAGCTTTGAAAATTACCTTGGAAACAAATTGAAAATAACAAGATATTCAACATATTGTGGTACTGAATTGCCAGATTCTCAGAAAGACTGTATATATATATATATATATATATATATATATATATAGAGAGAGAGAGAGAGAGAGAGAGAGAGAGAGAGAGAGAGAGAGAGAGAGAGAGAGAGAGAGAGAGAGAGAATGCTCACCTGCGCACCAGTTCTCACAAGAACTCATGAGCACTTTTTCACAACTCATCACATGTGATGTCGGCCTAAAATCTGAACCGTCCATGTGATGCAGCACCCCATGAAACCCCCAGTGCCCGACTTTCACTCTGATCCAAAACTTTGGTGGGCCATGGAAAAAGGAAACTGTTTCCTCCCTTGATTTGTCTCTCTTTTGCCATGGCCCACCAAAGTTTTGGATAAGGGTAAAAGTCTGGCCCTGAGGGTTTCATGGGGTGCTGCATCACATGGAGGGTTCAAATTTTGGGCCCACCTCACGTGTGATGAGTTGTGAAAAAGTTCTCATGAGAACTGGTTCGCAGGTGAGCACTCTCTCTCTCTCTCTCTCTCTTTTTATATATATATATATATATATATATATATATATAAAAACTAAGCACACACACTTAGCTTTATGCAAAGATTTGAAGCCTGAAATGGCAAATCTTGCAAAATTTTTTGAAATGTTCCTAGGGGTTAGAGATTTTTAAATTTTGCCTGGAATGGACAAATAGGTAGGTGAAAGTTTTCATATGCAAGTACACTTTGGCTTGCCTTGAGACATGTCTTTGCTAAAAAAAGCATTTTATTTATTTATTTTTTGTGATTCTGAAAATCACTTTTTAAAGCTTTAAGTGTGCTTGGTTTGCCACTTGCTCAATTTTAGATCCACCCCCCCCCCCCCCCCCCCCCCCCCCCCGTTTCCTAAAGTTGTATTTGCTTCTACAATCTCACTCATGAAATTGAAGATTTTTCTTTTGTTGGGTTTGTTAATTGCACACAAGTGTAGAGCCGTACACCTCCACTCATGTGCCATCATGGCACGTAGGTTTGAGATCAAATCCATCCACTGGCTGGTCTGACCATTTTCCCCTAAAAATAAGTCCACTCGGTAGGTGGGCCTCAATATTGGATACTGGATGGGTTAGATAACTTCAGCCAAATGTTTGAGAGCCATACATTTTTTTTTGGCAAACTGTGGCCCACCTGACCAGTGGATCAACCTAATTCTTGGGTTAGAGCATCAATATGTTGGTGCGTTTCTAATGGATGGATTGGATCTCAGACCTATGTGCCTTGGTGGCAAACATGTGGTGTGTGCATGAGCTGTATTGCAAACACTCGTGGGCTTATCAAATCTCATCTCTATAGAAGCTGGACGGACATGATTAATCATCCATGATGGAGCCCATCAATCTAGATCACTGAACCATGTGTTCCACTCATATGGAGTCCTATGTGTCAGCGAATTCTATGTTTGCAATGTGCATGGCCTCCAAAATTTCTAGGTTGTGATTGTATTCTATCCATGTACTGATGCACATGTGTATTTTTTATGCATCTAATGCTGCTGAATCATATTTCTATATTTTAGTTGCTAGTGTCCCTACTGTTTGATGTTGTATTATTTTGAGCTTTTGAATATCCGAGCTGTTAAGACTACTGAGAATATTTGCCCATTAGGACAATAGCCTTATGGTGGCTGCTGCCCAGTTTCAATGTCAAAATTGCTGCCATGTTTGTATATGTGGCCAAATGTTTTAATGGAAAATTTAGATCCTGAAAGCATCCTTTTTCAAATGTCTCTCTACGCATGAAAGCCAATGGTGACATCATTGTCATCCATATCCAAGCCTTATCCCAACTAATTGGGGTCAGCTACATGAATCCTTTTCCACCATTCCACTCTTTCAAGTGCCATAAGCCCCATAACCTCAGACCATAGGTCATCAAGTCATTTCTTTCTACCTCATGTCCATTTAGGCATTCCCCTTCCCCATCTCCTTTTAAGCATTTTAAAGTGATTATATTATAGGGAGCTCAAAAGCTTACAAAACTAACCAGGGAATGGAATGCAATTGGAACTGCAGGTTGCAATATTTGTGGTCGTGGCAATGGTATTACGGAGAAAACCTGATGCATTAACCAACCGACTTCCAGATCTGAAGGACAATCCTAAATATCAGGGACAAGATAAACTTCCCGTTATTGTCTGGGTGATTGCTCAGGTAAGGTTTGATAAGTTTATGCAGATTGTGGATTTAGCAAATGATAAAGAACAACCATTACTATACCAAATGATAAAGAGCAACCATTACTATATGCTCTCTCTCCATTACTATATGTTCTCTCGCCGTAGTTTGTGAATTTTCTTTTTTGCATGTATAGGCCTGCCAAGGAGACCTTGTTGTTGGGATGCATTCATGGGTGCAAAAGCTCTTGCCTATTGTTAGTGGCACATCAAGTTGTAATCCGCAGTCCAGGGACTTGATTTTGCAGCTGTTGGAAAGGTTTGGTCTCTTTGAAGGTTCGACCCAAAATCATCTTTTGTTCTCGTGAAATTGTCTTTTATATCTGAAAGCCATGTACAGGATTTTGTCAACCCCAAAAGCTCGCCCTATTTTGTTGAATGGGGCAGTCAGGAAGGGGGAGCGGCTGGTCCCACCTTTTGCACTTGAGCTGTTGATGCGAGCTACTTTCCCTGCACTGTCTTCTCGGGTTAAGGTTGGTTTGAAGACCATTCGTATTTGTCTTGGAAGGTGCCATTTAGATTGGTGTATCCATAATATTTAGGAATGTAGGTACTTTTTCTGAATGCAGCTTTTGTGTGCAGGCAACTGAAAGGTTTGAGAAAGTGTATCCCACCTTAAAAGAAGTGGCCCTTGCAGGTTCTCCGGGAACTAAAGCAATGAAACAAGTTTCGCAGCAGCTTTTGCCTCTTGCCGTCAAAGCAATGAGTGAAGGTTTGGTTTTTGTGTTTTGTATTTGCTAATCTATATAATATAAGATACTGTTGTATGGTTGGTGATTCTGGATCATCTATTTTGTGGGCCCTACCATGGATGACCCACGGTGGAAAAAAGTACAACAGACAAGCAAGTCTAGCTGTTAATTGTTCCCTTCAGATGGATGGCAAGAACTAAAAAAGTGTCAATGGCCCTGATTCAAAAGGCAAACATCTATCAATCAGATCATAGTATTATTTAAAGGTGCTTCTGTACCATGGTTATCCATAGTATGACCCCAGTTGGAGATCTTGATTTACCATGATTGATTCATTGCACAATTGGAGAGCTCAACTAGACGAAATTAACTGTATCGAGTGGCTGAGATGTGATTCTTTTTTGCAGAAAACCGTGAATTATCCAATGAAGCAGCTGGTATTTTCATCTGGTGTTTGGCTCAGAACATTGATTGTTACAAGCAGTGGGTGAGCAATTCTTATCATTGGCTTTCCAGTTTTGAACTTAAAGAATATCCAAATGCACAACTCTTCTAATGTTTGAACTTATGTGACTCTTATGGCTTTGATAACTGGAAATAGGAAAAGCTTCACTTGGAAAACTTAGAAGCAAGTGTTGTTGTTCTGCGAAAGCTGTCTGATGAGTGGAACGAACACTCGAAAAAACTTTCTTCCGTTGACACTTTAAGGGAGACTGTCAAGAGCTTCAAGATGAAGGTAAAATCTATTTCTACTTTATTTCTTCTTCAGAGGTCAGATGGTAAATAGAGAAAAAAAGGGGCCTTAAACGTATATGTTGGACATGGAACGTGCATTGGTGGAAGCCATAGCAAATTTGGGAAAGCTCAACATGAATGGGTTTTTCTGAGGCACATTCCTCACCCAATACATGTGGCAAATCTGTTTGGCAATTGGATCTATTGTATTGGCGGAGCACCCGTTGATAGGATGATCCTGTTTGGCTGTTGTTTGCCCCATTGTATGTGGGCCGTTGCTCAGTTCTTGGTCAATGCCAATGGGAAGTTGCATAATGTTTTTGTCTACGACTCTATGCTTTAATTTGTACCTTCAAAGAGATCTCCTGGTGGAAATGAAAATACACCATAATAAGAGATGGGTATAAAGGCACTTCCCAGTTGTGTTTACATGTCCCCAGCAGCAAATGAGAAGATAAAAGTAAGATAAAAGTAGTGTCCTTGCATAGCAAAAACCAATATTGTATGGGCCTTGATTGAGTGGGTGCAGAATGAGCAAGCATTGGAAGAAGAAGCAGATGCTGGTCGCCTAACCCTCATCAAGGATGTGGACAAATACTGCAAGGTGTTATTGGGAAGATTGACGCGTCGCTTCGGCTGCTGCACGGTGAGCGGGGTGTGTGTTCTTACACTTGCAATCACTTTGGGTGCTGTCCTTGTGTCCCCCAACATGGAGACTTGGGACTGGAAGAGGCTTCATGTGATGTTTGGCTTCCCACAATCCTTCTAAGCATATACCAACCACAAAGCAAACACACCCCCTGCATTTGGGAGGAACAAAGCAGGTGTGGGGGCGGCAGAATGAGTGTGTCAGAGAACTATGCATCTGGCTCTGTTGAAGTTTGGCAGAGAATGCATGGTGAGTACTTACTGATACTTTGTTTAATCAGAGGTGTTATACAGTGCTCGACTAAAAGGAAAATCTATTTTCTGTTCGGATTTTCAGTTTGTACCAGTGGGGCACATGCCACTGATCCAAGCTGTACAAGTGGGGCTTTAGGATCTTCCAAGGATTTTTAGCAGTCTGCATCTTATAAACAGTTTGGAGTGAGGGATGGTGGCCCCCACTTGTTTACAAATTGGAAACCTGAGCAAACTGTAGATAATCTCACGTTGAGATTTTGTAGAATGCCTCTTAATTTATTGAGAGATGTGGGGGAGTTCAAAACTCTGTTTTTATGATGAAGTAGCTAGTGGTGTAAGAGTGGTGAGTCAACTTAGTAGTCCCCCAGCCAAGACTGACCTGTTTTTCCTACTACCTTTTGTATTTTTGATGCTAAAGGTTGAGAATATTTCTCTTTTAAAGTTCTCATTTAGGTTTACGATGCAGTGTGGATATGACAATTAATAAATGCATTGACCCTCTAAAAACTTGATTCTTCACTTTGGTTTAGATGGATATAAAATGTCCAATTAGTGGACCCCCATTCATTTAATGAGCAATGAAGCTCTGAGATGATGCTGATTTTCAAGTCTATAGCTTTTGGATCCTCCACCTGTTTTTAGCGAATACAAAGATTCGTTCAGTGGTCTAGGAAAGCTTTCTACAGGTCGAATGTGTAGCAATGTTCAATTTTTGCAAATTTTTTTTCCCCAGCAGGTCTATCAGTTGGTGGGTCTAGATTGATTAACGGACATAGTTGCCAATCCTACTCTGTTCTGCATTTTTTTTGGAAGGCAAGGAAAATTTTATGGGAAAAAGTTCCATGAGATCGAGCTCTGTGGGCCTCACAGTGATGCAGTTAGATATCCACACTGTGCATTTGGTGGGCCACCTCAAGGTTATGGGATGTCCCAAAAATCAGCCGTATCTAAAACTCCGCTGCAATCCAAAACCATGTGAAGTCATGCGGATAACATCTAAAAGCACTTGGTGGGGCCGACTTTAGTTTTGGAATGGCCTGAAATTTGGTGTGAATCCTCATCCAAGTGGGATGCACAATGGATGGGTTAGAAGTCTGAATCACATCTCCGTGGGCCTGTAAACAATTAGCAAGGTTTCAGTTTGTCTATGGTGTGGTTCACCAAGGGATGGATTGGTCTGATTTTTAGGCCCATGACCCACAACGGAAGAACGCATCAAATTGATGGTATGGATGATCGGCTCACATTACAGTGGGAGGCCCACAAAGATCAAACTAAAGAGAGAAGAAACTGAGATGCCTACACCAGGAAAAAGGAAGGGAAAGCTCACACCTCAGGCTAGGGACACCCAAAGCCCGTACCCTAGACCAGAGAGAAGCAAGCCTACAACCCAGGTTATGGAGATTATTAATTTTGAGGCGTTTCAAATGCAGTTGGCGAGGCTTTCATTTTACATGGTTTGGGTGTGAGTGTAAACAAAGTGTATGATCCTTGACCTGTGGATATGGGATCGACGGTACTCTCATAGCATTGTCAAGTCCTTTTCTAGCCCTAACATTTAGAGGCTTATAAACATCTGTACGTTGGAGAAGATCATTGGTTCTCTCTACCTTCCTTTTTAGTAAGGGTACCCTTGCCTTGTATACAGAGGCTTCACATGCACAGGTAGAGAGACTCGAACTTGAGGTCCCCTCTTGTATCAAATTTCAAAGCCTTTCTACATTAGCATGACTGATATAGGTGTGAAAGTCAGTAAGGAATCATCATTCTCTCTTGGTCTTTTTTTCTGCAATCAACAACTAGGGTGTTAACGTGAGTAATATTATTAAAAGCCAAACAGATTGACAAATAAAGGAAATAAGATAGAAAATAACATCGACCATACATTTACACACACCACACACGGGTGCACGCACTCACACCACGGTGGATTTTCACTACAATGGGTACTCAAATCCATGACCTTGTGTTGAAACTCTTGTGAGTCTACCTTGAGGCACGAGTAAGGACCCAACCATAAATTTATATATTACAAGCAGTTTTACGTAAGTATATATTGAATAAAAAAATAGAAGAATATCCCAATTTTAGAAGTCATAAGATTAGAACTAGTCTTTCCTCTTGTCATCATAGGTAATGCTCATCTTCAATTTGGTTTCCTGACTTTCTGAACTACTAAAAAGAAAAAGAATTGCACACATGAATAGTTGCCCTCGAGTCTAGGCATCAAGAGTTACTAGGCAAGACGCAGATTTGTTTTATAGAAATGATTGAGCTTCTTGCAATAGAAACAGGGTTCATTTTGCTTTCTGGTCAATTTTATTGCCCCTTTTCTTTGCCCCCCCCTCTCTCTCTCTCTATATATATATATAGAGAGAGAGATATGCTCGAATGGTCCATGATCTAAAATTCTGGTGGGCCATAGAAAGGAGAAATGCAAATCAAGGGAGGAAAATGTTTTCATTTTTCATGGCCCACCAGAGTTTTGGATCAAAGTAAAAATTGGGCCCGAGGCGTTTCATTAGGTGCTGCTTCATGTGGACCGTCAGATTTTGGAGTCAAACAATGAATGATGAGTTCTACCGTCTTTTCTTCACGCTCCCAAACATTACTTTCCAAAACTAAACCATTTTGTAAGGACGTACTATTTGCGACGAAAATAGCCTTGCATTCACGGTGGCAACGTGATATCCACGGTGCTACCATGGAACTCTATCTTGTCCACGGCGGCACCGTCCAGTAGCAGAAAAAGGGTTAAAGGCTGTAGCTAAAGATCTACAACTACGGATTATAACCATAGCCATTAGTAGCGTAGCCATTACATTAGATTTGTAGCCATTAGTTCTATGGCTACAGATATAATCCGTAGCAATTTCTTCTGTAGCGAAAATTGCATACAACTACGGATAATTGAGCGAGCCTAACGTGAAATTGAACGAGCCTAACATGAAATTGAGTGAGATTCAAATGAAATTGAACGAGCCTAACATGAAATTGAGTGAGATTCAAATGAAATTGAACGAGCCTAACATGAAATTGAGTGAGATTCAAATGAAATTGAAGGCTAACATGAAATCGAACGAGCCTAACATTAAATCGAGCGAGTGTAACATGAAATTCAACAAGCCTCAAAGGAAATTAAGTGAGGTAAACATGAAATTCAACGAGCCTCAAAGGATATTGAGCGTGGCTAATATGAAATTCAACGAGCCTCAAGGGAAATTGAGCGAGACAAACATGAAATTCACCAAGGCTAACATGAAATTGAGTAAGGAAAACATGAAATTCAACGAGCCTCAAAGGAAATTGAGCGAGGCAAACATGAAAGTCAACGAGCCTCAAGGGAAATTGAGCGAGGCAAACATGAAATTGAGTAAGGCTAGCTTGAAATTGAGCAAGGCAAACATGAAATTCAACGAGCCACAAAGGAGATTAAGCGAGGCAAACATGAAATTCAACGAGCCTAAAGAAAATTGAGTGAGGCTAACATAAAATTCAATGGGCCTCAAGGAAAATTGAGCGTGGCAAACATGAAATTGAGCGAGGCTAACATGAAATTCAACGAGACTCAAAGGAAATTGAGCAAGGCAAACATAAAATTCAACGAGCCTCAAGGAAAATTGAGCGAGGCAAACATGAAATTAGCGAGACTAACATGAAATTGAGCGAGGCAAACATGAAATTCAATGAGCCTCAAAGGAAATTGATTGAGGCTAACATGAAATTCAATGATCCTCAAGGGAAATTGAGTGAGGCAATCATGAAATTGAACGAGGCAAACATGAAATTCAACGAGCCTCAAAGGAAATTGAGCGAGGCAAACATAAAATTTAGTGAGACTAAGATGAAGTTGAGCGAGGCAAACATGAAATTGAGCGACGCTAACTTGAAATTAAACGAGCCTAACTTAAATTGAGTGAGCTTCAAATGACATTGAACGAGCCTAAAATGAAATTGAGCGAGGCTAACTTGAAATTGAGCGAGGCAAACATGAAATTAAGCGAGCTTCAAATGAAATTGAGCGAGCTTCAAATGAAATTGAACGAGGCTAACATAAAATTGAGCAAAGCTACCTTGAAATTGAGCGCAAATATGAAATTGAGCGAGCTTCAAATGAAATCGAATGAGCCTAACATGAAATTGAGCAGCGCTAACTTGAAATAGAACGAGCCTAACTTGAAATTGAGCGAGCTTCAAATAACATTGAACGAGTTTAGAATGAAATGAGCGATGCTAACTTGAAATTGAGTGAGGCAAACATGAAATTGAGTGAGTTTCAAATGACATTAAACGATCCTAACATGAAATTGAGCGAGGTAAACATGAAATTGAGTGAGCTTCAAATGAAATTGAACGAGCCTAACATGAAATTGAGTGAGGCAAACATGAAATTGAGCGAGCTTTGAATGAAATTAAACGAGCCTAACATGATATTGAGGAGCTCGTTGAATTTCATGTTAGGCTCGTTGAATTTCATGTTGGCCTGGCTCAATTTCAAGTTAGGCTCGTTCAATTTCATGTTAGGCTCGTTCAATTTCCTTTGAAGCTCGCTCAATTTCATGTTAGCCTCGCTCAATTTCATGTTTGCCTCGATCAATTTCTTGTTGGTCTCGCTAAATTTCATGTTTGCTTTACTCAATTTCCCTTGAGGCTCGTTGAAGTTCATGTTTGCCTCGCTCAATTTCTTTGAGGCTCGTTGAATTTCATGTTAGCCTCGCTCAATTTCATGTTAGCCTCGTTGAATTTCATGTTTGCCTCGCTCAATTCCCCTCGAGGCTCTTTGAATTTCATGTTTACCTCGCTCAATTTCCTTTGAGGCTCGTTGAATTTCATGTTTGCCTCACTCAATTCATGTTAACCTCACTGAATTTCATGTTTGCCTTGCTCAATTTCCCTTGAGGCTCATTGAATTTCATGTTAGCCTCGCTCAATTTCCTTTGAGGCTCGTTAAATTTCATTTTTGCCCCGCTGAATTTCATGTTAGCCTCGCTGAATTTCATGTTTTCCTCACTCAATTTCCCTTGAGGCTCATTGAATTTCATGTTTGCCTCATTCAATTTCATGTTACCCGCGCTCAACTTCCCTTGAGGCTCATTGAATTTCATGTTAGCCTCATTCAATTTCCTTTAAGGCTCGTTGAATTTCATGTTTGCCTCACTTAATTTCCTTTCAGGCTTGTTGAATTCATGTTAGGCTCGCTCGATTTCATGTTAGGCTCATTGAATTTCATGTTAGGCTCGTTCGATTTCATTTGAAGCTCACTCAATTTCATGTTAGGCTTGTTTAATTTCACGTTAGGCTCGCTCAATTATTCGCAGTTATATGCACTTTTCGCTACAAAGCAATGGCTACTGATTAGATTTGTAGTCATAGAACTAATGGCTACGAATCTAATGAAGCAATGGCTACGCTACCAATGGCTACTGTTATAATTCGTAGCAATAGGTGTTTAGCTACGGCCTTTGGTCCTTTATCTGGTATTGGATGGTGCCACCGTGGACAAGACAGAGTTCCACGGTGGCACCGTGGATGCAAGGGTATTTTCGTACACAAATAGTGCGTCCGTACAGAATGGTTTAGCTTTGGAAAGTAAAGTTTGGGAGCGTTTAGAAAAGATGGTGGGTAAAAGGTGGGATTCACAGTTGGAAAAAACCCCTAAGCATTCAGTTATACGAGTCATGCTCACTTGTGCACCTACGCATGTGCGCACCTTTGTACACGTGTCATGGGCATCTAATCTGAATCGTCCATGTGATGCGTAATCCCATGAAACTCCAAGGGACAAATTTTCACCTAGATCTAAAATTCTGGTGGGCCATAGCAAAGAGAAATGCAAATCAAGGAGGAAAATGTTTTCATTTTTCATGGCCCACCAGAGTTTTGGATCAAAGTAAAAATTGGGCCCAGGGTGTTTCATGAGGAACTGCTTCACGTGGACCGTTCAGATTTTGGATTCAAATCACGTATGATGAGTTCTCAAAAAAGTTCGGACGTGCAAACTGGTGCGCAATTGAGCATTCAGCTATATGAGTCATGCTCACCTGTGCACCTATGCACGTTCGTACCTTTTCACACTTGTCATGGGCGTCTAATCTGAATGGTCCATGTGATGCGGAATCCCATGAAACTCCAAGGGACAAATTTTCACCCTGATCTAAATATTTATGCCACTGATCATTATCTAAAATCTTTATGCCACCGATCCATCAAAAGATATTTGTGCTCTGGTTTCTATTCCCCATCGTATACAAACTAATAATAATTTCACATAACCACACATGCATCATATATTCTATTACACAATAGAATCCATGCAATGGTTTCTGTCCCCGTCCCATACATAAATTGTGAAATTGTATATAAATAGTTCAGGATATCGCTCGAACCTATTAACTGTTAAATGCATCTAAATTGTTATATGTGGTAAACAAATAATGCAATAATCAAAACTAAACCAAATGTTAGAGTTGTATGGTGTAAATCTTAAAAGATGATCTCCTAGATTAAGTGATTTTTGATGCATCTAAACCATTAGATGTCTCCAAAATGTCAATATTATGCTACAGTTAAAGTTTCAGCTTAAACGACCTAAAAAGCAATTGATATCCAGTGTGATCTTGATTAATAGATTGGACCAGTCCAGATATGACCATCAAACATAAGATATGTTTCATCTATTATTTTTATCATGCTATAAAACATATATATGAAATTCGGAACCTGAGTACGGTGACCTTGATTCTGAGTTACACAGTGTGAACTAATTTTTGATACATTAATTCATCACATTCATACTTAATTTATCATACATCTAAATCAAACAATAATTAAATCATCCAAATCATAATAATTAACCTTAAATTTTAAAATAAACTTTATAAATCCAAATTCCATTACCTCTACCACTACTAATCACTCACATAACTCTCTACTTTAAGATTGTTAAAGTTCTCAAATAAAAATAAAATAAACTAAACTTTATAATATAATGAAAGTAGGCATTCAAGTATTTATTATCCATTGCTCCTCGCTCATCTTGAAAACTTGTACGAGTTACCAAATTGGGTGACCTAAAATGCTAGTGAGATCATATCCACCACAAGTTTGAAATAGACTCAATGATAATAAGGAAAACATGATTCAACACATAACGAGATATAATGGTAGGATTCATAAATTAATTATAATGTAATAAGTATAATGCTATGCCGCATGAATCGTGCAAGATATATATTTAAGGAAATCCCCGCTCGATAATCTCATCGAAATATGCAAAATTCATCATCGAGATATACCTAGGGAACCTTGTTCGATAATCTCATTGAAAATTATCATTGCCATTTAGGTTAAGAGAACCCTTGCTCGATAATCCCACCGCAAATCATCCTTGATGTGCTCTTAAGGGAATCATTGCTCGATAATCCCACCATAAATCATCTTTGCTATATAGAGAAGGAAAACCTTGCTTGATAATCTCATCGCAAATCCTTACATGTAGACAAGAAAACTCGATAATCTCAATGAAACAAATCAACCTTGCTATGTAGATAAGAGAACCCTTTCTAGATAATCCCATCAAAATAAATTATCCTTGCCATGTAGATCGGGGAACCTTGCTCGATATTCCCACGGATGCAAATAAATAAAATTTAATTTATTATGTGATGAGATAAGCAATTCAATTTTTAAGTATTCCATGATTTCAATATAATTTAAGCAATGCAAGTACTGCAAGAAATTAGGTTTTAAGCACTCGCAATCATGATGCATGTCGACTTAAATATAATTTTCAATTGGAATCAATAATTCAATGAAGAGTACACCTGTTAAAAAGCATTTGTAATTCAAAAAATTACATAAGATTCGGGTGCACAGGATAATTTTAAGAAAATACCACCGAACAAATCAGGAATTAAAAGAGATAAAGCAAGGGCTATCATAAATGGAACACAACATAAGAACACAATTCAGTAAACATAATAGAGGGAAACGCCCCTGGGTTAAAATGAAAGAAAATGGGCTATTACAAAGCAAAAAGGACTGGAACCAAAGTGAAAAAGTGAGACCCAAGCCCAAAAGGTTAAGCCCCAAACAATAAGAAATTATTTAAGAACTCGTGACAACGTGATTCGAAAGTGGAGAAGATCCCTTATTAGGGATTGTGAAATGCATAGTATAGAAGGAAGAACTACGTAACTTGAATTGCAAGAAAAACATAGGATGGTTTCGAAAGGGAATAATTCAAACTGAAGTGGCAAATCATTCACATTCCGCTATTATCGACTCGAATCTGACTCAGATTGGCTCGAACCAGATAGACTTAGTGAGTCGATTCAACTTGTCAACTCAGTGGGTCGACTCGAGCTCTCTCTCTGTCTCTCAGTTTCTTTCTCTCTTCTTCTTTCTAGTCACATCAAGGCAAGGGATGCTAGACTCAGTTGAACGTTGGACTCAGGCAACTTAGTGAGTCAGCGACTCGTTCTCTCTCTGTTTGAATTGTTGTGATCTTTCTCTATTGAGAGAAGGTTTTCATAAATTCTCATCTCTATAGAGGGTTCCGGAAACCCATTTGAAGGAGGACTCGGCGGTAAGTTCATGGACGAGAATTCCCGCATCACATTTTGGTGCAACACTGTCTCTGGGGGTCCGCTTAGGATTTGAATCTGCTACATTTTTGGGATCGTGTCCTAACATGATATGGCGAATGGATGGACTATATGAATTTCTCACAAATATCACGGTCGGCCTTGGATAGTTTCAACCATAGATGTTCAATCACCACAGTTCCCTATGGTGGGCCCAACGAGATTTGCATCTGTGATGTAGAGTAGATTGCGGACAGTTTCATGGCCAAGATGGATTAGAAAAGGCTCGGTTGACGACAGAAGTGATCCAGATCGTCAGACCTTAGATCGGGCATATCTTGCAATCCAGAATGAGTCATCAGGCGTAAAATATATGATTTTGGGGTAGAACAAGCTACTTTAGCCACCCAACCCTACTACACCAGGTTACACAAGCCGGATTTATGAAATACTCCCTGGATCAACGGTTGTTTCCCTATTTTAATTCCGTTTTTACTATAAATAGTAAGTTTTAGTTTGATTATAACTCTTCATCCGTTGGGCTTTAGGAGTTGCGCCCAACGTGAAAAGATCTTAGAATAATTAGGAGAACAGCTTGGTGAAGCCAAATAGGACACTTAGTATTTTTGGCCGAAAACCTTGCGCACTAGTAGACATCATGACCATCTATAAATAGTAAGTTTACTATTTATAGTAAGTTGCGATTTCTAGGAGTTTTAGTTGTAGTTTGCTTCAGATTTCTCTCCCATTATTTGGTACCCCAATTTAAAGGGTTGTGAACTCGTTTATTTCATTCATCAATTAATTTCAAATTTTATAGAATTTATTTTCTACTTTGCTTGCTTTCTTTCTCGTGGATTCGAGAAGCCTCTGTGAGGAGTCTAGAGAAGTTCTATGGATTTGGAACAGTTGTTCCCCCCGAGGAAGATGGTGCTCGACTTAACATCCTTCCCTGCGTCAATCTGCCTCATTTCTAGGCACGACCCAGAAATGGGCTGGAAAAATGGAAGGATAGTGTAGTTATATAGCAAGGTGGGCCCTTGTAATTTTCAATGGCTATTTATTATGCTGGGCCCCGCTGGAATTTGGATATATTGCAACATTGGCCCCTTTGAAATTTTCAACGTTGGGCATTTAATCTCACAGTCTCTAAAGTGAGGTCACTGGATGGATGGCAGGATGAACCCCATACATCATGGGGGCTCTAGGTGTTGGCGCTCGGTTTGTTTCCTATACCATGTAATGTGCATGGGCATGCTAGAATCAATATAGCGGTATGATCCAAACCGATCAACTTTGACCCGAAGCACCAAAATAAATAGATACGATTCAATATAAATTTATACGATAAGATTCTGAGAAGATTATTGATTACTTAGCCACTTGTAGAATTTTATAATAATCATGCTGTAATTGAAGGGTGGGGTTCTTCCTCCTATGATGGATTGCTTTGTGCCTTCTACAAGAAAGGACTTTTTAAAATACTAGTGTAATTAAACAAAAGGAAAAACTTACAATCGGTCACTAGAGTGACTGCAAGAATGTGGCTCTTAAAAGTATTGTGTGATATTGGATAAATGACAAATACAGTGTATGAGAGTAGATAATTTAGATTACAACTAAAAGATTAGAGCTAAGAAATGTCGTTACTCCTAGGATAACCTGAGATAAAAGATAGATTCATTTGATATTGGATTTGTAGATAATTTGTTGTTGTGTTTTTTTCCTGTGGATTTCCACCGCTATTTATAGATTTCTCCTGCAGCTTGTTCTTCTAGATGCTTCTTCCATTACTGCAATAGTTACAATAGTCGAGAAGCCTTTCTCTAGATCCTTTTTTTTGTTATGCTTTTCTTTTGTGATTGTTCCTCTTATTATGTTAGTCAAGTTATATTCCGTTTCTCGGTCATCTTCTGTATCTTGAACTGCTCGACCGCGTTTCTCTCTTAGCTCATTAAATTTTGAATAATTTGGCCACATTACTTCATCGGCTATCCAATGGCGTATAAAATTGGACTTACGCCAGTTATGATTCTGTAAAAAGTGCTCTAAGTATTTTAAAGATACTTTCGTCCACCTCCTATTTCTCATGCAATGCCACATGTCGCACTCCTATTGGCTATTTCTAGAATGGCCATAAATAGGGTACAACATTTCCCCTCACATCGCTTCACTTTAAGGAAAAAGGTGAAAACAACGTTATTTCGTTACCTAATGCAATTAATACAATTGGCCATTGTTCCACGTGTTGTTTCCCCATTGATTCTACCTAAGGCTGTACCAAAAGATATCCTTTGTGTAACGTCTCAGAAAAATTCGTACAAAGACCCGAGTACCACCTCAGGCAGAAATCACTCAGGACCAAATCCTTTAGAAATTAGACGAAATTAACTAAGTGTTAAACTAGATTAGCTGTAAAATTTGCTTGAACCACTTTAAATATGAACTGCATGACCCAAAACTTATAGAATTATCGACGTTACATTACCCTATAATCTAGGATCAATCTCATTACCCAATTGCTCTCAA
Source organism: Magnolia officinalis (assembly GCA_021015155.1). Classification (NCBI taxonomy): domain Eukaryota; kingdom Viridiplantae; phylum Streptophyta; class Magnoliopsida; order Magnoliales; family Magnoliaceae; genus Magnolia; species Magnolia officinalis. The sequence goes on from JAJHSJ010000014.1 coordinate 33,755,911, forward strand.
GAGCATCACGAAACTCCGTATCGGACCTGGACAGCACGTCGAAAGTCCGATTACTGCAAAACTAAATGATTATGACCGTCTTACTGGGATTGACAACCATCTCGACAATCAAGTCCTAATTGTGTTCAGAAATGCACAACTCGAGCCCAGAAAATAGTGTGTGAGGAATGTGAATATCTTTCGAAAAAAAATCCAAACTTAAGTAAACTGAGATGTGTCTCTTGCGGGCTAAATATAAGGATTCAGACTGTCAGAATCTGACCCAAATGACCCAAATACACCCTCCGATCAGGAGAAGTTTTCCACACATGTCAGTGCACTTGTGGCCCTGATTGAGTACTGGTGACCGTTGAACTGAAACTGGTCCACCATGGTTGATCTGTAAATCCGATCGGAACGAAAACTTAACTCGACCTAGATCCAATGCCAGAGAGCTTAAGTCCAACCGCACGCAGAAAAGGGGCCTCCAGAAGTGCTCCGTTGGATCAAAACAACCCCCATTTGGCTGTAACCTATGTATACCATGGCCCTGGGGCCATTTCGGTCAGTTTTGGGCCTATATAACGGCCTTAAACCCTCTCTCTCCCTTCACATACGATTTTTCAAACCCTAGAGAGAGAAGAGAGAAAAGAGAAGGAAAAAAAGAGAAAGAGAGGGAGAGTGTGGGAGATTGTTCTCGGGACTCAATCTCGCTGTTCCACGTGCTTATCCACCATTCCTGTATCGTTATTCGGGCGATTCCGATCCCGCTCTTAGGTAAGAAAACCTAACCCTAACCTGTTTTAGGGTTTCAGATAGTGTAAGTGATGAAATAGCTAACCTAATTCACGCTATAGGTTGCCATTCTACCGTTGACAAAGACTTAGTGTCTAAACTGAATTCGTTACGCGTTTACCGACGAAAGGTGCGGACTATAAACGTATAGGTTATGGTTTTTAAGGCTTTCAATGTCGGTTAATAATTTATTACTGACGTGGGTGTCATTTCACATGCCAAATGCATTGTTTGTTTCGTGATACAGATATACATGAACTATGTTGAATATATTGTATTCCAGGTGTTGGTAGAAATGATCGTATACGTATGGAGTTTGAAATTGTGTTTGCTATGATAAATTACCGCGAATATATGCTAGTTGTATGTGTAACAACTCCTTGGCGAAAGGATTCGCCCTAATACATGTTAGGCCAACATACGTCGTGTATGTTATAATGTGTAGCCTAGGTGTTTGTGAAAATGTCTGAATGAGTATAGAATTTGTATTCGTGCTCGCCATGACTAAATGTCGTGGGTATATAATTGAGCTATCGGCCTACGCCGGGGCGATGAGTCCACCTGTAGTGACCAGTGAGCAACATAAGCTCGTAAGTCGAATACGGTGGTATGAGACGTTGTATTCGAGCTGTCGGCCTACACTGATTAGGTGACGAGCCTTTTGTAGTGACCTCGAGCATACTCTGAGACTGCGATGAGCCTTTCCGTAGTAATTAGAGTATAAACTAGGCTTGCACTGATCTGGTAACGAGCCCTTTGCAGTGACCTAGAACCGCAACTTCATATGAGATTTACTAAGACTGACGACCCTAGAATGGATCATTGTTTGGGTATTGATATAAGGGAGGTACCTTAGTTTCCCAATCCCGCTGTATGAAAAGGACTAATAAGAACTTGGTAATCATGCTCATGCACCGTACTGCATGTGCCGTTTGACATTGAGTAGAGAGCACTGAGGAAGTGACTGACATGCGCTACCGTTAGATGAAGATCGCAGAGGGAGTGCAGGCGAGGGCATGCATCATTTATACATACCATTCCTGCATTAATCAGAGTACTTAGGGATGTTTGATTGTATTGTTTTATCATTACTGCTTGGCTGAATTGATAACATGTTAACCTTTGCTTTATTGTTCCACTGAGTTGATCACTCACTCCCACATTCTGGGACAGTGTTTTAAACACCAACCAGACTCTATCTTAGTTGAGATGGAGACCCGACTGATGAGGCAGAGCCAAACTTCGCAGACGATGAGGATGCTTTCTCATATATGCAGTATTCAGGTGGGTTTATATAGACCATTCTGATCGACGGGGCTTCAGGGTTATACTTATAGTGGACTATCACATTTTTTTTGATATTTTGTATTTTGAAACAATACTTGTAATTATTGACTTGGCAACACATGCATACTTTGGGGACCTATACTGGTTTATAAAGTTATACATATTCATTTCAGTCTTCAGCTTGCGTATTACAACTATCCCTGGATTATGTTTTGCTGATTTGGCTTAATCTCATTCATATTTTATGTACTAATACAGACAACATATATTCATCATTAAATATGTTGCATAAGTGATGTGTTGGAACTCGGGAGTTGGGTTTCTACTCGATCCCCGATTTTCAGGGCGTTACACTTTATTTCTTCCCTCTAGGTTGTCCATGTGACACGTCACATAAAATCGTATGTACGAGGAGTCATGATTACCCTTTTATTAATGCGCACGTATCGCGGCCGATATATAAACACAACTTTAAGGTGGTGCTTATCTTTCTTCTCCCTTTGCTTTTTCTCTCTTGTATCGAAACTCCATTTCCAGTCTTCTTTCTTTTAAGTATCATAAATGCATCTTCTTCCTCTTCCGTTCTACCCTTCCACCAAGAATCATTCATCAAAGATCTGGATGTTTTGTCTTCAAGAGTAGTTTTGACCTTCTTTTCAATACTCCAATCGAACTGAACAAGGCATTGTTGAAATTTGGTCTAGCCTTCCACCCTACAGTTACTCACGAACAGCTTTGTGTGATCGAACCATGTTTTTCAAAGTCCCTTGATGAAGTTCTACTTGTGTAATCTGACCATTTCTTGGATCCTTTCATTGCTTTTAAGTCTCCGAGATCATGATCGAAATTAATGAATGGTTGGGTAGAATGGTTTACTCGTGTTGAAGCATAGCATGGTGACACATGGAGGCATGGTAGAATCTATGAATGCATCAAACTCTTATTACACAAATATCCAGCCAATACCTTCATCCTTGTAGTAGTTTTAACTTTTTGGAGTAGGTCGACCAATATATTCCATTTTGGATGCAACCCCATGGGTCTAACAATCATGGATGTATGTACCTTCACCCACCTTTTGCCCTTAGGTGAGCCTATTTATCCGGACTTTGCTTTAGAGAATCAACATCCCTTCACCCCCTTGGACAAGACTAGTAAGGCGTGTTCCAATTTCATGTCTCTACAATGCAAATCTCAGGATGAAGTCGATGAGCAAGAACACACAACTTTTATTTTGATGTGGATTTGCTGATTTCTACTATGTGTGGATGCCCTTCAAATTACCAAGGAATACATCCATCTGGTCGAGGCACTTGCTCAAGGATGCCTGCTTGCACTCGATCCGTTCGTGCTTAACCACCTTTATCGCAACATGTTTGAAGCAACCACGAAGGGTTTTTACCACTTTAGTGGGTCTATCTGGCTTGTCCAAATATTGTTCTATGAATATTTTGAAGCAAAATTCATCAAATATGTTCCAACAGATGTGAAATTCACTTTGGCCATCACAATATCCTCTACCCCAAAATCAATTATTCCTTCATTGAATGTATGAGTTTCTTTACTTTTTTTTTAAAACCCTTGATAAGTCCAACCATTCCTTCTATCCATTTAAAGATAAAGAATTTGGCCTGACTTGATTCACTGAAGACTACGGGCTAATTGATACTGAGATGGCAAGCCTCAGAGATGCGGCTTAAAAAAGTTATTTAATTTGTAGAGGCTTACCATATGACAATACAATAGATACGAGTGTTAATGCCAAGGCCAACATCGAACAATACTGCCCTAATATTCTTGCTCATCAATTTGGTTTGGCCCAAGGAATTCCCTTTCTATTTATTTACCAAACTTGCAATCAACCTCCAATTCATCGATCAGTTGTGGACTCGGTCATCACCTTTTAGACTCTCCATGAATTATTTAATTATGTAAGCTCTTCTTTCATGCTTCCCTTCTTTACTAACTATCCTTAACAGCTAGAGTCATTTCACCCCTAGTGGAAAAACTATTATGGGACTTTGATTAATGGGTCTCATGAGTTGATCATCGACTGACTTTCTCCTTCATCCCAAGTGGAGAAACCTATGGCCGAGAAGAAGAAGATGACTAAAGAAGGTACCAAAAAATTGACCGCACCTCAGTTGGCCATGTCTCTTATCTAGAGAAAGACACGATCAAGGAAGATGACTTCGATTGCATCGACCGTCCCATCCCAAATACCAATATAGACATTCGAACCTAATTTCATGTTAATAAGAATAGTTGAGCCAGCTCAACCTGAACTAAAGTGTCAGAAGACCATAGTTGCATGTCCAACTAAGGTTGTCTAACAACTGCTTTGATCTCAGCACCTACAACTCCAAATATTTTGAGGATCTCTATGCTCGGGCCTCTCTCAGATCATCGTCCTACATTTCTAGTAACTTTTGGTTGATCTACTCCAGGTATTTCTTCTTCGGCCAAAGCTATCACAACCTTTGAAAAATATTACAAAACCAAATTCTGGTTGGGTATTCCACCATTAAAATATTTGTAACATCACGAATTTTTGCCAACCTGGAATTAGACGTCCTTAGGCAATGGGTCGCTCCTAACACCTTATTAACTTGTCAGAACTCAATCCCACAGTCTAAAACCGCTTTTGAACCCATTTCCTTCACAAATCCCACCCTTCACCACCTTGTTCTTTCAATTTTCTAAGTACTTTCACCCTAGACACTATCTTAAACTAACTAAGTATTATAACTTGGATCACTTTATATACAAACTACAAAGGCCCAGGTACCACCTCAGACAGAAATCATACAGGACTAAATCCTTTAGAAATTAGGCGAGAATTAGCTAGTGTTAAACTAGAGTACCTGTGAAATTAGCACAAATTACTTTAAATACGATCTGCAAGACCCAAAACTTGTAGAATCATTGACGCTAGGTTACCCTAAAATCTAGGATCAATCTCATTACCCGGTTGCTCTCGGGAGCATCTCGAAACTCCGTATCAGATCTGGACCGCACGTCAGAAGTCCGATTAACACGAAGTTAAGGAATTAGGACCACCTTGCTGGGCTTGACAACCATCTCGGAAATTAAATCCAGATAGTGTTCCAGCGCTATTCGCTTGAGCTCGGAGCGGGGAGTATGAAAAATGTGAAAATAATTCTAAATTAAATTTAAAATAAATAAATCTGGCACATGTCGCTTGCGGATCAGTATTAAGTAACCAGACCGTCAGAATCAGACCAAATTACACATTCGGATCAGGGATATTTCTCCAAACATATCTATGTACTCAGAATCTCCGATTGAGATCCACTGACCGTTGAACTGAAACTGGTCCGCCATTTGCGATCTGGAATCCCGATTGAAACGAAAACTTAACTAAACGTAGATCCAGTGTTAGTGAGTTTAAGTCCGACCTTTGGCTCAAGGGGGCCCACCAGAAGTCCTCCGTTGAGCTGAAACAGGTCCACTTTGGATATAACCTAAGTATACCTTAACCTGAAGTTAATTTGGTGAGTTTTTAGGCTATATAAGGACCTTAAAACCCTCTCTCATTCAGCCATACGAATTTGAGAAAACCCTAGGAGAGAAAGAGAGAAAAGAGAGAGAAAGTATGAGAGAAGTGGGAGCATCTCCCTGCCATGCTTTCCTGCCGCTACACGAGCTTAACCACTTCCTTCTAATCACTTTTCCGGCGATTCCGACGTCATTTCTAGGTAAGAAACCCTAACTCTAAACTGATTTGGGGTTTTAATAGTTGTAGGTTATGAAATAGCTAACCTATTTCGTTCTATAGGTGGCCAAACTGCCGTATACGAAGGCTTAGCAAATCTATCGACTCCGTTACGATTCTACGACAAAAGGTGCAGACTTTAGGTGTATAGGTTATGGTTTTCAATGCTTTTAATGTCAGATAATGATAGATTCATGATCTGCATGCAATTGCACATGTACAAAGTGCTGTCTGTTTTCCGTTTTGATTAAAGACGAAGAATATGGAATTTTGCATATTCTAGGTATTTGTAGAAAGTACCGTATACGTATAAATTTTGGAAATGTGTTTGCCATGATTATTTGCTGTATGAATATATTATATATGGATAAATTACTTATTTGGGGAAAGGGCTCGCCCTAATACATGTTTTGCTAATATACACTATGTATGTTGAAATAGTGTATTCTAAGTGTTTGTGAAAATGCTTGTGAGAGTAAGTGCTTGGATGATGGTGCCTTCGGTAGGTGTTGAGATGGGATTTTCAACTACCTTAGGAACGTATATGATTTCCTCTATGATGGGATTCGCCCTAATACACTTTTTGGCCAACATAGCTTATGTAGGCTAATGAGTGTAGTCTAAGTGTTTGTTGAAATGATTAAATAAATATGGATTTATGATTTTTGCCTGCCATATGTATTGAATGTAAGAACATGATTGATGTGTATGCGACAACTCCTTGTTATAAGGATTTGTCCTATTCTATATTGAAATCAACATACGTCATGTATGTTGGAGTGGTGTAGTTTAAGTGTTTGCTAAAATACCTGTGTGAGAAATTGTGTGACGAACTAAGTTTACTAGGGTGTTGAGATAGGATTCTCAACTACCTTAGAGATGTATATGATTTCCTCCATGTTGTTTGTTTGGTTTAACCGCTTACTTGTGAAATATCTGTGTTTGTATTTCCTGTTTATATTGTGCTTTATAACATGCTTTATAACATGCTTGAATTACTTTTAAGTGTTTGCTAAAATGCCTGTGCGAGAAATTGTGTGACGAACTAAGTTTAATAGGGTGTTGAGATAGGATTCTCAACTACCTTAGAGATGTATATGATTTCCTCCATGTTGTTTGTTTAGTTTAACCACTTACTTGTGAAATATATGTGTCTGTATTTCCTGTTTATATTGTGCTTTATAACATGCTTTATAACATGCTTGAATTACTTTATATATTCTGCTTTACTCTATATGCTTCAGAATAAGGATTGATTGTGTTTGGGGCTATGATTATAGTCCAGGCAATCGGTAACGGGATTGAATTCGCGACTGTGATTCATTCGCCATATGAGATGTGTTCGACGAACCCGGGTCGTACTTCGGTTGGTGATAGTGGTTGGCCGCACGAAGTGCTTATGCGCTTCATATCGTCCAACTTGTTGTGCGCTCGAGCTAGCCGAGCTAGTCAAGCAACTCGATCTGTCTTCTGTATGTTCACCATGTTTGGACACCTCTGCTTGAACCTAGGGTACCAAACTTACCAGTGAAATCCAATTAACTATGGTACCTCGATCCGCTAAGACTCATGAGCCGGGCATGGTGGTATGGGACACCGTGGTCGAGCTGTCGGCCTACGCTGGGGCCACGTGCCTCCCGTAGTGTCCATTGAGCAACCAGACTCGTGAGCCGATTATGGTGGTATGAGACACTATATTTGAGCTGTCGGCCTACACTGATTGGTGGCGAGCCCTTTGTAGTGACCTCGAGCATACTTTGAATTTACGGTGAGGCGACGAGTTTTGCCGCAGTGTATAGAGTATGAACTAGGCCTGTATCTATTTAGTGATGAACCGTTAAAAAGGTGATGGGGGAGTGGTATAACGGTTCCGTGTAACAGCCTTGACAGCCTTTGCAGTGACCTAGAAACACACCATCGTATGAGATTAGCTAGGACTGACGACCCTAGAATGGATCATGTTTGAGAATGATACAAGGGAGGTACCTTAGTTTCCCAATACTGCTATTTGAAATGGACTAATAACAACTCGGTAATCATGCTCATCATTGCATTGCATGTGCTTGGAAGATGTGGAGCACTGAGGAATGCAAGCATGCCGCGAACGTAAGATGGTGTCGCACGAGGGAGTGTGTGGTGAGGGCATGCATCATGACTGCATTCATACTTGCATTAATAAGAGTAGTTAGGAATGTTTGATTGTACTGCTTGACTGAATTGATAACATGTTAACCTATGCTTTATTGTTCCACTGAGTTGATCACTCACTCCCACGTTACGGGACGGTGTTCTAAACACCCACCAGACTATGTCTGATTGCAGATGGCGACGCTACTCCTGAGGCGGAGCCGGACCTTTATGATGACAATGATGCTTGTTCGTATATGCTGTATGCTGATGGCTTCATGCGAGCCGTGTCTTGTCGACGGGGTACAAAGATGTTGTCTAGATGACTTTACACTTTTCGTATAAATTGGACTTGTATTTGTAATTAGTTAACCTGGTAACATTATCACACTCTAGAGACTCACCACAGTTTTTATATTTTATATATCTATCACAGTCTTCCGCTTGCAATCTCACTTGTCTTTGGACTATGATATGCTGTTTTGGCTTAATCTCACTCATGTTCAATGCTCTAATACAGACAACATTCAATCATCATTCATTTTGTTGCATAAGTGATGCGTTGGAACTCGGGAGTTGAGTTTATGCTCGACCCCCGATTTTCAGGGCGTTACAATATTCTTGAGAAATAAAAGAGGCGTATAAGAGACACAAAGATCTCACTTCAATATGGCTTTTAACAAATGATAAAGTGAAAATGAAAGATTAAATGATCCCAATTTTACTTTTGATCGATTTCTCAAGCCATATCATCCTAATTCTCCTCCTTTTCCTCATTCCAATAGAGCTCTGGCTTTGGTCACCGATCCCTCGAAATTTCACTAGTTGTCGACCGATTTACCTTAGTTGCTTTTGGTCATATTTAGGTAGATGTTATTTTAATATTTTATTCTCTTCATTTTTAATTATTTTACAATCCTTGTCTTACTTTCTCCATTCTTTTTCACAATAACCAGAAAGCTCTCAGCCTTTGAAAAGTTAGTCTCTGTACCACCTTCTCAAGCCGAGATATCTATTATAGACATTTCAGTCGATGCTTCTTAGTCTCCCGGAGAAAGACTTAAGTTTTCAACTTGAAAGAGACCATGAGTGACATTAATCAATTAGAAAATTAGACAGAAGATCAAACTCAAGAGGAGGTAATAATATACCAGCCTGTGGAGTTCTTCATTCTCCTTTTACAATCCATAACTTCATTGTTCACACCTGATCAGGATCAGGGAGTTTTGGAATTGGCCGCGCTGATAAACGTATCTTCCATTCAGCTTGCTCCATCCATAGTACCGACCAATCAGGTAGTCCTTACCTTAGTCGATGAACACAAGATGGTTTCTTTGGATGAAATTGAAGTATTAGAAGGGAAAACATCTCGACTAACTGAAGTCTCTCCTGGTTGAGCTATAGATATTCTTATGGTTGACGTCTCTGCCTTTCTGGTCCCATCGGTCGATACTTCTCGTGCCTTGTCTTCTTCTTCTTCTAAGGATCTACTTCCCATGGAAGACATCTTATCCTCCTTTGATTAAGCCTTCCCTAGTGATATTCTCATGACCAAATCCCCTGCACCTTCATCAGAGATCTAACAGCCTGAGGAGGAATTATGAGGCTTCATTCACTCTGGTGCTGCTGACATTATTGTGTCAGATCGATTGAGAGACTCAACTTCCTCATTCATCGGTACCAAATTGTCACTCGGTCTGATGAGTCTCTATTGGCCAAATTTCCTGCATTTTATGAATTTCTGAGTTTGATTTACGAGTATCAAGATACAGTTGCCGCGATCGATTGACTTCAGGCTAAACATTTGTCCGACTCCCTCAAAATGACGAAAATTGCAATTGCCAAAGAACAACTTGCTGTTGTATACAACAAACTGAAGGAGTCAGACATAACCTTGATTAATCTGAAAGCTTAAATATCGGTCATGAAGGATAAACTGAAAGTGTTAAAAGAAGAAGAAAAATCTTTGACCAAGTATAGACATGGTCAAAAGGCTGAAATCAATCATCTGGGAGCCTATTGATAACATCAAAATATTGCATATTTATCCTCTCAATTGCACTAGTTTCCATGCATTCAAAGTACTTAACTGATTAACTAACATCTAGTTTGTACACGCGAGGTAATCCAGGAAACAAAGATAAAATCATGCTTAAGAGGATGGGTTAAAGCTCAAAAGATTAATAAAAGAAGACTTGGAGATTTGGAAGTAATTAATGAAGAATTCATATGCCAAAGATTCAAGAAAGCCAAGTACAAAAGGTGGAGAAAAGATTGAGAATCACGCAATATAAATAATAGAATAAACAGACCATTTAGTGCCACCTAAGGTTGGTTCGATCTGATCGAAAGTGCATAAAATAGTCCAGTAACAAATGGTGATTTTCGAAGATAATTCAGCTCAATTTTAGGTGCGACCGAAGGTAGGTTCGGTGCCACCGAAATTATGTTCAGTGTGACCTAAGGAAGATAAAGACTTCAAAGACAAAATAAGAAAATTCAGCTGCAACCGAGAGTTAATTCAATGCAACAAAAGGATAAATTTGGTGCGGTCGATGGTCCCAGTCAGCTGCAGCCGAAGCATAACCAAAGTGTGTAAATTAGAGTTGGCTCCAACTTGGTGCGAACTTTTCCTATTTAATGAGGTATTTTAAGCTTTCCTAGGTATGAATTAGGGTAGAAGGGGTAGAGTAAGGAGTTGTGGAGCCTTGTTGAGTGTCAGATATTGCATATTTTCCCCTCATTTATATCTTGGTTTTACAAACATGATAGGGCTTAATGGTATATTTTATATCTGTTTGTTTTGCAAAGTGAGTTTAAAGGCTTAGATTGAAAAGAATGCTAAAAGCATGGATTTAATGTTCAAGAATTGTTAAGGCATAGAATGGATCTTTGGAGACTAAGATTGAAGATTTCAAGACCCTAAGTTCTAAAATAACCAAGTGGAGAAGGAAGGAAGTCAAAAGAACAAAGTACTGAAATTCACTTCATTGTCTGTGTCATCGACCACTGTTCGATGCATCGACCACTGTTTGATGACATCGAAGATAGAGTTCGATGACATTGAACACAGCTCGATGACATCGAGTTTTTATATGAAAATCAAGTTGGTCATTGGACATATTAAGTGTCATTCTCGATTACTCGAAGCTTTACTCGATGACATCGAAGTCTATTCGATGACATCAATATTTTTGAAGAATTATGAAGCAACTCGCAGGACTATTTTGGATGCTTTTTCGATTGCTCGAAGACATGTTTGATGACTCGAAGCTTTGTTCAATGACATCGAAGGAAGGTTCGATGACACAGAGACTTACGTAGTACGAAAGGAGAAAAGGCGCGACTTCCGGATTCGAACCCTTCGATGACATCGAAGGCGTTACGCATAGTTACGTGGACTGCGTAAATTTGATACGATTTTACAATTTTATGGAAACTAGCCTATACATATGGGTTTCCTAAGTCTTTCTAGGATATCTAGGGCTTGTAAGAGTAGAGCAAAGGGGTGGAGCCGTCATCTAAGAGTTTCCTCTTCTCTTCTTCTTAGTTTTTTAATGCTTTCTTCTAGGGTTTTGAATCCAATCATGTCTATGGTTGGTTAAATCATAGACATGATTGGATTCTTGTAGCATTCTCTTATGTTTGGTATCTTCTTTTCTTGATTTGAGATTTGAGATGTTTTTCTTGTTTGGTTCTTATTCTTGTTGAACTTCTATGATTCTAATTTGATATTTAAGGAATACTTTTAGTTTTTAATTGTTTGTCGTGACAAATTACAATAGCTTTGAGTATATTCTTTTCTTGATTTGAGATTGCGAAGTTAGAACTTTCTGTTGTTCACCATCGTCCCTTGGGCATGGTTGGGTGATGGAATCTCTTTTAATCTTCACAATTCTCTTATGTTTGGTTGTGGGATTGGTATATCCTGTTGTTTACCAATGTCTCATGGGCATGGTTAGATGATGGAATCACTTCCAATCCTCACAACTCTCATCTGTTGAGAATTAGGTCAAGGGAAGTTCATATCTGAGTTTATTGATATATCTTCCAATTGGATAGGGTAGGACTCCAATTCCAATTGTGTTACCTGAATGAAATAAGGAAACATCCTAATAGCTACAAGTGGATCCCTAGAAACCCTAGTTCCTACCTTTGAATTCTTAAGTTTCTAATTAAACACTTCACAATTACTTCCTTATATTCCAGATTTAGTTTTAGATCTTCTTCTAGTTCTGATTCTAGTTACTTTCAGAATACACACAAGATTAGTCCTTGTGGATTCGACCTCGGTCTTACTGAGAATATTACTACATCGCGACCCTACACTTGGAGTTGTGAACAAGTTTTTGGCGCCGTTACCAGGGATCGACGGTTGTGTTTTTCTGAGATTAATTAGTTTTAGAATTAGGTTAAGATTAGGGTTTATTTACTTTCTATTTTTAGGTTAGGGTTTTTCTGAATTATTTTTAGAAATTAACTTATCTTTCTATTTCTAAGTTAGGAACTTTCCTAATTTGCTTTTAAAAACTTTCTTTTCTATTTTGCAAGATCTTAATATAGAAATTATAATTTGGTAACCTCTTTCTAATCCTCTCTCTTTCTTTTTCTAGATCTCTTATTGCTTTAGGTTTCCTTCTATTTTAGGGTTAGATTAGATTATGAAATTAAGGGCTAAGAGTGTTTCATGCCCAAGTGGGTACGTGATAACACTCTACGTCTCTTGAGTGAGGGAGGATTAGTCAAGGGGTTATCTATCCATCACAGGATTAGACACCACTTGAGATCCTCAGAGTCAATTGAAGTGATGGCTACCAATTAACCGGCCAATCAACCCATGGTTCAACCTCAACCACTGGTTGAAGAAATTCAGGATGAGAATGAGGTGCACCAAGCACCCTCTCCTCGTACTTTATGAGATTATTTACAACCGACGAGGGTGAGCACACCTTCATGCATAGTTTTTTCAGAAAATACAGGACATGGATATCTAGCCGGGGGTGATCCAACTCCTTTCAAAGTTTCGTGGACTTGAATATGAAAATCCATATTTACACATGAAGAGTTTGATGAGATTATTAGCCACTTTATATTTTCCGAATGTGTCTGAGGACACGGTCAGGCTGAAACTCTTTCCCTTCTCCTTGAAAGAGAATGCTAAGACGTGGTTGCATTCACTATGTCCACGATCTATTGGCAGATGGAACGACATGACAAGGGAGTTCATAAAGAAATTCTTCCCATAGCATAAAACGAACACCCTTAGAAAATTGATCATGAACTTCACCCAAAGGGAAGATGAAACATTCTTCCAATGTTGGGAGCAGTTCAAGGATCTTGTCAATTCATGCCCACAACACGTTTTGAAACTTGGCGAATAACAAGTTTATTTATTTATTATGATGGGCTGACTTCTTCCATGTGCTAAATGGTCAAGACAATGTGCAATGGGGAATTCATGAACAAAGAGGTCGATGATGTGTAGAATTATTTTTACAAGCTTGCTAGAAACACACAATCATGGGACATCTCCCCAAAACCTAGCTTCACTTCTAAGCCTACTCAATCAAATGAGAGGGGCGGAATATATCTTCTGAAAGAAGATGATGAAATAAATGTTAAAGTAGCTTATCTCACAAGAAAACTCGAGGTCATGGAACTAAAGAAGGATAAGTCTAAGGAAACTGTTTGCAGAATTTGTGCTTGCAACATTCACACAACTGAAAATTGTCCAACAATACCTGCTTTTCAAGAGGTACTGAATGAGCAATATAATGCCGTGAATAATTACCAAAGACCTTTTTGTGGATCCACTTCTAATACATACAGTCCTAGTTGGAGAAATCATCTAAACTTCAGTTGGAGGAATGGACAAATTGCTACTCCTCATGGATTCCCTAATCAAATTCTAAATCAAGGGAAATCTCAAGAGGATCTGGTTCTAAAGCATCTTCGGAATCAAGAGCGTTTCAATCAAGGTATGCTACAAACCTTTTAAGACCTTACAAAGGATACAAGAGCTTGAGATAAAAAGTGCGATTGGGGAAAATGGAAGCTTTCCAGCTCAACCTCTTCCCAATCCGAAACAACAATATGAAGTTAGCGACCTGAGCTCTTCAAATCAAATGGAGTAAGCTAAGTTTATCACCACTCTTAGGAGTGGAAAAACAATTGACAAATCTATTCCTGTAAGGGCTGAAAAGTCTAAGGACCCGAAATTAGATGAAACTGATAGACCTAGTAACACTCCACATGAGTTAGAACCAGAACTTCAAGGCAAGCCGATTGCTCCATTTCCCAATGGTTGATTGCACTAAAACCTCTCCCTAACTCTCAGGACATTCTAGAGGTGCTGAAACAAGTGAAGGTTAACATCCCTTTACTGGATGCCGTTAAACAAATACCTTCATATGCCAAATTTCTGAAAGATCTATGCACTACTAAAAGACGACAAAACATACAAAAGAAGTTTTTTCTGACAGAAAAAGTGATTGCATCCTAAAGCAAGATGTGCCACAAAAGTACAAAGATCCTGGTAGCCCAACCATCACTTATGTAATTGGGAACTACCGGATTGAGCACGTACTTCTTGACTTAGGAGCAAGCGTTAATTTAATCCCTTACTCGATTTACGAACAATTGGGTCTAGGTGAATTAAAATCGAACCGGACCACATTACAACTTGCTGATCATTCAGTTTGTGTATCGAGAGGGATAATTGAGGATGTGTTGGTCCAGGTTGACAAATTCTACTACCCAGTAGATTTTATCGTCCTAGATACCCAACCCATTGTGGATATGAGCACTCGAATTCTTTTCATTCTTGGTCGTCCATTCCTTGCCACATCAAATGCAATCATTAATTGTAGGAATGGAGTAATAAATTTATCTTTTTGGAATATGACATTGGAGCTCAATATCTTTTTCAATATGAGCAAACAGTCAAAGGATGATGACGATTCCCACGACATTAACATGATTGACTCTTTCGTGGAGGATAGAACTCTTCTGACCTTATCCTTTGACCCTCTAGAGAAGTGCCTGACCCACTCCCATGATTTAGTTGATGATACGATTAGGGAGATGAGAACCTTGCTGGATACCATGTCGGGTACTTGAAGTTAACCGTTGTAGGCCACAATTTGAAGAATTGTCCCAAACTAATGTAGTGCCTCTACCTTCTAGCTTTAAAGCGCGAAAGCTTAACCTAAAACCTTTACCCTCTGGTTTGAAATATGATTATTTAGGTCAAGATGAGACATACCCGGTAGTGATTTCTTCCCACCTTGAGCAAGAACAGGAGAGCATGCTCATCTATACTCTCATTTAACATAAAGGATCCCTTGGATGGTCGATTGTAGACCTCAAAGGAATTAACCTTTTGATTTGTACTCACTGCATTTATCTAGAGGAAAATACAAAAACCTCCCAACAACCACATGGATTAAATCCAAACATGAAGGAAGTGGTTAAGGCCGAGGTACTTAAACTATTGGATGTGGGTATTATATACCCTATATCCGATAGTCAATGGGTGAGTCCAACTCAGGTGGTTTCTAAGAAGTCCGAGATCACCATTGTAGCCAATGCCAACAATGAACTCGTGCCAACTAGAGTCACTACTGGTTGGAGAATGTGCATTGACTATAGAAAATTGAATACCGTCACGAGGAAGGACCACTTTCCTTTACCCTTCATTGATCAAATGTTGAAATGGTTAGCTGGTCATTCATTCTATTGCTTCCTTGACAGGTATTCGGGTTACAACCAGATAGAGATAGCTCTTGAAGATCAGGAAAAGACTGCATTCACATGTCCCTTTGACACCTTTACTTACCGAAGGATACCATTTGGACTATGTAATGCCCTCGCCACTTTTCAGTGATGCATGATGAGTATTTTTTCTGACATGGTGGGGCAATATCTAGAGGTCTTCATGGACAACTTCTCTGTCTTTGGTCCATCCTTTAGCGATTGTTTGGAGAATCTTAAATGTGTGCTGAAGAGATGTGAGGAAAAGAATTTGGTACTAAATTGGGAGAAGTGCCATTTCATGGCTCGCAAGGGAATTGTTCTCGGACATATCATCTCGTCCAAGGGAATTGAGGTAGACAAAGCTAAAATTGATCTTATCTCCAACCTACCTTCACCCAAGAGCATACGAGACGTGCGATCCTTCTTAGGATATGCTGGATTTTACAGAAGATTCATGAAGGACTTTAGTCACCTCTCTCATCCTTTATGCAATCTACTTTAAAAGGATGTACCATACGAGTGGACAGAGTAATGGTAAGAAGCTTTCTCTAAGCTCAAGGGCATGTTGACTACCATACCTATCATGCAGCCACCCGACTGGAGCATTCCTTTTAAAATTATGTGTGATGCGTTCGACTATGCTATTGGGGTAGTGTTAGGCTAGAGAAAAGAAAAGAAGTCCTACGTTATTCATTACACAAGTAGAACTCTAAATCTTTCCCAAGTGAATTACTCCACTACGAAAAAGGAACTCTTAGCCGTGGTATTTGCCTTGGACAAATTTAGGTCGTACTTGATTGAATCTAAGATCATCATGTACACCGATCATGCGACGCTCAAGTACCTTCTTTATAAGAATGATGCTAAGCCCTGCTTGATAAGATGGATCCTCATACTTCAAGAATTTGATTTGGAAATAAAAGATAAAAAGGGAGTAGAAAACGTAGTGGCTGACTATCTTTCGAGACTTGACTTCCCTGATTCCCGTGAGACGACACCTATAAATGACATGTTCTCTGACAAACAATTCTTTAAAGTCTCCCACTCACCTTGGTTTGTCGATATTGCTAATTATCTTACACAGGTTTCACGCCAACACATTGGATTGCGTAAGATAAGAAGAAATTCTTCGTCGAGGTACGCAAATTCTTATGGGATGATCCGTAGATTTTAAGGAGATGTGTGCTAGACAATGAACACCAAAGTGTCATCTCCTTCTGTCACTCTCAGGCATGTGGTGGTCACTTTTATGCTAAAAGACCACGACCAAAATTCTACAGTGCGGCTTTTACTAGCCCACTATGTTCAGGGATACGCATGAGTTTTGCAAAGCTTGTGAGCATTGTCAAAAGTTGGGAGCATTGTCCCGTCGAAATATGATGCCTAAAGTTGTGCACGAGTCGAGCCGAGACGAGCCGAGTATTGCCCTACTCATGCTTGGCTCACCCTGGCCGAGTCCTGCTCGTACTCGGCTCTACTTGGGCGTCGAGCATGGATTCCCTGCTCGTGCTCTACTCGTCTGAGTACGAGTAAAAATTGAGTTGAGTCGAGTCTGAGTTTTCGAGTTGAGTTCGAGTCCGAGTCCAAATTTGAGCCCATTTCGATCAGGTTTTTCAAACAACAAGTTTGAGCTTTGAGCCGAGTTCGAGTTATAAATTGAGATTCATTTGAATTTTAATTCGATTGTCAAATGGAATTCGAAGTTGAACAAAGTAATAAAATATATAAAATGCACATAATTTATGATTAAAAAACTTCGATAATTACATGTTTACATTACACTGTTCAAAATGATAATTTATAACTAATAACCTCTATAAGAGGAGTGCCTTCTTTATTGTCATCCGATCCATCGGAACTGCTATCTATTTTTTTTATATACATATTGGTTCACTTCCTCTGAGTCAGAAGGCGAAGAGATATTTCCTTCGTGCTCTTTTACACTTTGAACTAGATTTTTCAAACTTTCTTTATGTGAAGAATTGTATGTAATACCCAATGCCTTATAAAATTCACTAAGACAGGTCAGGAATTTGAATTTGTTACTCTTTTTCCTCTTCTTGTTTGTCGTACTCGATCCTGCTTCAACATCATGTTGTCTTTTAACTCGAATATCGCTGAAGTCTAGAAACTTCTTCCATACTGCGTTTTAAGGCGAGTTGGAATTGTTCTTCCTCCAAAGCTTTTAATCTGGCTTCCTCCTCTATATCTTTTATGGATGTCATTCGTGTACTAGATCCAGAAGCAGAAGATTTGGATGAAGTGGAAGGTTTTCTATTCGAATCTAACAGGGCTTGAAAAAGAATTTGGGCATCCTTAGGGGCATTAGGGCATGGTTTTGCATCACCACCTCGACATGACAATTGTAAGCGAAAGCAATTAGTCTTATTCACAAACTTTGCGCCACAAAAACCACACTTAATCTTTATTTTTCCTGACCTTGGTGGTGATTCAACTAGGGAAGCATAGTCCCAAATGTTTGTCGATGGGTCAGATGACGACATATCTACACTCAATTTTTAATAAAAAAATCAGAATATTGATAAATAATTTGAATTTGATATAAGAACAAAATAAAGCAATATAAATGTATAAAAAATAAAAGCAAATGAACATGTATATGTAAATAAATATCAAATATTCAAAGTCTTCCAAACTACATTCCAACACTTTCATGTTTGCAAAATAATAGTATAGATCATTCAACTTCCAACCAAAAAGAATTGAAAAATTGAAAATAATTACTGATCTGTAGGTAGAGACTCGTCACGAATCTCAATCTCCTCTTCATCATCATCATCATTTATATCTCCTCCCCATGTCGGGCGCACCCAATCTTCCGTACAAATCAATGCTTCAACTATATTTGGTGAAAGTGAGCTTCGATACTTGCTCACAACCCTGCTCCCTGTGCTGAATACGGATTCTGATGCCACTGTTGAAATTGGTATTGATAATATGTCCCGTGTCATCACAGATAATGTAGGGTATTTTGATTCAGTAACCCTCATCTTCCACCATTCAAACACATCAAATTCGGATCGCACTACGATTGGCTCATTGAGGTACATTTCTAGCTCTGATTCCTTAGTATCAACTCCCATTCGTGCTTATGTGAAGTATGATATGTATTCATTTAGCTCATCCGGATTACCAGGTACAGAAATATCTGCATCTCTACTCTCTTCAACACCCGCTGCAGGTAAAGTACTAACATACGATTTGTACAAATCTTCAAGGGTTTGACGAACCTTGGATGTCTCTGTTGCTGCTCTTTCAGTAGGATAAAACTTCATGAAAATAAAGCTAACCAACCCCATATTACAATGAGGATCAAGAACAACTGCCAAGGACATCAACAGATGACATTTGTCCCATTATTTATCAAACTTCGTCTTCATACCAACTGTCATCTGGCGTATGAAATTTGGACCCGCACTGGTATTTTTCTGTAGAGCATCCTTAATCTTCCAAAAAGAAGGAAGAAACAGATTCGCGGTTGGATATTGATTCCCAGAAAAAATTTTCGTGTAGTCGTAGAAAACTTTGAGAAATATATGAACTTCTTTTGCTTTGGCCCAATCATCTGTGTTCGGCAACCAAGAATACGTTCTGTTGCGCCGCGTATTCAGGAAATGGAAGCTGTAATTCCATTGCTGTATTTAACATTTCATAGGTCGAGTTCCAACGTGTATAGATATCCAACTTCAACATTTTTTTAGATGACACATTCAAATGTTGGATGATGTCATTCCATACACTCAGTTCGATGGCGACCCCCTTATATATTTCACACTTTCTCTTATGTTCTCTATAGTGTTGTCAATTACTTTCAGCCCTTCTTGTACAATCAAATTTACAATATGGACACAACATCTGACTTGTAATATTTTTCCTTCAAATTTAGCTCTGAACTGGTTACGTAAGTATGAAATGACACTGTCATTTGCTGAAGCATTGTCTAAAGTTATTGCTGAAATTTTCTTCTCAATGCCCTAGCCTTCTAGACAACTGTAGATGCAATCTGAAATAAGTAAACCAGTATGTGGAGGAGGAAAGTTGCGGAAGTTCAAAATTTTCTTGCATAGTTTCCAACGCTTATCGACATAGTAAGCGGTTAATGAAATGTATCCTTTTCTTTGAATGGATTCCATCCATAAATCAGAAGTCAAAGATATTCTGGACACTGAAGCCAAAACTTCTTCAGTTTTTATCTTCTCCTTTGCGTACATCTTCATGCACTCTCTTTGCACTATGACGCGAGAGACATTCTCGGCCCGAGGATTAATGAATTGACAGAAAGCCCTAAACCCTTTACTTTCTATCATTCTGAAAGGTTTTTCTTCCAGAATTACTAATCTAATATATCACTCGTTCAGTTTCTCTTTGTCAAACTTATGAGTGGACACTACACCTTGGGAGTTGTCCCCTTCTGACTTCGTAAATGACAACAACTGTTGGCCGGGAGGAGGGAGTCTTGGTCTCTTAGGACACGTCTTCAAATGTCTAATTAGATATGTCTTAGATCCTCCTAAAATCTTGCTGAATAACCCTTTGCAGTGATTACACTTTATCTTCTGTACATCGTTAACTGTCACATCTTCGAAATCATCCCACATTGCTGATCTCTTCTTTTTCCCTTTGCATACAGTTGACATGTCTATGTCTCCCTCTACGATTAGAGGAGATGTGGCTGATATATCTATTTCAGGGGTATTTGGGCTTTCATCTTTACTAGTCATCTATAAAATAAAGTTCTCGATATGTTATACGGCTATACCTAGCCGGCTAGACCGCTAAACGGGCGTACTTAACTGTTTAAATTAGTCACCCATTCAAGGTTGGATAGATTGTAATGCCTTCATTTTTCAATTTAAATGCTACGCCGAAATTCTAGCAGCATCTCCCCTTATCTCTTCAAAATATATTAATCTTGTATTTGATTCTCATATCAATCATCAACACAAAGTGTGGACATTTAACGGTAGAAATAAATACATGAAATATATCCAGAGAGAAAAAAGAGAGACGAAACCAGAACAGGCATATGCATTTAAATTGGAATAAATGAAGACATTACAATCTATCTAACCCTTAACTATCCAAAAAGGGACAATTTGAGAATTTCTATGCATTCAAGAACACATTGGATCTATGTCTGGCAACATAAAAATCCTCAAATGGGCAACTGATTATCCTATACTACAACTAGAACAATACAATAATTCATATCTATGCAAACAAAGGAGCATGCTGAAATTGACATTCATCATCATCTACTATAACAAAATGAAAAATGAAAAACCAAGGCATCTTAATGTGGTAGCATTCAACACTAACAAAGTAACAAGTAAACTGTCATTTATAAAGTAAATTAAGAAACATGAAAAATATAACTATTAGGGCATGAGACTTGAATAGTAGAGGACAATAATTAACATATTAATAATTTCTATATTAACATATTTCTATAGTAACATATTTCTATATTAACATATTAACAATTTCTATATTAACATATATTAGCTAATAGCTATATTCACATATATTAACATGTTAACATATTTCTATATTAACAATTTCTGATATATATTAACATATTAACAATTTCTAAATTCTATATTAAATATATTAGTTATATTAACATATATTAGCTATATTAACATATATTAAAAATTTCTGACATATATTAACAATTTATACAAATAATAATAATAAAAATTAAGACCACATAATATTCCAAAAAAAAAAAATTAATTTCTGACATATATTAACATTTATAAAAATAAAAAATAAAAAATAAAAAATCAACACCACACATTACCGGGCGACCGGCGAGCTGGGCAAGAACGACCGGCAACGTGTGTGCAGGGCAGGGATGACGGACGAGTGGCAGGGACGAGCTGCAGCACCGGACGAGTGGCTGAGACGAGCTGCGGTACCGGACGAGTGGCGGGGATGAGCTGCGACATCGGACAGGGGCACCGGGCATGCCATGGGGATGAGTGGTAGGGTCTGCACCGCCAGACAGGGGAGTGAGAGAGAGGGAAGAAGAGGGATGGGTGCTAGGGGAGAGAGAGAGAGAGAGAGAGAGAGAGAGAGAGAGAGAGAGAGAGAGAGAGATTTTTTCGAACGGGCGTTGGGAGGGAAGAAGGAAAGGGGGTTTCGAATGGGCGCTGCTTGAAAATGACTGGAGAACGACTGAGCGAGTAGGGTGTTTTTTTGGGCCGGTTATATATATGGGTACACGAGTCGAGTACCGCCTAGTTCGTACTCTACTCGAAATCAAAACGAGTTTTAAAAACCCGCTCGTACTCAGCTCAAACTCATGACAAGTCGAGTCGAGTCAAGTAATTCCGAGTTGATTCGAGTGAGTAACCGAGCATACTCTGCTCGTGTACAACTCTAATGATGCCTCTGAACCCCATTCTGATCATTGAAGCATTTGATTGCTGGGGCATCGATTTCATGGGACCATTCCACCAATCCTTTAGGAATTCATACATTCTGCTAGCAGTAGACTATGTCACTAAATGGGTCGAAGTGATCCTATGCCAGAATTTCCCTAAACCTTAACCTATAACCTAACCTTAACCTAAACCTATAACCTACACTTATAACCTAAACCTTTAACCTTAACCTAAACTTAAAACCTAACCTAAACCTTAACCTATAACATATAACGTAAACCTAAACCTTTATAACCTAAACCTATACCTTAACCTATAACCTTAACCTAAACTTATAACCTTAACCTAAACCTATTCTTAAATCCCTAAACCTATAACTTAAACCTAAACCTTAACATATAACCTAAACTTATAATCTTAACGTAAACCTATTATCAAATCTCAAAACCTATACTTATAACCTAAACCTAAACCTAAACCAACAACCTAAACCTATAACCTATAACCTAAACTTATAACCTAAACCTAAACCTTAACGTATTCTCAAATCCCTAAACCTAAACATAAACCATAAATGTATTCTCAATTCCCTATTATAGCCTACAACATTAACCTATAACCTAAACCTATAACCTATAACCTATAACTTAAGCCTATAACCTATAACTTAAACCTAAACCTATAACCTAGCCTAATCTTAAAGCTATTTCCATAAACTGACTTTAGTCTTTTCATTGTAGAGATGGATAAGAGTTGGATGCGAGCTAAGAATAGGTTTGGCCCAGAGTATAAACAAGGGGTTCAAGAGTTTATGAAATTTGGGTGAAATCGGGTAGATTCAGGGAATAGGATTAGGTGTCCATGTCGAAAATGCAAGAACATGATATATAAGACTTTAGACAAAGTAGAGGACGATTTGTTCATAGTTGAGATTGACTAGGGTTACACTTGGTGGATCCATCATGGTGAAGATATGACCCATAGAGTTGAGGCCACTGAAGTCTTTGCTGACCCAATTATGTCGGACGACGAGGATGAAGACGTTGACGAAATGCAAGATATCATAGGGGATGTGTTCAGGGGAACAATTGCGGATACTGATTTTGTAGCGACAAGCAGTAGCCAAGATATTCCTCCTATGGGTGATGTCGAATCAGAAAACTTTATTAGGTTGTTGAGGGATGCGCAACATCCACTTTATTCGGGATGTGAGAACTTCTCCAATTTGAATTTTCTTACAAAGTTACTTCATTTGAAGACAATAAATCGTTGGAGTAACAAATTGTTTGACATGTTGCTTGACTTGTTGAAAGAACTATTACTGGACGGTGAGACATTGCCTAAGTCTCATTACGAGTCAAAATCCTTGATGCGAGACTTGGGCCTTGGTTACATCTCCATACATACATGTGTAAATGATTGTTTATTTTATTGGAAAGAGCATGAAAATGTTGAAGAGTGTCTAGAATGTGGAGAGTCTAGGCGGAAGCATGACGAAGCCAAGCGTAAGAAAATCCCGCAAAAGGTGTTAAGATACTTCCGATTGAAACCTAAATTGCAAAGATTGTTTGTCTCGTAAGACGGCTGAAGATATGAGGTGACATAAAGAAAAACATGTTTATGATGATAGTACACTGAGGCACCCTGTGGACTCTGAAGCCTGGAAAAATTTTGACAAGCAAAATGACTGGTTCGTAGAGGATTCTCGCAATGTTCGACTAGGTCTTGCAAGTGATGGTTTTAATCCATTTGGTAATATGAGTAGCTCGTACAGTAAGTGGCCAGTGGTACTTATGCCCTACAATTTACCTCCCTGGTTGTGTATGAATGAGTCATTTTTCATGATGTCATTGCTCATTCCTAGACCCAGTTCACCTAGGAATGACATTGATGTGTATTTGCGACCGTTAGTAGATGACTTAAATGAGTTGTGGAGTCAAGGTGTACAAACGTATGACCCATTTGCAAGACAGACATTTCGATTGTATGCAGCGGTCTTATGGACAATAAATGACTTCCTCGCATATGGAAATTTGTCTGAGTGGAGCACGAAGGGAAAGTTAGCTTGTTCTACATGTGGTATTGAGACTTGTTCATTGTCATTGAAGCATGGTAGAAAAATATGTTATATGGGCCATCGTCGTTTCCTTCTGAGCGATCATAGTTGGCACAGGAAGATGATGATCTTTGATGGCAAACAAGATCATAGGCCACCCCCGAAAGAGTTATCTGAAGAACATGTGATACAACAACTGAGTAACATTAGAGAAGTTAGATTTGGTAAGACATCGCACTTGAAGAAGAGGAAACGTATAGTATTGGACTATAACTGGAGGAAGAAGAGCATTTTTTTAAGTTGCCCTATTTGAGTGATCTGAAATTGTGATACAACTTGGATGTCATGCATATTGAGAAAAATATATGTAACAATGTCTTCGGAACATTGATGAACATAGAGAAGAAAACAAAAGACAGTTTTAAGGCTTAATTGGATCTACAAGCAATGGGTTTAAGAAAGAGTTGCACTTGCAACCATATCGAAATTCGTATATTATACCAGCAGCCTGCTACACATTGACAAAACTAGAGAGAAAGCGTTTATGTGAATGGTTGAGATTGGTGAAGTTTTCCGATGGGTATGCGTCAAACATATCTCGGCGCGTAAACGTTACGGATTATAAGGTAACAGGAATGAAAAGTCATGATTGTCACGTCCTTCTGCAACGCCTACTACCAGTTGCGATTCGTGGATTCTTGAGCAAGGATATCAGTGCGACACTAATTGAGTTGGGGATATTCTTTAAGGATTTGTGTTCGAAATCGTTGAATGTAGATGTTATTAAACGACTGGAGAGGGACATTGCTGTAATCCTTTGCAAACTTGAAAGAATATTTCCACCTGCATTTTTTGATGTCATGGTACACCTAGCGATTCACTTACCGCACGAGGTGAAGCTTGCAGGCTCAATACAATATCTTTGGATGTATTCGATCGAAAGGTGGTAGAACGTATTAAAATTTTTTTTCATTCCATAAACTACATATATCCATGTTTTCATACGTATAACATAGTCGTTTTGTGTATAGATACCTTCACACACTCAAATGAATTGTGAGGAATAAGGCACGACCGGAGGGATTGATAGCTGAAGTGTACATTGATAATGAGTGCCTTACATTTTGCTCCATGTATCTTCATGGCATAGAGACTAGATTCAACTGAGAAGATCGGAATGTCATGAAGGGCAGGAGCATGAATAAGGACTCATATTTGTATTTATATATAACGTTCGTCCTTTAGGATCCCCGACGTTTCAGGATATGGACCTTGGGGATCTAGCAAAGGCGCGGTGGTATGTGTTGCATAATTGTGAAGAAATAGAGTCGTACTTGGATTAAGTCTTTCCTCGATCATTATTTTCTCTACACACGATGATCTTAATGTTTCTTGCTGATGACGTGCCATATATGTGTAGCGAACACATCGACGAGATGAAGTCCAAATTCCCGACAAAATATGATTGAATGCATCATGATTAGTTTCCAGAATGGTTCGCAAAATGTATAAGATTTCACATTGTATTTCACCACACTTAGAATTTTCATTGTATTGCACATTATTTGAACCTAAGAAAATCCCTAAATAATTACATTCTGTACATGATAATAGATGAAGACGTTGTGCACGAGGAACTCTACGGATACGTCTGATGCACTATACTCATTGGCGTGTGGTCCTGATAGACGTGTATTTAGATATACAGGTTGTATAGTAAACGGGATTCGGTTCCACACCGAAGAACGTGAGTAGTATAGGACCACACAAAATAGTGGGGTGGTTGTGAAGGGAATGAATGAGGAGGATGAAATTGACTTTTATGGCGTTTTGACGGATATTATTGAGTTGAGTTATTTTATGAGAAAGCGGGTGTACTTATTTAAATGTGATTGGTGGGACATTGGAAATAAGAAGTTGGGAATACAGACTGACAACTACTTTGCGAGCATAAATTTATCTTGAAAGTGGTTTAAGGACGACCCATTTGTCCTCGCCAGCCAAGCCGAACAAGTATTTTACCTTGCTGACACTAAGTTAGGCGGCTCTTAGTACGTGGTGCAGAAAATAAAGCCCAGGAACATATTTGACGTTCCCGTACCAGAAGTTGAAGATAGTGAGGACGGGGGAAATGAAACGTCTAGGGTTGAACAAACATATCAAGAAATGCCATCTGGGGATATAAGGACTGATTCAAGTGTTGATATTGATGTGGTGCAATTGGACAGAGATGGTGTGCCACCTGATCATGTTGATGCCTCAATAATAGATGACATTGTTAGAGATGATAGCGGTTTCATTGATGACAACGTTGTAGACAATGAAGAGGAAATACTGATTAACGATAGTGATGGTGAAGAAGAAATAGTCCTAAGCGATAGTGATACAGACGACGATTATTAAATATACACACGATTTATATGTCATTTTTCAATTCGAATAATTTATATATTCCATGTATAAGTGAAAATTACAAATCATGATTAATTCCTTTTATTGACTTGTTTATAATCCACATTTACAGTTGAGTAAATTTCTGATCATGTCTTCCTTAAACCTGAGCGTAGCAGAAGCACGCAACATACTTCATCAGCTGTTGCAGATGGACGTTTCAGTCCTATCTTCTTCTGGTAGGGCCAAAGAGATACCTGGTCTAGTCGATGAGTGTATCGTGGAATATATCGACGATGACTTAGGTAAAAGATTATACCATCTTAAAGAAATTTCGGTGCTGATGTAGATATATAACTGCGGGAAACTTGATATGAAAGATGCGACTTTGTCACTTGCACATCTGAATGGAGTCCCGACAGATCAGATTTCTCCTATTGTGACTAGCGTGCTTATGCATAAAATGTCAAGTGCTTCACACAACATGACATATGATTTTGAAGCGTACGATAACTTACACAGGGAGTTCTTCGGATAGTTTACCTCAAAGTTGTTTCATATTATAACAAAATATGTGTATTTAATATAGAATGACAATGCGTAATGGAATTTCCAAGGGTTATAGATTAAAGTTTTCAGTTTTATTATATTATACTTGCATTATAGTGTAATGGTCTAATCATATTTTAATCATCTCTCTGAGCATAAGCACAAATGCATTGTACCATCAACACTACTTGTATAATGTTTTAGTATATTCCACTTGTATTGACATAGTTTAAATTTATAAGTTCGTAGCTCGCACATATTCGGTGATGACACCATGTGGGAGACTACGTCGTTCGCGTACTAGATCTATCCCTTCTACCTATGATGCGACGGAGCCAGCATCGCCGTCACATGTTGCATCGCAGGCGTCTGATCCCTCAGTCATACATACACCGGGCACTGCATGTAAGTCTAGACATATATTTCTTTTAATGACTTTGTTTATGTTTAGACTTACATATTTCTTTTGCAACAACATCGTCGACTAGCTGACGAGGACGTGGACCCACGCGTGGGTTGATTTTAGAGCGACTTATGTGTGATGGTAGGGTGATGATAGAGTTTTTACAGGACTGTATTAGACTTGATGAGAACAATGCCAGGTTGTTTACGTAGGAGGTCGGTGTCTTATACCGATCTTTGATCCCCCACCACTCCCGTTGGGTGGACGTGACAGATGATGTGCGGCAGCTCATTTGTCAGCGCCTTCAGGTAAATTTTAGTAAATTAAAATTTATTTTATAAAAGTTCATTTACGGTTAAGTTATTTTGTTAATAAGTTTATTACCTTAATCTATTATTTACGAAACTACAGGATAACTTTGACTTGAATTTGAGTGTTTCGCACATTTCCCATGCCATCGACAACATGGTCAAGGAGCAGTTTAAGGAGTACCGCGGTGACTTACATAAGCGGTACAAGCGGTACATGAGCCACGAGGATGCCGTATAGTTCGCACCGCCGCACGTGACCCATCACGACTGGTGGATACTTTGCGATAGATTTTTATTTGATTCTTTTCAGGTAATATTTACATATTTATGATATTTTAAGGTAACAAGTAAATTCGTAATTAATAACAATGTATTATGAATAATGTGTTCAGAAGAGGAACAAAATAAATTCTGACAACAGGGGAAAGTTAGAAGTGAACCACGTGGCTGGTTCAAAGTCATTTGTATGACTTCGTCACGACATGGTAAGAAATTACTGGTAATTAATAAGTTGATATTATTTCCATGAATTTATATTAACTCTATTGTTCTTTCGATTGCGTAGCGAGATTCTGTCACTGGCTAGGAGCCCGGACCAGTATACCTCTACAAAGGGACTCACTGTCGGCAAGCGACGGGATCTTGGGTACATCCTAGAGCTAGCGAGAATTGGGTAAAAATCCTTACATTATAAAATTTAATTGTATTAAATTATAGTAATGTCATTTGTTATGAAAATTCATATGTATTCATTACAGGCGGCGATGGACGTCTTATGCAGTCAGCCCACTCCTGATGGTACTCAGCGGAGTGAGCCAGAGGTCCTGAGTGAGGTGCTTGACACCCGTTCTAGATATGTACGTGGGCTTGGCGTGGTGCCAAGCTCATGGCCCCCCTAGAGCTACCTCTAGTCGATCCATCGTCGTTGGCAACAGTGCCGTACACTGAGCTAATGTCGCAGAGAGAGAGAGGTTGAGTAGCTACGGGTCGTCATCCATGACATCAGAGAGCAGCTGGAGAGGCAAAGTGAGCAGCTGGAGAGGCAGATGGAGGAGCAGGCGAGGCAGATGGAGGAGCAGGAGAGGAGGATGGAGGAGCTGGAGAGGAGGATGGAGGAGATGGAGAGGCAGAGGGAGGAGCAGGAGAGGAGGATGGAGGAGCAGGCGAGGCAAGGGAGGAGAAGGAGAGGAGGATGGAGGACATGCGGGTGGAGCATGAGCAACGGATGACGGAAATGTTTCAGGCTCTCGCTGCACGCTTACCCACCGATGCCCCACCACCTCCGCCTTCATCTTTGTGATTTTTTGTATTTTTATTTATGATGTTAAACTTGAATATTTTTATACGTGAATGAATGTGATGTGGATAAGATTGTTTGTGTTTGGATGAATGTAGTTTATGTTTGGATGGATTTACTAGTTTGGGTTTAGATGGATGTGAATGTAGAATATATTAACAAGTGTATATTAGGAAGAATATGATGAAATTTATTGTAACAGGTGTATATCAGGAATTTTGTGTTGAATATTGAAAAAAAAACATTTTTTACCTACAAAATTTTCGTAGGTAAAAGTATCGTGAAATATTTTTACCTACAAAATTTTGTGTTGAAAATTTTCGTAGGTTAAAAGTTTGTGTTGAATATTGAAAAAAAAAACATTTTTTCAACACAAAATTTTGTGTTGAAAATTTTCGTAGGTAAAACTATCGTGAAATATTTTTACCTACAAAATTTTCGTAGGTAAAAGTTTTTGACTTATTTTTTACTGACGAAAATTTTCGTCGGTAAAAGTTTTGTAATTATTTTTACCTACGAAACGTTTCATTGGTAAAAGTTTTTCGCTTATTTTTTACCG
This sequence comes from Magnolia officinalis, assembly GCA_021015155.1. Taxonomy (NCBI): domain Eukaryota; kingdom Viridiplantae; phylum Streptophyta; class Magnoliopsida; order Magnoliales; family Magnoliaceae; genus Magnolia; species Magnolia officinalis. The sequence goes on from JAJHSJ010000014.1 coordinate 33,785,566, forward strand.
ACGAAAACTTTCATCGTAAAAGTTTTGAAATTTTGTTACCTACGAAAACTTTCGTCGGCAAAAGTTTTTTGCTTATTTTTTACCGACGAATATGTTCGTCGGTAAAAGGTTTGTAATTATTTGTACCTATGAAAGTTTTCGTCGGTAAAAGTTTTTTACTGATTTTATACTGACAAAAATTGTTGTCGGTAAAAGTTTTGTAATTAGTTTTAGCTACGAAAAAAATAGTCGGTAAAAGTTTTTAAATTATTTTCTACTGATGAAAAAATTCGTCGGTAAAAGTCCTACCGACGAAAATTCGGTAGGACTTTTTGTTGGTAAAAGTCCGAGGTTAAAAACCTCTACCCTCGGACTTTTACCTACAAATTTACCGACGAAGATTTTCGTCAGTAAAACCCTTTACCTACGAAAGAATAGCTTTTAGCAATGAAAATTTTCATCGGTAAAAGTGTGGTTTCTTGTAGTGGCTATCACATACTCATAATCGGCATCGATAATTGGCCTAACGAGGCCTAAGAGAAGGTCACAATGTGGACATTTAACTATCATTGCCATCAATGTGGACATTCAACCAACATTGCTCCTTAGGAGTGGCCCTTATAGGGCCAAACATATAGTAGACCCATGACCACACACAAGGGCTTAACATATATCATAATGGGCCTCACTCAAGGGCCACATATACATCAAATCGGATCTTCTTCTTTAGCTCCTTGGAATCCTTGGCTCCTAATCTTCAACTTTGATGGAGGATGATGAAGATTGAAGGGCTAGGATGAGAGATGAGAGGGGTAGAAAGTGGGCCACACTTGGCAAAATCTTGGAGCTTGAAAATGCTTGGACGGTTGCTTTTTTTTTTTTTTGGTTTACTTGGGATGGAGTGAGAAAATGAGAGAGAGAGGAGTGGAGATGGATGAAGTGATGGGATGAGAGGGCATGGTGCTTGTTGACTTTTGGGTGAGAGAGAATGTGTGTCATGCCTTGTTGGTGAAAAAGGGATGGCTAAGTATGGGTTGGTACTTGACTTGATTGATGTGAAGTTTGGTAGAGATTCTCTTGAAATTTGCAACACGCGGCGTTTTCCTTGAAATAAACGCGGGCCTACAACTCCTATCTTGGGTATCGTATCGGTACGCGAGACACGGCGTTGGAACCGCGGTGACGGCGCGGTCGCTAGGGTACAAGTTTCAGGTCGAGTCGACTTAGATATACGGATGCGACTTAGGGTTGGGCACAAACACCGATTATAGGTCACGCGTCGTTGAAATTCGACCGGGAGGGCCACGGGAGTTTAAGGAACGGTACAGTCTAGGATACGGGTCCTACAGCTGAGGTCGCTCTCGAGGTCTGCCCTCCAACCATGTGGGCAAGGGTAGGGAGAGATGCTACAACAGAGGCAGATGCTGCAATAGTCCCCATGGAGTGCCGAGAGGCATCTTTAGGTATGGCCACGCAGGGTCACCTCCCTCAAACATGCCCCTAAGGGAGGTGGTAGACTTAGAGTGTTCCCCTGCTGGCATTGAGGAGGACCGGGCTAAGGCTGCCTGTGCTTTGGAGGGTGCATCTGAGCATCAAGTTTGGCCCCTGAGGGGGCTACTGCTGTAAGGGCATCATTGTCCACGCCCCTCCTAAGGCATATGGTCATGCTAGCTAATTACGAATGAGGTCATGTCCTCGAGGAGGAAGTTAGTGCGATGCTCTCCTTGCATCTTGACCTCCTCAACATGTTAGTGTCCATATATATCAAGGTAAGGGCATTGTTGCTTTCACTTCTTTTTTGGTACACACACACACAGATATATATATATATATATATATATATATATATATATATATATATTACATTTTTTTAATATATGTGATAACCTCCATCCATTCCATTTTCTTTTTTTAGGGTTCTCTTGGGGCCATCACCCTCCGCCACCTCTCGGCCGATCTAAAGGTCTGCCTGAAGGAAGCTAATTGGAGGCTCGAGTTCACTAGGGCCGAGCTAAGAGCGAAAACTGTGGAGTTGGAAGCAGCCACGGGGGCCCAGGCGACAGTTTGTGCCAAGGCTGAGGCTCTTCAGGAGGCCCTAAGGATCTCCATGGAGGATCGTGGAGCCAACACATCCCTCTTAGCCATTGAGTAGCAGGAGAAGACTGATATGACGGCCAAGATTGCAGAGTTGGAGGTGAGGGCCTTTGAGGCGGAGTCCCACTTTATCGAAGCGGAAGCTCGAGTAGGTGAGGCGGAGGCCTACTCCACGAAGGCTGATGCCCGATTGGTAGGGGTTTAGGCGGCGATCCTTGTAAGGGAGGCGGCTTATGTGGAGGCCTTCAAGGCATTGGAGGGGCACCTGGGTGAGCTAGAGGAGACATTCTGCACTGGCTTCCAAAGCTGCTGAGGGGATATTTAATGTCACTATCTTGAGCTCAACTTGGGGTATATGGATGCTGAAGCCACTAAGGTCCCTTAAGTTACCACTGAGGTCCCTGAAGTTGTTGCCTTTGAGGTCGAGGAGCTCTCGTAGGCTTAGGCTTTATTTTTTGTATTTATATATTTCTCATGGTTGTAATAATCCACTGTATTAATGAAAGGGAATCTTTTCTCAGTTTGTTGTCTCATATTTCATTGTGTAGTGTGTTTTTGTCTATTTTCATCTGTTGATAACTGAGCATGTAGATTTAGTAGATATATTTAGTAGATTTATGGTCAAGCGCATAGACTTGGTAGATTGATGGTTGACTATGGAAAGTTTTTTCCTTTCATTCATAAAGAGAAGTTTTTACTTGTAGCAATCAGTGGTTGGTCAGTAGCTAGCAAATAAGGTGAAGAGTCAGTTCAACATGTTGAGTTATATGTTTCCTTTAGTCCATTCTTACTGATAGTAGATCTTTAGGTGTTTGGCATTCCATGGATGGGGTAAGGGTTGCCCTTGAATGTCTTCTAACCGGTCTATCCCTAGGCGGACCACACTGATGACCTTAAAAGTTCCTTCCCAGCTCGGCCCTAAGGCTCCTAAGACGGGCTCCTTGGTGCTCTGAAAGATTTCTCGGAGTACTGAGTCTTTTGCTCAGAATCTCCATACTTTAACCCTTGTGATATAATGCCGAGCAACCCTATGCTGGTAAGTGGTGACACTCAGCTTTGCCTTTTCCCCTAATTCTTCGAGCAGATCGAGACTTAACGTTAGTTGCGCATCATTTCCCTCCATATCGAATAGCTTAGTTCATCCTGGAGGCATTACAATCTCTACTGGAACCACAGCCTCTATGCCAAAGGTTAGGGAGAATGGAGTTTCCCCAGTTGTTGAACGAGCAGTGGTTCGGTATGCCTATAGGACATGCGACAACTTATCCACCTAGGCTACCTTGAATTTCTCGAGCTTGGTCTTTAAGTGGGTTTTTATGATCTTGTCGATGGCATTTACTTGTTAATTGGCCTGGGGGTGTCGAGGTGAGGCGAAAGCATTACGAATGCTGAGCTTCTCGCATAGTCCTCGAAAATGAGTCTTGTCGAATTGCCTGCCGTTGTTAGTAAAAATGGCATGGGGGATGTCGAACCTACTGATGATATTTTTCTAGATGAAGTCAGTCTTCTTCTATTTAGTGATCCTTGCTAGGGACTCACCCTTAGCCCATTCGGTGAAGTAGTTGATGGCAAAAATGGTGAATTTGTTTTGTCTCCTACCCATAGGTAGAGGTCCTATGATGTTAACCCCTCAATGTGCAAAGGGCCATAGGCCGTTCGTTGGGGTCGTTTGTTTAGGTGGTTGTCGCAACATTGTTACAAAGCATTGGCATTTATCACACTTCCTTGTGAGCTTCTTTGAGTCTTAATGGATTGTGGGCCAATAGTATCCTTGTTGGATTACCTTATGGGCCAAGGCCCTTCCACCTAAATGATTTTCACAGATGCCTTCGTGAACCTTCCTCAATACATATTTAGCTTCATTAGGCCATAAGCATCTCCGATAAGGTAGTGAGAATCCTTTTTTCATATAGGACGTCACCTAGAATCATATATCGAGTTGATCGGTACTTGATCTTTCGAGCTTTTAGCTTGTCTTCGAGTAGCTTGCCCTTTTGTAGATAGCGCGTGATTGGGTCCATCTAGCTCGTTGGTCGATCTATCAGGAGAGTTTCTTTCTGGTCAGGACAGTTGATGCTTAGCTTGGATAAGAACTCAATTGGTATGGTCCTGGCAATGTCATCTCGATGACCGAGGCCAATTATGTCAGAGCGTTGTCTTTAGAATCCTCTGACCTGGGGTCTAGTGTGACTCGTAATTATCGAATTCGTTGAGAAAGTCCCGAGCTTTCTATAGGTAGACAATCATTTTCTCTCCTTTCCCGATATGCTGTAGTGATTTGATTCACAACCAGTTGGGAATCACTGTAGACCCTCAGCATCCTGGCTCCCATTGCTGGCTAGTCTTAATCTAGCGAGTGCTTCGTATTTAGCTTCATTGTTGGAATCTAGGAAGCCAAATCTAAGAGCATATTCCATGTTGGCCTGGTCAGGTGAGACAAAGATCAGCCCTGGTTTGCTTCCTCAGGAATTTGATGACCCATCCATATGGAGGGTCCACTTCTATGACCCAATGTTCTGTTCAACTTCAGTTTGTTGCCGAGGGTCATGATAAGTGAATTCGACGATAAAGTCAGTGACAACCTATCCTTTAATCACCACTCTTGGTCAGTATATGATGTCAAACTCGCCTAGCTCAATTGTCTATTTGGTCAGTCACCCTGACACCTCCAATTTTTGCAATACTTGACGGAGTGGTTGATCAGTTGGGACCACCATAGTATGGCTTTGGAAATAAGGTTGGAGACGTCGGGACGATACGATCAGTGCCAAAGCCAGCTTCTCTATTTATGGGTAGCATGTCTCTACTTCAACCATGGCTTTGCTTACATAATAGACCAGTCGCTGCTTGCTTTCCTCTTCTCGTACTAGTGTAGAGCTGACCGATGTAGTCAATACCGCTAGATACATTAGTAGCTGCTCCCCGGGCTTTGGTTTAGAGAGCAATGGTGGAGACTCTAGGTATGTTTTGAGCTGTTGAAACACTTGCTCATCTAGGTACGTTTGGAGAGCAATGGTGGAGACTCTAGGTACGTTTTGAGCTGTTAAAACACTTGCTCACATTCTTTCATCGAGGTCGGCTTCTTAATTCCTTTCAATTGCTTAAAGAATGGAAAGCATTTGTCCATAGTCCGAGATTGGAATGGTTTAGGGTTGCTATTCTATTCGTTAGGTGTTGAATTTATTTCGTCGTGCTCGGGGAGCTCATTTCTAGGAGGGCTCGGATCTTATTAGGATTGGCCTCTATCCCACTCTGATTGACTAAGAAACCTAGGAACTTTCCTGAGCTGACGCCAAAGGCACACTTGCTCGAGTTCAGCTTCATTCGTTACTTTCTTAAAATTTTGAACTTCTTCATGTCTGTCACGTGGTCGCTTGCCTTGGAACTCTTGACAAGCATATCATCAACGTATACTTCCATTATGTCCTTGATCTGTTTACTGAACATTTTGTTCACCAGGTGTTGGTACATTGCTCTGGCATTCTTTAGCCTGAATGACATTACCTGGTAGTAGTATAACCCGTTGTCAGTAATGAAGGCCATTTTTTGCTTGTCGTGTCCATGCATTGCGATTTGATTGTACCCCGAATATGCATCCATGAGGTTGAGAAGTGCATCGGTAGTCTCATCCACCAACTGGTCGATCCTTGGGAGGGAAAAACTGTCATTCAGATACACTTTATTTAAGTCGGTATAATTTATGCATACCCACCATTTTCCACTAGCCTTCTTTACTAGTACGACATTGGCCAACTAGTCGAGGTAGTGTATTTCTTGAATGAACGCAGCCCTGAGGAGCTTGCCAACCTTCTTGCCAATGGTTGCATATCTTTCGGGGTTGAACTATCACCTTTTCTGCCTTACAGGTTTATAGTTGGGGTCTACGTTCAGTTGATAGACCATGACTCCTGGATCTATAACAGGTATATCCTGGTGAGACCAGACAAATACATCAGCATATTGTCTCTATAGATTGCCTATTTTTGCTTGAAGCTATGACTCAAGCAATGACTCGAACTGAACAGTATGGGATGGGTCAACTTTAGAGAGGTGAATCACAATGAGGTCTTTTACTGGTGACCTTCTTTTGACAGTTTCTTCTTGCGGGTCCAGAGAGATAATTTGCATCGCTTGTTGTCATTGTGTTTTTTCTTGGATCACTATCGAGTAGCATTATTGAGCTTCATGCTGGTCGCATCTAACTTGGTCGGCTCTGTGCTCAGTTGGGAACTTCATAGAGAGGTGATAGGTGGATACCACAGCTCGCATAGCGTTCAAAGATGGTCTACCCGGAATCACGTTATACACCAAGGGGCGGTCTACCATAAGAAGGTCGACCATAGTGGCGACCTGGTTAGCACCTTCATTGACTATTACAGGTTGGAGAACACTACCCTCTGAGGTCACCTTTTCCCCTGTAAAGTTGAGTAAAGGGGTTTGGACGGGTCACAATATTGACCTCCTGTAACGACACGGAAAATTTTGTACAATGCCCCGAGTACCACCTCAGGTAGGAATTACTTAGGATCAAATCCTTCAGAAATTAGACAAAGTTAACCAAGTGCTAAACTAGATTAGCCATGAAATCCACACTAATCACTTTAAATACGATCTGCAAGACCCAAAACTTGTAGAATCATTAACGCTAGGTTACCCTAAAATCTAGGATCAATCTCATTACCCAGCTGCACTCAGGAGCACATTGAAATTCCGTATCGAATCTGGACCGCACACTGAAAAGGGGGCTCCAGAAGTGCTCCGTTGAGACGGAACAACTTCACTTTGGTTATAACCTAAGTATACCTTGGCCTTAGGTCTATTTCGGTGAGGTTTTAGTCTATATAAGGACCTTAAACCCTCTCTCATCCAGCCTATACGAATTTGAGAAAAACCCTAGGAGAGAGGAGAGAAAAGAGAGAGAAAGTGTGAGAGAAGTGGGAGAATCTCCCTGCTATTTTACCCTGCCACTCTTTAAGCTTAACCACACCATTCTAATCGCTTTCCCGGCGATTCTGACTTCATTTCTAGGTAAGAAAACCCTAACCCTAATCTAATTTAGGGTTTCAATTGATTCAATTAGTGAAATAACTAACACTACTTGTGCTTTAGGTCGTTATACTGTCGTGGAAGGAGACGTAGCATTCCTACCAAATTTATTACGCTTCTACGACATAAGGTGCGGACTTTAGGTGTATAGGTTATGGTTTTCAAGGCTTTCAATGTCGGTTAATGATTTATAACTGACAAGGGTGCTATTTCACATGCAAAATGCGTCGTCTATTTCGTTATACGAGTTTACATGAAAGATGTAGGATATAGCCTAATCTATGCATATGTTGAAATGTTTGAAAATGTTTGGAATTTGGATTTGTGCTTAACATGTTTATTTGTCGTAAATATATGCTTAGTACATGTGCAACAACTCCTTAGCGAAAGGACTTGCCCTAAATCACTCCACGACAAAAATATGAAATATGTGTTAAAGTGTGTAGCCTAAGTGTTTGTGAAAATGTTTTAATAAACATGGAACCTGTATCCATGCATGCCATGATCATCTACCATGGGTACAATTAAGCACGTGATATACGGGGCAACTCCCTAGTGGAAGGATTTGGTCTAGCTTATGTGTAATCATCATACGTCATGTATGATGAGGTATGTAGTCTATGTGTTTGTGAAAATGTCTGAATGTGCTAGCAATCACCTAGTACACCTTGTATGAGGATCGAGAGATAAATCTCGGTTACCTTAATAGTGTGCATGATTTCCTATAGGTACGCTCTAATGTATGGTCTGTTTTCACTTATGGAATGATTGTGTGCAAAATCATGTTTATGTTATATTTCATTATATGCTTATGTGATTGTAAACTTCATGACTTATGAAATGCATTACTGTCTTGTTTGACTCACATGATTACTGGATGAGTGGATTGAGTTTGGGACTAAGAGTTAGTCCAGGCGATCGGTAATGGAACGAAATTCGTGACTGAGATTCATTCATCACGTGAGATGTGTTCGACGAACCCGAGTTGTACTTCGATTGACGATAGTGGCTAGCTACAGGAGGTGCTTACGCGCTTCATATCGTTCAACTTGTTGTGCACTCGAGCTAGCCGAGCTCGTCAAGTAACTCGATCTGTCTTATGTATGTTCACCATGTTTGGACGCCTCTGTTTGAACCTAAGGTACTAACTTTACCAGTGGAATCCCGTTAACTACGGTACCTCGATCCGCTAAGACTCATGAGCCGGGCATGGTGGTATGGGACACCGTGGTTGAGCTGTCGGCCTACGCTGGGGCCACGAGCCTCCCCGTAGTGACCATTGAGCAACTAGACTCGTGAGCTGATTATGGTGGTATGGGACACTATATTCGAGCTATCGGCCTACACTGATAAGGTGATGGGGGAGTGGTGCAACGATTCCGTGTAACAGCCCTGACAGCCCTTTGTAGTGACCTCGAGCGTACTCTGAGTCTACGTGGAGGCGACGACCCTTCCGTAGCAACAAGAGTACAAAGCTAGGCCTGTATTGATAAGGTGATGGGGGAGTGGTGCAACGATTCCGTGTAACAGCCCTGGTAGCCCTTGCAATGACCTAGAACCACACATCGTATGAGATTATCTAGGATTGACGACCCTAGAATGGATCTTTGTTTAGGAATGATACAAGGAAGGTACCTTAGTTTCCCAATCTCGCTATTTGAAAGGTATTAATAACAACTCGGTAATCATGCTCATCATCGCACTGCATGTGCCTGGAAGATGTGGAGCACTGAGGGATGAACGCATGCTGCGGACGTAAGATGGTGCTGTATGAGGGAGCATTGGTGAGGGGCATGCATCACAACTGCACTTCATACTTGCATTAACAAGAGTACTTAGGATTGTTGATTGTACTGCTTTATCATTACTGCTTGACTGATTTCATAACATGTTAACCTATGCTTTATTGTTCCACTCAGTTAGCTACTCACTCCCACGTTACGGGACAGTGTTCTGGACACCCACCAGACTCTGTCTTAGATGCAGGTACCGATGATACTCAGGAGGCTGAGCCTGATTACTATGATGATCAGGAAGAGTTTTCCTTCATGCAGTTCGCTGGAGGCTTCGCGTAGGCTATCCAGATTACGGGGCTATAGGGTTTATGATTATAGTTGTACCATTTTGACATTTTGATTCCGGAACAAATACATGTATATGGTGACTCAGTTGGTATTCATACTCTTGAGATCGAGATTGTTTTGTTTTATACACATCTATATACATCTTTCAGTCTTTCGCTTGCATTTATACATGGATCTGGAGTATGAATTACTTTTTTGGTATATCTCACTCATGTTTATTGCACTAACACAGCCAACATTCAATCATCATTCTCTATGTTGCATAAGTGATGTTTTGGAACTCGAGAGTTGAGTTGCTACTCGACCCTCGAATTTCAGGGTGTTACACTCCCGACCCCCATTTTATTGAATATAGCTACAAACAGGATGCCGATCGAGGTCCTGATGTCGACCAATATTCAATGCACTTTGTAGTTAGCAAAAATCATGGCAACTACTAGGGCGTCATCATGTAGATGTAACACCCCGTACTTTCTAGTACTCGAGTGTTACTATGAAGATCTAAATTAGTTCGTACGTGTGTGGAGACACTCGTGGCTCACCTTATGCATCACATCTAGTAGTCCACAATCTATTCATCTCAATCGTCTTGTACAACATTCATCCTTTTAACAAGCCTTCCATCCGATCGATTTTTCAAGATAGTCCATCATATCTTCAGAGCACTTATTTTAGGATCTCAATCACTTTGATAGACCAATTAAACCGTTTATCAAGTCTACAACCCTCCATTGTACGGTCCATCCTTGGAAAATGCAGATCGGATCGTCTGGATTCATATTCAACTCTAGGTCTCACCTAAGGGTTCTTTAGGATTCCAAGGGTTATTGACAATTAAATATTAGTCAATCCAATCATTGGACTGTTTAAATAAACCGTGACTTGGTAAGTTAGAAACTCATGTGGTGGCTCACCTTAATACAAATAACCCTAATATTAGTGTTTGTAGCTAAAAGACACATAACGAGTAGCCCCACATCTTACATGTAGGTAAAATAAAAAGATGAATAAATAACAATGTACATACAGTAATAATAATAGTAGTTAAATATTTAATAACATAGGAGCATGAAGTGAATGGTCCTAATGGAGTGGGACCACGACACGATACACACACACACACGTGTAGTAATAAGGAAATAAAATAAAATTAATATTAATATCATTATGTGGATGGTAGGACATACAAAAGATCCATTCGAATCTTTTGACCGTTGATGGTCAGATTGGGATCGAATCGACCGTCGGATCGATAAAATCGACACCCAAAGGCCTTGATTCAGTTAGCATGGCCCACCTAGGATCTAGATCTGGCTGATTTCCAGTCAGAGGACTTGATTAGGGCCTCTCAGAGTGAATGAACGGAGTGGATTTCCCTTAAACATCACCATGGGCCCCACATTAGAGTGCATGTACACCGGTGCTACAACACTTGAGGTGCACGAGACCGTCAACCCGGTCAAATGTAGCTGACCCGACATTTCCTAAAATAGGAGAGGTTCATGCCTACGACCATTTGAAACCTCATGTTTTCTCCTTGTTTGATTGAGATGTGGCCCACCATCTCATCCCAGTTGAAAGATCCAAACCGCCCATTTAATGAAGCATCCACACCTGATCAAAACCTCGTCTATTTCACACAAAAGCGCACGTGTGTGAGGACACGAAGAGGGGCACAACCAAGCTGTGTAAGTGTGGAATTTTCCAAAAGTGGAAATCTTATCCTGCTTTTGCCAAGCTGGTAATCCGGGTGCACTACTCTCCTTCATTTGCAACCGTCAGATGCAAAGCATCTCAGCCGTTCGTCTGCTTAAGGTTTTCTAAATGAAACTGTGGTCGGTTTTGGTTTTTTCCCACCGTATTTGGAGGAGGTTTCTACCAAACATCATCCGGACCATTGCTATTAATCCGACGGCTTAAAGGTGTTAGGGCGATGCTATAAGAGGGAGAAGATCAACCCTCAACGCTGGCTTCTCCTACCCTTACGGCCGCACTCGAGAAATCAGCCGTCTCCATCCAAACTTGAACCCACCATCCAAATCTTCTTCAAGTTTTGAAAAAGCTTATCTGGAGGCTTTCTAAGACCCATAGGAACCGTTTGCAAGAGGCAGATTGGAGGAGGAAGCGTCCGTTTGAAGTCTGCCATTAATGGTGGGTCTTCTTCCTCATCAAGAGTGACCACCGTTCAAGTCGTGTGGCCGTTAAATGTCCATTAAGTGGTCCTTTTGGACCTCTTCAGACCACAAATGGCCATTCCAAGTCGTGCTGCGTTGCTACACCAGGCAGTTGCACCTAGACTCGATCCGAGTCTGTCGAGCTGGACCGAGTTGGGTCCGAACTAGGTTAGGTCTGTTCAAGTCCAGACTATTCTTCTGGTTGAGGTAGTGAGGAGAGGAAAGAGAAGAGAGATAGGAGAAGGAGAAACGAGAAAGAGAGAGAGAGAGAGAGGGGGGGGTGCTGGTGCGTCGTTGAACTAGCTTGAACCGAGGCGAGTTTGACTCACAGTTGAGTTGCAGACGTGAGTCAGGCTTGGTTCTGCTCAGTCTATTTATGGACACCTTCCAGCAGAAATGGTAGAGAGAGAGAGAGAGAGAGAGAGAGAGGAAAGAAGGAAAAAGGAGAGGAACGTTGTCCTCTTCATAGAACTCCTGTCGAGTCAACCAGCTGACTCAATCGAGTCCATTGAGTTGGGCCGTCCTTGAGTCGAGTCCAGCCACCTCTGGACTTCCTAGAAGTAGACAAGAAGAAGGAAAGGAGAAGAAGAAGGAGAGAGAATGTAGGGGTGATGGTTGTGTTGAGTTGAGTCAACTTGACTCGAACCGAGTCGACTAATGTGAGTCCACGTCTTTCCTCCATATTGAAATCCATTCGATTACAATTATCATAGTTGCCGTTTCTATTATTATTATTAGGATTATGAATATTAGGAATGAACAACAGTTAGTAAGTATTCTATGTTGACACTAGTATTACATATAAAACAAAATTATCATTATTAACTATTAGTATTTTATTTTGTCATCATTAGATATTATCATCGATGTTAGAGTATACCATGAATTCTCGTCACAATGACTATTAGTACCACGTTGGCTAATACTAAGTATATTCATAATATTGACAGTTGTTTTGAGATTATTAGTATTACTAGCATTACGATGAATGTACATTAATTAGCACTAAAATTCTAAATCTAAACCTAGAACTAAATCCTAAGATGAAGCCCAAAACTCTACATTAAAATTCTAAAAATCCAGCCTAGACCTAAACTCTAGGATAAAATCTTAGAATTAGGTAATCTAAACCCTAGGTCAATACTTTAGACATAGATGGCGTGTCGGGTTTGGATCTAAGTGTAGAATTTCATAATTCATGGTGGATCATAGTATCTTTTTTATTTATTTTTTATTTATTTATTTTTTATACCAAAGTATCTAGTATGATGGCTAGATACACTATTGATAGTTATGCTATTAGCATTAGAAAATAGTTACCATGGGGTTAGTAAAACACTTGTTAATATACTCACTAGTATTAGTCCTTATTGTATTATCATTAGTAAATACCCTACTATTATTACTTTTATTATCTAAGAGATTATTAGTCATTATAAAAATATTAGATAATGTTAGTACATTTAGATATGAACTTATGAACCATCATTATTAATATCGATGGATTAATACTCTTATTATGGATATTATTTGACCCATTGTACAATAATAATAATAATAGTAATATTAATAATAATTTAGGATTTAAATACTAAAATCTAAGTATGAGACTATATTTTAGAATAAAACCCTAATTCTACATCAAAACCCTAGGTAATCTAAACCCTAGGACAATACTTTGAACACAAATAGTGAAGTTAATCTAATGGTACAATTTCATAACTTATGATAGGATCCAAGTCTAAGGGCGTGCGTACTTCCTAATAACATTAAAAGGCAAGTCGACAAATAAGGTCATGATTTCTTCCCCTTGATCTTTCCATTTTCCCATTAGCTTAAGTTATAGTTTTATTTTAATTTATAATTGATATTTTCATTCTATAATCACATGTGTTAATTGTTGGAATCGAGTTGCTACATCACATGCTTAATGTTTATCCTGTATATTTTATTCATGCTAGTGGATTACTTGTGGATTGCTTCTGGAATTTAAATAGGTACATTAGTGGGAAACCCTCACTTATAAATGTACACCCATAGTTAGGATGTAACTAGATTGAATGTGATGGTAATGGACCTTCGAGTTAGTGGTTATTGAATGGTGACTTAAATTAAATGTTAATGTAGGCCTACCATCCAAGGGTTGTTATGTCTAAGTGGTTTTCAAGGATGGTCTTTTATCGCATGGTTTTGATACTCGCCCTATGTGGCTTTTTTTGATATTTACCCTATGTGACTTGTTTTGATATTGGCCCTACGTGGCTTTGTTTTGGTATTTTTCCTATATGGGTTCGATGTTTTATACTGTGCAACCATGCGATGATAAGCCCATATTTTGAAGTATGTTAGCCACTAGTCGACGGGGTTCAATTAAACATCCTAAGGTGGTAGTCTCATGAGCCGGGGATGGTGGTATGGTACCTATGCCCGAGCTGTCGGCCTACGCTGGTGACGAGCCCCCGTAGTGACATTTACCTTATTTAAATTGGCTGATTGTAACTGAACTAATAATGGTTTGGCTAATCATGCATACATGGCACAGACCAACATTTATTGCTATCGTACGTGATGTATGTATTTGTCCGACTGGATATTTTTCCCAGGTCGATGATTGCATGGGTGATGAGCCCACTGTCCGCAGGGATGAGCATCCCCGGGGCGATGATTGCAATCACGCATCCATGCACCTAATAAGACCGCATCATGTATTATTTTGTATGCCTTATTTTTATAACTATGCTATCTAATGTGGCGGTGTGTAATCTTGAGAGGAATTTACACTGAGTTAGCCACTCATCCATCAAATATATAACCGTACAGGTAAAATAGGTGGCCTAAATGATATATATGTTCGGACTTGATGTGGAGCAGTGTACAAGTGCCAGGGATGTACGACTGTTTTGTTAAGAAGAGCTGCATGGTCTTACAGCTTACATTTACTTATTTTCTGTTATTCTTCATGGATGTAACTCATGAAACTGTTAATGTTGAGGCATTGGTTTGTATAAGTCATTATGGGCAGCTTCCTGTATATTTGAATGATAATGAAATTTCCTTGACGTTTGATTGTCCATATTACGCTAACTGTTAACTCTGAATGAAAGAAAAAAGAAAAATATGGATGGAATTCGGCTCTCCATAAGTTAACACTCGGGTTTTTGGGAAATGGGTTGTATACTCGGGTCCTGAAAAGTCGGGGCGTTACAGTAGATGTTGAAGCTCACGCACATCGTCTTCGGTGAAGGTGTGACCACACGAATTCATCCTGTTTCCTTGTCAGGTTGTCCAGTAAGGTAACCTAGAGTGCTCTTTCATTGCTGGTTGCACTTTTAGTGTGAGCTCAACGCACCCGATTTGAGTCTACAGCTCCAGCAGGTCCTCTAAAGATGGTATGTATTTTTTCCTTCGCTTCATTGCCGACCTACTCATCACGTCGTTCTTGGTGCCTAGGTAGTCGATCTTCTCTACCTTTGTTGATGAATTCACGTAAATGTCTCTTTCGAATAAGAGACTCAATCTCTTCCTTGAGATCATGACACTCGGCTATGTTATGACCTTGATCTTTGTGAAAGTGATAATATTTCTTCTTGTCTCTCTTCTCGAGGTCCTCTCTCATCGTGTCTAGCCATCTTAGGATTCTCTTGTCTATGACCTCCATGAGTACCTGTTCTGATGTTGTATTTAAAGGGGTGTATCTGTGGAACCAGCTTTCTAGAGGGTGGATAGATCAGGGGCTAGTACTCTGGTCGTCCTCTTTTCTCCTCTTGGTGTTCACGCCGGGTGTCTCCCTCCCTTTCTTTCCCTTCCTCTCTCTTGGCAAGTTGTTTTTGCCTCGGGTGGCTCTACATACGCTGAATAATTCTTTCGTATTTAAATATTCTTTTAACTCATTTAAAAGGTCGATGAGAGTTATCAGAGGGTTTTTCCCAATTGAGAAAAGAAGTTTACCCTGTTTGAGATTGGGCATCATGGCCTTGAGGGCGACCTGATCAGAGTACCCGTCCATTTGAACAACCTTAGCATTGAACTACACAATATAGTCTCTCAAGAGCTCATCTTATCTCTGTGTTATTATGAGGAGGTGGGTTAATGCTTTCCTTATGTCCTTCACTCCAATGAATTGGGTGGCAAATGATCTGTTAAGTTGCGCAAACAAGCCGATGCATTTAGGTTTCAGGTGGTTGAATCACTTCCGAGAAGCCCCTACTAGCGTTAAGTAGAATGCCCTGCACATTACAGGTCTGGAAGCACCATGGAGCTCCATCCATGCTCTAAAAGATTCCAAATGCTCCGTTGGATCCCCCGAACCCAAATAAGGAGTTATTTGGGCATTCAGAATCTATATGTTAATTGACCCTACATAATGTCATTTGTGAACGGAGGTTCAGTGTAAGACTCGTATCCTAGACCGTACCATTCCGTAAACTCCCGCGGTCCTCCCGGTGACCCGCGACCTGTAATCAGCATTTACACGCTATCCTAAGTCACATCCCATAGATCTGAGTTGGATCGACTCAAAACTTGTACCCTAGCAACTGTGTCATCGCCGCGGTTCCAACACAGTGTCTTACGTGCCGATGCGATACCCATGCCAAGAGTTGTGAGCCCGCATTTATTTCGAGAAAAACGCCGCGCGTTGCGAAACGTAAGAGAATCTCTACCAAACATCACATCAATTAATCAATTAAGTACCAACACCCATCCCTCTCTCATCCAAAGTCAACTCTCAAGTTAAGTACACATCCATCACTCCACCCATCACACCCATCCCTTCCTTACACCCATCACCATCCCTCTCTCCCATCCACCACTCCTCTCTCTCTCTCTCTCATTTTCTCACTCCATTCCAAGCTTCCCAAGAGAGCAACCATCCAAGCTAAGGAGAGAAAAGAGAGGTGCCTAGTGTGGCCTGCTTTCTACCCCAAGATCCTCACCATCCAACCCTTCAACTCTCATCATCCTCCATCAAAGAGGAAGTTTAGGAGCTCAAGAGATCAAGGGACCAAGAAGAAGGCCAATCAGTGGGTGATCCACCGTTGATTTCCATTTAAGGGCCCACTTTGATGTATGTATTGTGATCCAAGAGGGGCCCATAGTGGCGGGGTCCCTCCACTACTCCGTCTCTCTCTCTCTCTCTCTCTCTCTCTCTCTTTGTGATGGAGTGTGGCCCACCTAATCCCGCCAGCCTAGATGAAGGGAAAAATACAACTATCAACTTGATTAGTGGGGTGGCCCACTGACATGGACTCCACCATATATACATGTGTTGTATGTGTATCGTCCAGCAGCAGGCGTTGCTGGACGTAGGCAAAACACAAAGTTTAGCTAATCCAAAAGTCTGGTGAGGCCACACCACGTGGACCCACCCATCATGTATACGTTGTATCCATACCGTCCAGCTATCTGGACGGTAGGGGCCTCTGACGGATGTGTTGTATACACACCGTTCATCTATGAGACCTTCATGAGGTATATGTTTCATCCAGCCGTCCATCAAGGGACATGGCCCCTGCTGTTGTGTTGACGTCAGCAATTTTGTGGGTGTTGATCATGAGATGTGTTTATATCCTGGCCGTCCATCTCCTAGATGGTGGACTAGCAGCCCAGTTAGATGGGTCTGATCATGCAACATATGTTAAATCCAGACCGTTCATCCGTGTGGGGCCCACACGTCATGCATATCCACACCATCCAGTGGTCTAGATGGTGGGGACCTCTATGATTTATGTGTTCTACATCCAGGCCGTCTAGGGCCTGGATGCTGGAGATCTTCGAAAAAAATAAAATAATAGTATAATATAATATTATATTATGTATAATATCATATGTATAGTGGGCCCCATGTGGGACCCACCTTTTTGGAAGTGGATTGGCTGGACTACCACACACCAGCTATATAGCTGATGTAGTGATGTCAGCAAGTTTTGTGGGACCCACCTGATGTATGGGTCTAATCCACACCGTCCAGATGGATGGACGGTGGGACCCACCGCATTGTATGTGTTACATCCAAACCGTCCATCTAAATGGCGAGCACGCCTTAAGGCTTGAGACTAAAAATGAGGCAGATCTGTATATCAGGTGGACCACACTACAGAAAATAGTGGAGAATTAAACGACTACCATTAAAGCCCTTTTTGGTATCTCAGAAGTTTTGGATTAGTATGAAATTTGTTTTTCCCCTTAATTCAGGTCTTCGTGACCGTACGAACAGATTGGATGGGAAATAAACGTGTGGTGAACCCTGTAAATTTTAAGCAGGGAAAATCATTATCTCCACTGCTAATTGTGGTATGGTCCAGATGATCTTCCGATATGATTCATTTTTGGGTAATGCTCTAAAATGATCTCTAATAGATAAATGGTGTAGATAGTCCCACTAGGATGATCGGCCTACCTTGATGTATATGAGGGCCATTGTTGCAGTCTACCCTGGTGTAGATACGAGGCCCATTGGTGTGGCCCACGTGATGAGGCCCACCTTGATGTATTTGTGGCCCATTTCGATGTGTAAGGCTTTTATGCAGGGCCCATTGTGATTTTTCGCGAACCATTGTGATTGTTCGGGGCCCACTTTTACATATGTGTTACATACACTATCCCTCCATTGTCCCTAGCTCATGGGCCCCTGTCTGAGGCCTAAAGTGATGTATATGAGGCCTTTGAATAGGGCCCAATATGATGAATGTGTGTGGCCCATAAAATGCGGCCCACTTGACGTATATGAGGCCCATTATTGAGGCCCATTGTTCTGGCCCATCGCGATGTATATAAGGCCCATGGGATGTGGCCCATTGTGATGTATATGCGGCCCGTATTTGAGACCCATTGTGAAGTATATGCTGCCCGTATTTGAGACTCATTGTGATGTATATGTGGCTCGTATTTGAGACTCATTGTGATGTATATGTGGCCCATGCTTGAGGCTCATTGCGATGTATCTGCGGCTCGTATTTGAAGCACATTATGATGTATATATGGCCCGTGTAATGAGGCCCAACGTGATGTATTCGAGGTCCATGAGTGTGGCCTAATGCGATGTATATGAGGTCCTTGTATGAGGCCCATTGTGATACGTATTAGGCCCATGTGATGCAGCCCATTGTGATGTATTTGAGGCCCATGAGAGGCCCATTATGATGTGTATTAGGCCCTTATGTGAGGCCATAGACCCATTATACGTTAGGCTCCATTTAGGCCACTCCTTGAGAGCAATGTTGGTTAAATGTCCACATTGATGGGCAATATGGTTAAATGTCCACATTGTGACCTTCCCTTAGGCCTTTGTTAAGTCTATTTCCATCATTCTTTAAGTGGGTTGACCCTAATCATTGGGCCCCATTGATGTTTGCATGACCTACCTTGTAACGCCCTGAAAATTGGGGGTTGAGCAAAGCTCAGCTCCCGAGTTCCAACGCATCACTTATGCAATACAGATAATGATGATTATGATGAGAGCATTGAAACATGAATGAGATTATACCAAAACAACATATCATACTCCAGAGACAGTTAAATTGCAAGCGGAAGACTGTGATGGATATATAAAATATATAAACTGTGGTAAGTCTCCAGAGTGTGATAATGTTACCAGGTTAGATAATTACAAGTACAATTCTAAAATATACAAATTGTGTAAGGTCATCTAGTCGACATCCCTGTAACCCCGTCGAGCAAGACACAACTCACATGAAGCCGCCAGAATACAGCATATACGAGAAAACATCACTGTTATCGCAAAGGTCCGGCTCCGCCTCATAAGCATTGTCAGCACTTGTAGCCACAACAGGGTCTGGTTGGTGTGTACAACACCGTCCCGTAACGTGGGAGTGAGTGATCAACTCAGTGGAACAATAAAGCAAAGGTTAACATGTTATCAATTCAGTTAAGCAGTAATGATAAAGCAGTACAATCAAGCAATCCTAAATACTCTTGTTAATGCAAGTATGAAATACAGTCATGATGCATGCCCTTGCCAAACCTCCCTCATGCGACACCATCTTATGTCTGCGGCATGCGTTCATCCCTCAGTGCTCCACATCTTTCAAGAACATGCAGTGATATATTATGATCATGATTACCGAGTTGTTATTAGTCCTTTTCATACAGCAGTATTGGGAAACTAAGGTACCTCCCTTATATCATTCCTAAACAATGATCCATTCTAGGGTCGTCAGTCTTAGATAATCTCATACGATGCTGCGGTTCTAGGTCACTGTAAAGGGCTGTTACACGCACTCATTGCACCGCTCCCCCATCACCTTATTAATACAGGCCTAGTTTATACTTTGTTACTACGGGAAGACTCGTCGCCTCACCTGCAGATTCAGAGTATGCTCGAGGTCACTACACCGGGCACGGTTAGGGCTGTCAGGGCTGTTACATGCACTCGTTACACCACTCCCCCATCACCTTATCAAAACAGTGTAGGCCGACAGCTCGAATATAGTCTCCCATACCACCGTATTCGGTTCATGAGTCTGGGTTGCTCACTGGTTACTACGGGGAGGCACATCGCCCCAGCGTAGGCCGACAGCTCGACCACGATGTCCCATACGACCATGTCCGGCTCATGAGTCTTAGCGGATCGAGGTACCAAGGTTAACAGGATTCCACTGGTGAGTTCGGTACCTTAGGTTCAAGCAGTAGCGTCCAAACATGGTGAACATACAATGGCCAATCGGGTTACTTGACGAGCTCGACTAGCATGAGCGCACATCAAGTGGATCGACATGAAGTGCGTAAGCACTCCGTGTGGCCTAACCACTGTTGACAACCGACGTACGACTTGGGTTCGCCAAACACGTCCTTCGTGGCGAACGAATCTCAGCCACGAACTCAAGGCCCTGTTACCGATTGCCTGGACTATACAATAGCCCCAATCACATTCAAGTATAGATAGTTAAACCAATAATGGATCAAGATTTCAAATTACGCAATCAAAGTCTAATATTGTCCGCTTAGGGCTGCCAGGGCTGTTGCACGGAATCGTTACAACAAACACCCATCCCATCACCCTTCACGACTTTATTTTTGCATTTTATGGAATATAACTTAAACATGGATTGATACATATGCATCACATAGCTAAACAGACACTATAATATACGGTACATGGAGGAAAGCATACACATAGTTAAAGGAGTTGAGAAACATATCTCAACACCCTTATACATTACAATTTGCTACTATTTACTCATTCAGATATTTCAACAAACACTTTAAACGTTGATCACATAGGTATTAGGCCAAATCCTTTCACTAGGGAGTTGCCCCATTTATAACACGCGTGCATCCACGACGGATAGTCATGGCAAGCATGAATCCAAGTTCCATATTCATTCATTCACTTCCACAAAAGCTTGGGCTACATGCTTTAACAAATATAGCGTATATTGGTCGGGGCATGATTTAGGGCAAATCCTTTCGTCAAAGGGGTATCGCCTATACAACAATCATATATCCATGACAATTAGTCATGGCGAGCATGAATGCGAATTCTATACTCATTCGGTCATTTTCATAAACACTTAGGCTACACAATATAACATACGTAACGTATGTTGATATAACATATATTAGGCTAATCCGTTCACCCAGAAGTTGATACACATGCATCTAGCATACATGGACAACAATTAATCATGTCAAGCATAAATCCATATTTTATACGTATACGGTATTTTCTACAAATACGAGGAATACAATATATTCAACATAGTTATCGTATATCTGAAAAACGAAACGGACAACACTTTGTACATGTGTAATAGCATCCTTACATCAATAATATATCATTATCTGACATTGAAAGCCTTGAAAACCATAACCTATACTTTTAAAGTCCGCACCTTACGCCGTAGAAACGTAATGGATTCACTAGAAACTCTAAGCCTTCGCCAACGTTAATATGACAACCTATAGCACGAGTTAAGTTAGCTATTCCGCTACTTACAACAATTGAAACCCTAGAACAGATTAGGGTTAGGTTTTCTTACCTAAGAATGAAGTCAGAATCGCTGGAATAGCGATCTGGTAGCAATGGTTAGGCACGTAGATACGTGGGTTTGAATCCCAGGAAGAAACTCCAGCAATCCCTCACACTTTCTCTCTCTTTTCTCTCTTCTCTCTCCTAGGTTTTCTCAAATTCGTATGGAATGAGAGAGTGAGGGTATAAGGTCCTTATATAGGCTCAAAACTCACCAAATTAGACCCAGGGCCAAGGTATACTTAGGTTATGTCCAAATACGGACTATTCCGTCTCAACGGAGCACTTCTGGAGCCCCCTCTTGAGCCAAAGGTCAGACTTAAGCTCCCTGACCACAGATCTAGGTCGAGTTAAGTTTTCATTCCAATCGAGTTCCCAGATCACATGTGGCAGACCAGTTTTAGTTCAACGGTCACCGAAACTCGATCAGGATTACAAGTACACTGCCATGTGTATGAAAATTTTTCTGATCCGAGGGTGTATTTGGGTCAGATTCTGACGGTCTGATTGCTTATATTCGGCTCGCAAGTGACAAGTCTTAGATTACTTAAATTAGATTTAATTTCTAAAGAAAACTACGTTTTCTCACACACTTCACTCCGGGCTCAAGCGAATAGCCCCGGGACACTATCTGGATTTGATTTCCAAGATGGTTGTCAAGCCCAGCAAGGTGGTCCTAAATGCTTAACTTCCCGTTAATCGACTTTCGATGTGTGGTCCAGATCCGATACGGAGTTTAGTGATGCTCCCGAGAGCAGTCGGGTATTGAGATTGATCCTAGATTTTAGGGTAATTAGCGTCGATGATTTTACAAGTTTTGGGTCTTGCAGATCATTTTTAAAGTGATTCAAACTAATTTCACAGCTAATCTAGTTTAACACTTAGTTAAACTCATCTAATTTCTAAAGGATTTAGTCCTGTATGATTTCTACTTGAGGTGATACTCGGGTCTTTATACGGATTTCAAAAATATTATTCTTCATTACCTAAACTATAGGTTTCATGCTTAATATGAAAGTACTCAGAAACATCTAAAGAACAAGGTGGTGAAAGGTGAAATAGGATATTTTGAAGGAAATGGGTTGAAAGGGGACTTGAGACTTTGGGATTGAGTTTTAACAAGTTAATAAGGTGTTAAGATTTGACCCATTGCCTAAGGACGTCTATCTCCAGGTTGACAAAAATCTGGGGTGTTACATACCTATTCATATTGGGTTAACCCATAACGTTGGGCTCCCATTGGTTACTCGTAGGATTATTTCCTTTTAATCTTGGAGTCTATCTAGGACTTATTTGGGCCCCCTAGCGCATCTAGCGGGCCATAAGATAGTATGACGAAAGAAGCCCGCTCCGGATCCTTAGAAATATAGGTAGGCCACCTAGGCCCAACCTTGATATGAGGAGAGTGCAACATCACCGTAGACGGAGGGATCCGTGTTATCTGATTTGGTATATTCACTGTCGAGGACCGATCCTCATATTATGGATTAGATTTGCTGTCCTTCTATGGACCTCGCTATATATATAGGCCGATCATAGATTACGACTATGTTGGTATACGCACTGAGTACGTGTTAGCATAACATTGTGATTATATGAGGCCCATCGTGACCATGTGAGGCCCATTGTGTTACCTGAGGCCCATTGTAACCGTATGAGGCCCATTGTGATTGTATGAAGCCCATCGTGACTATGTTAGGCCCATTATGATGGTATGAGGCCTATTGTGTATGTATGAGGCCCATTATGATGTGTGAAGACCATTGTGTTGTGATGGTATAAGGCCTATTGTGAATGTATGAGGCCCATTGTGATGTGTGAGGACCATTTGTGTTGTGATGGTATGAGGCCCATTGTGATTGTATGAGACCCATTGTGACTAGATGAGGCCCATTGCGATGTGAGAGGCCCAATGTAATTGTGTGAGATCAATCATTATTATGTTCGATAATCATGCATAGCATCATGTTACATGCCCATACGCATCATCTGCATGTTTGATATGAGATGCGGTTGACCATTGCATATGCCATTGGGCAGGTTGTTTATGAGACTCTCTGATAGGCAGAGTTGCCTCATATGAGCGGGTGGTACGTGTAGGTTTAATGCATGATGGATGTATAACTCATACATCTTGCATTTTGTGATATGACCACCATACGCCCTAGCAACTTCACAGGCATATCGTGGATGGCCAGATGGGATATCGAAAATCCTTTTTACATGGGGTGCCATAGATGTCCCTAGGTGAAGTCCCTAAATCCTCTTGGTACCAGAGGATGCCCCAACGTCTAGACCGAGTGGATATATATAAGCGCATGAGGGATGTATACCAGTAGGTCGCGTCTCCCACTGTGTCGTGATCGGTTGGGAAGGGGTGTGTCCTTACCCGCCTGAGGGAGTAGGCAATGTTAGGCTGAGTCTGACCAGCTCATAAATGGGTCCACTATCGACGAGCCCGGCCCGATATTGGTAGGCAAAAAGTGAGGTCTCTTCCACTTACCCAGTTGTGCGCTTGATGAGGCGACAGGTGGCGTAGAGTGTACTAGACCCTGGTGATGATCCTAGAGATGTACGGTACTGATATGTGGACTTATTGAGTAGGAGTTGCATACTCAGCATTTTACTCATTCATTCATTCATTCACTATCCACTCAGGTTGTGGTGCACACCAAATTTGATGTGTACCTTCGAAATGGCCAAGATTTCAGTTAAGCGCGCAACTAACCTGAGATCAGGAGTTTACTACATTGAGTCTAGCTATCCAAATTTAGGTATGGGACTGGTTTGGACAGAAGTCCCTTGTGATGGACCCCACGGCTTACGATACTATGTACTATCATCCCGACTTCATGCTCTAGCTTGGTCATTTCATTCACACCGTATATTGCATTGTATTCTCAGCACATAGCATTTGGTTTACTATGCTCATGTATTGCATATTCTGAATGAGGTTGATGGTATTATGGACTCGCTAGGATCTACATATTGCATTACATCCATGGTATATGGCATTTGGGTCGCTATGTTTCTGCATTTATATGGCCTAGATGAGACTGGTAGTATTTGTGAACTCGTCCGGATTTGCATATTGAATTGCATCCTCAGTATATGATATTTGGCTTACTATGTCTCCACATTGCATAGCTGATCTACATTGCTTCCTTAGTATATGAATATTGGCTTATTATGTTTTTGCATCGCATAGCCTGGATAAGGCCGATAGTACTTATGGACTTACCGACATGTTTCTGAATTACTCTGATATTGATGACTTATAGCCTTGCCAGTATTCCGCTTACGCTGATATTTATGTGCTTGACACTTATCTTGCGCACACACGTACACCACCCTCTAAGCTTTCTATAAGCTTATGTACGATAGATGCGTGTAGGTGACGATAGGACGCGATCGAACTGAGGCAAGAGCGTGTGGCAGAGCTTCTGGAGCTTTTGACATTTACCTTGTATTTCCCTTTCAGCACTGTATTCAATTGTTTATATTCGTGGATATGTGATGATGATGTTGCCTTTACTATTTGGGTAAACTTGTGGTTATGCTTCTTACGAGATAAATATACGTTGGAAAATCCTCCTTGTAGGATCCCAGGATCGGAATCTGGCGTATAGGTGCTGGGAACCGAGAATGAGGTACTACGGAGGCTGTTGGCATCGGTTTCGGTGATTGGGAATTCTGCGAGCCTGGTTTTTGAGTTTGGGGCATGACATTCAATCTGCTTAAGTAGGATGTCTATGAACGTCAGGGCCTTGGCTCGACAGGCTTGTTGGATGTCCCCGAGCTGATCTTAGATTTCTTTCATCTCTTCTCCCTAAGGAATATCATTCTCGGCCGTGACCTCCGGGACTTTTCCTCAAGCCTTCCTCATCTTTTTTTTTTCTAGCGTATGGTGAAGGTCCGACTCAGTGAGCTCAGTGGTTCCTAGGGTTTGTGTTGGGACATGCATACTATCTCTTGGTCGAGCCTCCGTGATATACGACTTAGGGGTGCAAGTACTGGGCAAGATTTCTCAGTCGCTACCTTCACCTTTGTGTTTTGATTAGTAGGGAGTACATACTACCTTTCCAGCAACTCATGATGTGATCGATATTGTCGATCAAAGCTCCTACTTGTTTTTATAGAGAAATGAGCCGACTACCCCTATTTCGGGATCTTTGTGCAATTACCAGCGAGGGTGGTTGAGATTGGGGGCCTGATTGTGAAGCCTGAGGGTTCTCAAGTTGTTCCTCCTACACAGGCTCGACGGCGGCGGCCAGTACTCTTACTTACTTCTTGGCCATTGAGGTAGGAGAGGGGAAGAATAAAAGGCCGTGTTTGAGGTTGCAGAACTTTACTAGCTTTGATGTCATTCCCACAAATGATACCAAAATGTTATCGCTTGAGTAAGGATGACGAGGGACTGTACCTATGAATGTGCGAGTGCTTACACCAGAGGAATACAAAGGGCAATGGGGTGCCGATGTTGGTTGGGAACCCTCAGATGCTTAAGTTAGGTAAGTCAGAATATCATAGAAGTAGGACTTGAATAAAGGATTTTTATGCTTACCTTTTTCATTAGGCATGGGAGTTATTTATATGATGCTTAGGCAGCTTTCGAGCTTATATATTTTAATAGGATATGTCAGATACGTTGAAGGGTCCAAATTTGAATGGGGATTTTCTTTCAAAAATATTGTTGAGCCTGCCTTGATCGGCGTGATCTTCGGTTTAGATCTCATCAGATTTGTCCTTTCTTGGTACGATGTGGGATTCTCTCCGGATATCCCTCTCCCTAGGTCGAGGTTGGTCTGATCAGCTCGGGTGGTAAGTCCTTTTACTGAGCTATCTTTGAACAGTTCATCTCGACAGATGGGTCACTCCTCAGAGCTTAGTTCTTGGTCCTGAGTCGGTATTAGCCCCTCGAGTCGGCTAATCTTGCACGATTGATACGTCGATAACTTGAGGAACCGGTTCTGGTGATTCTTCGTCAGTGTCATTCTGAGATCCCCTCCTTAAAGATTATGGTCCCCTATGACAGGTCAATTCGATTTTCCCCATAACAGTGACTGAAAGGGTTCCTTGTGCATGTGGACCCACATGTACCCTTACACTTGGCCAGCATACAACGACGTTTAGATAATCTAATCCATGCATCTGCTAGGCACACTATTTATGGGTCTTAGTTTTTTTTTTAAAAAAAACAACAACAATGTCACTAGCGGAAGTTGATGAGAACCGTTGTCATTTGGTTCTCAACCGTCCACTTGGATACCACTAATTAACAATAAGGTTTATCTTTTAAGCACGAATTGCGAACTTATGTTAGTAAAATGGACATTTGTGATCATGCAGACAAGGAAGTAAGTGGGCCACAATATCTAAAAATGCATTAAGTAGCATATAAAATGAACTTTTATAGAAGAGAAATTCCTTATGTAGACTTCTCTTTTAACTCACTAAACAAAGTAAAACTCTAATACCTTACTTTCCACTACTAAAGTCCATCTGTACAAAGTATTTTTTTCAAAAAAAAAAAAAAATACCCTCAAGCTCGAGGGTCCTTCTCTGCTTATCTCCAACGACATTGCCCTCACTCCACTGATCTCGTCCCCAACTTCGACGAAGGGTTTTGAAGAGTTTTAAAGAGGAAGAAGGGTTTTGAAGAGGAAGAAGAGGAAGGAGAGAGAGAAGAGGGAGAAGATGGCTCATCTGTCCAAGAAGCCATGCACAGGTATGATTGTTTTTAATGGTGAATGGTTAATAGGAATTTCAAATGGTGATTTTGAATGTTGAATGATGATTAGGGTTTGATGGATGGTGAATGTGAATGGTGCTTTCGAATGTTGAACTCGGTCTTCACTCTGTCTTTGAATTGTGAAGGTCAATTTGTGAATTGTCTTGTGAACTCAGTTAATTCATTGAGTACGTTGTAAATTTGATCGAGTACTTGGTTAAACATCTTTGTACTCGGTGAAAATCACTGAGTAACCTGTAATTTTGACTGAGTACTTGGTCAAACATCTTTGTACTCTGTGAAAATTCACTGAGTGCCTTGTAATTTTGACCCAGTACTCAGTCAAACATCTTTGTAATCGATGAAAATTCACTGAGTACCTTATAATTTTGATTGAGTACTTGGTCAAACATCTTTGTACTCTATGAAAATTTACTAAGTGCCTTATAATTTTGATCGAGTACTTAGTCAAAAAACTTTGTACTCAGTGAAAATTCACTGAGTACGTTAAAATTTTGATCGAGTATTCGATCGAACATCTCTATAGTCGATGAAATTTCACCGAGTAGTAACTCAGTTAAATTTTTTTGAACTATGCAACGACTAGTTGTTCAATTGAACTGGTTTTTCCTGTATGTTATTAACTTGTGATTTATTTACACAAGATATCCTTCTACCGTGACCTGTTTACTTGTGATATTTTTTGTGGACTGTGAACTATGAACTGTCTTGTGAATTATTTGTGAACTATTTTTCATTTCTTTTTCTTCTTTTTTTTTTCTTTTCTTTTTTTTTTCTTTTTTCTTTTTATAAAATTGAAGAGTCTCCTAAGAAGGGAAGTGATATCTTCCCAAACTTGTCTGCCAAATGTTCACTAAATGGTGGTTTGATAAAGTGAAGAATGATTTAAAGAAGAATAAGATGAGGTTAGATGTATTTAGGCAACCCCAATTTTCATTCTTATTAGATATTCCATCATTTAAATATTTAGGAGCCCTATTGCAGCGTTTTTTTGAGATACACAGGTGATATTAGTGAACTTGTGTTGAGTGTCAAATATTACATATTCTCCCCTATTTATATCTTGGTTTTATGAACATGATAGTGCTTAAAGGTATATTTTATATATGTTTGTGTTGCAAGGTGAATCTGAGAGCTAAGATTGAAAAGATTGTTAAAAGCAGGGATTTAATGCTCAAGAATCACCAAGGCAAAGGAGGGGTCTTAGGAGACCAAGAATGAAGAATTCACATGTCAAAGATCCAAGGAAACCAAGTACAAAGAATGAAGAAAGGACTTGAAAGACTTCAAAATTCGCAACAGAAAATAGACAAGTTCAGTTCGACCGAAATTGCATAAAATAGTCCAGCGACCAAAGATGAAATTTAAAAGCTAATTCAGTTCGATCGAAGAATAATTTGGTTTGACCGAAAGGAGGATTCGGTGCGACTGAAAGTGTGCAAAAAGCTCCAGCGAAGAACGATGAATTTTGGAGTTAATTTGATTCGACCGAAGATTAATTCGGTTTGACTAACAACTTAAGTTCGGTCCGACCGAATCCAAGCTCGATCTGACTGAAATCGAGCAACAGACGAAACAGAATCCTGTCCAGGCTCGGACTTGACTTTGGTTCGACTGAGGCGTAACGTGACTGCGTAAATTGAGATGGTTTCGCGATCGGATTACAGAAATTCCAAGTCGGTGCGTAAGGTGGAGCTTCACAACTATAAATAGGAGTCCCAAGGATATTCCTAGGGATCATCTAGGGTTTAAGGAGTGGATCGAAAGGGTGGAGAGCTGCCACAAGGAGTGTTTCTTCTTCTTCCTTAGTTATTTTCATGTTTTGTTTAAGAGTTTTTGGTTTAATCATGTCTATGGTTAATTAAAGCTCTTAGCTAGGGCTAAGAGGTGAAGCTTGTAGTATGATTGGGATGTTTACTTTGCTTTGATTCTTGTTTATGATGAACTTCATTGATTTCTAGTTAATTTTAAAGAATATTTTCAGTTTTCTAT
Organism: Magnolia officinalis; assembly: GCA_021015155.1. Lineage (NCBI taxonomy): Eukaryota > Viridiplantae > Streptophyta > Magnoliopsida > Magnoliales > Magnoliaceae > Magnolia > Magnolia officinalis. Next base: position 33,814,675 of record JAJHSJ010000014.1, read on the forward strand.
GGTTTGTTGTGACTGAAATTACAATAGACACTACGATAGCTTTGAATATCTTCCTTTCCTATTTGAGATTGTGGGATTGGTAAATCCTGTAGTTCACCATCGTCTCCTGGGCATGGTTGGGTGACGGAATCACTTCCAAATCTTCACAATTCTCCTTCATTGAGGCTGGATCAATGAGAAGTTCAGAGATTTGATTATCTCTTCTTCCAACTAGATAAGATGAGACTCTGATTCCAGTTGCGTCTCTTAAATTAAGTAAGGTAGCATCTTGATAGCTACAAGTGGATCCTTGGCACCCTAGTTCTCACCTTTAAATTCATAAGTTTCAATCAACACCATTCATAATTACTTTCAACTATTCCAGATTTAGATCTTCTTCTTCTTCTTCTTCTTCTTCTTCTTCTTCTAGTTGTAGTTCTAGTTCTTTTCAGAAACTTGTGAGTTTAGTCCCTGTGGATTCGACCTCGGTCTCACCGAGATTATTATTACATCGGGACCCTACACTTGGGGTTGTGAACAAGTTTTTGGCGCCATTGTCGGGGACTATAGATGCATTTTTATGAATTTAATTAGTATTGGAATTAGGTTAAGATTAGGATTAACTTTATGTTTTGTTTCTAGTTTAGGATTTTTCTGAACTTGTTTTTAGAATCTAACTTGGTTTTCTGTTTTGTAGGATTCTAACATAGCAATCTCCGATCCGGTAACCTCTTTCTAATTCTCTCTCTTATTTTTTTAGACCTCTTATTTGTTTCAGTTTTCCTAGTTTTCTTTCTTAGGTTTAGGTTTAGTTACTTGAAGGCTTTAAGTTTTTCATGCCCAAGTGGGTTCGTGACAACAGTCGACGTCTCTTAAGTGAAGGATGATTAGTCAAAGGGTTGCCTATCCATTACCGGATTAGACACTACTTGAAATCCTCAGAGTCAATTGAAGTGCTGGCTGCGAATCAACCTGCTAACTAACCTCAACCTCCAGTTGAGGAAATTCAAGATGAGAATGAGGTGCACAATGCACCCCTGCCTTGTACCTTACGAGATTATTTACAACCGGTGGGGGTGAGCATACCTTACATGATTTTTCCAGAGAATGTTAGAAATATGGATATTAAGCCAGGAATTATCCAACTCCTTCCAAAGTTCCATATACTTGAATCTAAAAGTCCATATCTACACATGAAAGAGTTTGATGAGATAATAGCCACTTTATGTTTTCCTAATGTGTCTGAGGACAAGATCAAGTTGAAACTCTTTCCCTTCTCCTTAAAAGAAAAAGCTAAGATGTAGTTGCATTCACTATGTTCACGATCCATTGGCAGAGGGAACGACATGACAAGGGAGTTCGTAAAGAAATTCTTCCCATACCATAAGATGAACACCATCAGAAAGTCGATCATGAACTTCGCCCAAAGAAAGATGAGACATTCTTCTAATGTTGGGATCGGTTCAAAGATCTTGTTAGAGTTCATGCCCACAACATGGCTTCAAAACATAAACATAACAAATTTCTTCTACGATGGATTGACATCTTCCATGCGCCAATTGGTCGAGACAATTTACAATGAGGAATTCATGAACAAAGATGTCGATGATGTGTGGGATTACTTTGACAAACTTGCTGAAAACGCACAATCATGAGACATCTCCACAAGACCTAACACCACTTCTAAGCCTACTCAATCAAAGGAGAGGAGCGGAATATATGTTTTGAAAGAGGAAGATGATATAAATGCTAAAGTGGCTAACCTCACAAGGAAAATAGAGGCTATGGAACTTAAGAAGGATAAGGCTAAGGAAGTCGTTTGCGGTATGTGTGCTTGCAACATACATACAACTGAAAATTGTCCAACAATACCTGCTTTTCAAGAGGATTGAATGAGCAATCGAATGCTGCGAACAACTATCAAAGACCTTTCAATGGACCCACCTCAAATACATACAGCTCCAGTTGGAGGAACCATCTAAATTTCAGTTGGAGGAATGGACAAACAGCTAACCCTCAAAGGGTTTTATCTCAAATTTTAAATCAAAAGAAGCCCTAGAAAGATCCGGTTTTAAAACATATCTAAAATCAAGAGCTTTTCAATTAAGGCATATTACAAGCTTTCCAAGACCTTAACAAGGCCATTCAACGGATTGAGTCATATTTAATAAGTGGGGAGAAAGGGATTCTTCCACCCCAACCCATTCCTAATAAAAAACCACAATGTGAAATTAGTGACCCAAGCTCTTCAAATCAAATGGAGCAAGTTAAGTCTATCACCACTCTTAGGAGTGGAAAGACAATTAACAAAACTATTCCGGTAAGGGCTGAAAAGCTTAAAGACCTGGAAATAGGTGAGAATGATGGACCTAGCATTGCCCCATGAGGTAGAACCAGAACCTCAAAGTGAACCGATTGCACCATTCCCTCAATGGTTGATTGCACCAAAACCTCTCACTAACTCTCAGGATATTCTAGAGGTGTTAAAACAAGTGAAAGTCAACATCCCTCTATTGGATGCCGTGAAACAAATCCCCTCCTACGTCAAATTTCTGAAAGACTTATGTACAATCAAGAGACGGCAGAGTATTCAAAAGAAAATTTTTCTGACTGAAAAGGTGAGTGTCATCCTAAAGAAAGATGTGCCACAGAAATATAAAGATCCTGGTAACCAACTATCACTTGTATAATTGGGAATCACTAGATCGAGCATGCACTTCTTGACTTAGGAATGAGCATGAATTTGATTCCTTTCTCGGTATACGAACAATTGGGTGTAGGTGAATTAAAACCCACCTGGACCACATTACAACTTGCTGATCGCTCAGTTTGTGTACCAAGAGGGATGATTAAGGATGTGTTGGTCCAAGTTGACAAATTCTACTATCCAGTAGATTTTATCATCCTGGATACTCAACCCATCATAGATATAACACTCAGATACTTGTCATCCTTGGTCGCCCATTCCTTGCTTATCAAATGCAATAATTAATTGTAGGAATGGAATTATGAACTTGTCTTTCGGGAATATGACGTTAGAGCTCAATATCTTTTTCAACATGAGCAAACAACCAGAGGATGAGGACGATCCCCACGACATTAATATGATCGATTCTTTCGTGGAAGATAGAGCACTCCCGTATACTCTGATACTCTGGAGACTTGCTTGGCCCACTCCCCTGATTTGGATGATGATATGATTAGGGAGATGGATGTCATGATTGATGATGCACCAGTACTTGAAGTTAACTAGTGGAGGCCACAATTTGAAGAACTACCCCAAATCGATGTAGTACCTTTATCGTCTAGCCTCAAGGCATCGAAGCTTGACCTAAAACCTTTGCTTGCTGATCTTAAATATATCTATTTAGGTCAAGATAAGACATACCCGATGGTGATCTCTTCCCACCTTGAGAAAGAACAAGAGAGTGTGCTCATTTCCACTCTTATTGAGCATAAATGAGCTCTTGGATGGTTGATTGTGGACCTCAAGGGAATTGATCATTTGATTTGTACTCACTGCATTCATTTTGAGGATAATATGAAGACCTCCCAACAACCACAACGTCGATTAAATCCGAATACGAAGGAAGTGGTTAAAGGAGAGGTTCTTAAGTTGTTGGATGTGGGTATCATATACCCTATATCCGACAGTCAATGGGTGAGTCCAATTCAGGTGGTTCCTAAGAAGTCTGGAATCACCATCGTAGCCAATGTCGATAATGAGCTCGTGCCAACTAGAGTCACTACTGGTTGGAGAATGTGCATTGACCACATAAAATTGCATACTATCACAAGGGAGGACCACTTCCCTTTGCCCTTCCTTGATCAAATCTTAGAAAGGCTAGCTGGTCATTCTTACTACTGTTTCCTTGATGGGTATTCGAGCTATAATCAAATAAAGATAGCCCTTGAAGACCAGGAGAAGACAACGTTCACATGTCCCTATGACACTTTTGCGTATCGAAGGATGTCATTTGGATTGTGTAATGCCCCAGCCACTTTTCAACGATGCATGCTAAGTATTTTTTCTGACATGGTGGGGCAATATCTAGAGGTCTGCATGGATGACTTCTCTATATTTGGTCCATCCTTCAATGAATGTTTAGAAAATCTAAAAATGTGCTGAAGCAATGTGAAGAAAAGAATTTGGATTTGAATTGAGAGAAATGCCATTTCATGGTTCCCAAGGGAATTGTTCTTGGACATATAATCTCGTCCAAGGGAATTGAGGTGGACAAGACAAAAATTGATCTTATCTCTAACATACCACCTCCCAAAAGCATACGTGACGTGTGATCCTTCTTAGGACACACTGGATTCTACAGACGATTCATAAAGGACTTTAGTCACCTCTCTCATCCTTTAATTAATCTACTTCAAAAGGATGTACTATACGAGTCGATTGAACAATGCCATAAAGCTTTTACTAAGCTCAAGAGCATGTTAATTACCGCACCTATCATGCAGTCACCCGATTGGAGAATCCCTTTTGAGATTATGTGCGACACATTTGACTATGCTATTGGGGCAGTGTTAGGTGAAAGAAAAGAGAAGAAACCCTACGTTATTCACTATGCGAGTAGAACTCTAAATTCTGTTCAAGTAAAATACTTTACTACGGAGAAGGAACTTTTAGCTGTAGTGTTCGCTCTAGAAAAATTTATATCCTATTTGATTGGATCCAAGATCATCATCTACACTGATCATGCGATGCTGAAGTATCTTCTTTCCAAGAATGATGAAGCCCCGCTTGATAAGATGGATCCCCTACTCCAAGAATTCGACTTAGAAATATGAGACAAAAAGGGAGAAGAGAACGTAGTGGTTGACCATCTCTCGAGACTTGAGACGACACCTATAAACAACATGTTCCCTGATGAATAATTGTTCAAACTTTCCTAACTACCTTGGTTTGCTGATATTGCAAATTATCTTACTACAAGTTTCACATCGACACATTGGACTGCACAAGATAAAAGAAAATTCTTTGCTGAGGTATATAAGTTCTTCTGGGATGATCCATATCTATTTAAATATGACCCAGACCAAATTCTAAGGAGATGTATTGAAAGTGCCCTAGTTTGTCAATTAGTGTGAGTGTTGAGTCAGCAAGACAAGTGAGCCCCATAGGAAGATCATTCAAGTGTTTGCCTCAACTATACGTGGCTTTAGATCTCTACAAAGGTAAACTTAGCCTCACATCCCATGTCCCAAAACACCAGGTATAATAAAACTCTTAAAATGGTTAGAACAACATAAGTTTTAAGGCATGAAAACTGTTTTGTAAAATCAGGAACATCTCTAAGTTTTCAGCCTTTGACAATTTATTGATAGTGCTTCGATGAAATCAGACTCTGTTATCGATGTCCTCGAAACTCACTCGATGTTATCGAAATGAGGACTTCAGATGTTCAGTAACCAAAATGAATCTTGAACTAAATTCTCAATGAATCGATGACAGGATCGATATCATCGACTTTCGAATCTCGAGTTCATCGAAATGGCTCGATAAAATCGACATCTGGTCAGTTTGTATCCAGTAAGCAGTTAAGGAAAATCACGTGATTTTCGATGACTTGAAGAGAGCCTCGATATCTTTGAATTTCAAATCTCGATGATATCGGATTGGGACACAAATCTGTCTAGCAAGCTTTCAGGTAAATTCTTTTAAATGTTTGAGGTATCGAGAATTACTCAATGATATCGATATTCAAAGATCGATCATATCGAGACCAGGTCAATGTCATCGAATTGAGACACAAAACTGTCCAGTGAATTTATAAGAAAATTCCTTAAAAAGATTGATGAATCAAAACTAGTATCGATATCATCGATATTCAAAACTAGATGATATCGAGGAATGCTCGATCATATCGATGCCTGTTTAGTTCCAAAGGCAAGTCTGCTCTCATGTTTTTAAATGTCGAGGAATCGAACCATGGGTCGATGAAATCGGAGTTCCAAATCCGATGACATTGAAGCATGTTCGATATCATCGATCAATTGGCAAAAAGGTTCAAAAGTGTTTGACAGATTGAGTTTGTGTCATCGAGCAGCCATTCGACGTTATCGAGATGATATCGAAGCTTACTCAATGATATCGAACTCTGTCAAAAAAATATGACAGTTTTATTTCCATTGGAACTTTTTGCCTATTTAATGAGAGTTTGCCTTAAGTTGTTCGTAGTGAAAAATAGATAAAGCTTTTGAGTGTTTAATTTAGATCACCTACCATAAGCCCTTTTTCTCTCATGGGAGTTCATCCTCCAACCCACCCTCATCATTAATATTCAATAGAGTGGATTGGTGAATAAACTTTCGCATTCAAGGACTCTTCAGCTACCACCTTAATGACAAATCATTGAGCTGAGATTCCTCAAATGCATAGATCGTGGTATTACTCTGTCACTTAATGATTAATCATTTAATAGAGTAATTACCAACATAACCTTGACCCAACTCGTCGCCTTACATCGGAGCATCATAAGTGTTGCAGATTAAGGGAGCTGAAGATTCTTCATCAACAAAGGAGGAGATCTTCATCAATGTGCTTAATGGGGCTCATCTACTTATCTATAAGTCATTATAGTCCAGAAACCCTGCTGATCATTCCTTTGTGTAGGATTGGGTCATAGGTGATTCTCACCCCTTTCAAGTCCTTATAGGAGGCTTCAGACGGGAGAATACATGTGGGTGTTGTGTATTGACCCTTGCTCTTGGTGAGCATAAACTTTAGGTTCCTTGTGTGGATCCTTGACCTGTGTGGCCTAAAACCCTGGGTGCTGTGTGTTGACCCTTGCTCTCGGTGAGCATAAACTTAAGTCCTTTGTGTAGGTCCTTGGCCTGTGTAGCCTAAAACCCTAGGTGCTGTGTATTGACCTTTGCTCTTGTATAGGACATAAACTTTAAGCTCCTTGTGTGGATCCTTAGCCTGTGTGGCCTAAAACCCGACTGCTGTGTGTTGACCCTTGCTCCTGTGTAGGGCATAAACTTGTGTCTCATGGAGACATGTTTAGGTTCCTTGTGTATGTCCTAGAGTCGACCTTGTGTAGGTTGTGAAGGTTAGAGGTGAACTTGATTTAAAACCTCTATTAGTGAGATCCGGTACACTTAAGGGTTGAGTGCGTCCGCCGGAAGTGGAGTAGGCATATAGCCAAACCACTATAAAATGACTGTATTTGAGATTGTTATTAACATACTCTTTTATTGTGTATTCTTTGAATGATCACATGATGCATGATTACTTAGAACTGATAAGTATCACTTCCCACACACAATCACTCTTTCCATCCATCATAGACTAAATTTATGTATTGCTTAGATATTGAATAGTCTTTTGATTGGAACATCTATCTGGCTTGGAAGCCATTAGAGTTGAGATAAAAATATCTTGATAAATTGTTATATTAGATCAAGATAATGATGATAGGATTTTAAACTTTCATAAAATTTTATAAAGTCCTATTCACCCCTCCTTTAGGACACTTTGACCTATCCTACTTCTATTAAAGTGGTTTTTACCAAAATTTCAGTGTGCCAGACAATGAATAACGAAGTTTCATCTCCTTTTGTCACTCTTAGGCCTGTGGTGGTCACTTTTCTGCTAAAAAAACCATGACCAAAATTCTACAGTGCCACTTTTACTGGCCTACTTTGTTCAAGGATACTCATGAGTTCTGCCAGGCTTGTGAGCGTTGTCTCATCGAAATATGATGCCTCTGAATCTCTTTCTAATCATTGAAGCATTTGATTATTAAGGCATCGATTTCATGGGGCCATTCCCCCAATCATTTGGGAATTTGTACATTTTACTAGCAGTAGACTATGTCACTAAGTGGGTTGAAGAGATCCCATACTAGAACAATGACCATCAAACAGTCATTCGATTCTTAAAAGAAAATATCCTTTCTCGATTTGGAATGCCTCGGGCCATCATTAGTGATGGAGGTTTACACTTTTGTAATAAGCCATTTAAGAACTTAATGAAGAAATATGACATCTCTTATAAGGTGAGCACCCCATACCACCCGCAGAAAAATGGGCAAGCTGAGATTTCCAATAGGGAGATTAAACATATTCGGAAGAAAATGGTAACCCTGATCGTAAGGATTGGTCAATCCATTTGATTGATGCTTTATGGGCATACTGTACAGCTTTTAAGACCCCCATTGGAATGTCTCCCTTTAGACTCGTCTATGGGAAGGCTTGCCACTTGCCTGTAGAGTTGGAACATAGAGCCTATTGGGCTATCAAAAATTTAAACTTTAACTTGGACAACACTGGCTCGCTGCGCAAACTTCAGTTGAATGAACTTAAGGAAATCCAGAATGATGCATACGAGAACTCGAGAATTTACAAGGACAAGATGAAGGTATTCCATGACAGGAACATCCTTCGGAAATCATTCCTAACCAAAAAGTCCTCCTTTATAATTCTCGGTTACACCTTTTTTCCGGGTAAACTCAGATCTCGTTGGACCAACCCTTTCACTGTTATTAATGTCTACCCTCATGTGGCTGTCGAGATAAAAAACCCAACAAATGGCAATGTTTTCAAAGTAAATGGACATCGTCTAAAGTCATTTGTTGAAAAGTTTGATTCAGAGGACATATACATACCTCTGACTGATCTTGTATACTAGGATTAACCTCCTAGTCTGATGGAGGTATAGTTAGGTTTATTGCTTTCATATGATTTAGGACTAGGATAGTTTGCTTTTAGTTGTTTAGTCGTTGTGCTAACCCATCTTCACAATAAGAACTTTAGAAGAGCTGTAATTTGCTTTCTTTAGGTACTACCTTTTCATCACTTCTCCATTCGTTTCGTTGTCTCATTTGCATTGCATGCTTACATCTTTTACATTGATGACAATGTTGATTCTAGGTTGGGGGGTGTGGATTTGGTAAACTAATATCATATTTTCTTAGTCTTTGATCAAAAATTTTAAAAAATTTCAATTTCTCAAATTAAAAACCTATTTGGAAGGTGATAGTTTGTGCACTTAAGAATGTTTTTAGTATGACAAGATTGAGATTGAACTTTGAATTTTTAGAGTTTGATCAACCAAGTAAAATGTCACTTAAGTTCTTGTACTCAATTGGTTAAGAGGAAGTTTGAATATCATGTTGATCTAAATCACAAGACACATTCAATTTGCTTTCTGTGAACTATGCTAGAATTTCTAATGGTTAATATGTGAATCATTGATAGATGTTAAGAATTCAGTCTGGAGAATTTTATCCACCTTAAAAGATGAAAAGAACTAGTTAAAAAACAGTGAGATCGACAAAAGGGTCATGTATGATGAAAAGACTGGAAAAAATTTGAAAAGGAATGAAAAATTCTGAAAAGAATGAATAATTAAAAAGTGACCGTCAATATAAAATAAAAAACTAGAAAAAGAAGGAAAATGAAAAAGTTCGAATCAGTACTTGAGTTTTTAACTAATCTTGATATGGTGAACATGACTAACATTATGAAATAATAGTATTCTCATGGGAGGTAAATTGATTTTCACTGAGCACATTGAAAAACATGATATATGAACTTATGCTCTGAAGAAGTTGATAAAGAACTTATTTGATTGACTGCTTATATGATTCGGTTCTAGGTTTTCAAAGTCCCACTTTCTCGTCTTAATTCTATTCATTCATACGCGATTGCATAAAAGATTATTTTCTGAAAAATGTTTGAAAATTGAGAATTGTGGATTACTTCATGCATGTTTTGCTCGGGACTAGTAAAATGTTGGTTGGGGAGTGTGTTCAGTGTCAAATATTTTATAATCTCCCCTATTTATATCTTGGTTTTATGAACATGATAGTGCTTAAAGGTATATTTTATACATGTTTATGTTGCAAGGTGAATCTGAGAGCTTAGATTGAAAAGAATGCTAAAAGCATGGATTTGATGCTCAAGAATCACCAAGGCAAAGGAGGGATCTTAGGAGACCAAAATGAAGAATTCACATGTCAAAGATCTAAGGGAACCAAGTACAAAGGATGAAGAAAGGACTTCAAATACTTCAGAATCCACAACAGAAAACAGACAAGTTCGGTCCGACCGAACCCATGTTCGGTCCGACCGAAATCGCACAAAACAGTATAACTACCAAAGATGAAATTCAAAAGCCAATTCGCTTCAACCAAAAGATAATTCGGTCCGACCGAAACCCAGTTCAGTCCGACCGAAAGGAGGATTTGGTGCGACTGAAAGTGCACAAAAAGCTCCAATGAAAAATGACGAATTTTGGAGTTAATTCGGTCCGACCGACAACTTAAGTTCGATCCGACTGAACCCAAACTCGGTCCGATTGAAATCGAGCAACAAATGAAACAGAATCCTGTCCGGGCTAGGATTCGACTTCGGTTCGACCGAAGGTAATTTCGATCGGACCGATGAGTAACGTAGTTGCGTAAATTGAGACGGTTTTGAGATCGGATTGCAAAAATTCCAAGTCGGTGAGTAAGATGGAGCTTCACAACCATAAATAGGAGTCCCTAGGATGTTCTTAGGGATCATTTAGGGTTTAAGGAGTGGAGCCAAAGGGTGGAGAGCCGCCGCCAAGAGTTTTTCTTCTTCTTCCTTTGTTGTTTTCATGTTTTGTTTAAGAGTTTTTGGTTGAATCATGTCTATGGTTAACTAAACCTCTTAGCTAGGGCTAAGAGGTGAAGCTTGTAAAGTGATTGGATGTTTACTTTGCTTTGATTCTCGTTTATGTTGAACTTCATTGATTTCTAGTTGATTTTAAGGAATATTTTCAGTTTTCTATGGTTTGTCGTGACTCAAATTACAATAGACAATGCGATAACTTTTAATACCTTCTTTTCCTATTTGAGATTATGGGATTGGTAATTCCTGTTGTTCACCATCGTCTCCTGGGCATGGTTGGATGATGGAATCCCTTCCAAATCTTTACAATTCTCCTCCATTGAGGCTGGATCAGTGAGAAGTTCAGAGATTTGATCATCTCTTCTTTCAATTGGATAAGATAGGACTCTGATTGCAATTGCGTATCTTGATTCAAGTAAGGTAGCATCTTGATAGCTACAAGTGGATCCTTGGCACCCTAATTCCAACCTTTCAATTCAAAAGTTTCAATCAACACCATTCACAATTACTTTCAACTATTCTAAATTTAGATCTTCTTCTTCTTCTAGTTCTAGTTCCAGTTCTTTTTAGAAATGTACGAGTTTAGTCCCCGTGGAACCGACCTCGGTCTCACCGAGATTATTATTATATTGTGACCCTACACTTGGGGTTGTGAACAACTTGTATTTAAGATACGGGAATTTTTTAAAAGTTTACTGAGATGGACTACGCCCTTATAATAGAGTTTAAGACCGGAGACAATTCTATTCTCAAGATAGGGACTAGTAAGAAGTCCATAAGAGAGAAGTACTTGAAGAAATAACATTCGATATTAAAGAAACAGAAGTGTTTGATAGGATCATTGACACTAATCGGTACGAAGATGTGGTAAAAGTTGCCTTATTAATGTGCGTAGAGTGGTTCATTAGGAGAATGATCACCAAGTATTATTAAAATTTGGTATACATTGACTTAGCTGACTCTTTAGAAGAGTTCCACAAGTATCCTTGGGACATTTTAGCATTTAAGATAATGACTGAAGGGGTTCTAGGAGCAGAAAATACTCTAACGTACAATTGAGGTGTATAAGGAACCAATTTCAACTACTAATGTTCTTCGATTCTCCAATACCAAATACTACTAGTAGGATGTGACTGTCTCAATCCAAGGTTGTAACCAAGAATAGAACACCCTCCTATTTACCTTTTAGGTACGTCCCATCGATGGCCACACTCTTTACAAAAAAAAATTGAAAACTTCCAACGCGCTGTCCAAGAACAATAAAGCATCTCTCAAACTTGCTTGTTTATGAGTTACCAAGCACGACGGTCACCATCCTTGGGTTGGCCTTCCTTAGCTCATGCAAATAGGTTGAGAGTTCATTTGATTGCGATCTTCTTAGCCCGCCATACCTTTTGTAGCTGATAAGAATATTATAGCTCACAAGCATAGCCAATATAATCGCACTCAGCCTTAATCCCATGCTGTAACGCCCCGGTTTTTAGAACCTGAGTATACAACTCGCTTCTAAAAACCTGAGAGTTAATAGATCATTAAGTGGCAATCAATATAGAATCAAAGTGCAAATAGCAAAACCAAGCGTAGTATAAGCCGCAACCAAATAGTAACAATATTCTGGTCCACTCAGCTAGGGACCTAAAATACAAAACCTCAAGTGTAAATGTACTAAATAAACAACAACATCTATATCTACTAATTCAGGCCAAAGTATTCTGCCGCTTCTTGATGCGGCTCCGCCTCATACAGCTCATCATCTGCTCCAGCTGCAACAATCCCGAGATTCGCGCCATGATTGCTTGTACCTACACCTGAGTCCTCTATACGGTTGAACATTGATGAATGAGTGACCAACTCAGTGTGAATTTCCCTCAAGATTACACACCGCCACCTTAGACAAGTATAAAATAAACAGGCAAACAAAACATAACAAGATGCAGTCTTATTATATGCATGGACGCGTGAATGCATCATCGACCTAGGGATGCTCATCCAGTCGGCAATTGGGCTAGTCACCCATGCAAAGGCTGACCATTAGCGAAGCACATCACATGCATACATCACGTACCACATAATGACAGCCTATCGTACATCACGTACGTAAATCGATAGTTGGTGGTCTAAGCAGCTAGCGAAACGATACCCCAGTAACTAGGAGGCACGTACTACAACATCCAGAAATATCCACCTATCATCTTTATATGCCATGTATGCATGATTAGCCAAGCCATTATTAGTCCAATTACAATCAGCCGGTTTAATAAACCTCAAGGTCACTACGGGGGGCTCGTCACCCAGCGTAGGCCAACGGATCGGGCATAGTGTCCCATTTCGCCATCCCCGGCCCATGAGTCTACTCGCCTTAGGGTGTGGATAGAACCCATTAATACGGCCAATCAACTCTCAATGTACAGGAAACTACCGTCGTATGTTAAATAGGAATGAAGTATTGAAGATATTAAATACAGTGATTAAAATGAGTCGGTATGTATGATTCAAATGCGAATAAACACAACGGCGATAAAAATGTTGAAAGGTTCATTCCATAGTTATGTAGGTGGAATCACTCCATGGATGGTAAATCCCATGAATTTAACTGTCACTAACATAACCTCCATGTTAAGGGTCTAGTCTTATCACAATCAATCTCGTTACACCCTAAGTATGGACTCTCTTTAAATAGAGGTTCCTCTAGAGAGATTTTTAGTCATATGTGTCTTGCAACCAATACAATAATATGAGAGGATGACATGGAGATTGAGTAGCGAACTATCTGAAGTGACTAAGGCATGATTCAATAATCAAAGCAGAACTCATGTATCCATATAATTCAAGAGTCACTTAAGTAGTCAAGTCCTAACATTCATATGATCATAACTTATCGGTTCTAAGGCATGTATTCAAGTAAGCTAATCAAGTGATTTAATCAATTCCAAGATATGTGTTCAAGTAAACTAATCAAGTGATTTAATCGATTCTAAGACATGTGTTTGAGTAAACTAATCAAGTGATTTAATCAATTCTAAGACATGTGTTCAAGTAAACTAACCGAATGATCAAATCAGTTATAAGGTATGTATTCAAGTAAACTAACCGAATGATCAAATCAGTTATAAGGCATGTATTCAAGTAAACTAACCGAATGATTAACCATTTCTGGGTTATCGTCCGTAGTTATTATAAAAACTATCCTTAGTCTAGTTTAGAGATGAAAAGCTCAAGGGGAGAAATCATCACCTGTAAGGTCGTATTCCCGTCTTCGATCCAAGTTCCCGTGAGTACCTTGCGGCCCAAAATCACACAAGGAATCTCCTAAAGTCATAGCTTGTATTAGTTAAGTGTTCCCAAGGTTTTATCTAACTAACTTATTAAAGTTGTGAGGGGGGTTTGAAAGGTCCCATGAATAAGGTCATTTGGGCCTGCATTAGAGTGACCAAGCCCAACAGATTTTGTCCAGCAAGTGGCCTAGTTAGGCCTGGAATCCACCCATAATTAAGGCCTGAACTGGGCCTGACCGGGCCCAGCTGCCAAACCTGATAAATGTCCAGAATTTTTGGGCTGGACTGGGCCATTCTTGGCCTAGCAACCAAACGCACTAGCCCATGAGTTGGGTTGGCTGTCTCAGCCCATCATCGTCCTAAGGTAGTGTATGTTGATAGCCAAAGCGGGTGGGGCTGGTCGTCCTGGACCAACTTACAAGGCAATCATGAGTAGGATCGGCTGAACCGTTTTTGGCCCAACAGTGGATGTGAAGGTGAGGCCCAAAGGCTGGTCAACTGGGTTGGGCACGTCCTGGCCCAGCAAACTGGGTCGTTGCTAGCTTAGCAAACCTGCACACATGGGGGGCTGCACCCTGGCCCAACTGCCGTGTATTTGGCCCAAACTGAGCTGTTGGGCTGACTATGGCCCAATAACAAATGTCTTCCATCCACCATGGTTGGCTGGGCCGATTCATTTCGACCTAGCAATGGCTTATCATCTGTGAGTGGACCCAACCATAACACAACTTGTGGGGGAATTAGCTGGGCTGTTTTCTAGCCCAACTCGTTGTTGCAAAGGGCCTGAGCCCAACTGCATGGTCTCAAAAGGCTGGCCCACTACAAGGGCTTGCCCATCATATGGTTTCAAGGCTGGGCCATAACACTGTTAGGTGCGGCCCACTGAGATTTTCGGTGTGGCCCACTAAGCGTGCAGCTTGGTGAGGCCCACGTGGGTTGCGATGTGGCCCACTGAGCGTGCAGCTTGGTGAGGCTCACTGTGGTTTGTGATGTGGCCCACTGAGCATGCAGCTTGGTGAGGCCCACTGTGGTTTGTGATGTGGCCCACTGAGACATTTCTCAGGTGCGGCCCACTTACCATGCTTAACTTCCATAAACAGAACAATATCGAAGGATATCATCTGTGTGGTGGTGGATCTGCTTATCAACTGTTCTGATCAAACAATGGCTAGAACAGGATCACCCAACCTCCCTCAACGTTTGATAAGATTTCATTGACAGTAGATGTTCGTTGTGGATGTTCTCATGCCCATCTCATCCTAACTATGACCTTTAACAACTAAAAAAAATTGAGGCCCACTGTAATGTGTGTGGTGTGGTCCACTAAGATGTTTCTCAGTGAGGCCCACGGTGCTTTGAGGTGTGGCTCACTGAGATTTTGACTCAGTGAAGGGGGTGAGCCCAACTGAGTTGGGAGGGTAATCAGGTAGGTCGGAATGGGGCTCGGCCCAACATCACTAACAGAGTCTGTGCCACTACATGGTTTTCGATCCTAGCCGACCGTAACTCCAACAGCCATGTATTTTTAGATGAAAAGAAATCGAAGAGAAGTTAGGTGGTACCTGGCCTGCTCCGATGCTGGTTGAGTCGACTCAAGCACAACACAACTACACTATAGCTATGGCAATGGACACATGCGGGCACTCCTACCGGGTTAGTAAGGTTTCACGACCGACATGAGCTAACCGAGATATCTAGGGACCATAGCTGATGAAAGACCCTAGTCCCATGTTGTAACGCCCTGAAAATTGGGGGTCGAGCAAAGCTCAGCTCCCGAGTTCCAACGCATCACTTATGCAACACAGATAATGATGATTATGATGAGAGCATTGAAACATGAATGAGATTATACCAAAACAGTATATCATACTCCAGAGACAGTTAAATTTGCAAGTGGAAGACTATGATAGATATATAAAATATATAAACTGTGGTGAGTCTCCAGAGTGTGATAATGTGACCAGGTTAATTCATTACAAGTACAATTTCCAAAATATACCAAATGTGTAAGGTCCTCTAGTCAACATCCCTGTAACCCCGTCTATCAAGACACGACTCACATGAAGCCGCCAGAAAACAACATATACAAGAAAGCATTCTCGTCGCCACAAAAGTCCAGCTCCGCCTCAGGAGTAGCGTCACCATCTTCAATCAGACAAAGTCTGGTGGGTGTCAGGAACACCGTCCCGTAACGTGGGAGTGAGTGATCAACTCAGTGGAACAGTAAAGCATAGGTTAACATGTTATCAAAACAGTTAAGCAGTAATGATAAAGCAGTAAAGTCAAACACTCCTAAATACTGTAATTAATGTAAGGATGAGATGCGATTATGATGCATGCCCTCGCCAACATACTCCCTCGTGTGGCACCATCTTACGTCCGCGACATGCTGTCACCCTCAGTGCTCCACATCTTCCAGGCACATGCAATGCGATGATGAGTATGATTACCGAGTTGTTATTAGTCCATTTCAAACAGCAGTATTGAGAAAAGGTACCTTCCTTATATCATTCCCAACAATGATCCATTCTAGGGTCGTCAGTCCTAGATAATCTCATACGATGATGCAGTTCTAGGTCGCTGCAAGGGCTGCCAGGGCTGTTACACAGAATCGTTGCACCACTCCCCCATCACCTTATCAATATAGGCCTAGTTTATACTCTGTTACAACGGGAAGGCTCGTCGCCTCACTGCAGATTTAAAGTATGCTCGAGGTCACTACACCGGGTACGGTCAGGGCTGACAAGGCTGTTACACAGAATCGTTGCACCACTCCCCCATCACCCATCAAAGCAGTGTAGGCCGACAGATCGAATATAGTGTCCCATAGCACCATAATCGGCTCACGAGTCTGGTTGCTCAATGGTCACTACGGGGAGGCTTGTGGCACCAGCGTAGGCCGACAGCTCGACCACGGTGTACCTCAGGTTCAAACAGAGGCGTCCAAACATGGTGAACATACATAAGACAGATTGGGTTACTTGACGAGCTCGGCTAGCTCGAGCGCACGAAAAGTTGAACGACATGAAGTGCATAAGCACTTCGCGTGGCCTAACCACTGTCGCCAACCGAAGTACGACTCGGGTTCGTCAAACACATCCTACGTGGTGAAATGAATCTCAACCACGACTTCAAGCCTGTTACCGATTGTCTGGACTATCACATAGCCCCAATCACATTCAAGTCATAACCAGAAAGCATGTATAATAGTCAAAGCAGAATTAACAAAGTAATTCAAACATGTTAACAAGCATGTTATAAAGCATAATATAAACAGGAAATACAACACATACATTTCATAAGTAAGCGATTAACTTAAACAACTTACATGAAGGAAATCGTACACATCACTAAGGTAGTTGAGAATCCTATCTCAACACCTTATACAGTACAATTTACAAACTACTACTCATTCAGACATTCCAACAAACATTTAAGATTACATACATCAACATACCTGACGTATGTTGATCACATAGGTATTAGGCCAAATCCTTTCACTAGGGAGCTGCCCCATGGATAATACGCGTGCACTCACGACGGATAGTCATGGCAAGTAGGAATCTAAGTTCCATATTCATTCAGTCATTTCCACAAACACTTGGGCTACACATTTTAGCATATATAGTGTATATTGGCCGTGGCGTGATTTAGGGCAAATCCTTTTGTCAAAGGGGTATCGCCTATACAACAATCATATATCCATGACAATTAGTCATGGCGAGCACGAACGTGAATTCTATACTCATTCGGTCATTTTCACAAGCACTTAGAATACTCTCTTTTTAACATACATAGTGTATACTAGCAAAACCACGTATTAGGGCGAATCCTTTCGCCGAGTGAGTATTATACATATATATAGCATGTTCATACAGTAATTAATCATGGCTAACATACTTTCAAAATTTGTACGTATATGGTATTTTCTACAAATACGAGGAATACAGTATATTCAACATAGTTAACGTATAACCGAAAAATGAAACGGACAACACTTTGTACATGTGCAATTGCATGCAGATCATGAATCTATCATTATCTGTCATTGAAAGCGTTGAAGACTATAACCTATACATCTAAGGTCCTCACCTTATGCCGTAGAATCGTAACGAAGTCGGTAGAATCTCTACGCTTTCGTCAACGTCAATATGACAACCTAAATTACGAGTTACGTTAGCTATTTCACTACTTAAATCAATCCATACCCTAAAACAGGTTAGGGTTAGGGTTTTCTTACCTAGAAACGACGTCGGAATCGCTGGGAAAGCGATTAGAACGGGATGGATAAGCTTAGATAGCGGCAGGGTAGAGTATCAGGGAGATCCTCCCACTTCTCCCACACTTTCTCTGTCTTTTCTCTCTTCTCTCTCCTAGGTTTTCTCAAATTCGTATGGAATGAGAGAGTGAGGGTTTAAGGTCCTTATATAGGTCCAGAACTCACCAAATTAGACTCGGGGTCAAGGTCTACTTAGGTTATAGCCAAAGGGAGACTGTTTCGTCTCAACAGAGCACTTCTGGAAGCCTCCCTTGAGCCAAAGGTCGGACTTAAGCTCATAGACATTGGATCTAGGTGTAGTTAAGTTTTTGTTCCAGTCAGATTCCCAGATCACGCGTGGCGGATCAGTTTTAGTTCAACGGTCAGTGAAACTCGATCAGAGATTTCAAGTACACTGACACGTAGGGGCAAATATCCCTGATCCGAGGGTGTAATCTGGCCTGATTCTGACGGTCAGAATCCTTATAACTGATCCGCAAGTGACACGTGCCAGATTACTTAAATTTATATTTTATTTTTAATTAATTTCACATTTCTCACACTCTTCACTCCGGGCTCAAGCGAATAGCACTGGGATACTATCTGGATTTGATTTCCGAGTTGGTTGTCAAGCCTAGCAAGGCGGTCCTAACCGTTTAACTTCGCATTAATTGGACTTCCGACGTGCGGTCTAGATCTGATACGCAGTTTCAATGTGCTCCCGAGAGCAACTGGGTAATGAGATTGATCATAGATTTTAGGGTAACCTAGCGTCAATGATTCTACAAGTTTTGGGTCTTGCAGATCGTATTTAAAGTAGATCAAGCGGATTTCGTAGCTAATCTAGTTTAACACTTAGTTACTTTTGAAGGATAAGGTAGTGAAAGGTGAGATTTGTAAAGGAAAGGTGAGGTTTTCAAGAGAATGGTTTGAAGAAGGGATTTAAGACCCTTGAATTGAGTGTTTGAGAAATTCAACAGGAGTTAGGATTGTCCCATCGCCTAAGGACGTCTAATTCCGGGTTGACAAAAATCCGGGATGTTACAATCTACCCCCCTTAAAAATAATTTTATCCCCGAAATTGGCTAAAGGCAATAAGTAAGAATTCTATTATTTCATTTGCCTTAGACTTATTGATTTATGCATGGTAGGGTGTATCTTGTGCATACTAGTCTAGTACATTTTAGGCTACCCCCCTTAAAAATTTATTTCTTTATCCCTTGCTTATACCCTAATAGTTTGCTACAATGGATTTCTTTCCCTATGTGGAGTCTTGACTTCGATTCCCAACTAGTTAGAGTAAGATAGTTGTTTTTAATGTTTGACCAACACGGAGAGACGGTTATAGTGGGCTTGATCCTGATATATCGATCTATACCTGGCCAGGGTAGAAAGCTCATCGTATCCCTTCATAGTCCTGGTAGATCCTGGTCTTCTGCTCGGCCAAGCAGTGAGTCCATTGGTAGTCACCTAGGATTGAGAATTGGGTCAAGCCGCAAATGCTTTGCAGTTTATATTTCAGTAACTTTGTAGACCGATCACTCTAAAACTTAGGGAATGCCCATCACTGAAAGGTTCAAAGGTTGCCCGTTTGGTCTTGGTCTAGGAGAGTCCTCGTTATTCTCTGTCCAAGAAAATGGTGAATCAAATCTTACTAGATCATCCTAAAATGGTTTCTCATAGTAGAACAAGCTTCTATTATGTTCGTATTCAACGAGCATAGTTGTAGATACATTGACCTTGACTATTGTAATTTAGTTCGCACCCAGCCTATTCTGTACTATGAATTTGTTTAATACTTGAACCCTAATTGATTTCCTTCGATGACTTTATTATTGGCATTCTAAGGAAGATCTAGATCCTATTTAATGACCTAGCCTTGCGCATAACTGGGAGTAATTTCTTTCGATCCTGGGCTAGTGGGGCAAGGGTCAACCATGCTTTTGTTGCACCACTCTGATCAAACAGATGATTAGCTGACCTAACTAGAGTGGGCTCATAATATTCTATCCCCCTTAAAATTTTATTTCTACCTCCAGGGTTCAAGATCTATGTCCTGTTCCGTATGTCAGAACGAGGTGTAATTTAGGACCTATTCTTGACATGAAATGGAAAACGACCTCTCAATAAATCAGTCTTCCTTCTATCGGTGATGTGTACTATGGCATTGGGAAAAGAGATAAAATGATGGGTGTTGTGGTTGATTCCCAGGGACAGGTGTGAGTTTGTGGCAAGATGCCTAATTCTACCAAGGAATTTTATCACGGTCCAGACTTATCCTATTTAATCATGTCTAGCTTAACAGGCAGACTCTCTCTATGTTCATATGCACGATATGTATGCCGACATGGCATGTAATTTGGGACCTAATTCTTAACTGTCTGTTGCCCATTTGGGCAATTCCTTAAGCCTAAAAGACAAAGTCTTTATCGGCTATATACTCCTAATACTTCGCAAAGACGAAGTTATAAACGTTTAGTTGCAAGTGGTCGAGCCAACACGGAAGGAAAGTTGTGTACTGGGTCTGAGTCGGTTAAGCCGAATAACTAAGTTTATTATTCAATTGGCTTAGCATAATTAATTAGTCCTTTACCTTCCTTAGCCTAACCAGTAGTCTAGTTTTAATTTAGGAGTAGCGGTAATCCACTGGTTGTAATCCAAAGTCTATGCTTAGACACTAGATGATTTTATACCCTTTCTAATATAAGAATTGGTTTATCGCTTAGGGTCAAAGTTGTCTGATCGGAATTGAGTTGTCTGAACTAGAATGTAACCACGCTCGAGCACTCCACACATGCTCATACTAGCTAAGAAGGTCCTAAGGGTCACATTATCAATCTATTGGATTTCCCCTATTGTTAGGTCGTTCGTATCTAGGAACACCACTCTAGGTCCAAAATTCCAAGGGCTTATTTGGCCAGTGGTCTTAAGTTGTATTAAATGGGCTTGCATTGCTAATCCCTCCTCGGGATTGGGAATGATATGTTTGGTAGGAGGGTGGGAGGGGATTAAAATTAATGGTATAGGCTTTGGAAAATGAGCCTTGTGTTGGAAAGTGTGAGATGGGATTTCCAAATCCCAGGATAATGAATTTCTAAGTGTAATTTGAAAGGACAACTCGGAGTTTACATTTAATTGTATACATTCCAATCATGGTATTGGAAAACATGGGATACACCTAATCTAGGGACCATACCTTACACATACATTTATTGTTACTTTTACAATTCTATCCACCTTAAACTCACCTAATGCAGTTGGCCGAACGGGCCCTAAACGTCCCAACATTTGGAGGTTGTGAAAGTTATGGGAAAAAACTGTGGATTTGGTGCTCAAATGAAAGGAAATGAAGAAGATAGGAGAGGGTTGTTGGGTTTCGGAATCTTGAGCTACAAAAGGGGATGTGTAGGCTCAAATGAAAGGGGTTGAAGAAGGAAATATGAAAGGATGGATGGCTAACGGGTACTACACAAATTTGAGTCTCAAGTGGGGGGTATGAGAGCTCAAATGAGAGAGAATGGAGAGGGTAGGGGGATAGCTATTGCTGTGAACGGTGGAGGGGTATAGGTTGTGACAGAAAATGACGGAATGGGTAATTGGAGGGACGGTTTGAGAGAGAAAACAGAAAATATTGAAGGAAAGGGAGAGCTTGGAGGAGTGTTTGAGAGAGAGGGGGTAAAAAGACGTGAAATAGGGGCCCCCACTCAATTTCACGGGCCCCACACGTGTCCAGGGGTCGGTCCGACACCGAGCTGCACCGGCCCGACCAGCCCGGCCCAAGGGGACCGCGGTGAGCGCGGTACCGCCGCGGTCCTCTAGACTGACCGCGGTGCCGCCGGGGTAGGGCGGTGGCCACCCCCCTCCCAGGGTGCCAAATGTACCCCGGGTCCACCGTGGGTCCCCCCGGATTGCATCTTTTGGCCCCCGACTCTATTTCGAGTCGTTCTGGGAAGTTTCTGATACATATTTGTATTTACCGATTTCTAATGGCTGGGATGGGGTGATTTGTGATCTACACTCGTCGTTTGACAGTCTAGAAGTAGTTTGGGGTCGACTGATGCGATTGTGGATGAGTATGGACCCGATCTCGGTGACCGTTTTCAATGAACTTCGCCAATTGACGAAATCGGGATACTTATGACTGTTTCTACGTTCCGTCGTTCCCTCCTAAGTTAGAGTGCGTCAGAGTCCATCGTGTGACCATAAACCAGGTCTAGTTTAATCCAAATCATGCTCTGATACCATCTTGTAACGCCCTGAAAATCGGGGGTCGAGCAAAGCTCAGCTCCCGAGTTCCAACGCATCACTTATGTAACACAGATAATGATGATTATGATGAGAGCATTGAAACATGAATGAGATTATACCAAAACAACATATCATACTCCAGAGACAGTTAAATTTGCAAGCGGAAGACTATGATAGATATATAAAATATATAAACTGTGGTGAGTCTCCATAGTGTGATAATGTGACCAGGTTAATTCATTACAAGTACAATTTCCAAAATATACCAAATGTGTAAGGTCCTCTAGTCAACATCCCTGTAACCCTGTTGATCAAGACACAGCTCACATGAAGCCACCAGAATACAACATATATAAGAAAGCATTCTCGTCGCCACAAAAGTCCTGCTCCGCCTCAGGAGTGGCGTCGCCATCTGCAATCAGACAAACTCTGGTGGGTGTCCGGAACACCGTCCCGTAACGTGGGAGTGAGTGATCAACTCAGTGGAACAGTAAATCATAGGTTAACATGTTATCAAAACAGTCAAGCAGTAATGATAAAGCAGTAAAGTCAAACACTCCTAAATACTGTAATTAATGCAAGGATGAGATGCGATTATGATGCATGCCCTCACCAACATACTCCCTCGTGCGGCACCATCTTACGTCCACGGCATATTGTCACCCTCAGTGCTCCACATCTTCCAGGCACATGCAATGCGATGATGAGTATGATTACCGAGTTGTTATTAGTCCATTTCAAACAACGGTATTGGGAAACTAAGGTACCTTCCTTATATCATTCCCAAACAATGATCCACTCTAGGGTCGTCAGTCCTAGATAATCTCATACGATGATGCGGTTCTAGGTCGCTGCAAGGGGTGTCAGGGCTGTTACACAGAATCGTTGCACCACTCCCCCATCACCTTATCAATACAGGCCTAGTTTATATTCTGTTACTACGGGAAGGCTCGTCGCCTCACCGCAGATTTAGAGTATGCTCGAGGTCACTACACCGGGTATGGTTAGGGCTGCTAGGGCTGTTACACAGAAGCGTTGCACCACTCCCCCATCACCCATCAAGCAGTGTACGCCGACAGCTCAACCACGGTGTCCCATACCACCATGCCTGACTCATGAGTCTTAGCGGATCGAGGTACCACGGTTAACGGGATTCCACTGGTAAGGTTAGTACCTCAGGTTCAAACAGAGGCGTCCAAACATGGTGAACATACATAAGACAGATCGGGTTACCTGACGAGCTCGGCTAGCTCGAGCGCACGACAAGTTGAACGACATGAAGTGCATAAGCACTTTGCGTGGCCTAACCACTGTCGCCAACCGAAGTACGACTCAAGTTTGTCAAACACATCCTACGTGGCGAAATGAATCTCAGCCACGACTTCAAGCCTGTTACCGATTGTCTGGACTATCACATAGCCCCAATCACATTCAAGTCGTAACCAGAAAGCATGTATAATAGTCAAAGCAGAATTAACAAAGTAATTCAAACATGTTAACAAGCATGTTATAAAGCACAATATAAACAGGAAATACAACACATACATTTCATAAGTAAGCGATTAACTTAAACAACTTACATGAAGGAAATCGTACACATCACTAAGGTAGTTGAGAATCCTATCTCAACACCTTATACATTACAATTTACAAACTACTACTCATTCAGACATTCCAACAAACATTTTAGATTGCATACATCAACATACCTGACGTATGTTGATCACATAGGTATTAGGCTAAATCCTTTCACTAGGGAGCTGCCCCATGGATAACACATGTGCACTCATGACGGATAGTCATGGCAAGTAGGAATTTAAGTTCCATATTCATTCAGTCATTTCCACAAACACTTGGGCTACACATTTTAGCATATATAGTGTATATTGGCCGTGGCGTGATTTAGGGCAAATCCTTTTGTCAAAGGGGTATCGCCTATACAACAATCATATATCCATGACAATTAGTCATGGCGAGCACGAACGTGAATTCTATACTCATTCGGTCATTTTCACAAGCACTTAGAATACTCTCTTTTTAACATACATAGTGTATACTAGCAAAACCACGTATTAGGGCGAATCCTTTCGCCGAGTGAGTCTTATACATATATATAGCATGTTCATATAGTAATTAATCATGGCTAACATACTTTCAAAATTTGTACGTATATGGTATTTTCTACAAATACGAGGAATACAGTATATTTAACATAGTTAACGTATAACCGAAAAACGAAACGGACAGTGCTTTGTACATGTGCAATTGCATGCAAATCATGAATCTATCATTATCTATTATTGAAAGCGTTGAAAACCATAACCTATACATCTAAAGTCCGCACCTTATGCCGTAGAATCGTAACGGAGTCGATAGAATCTCTACGCTTTCGTCAACGTCAATATGACGACCTAAATCACGAGTTACGTTAGCTATTTCACTACTTGAATCAGTCCAAACCCTAAAACAGGTTAGGGTTAGGGTTTTATTACCTAGAAACGACGCCGGAATCGCTGGGAAAGCGATTAGAACGGGATGGTTAAACTTAGATAGCGGCAGGGTAGAGTATCAGGGAGATCCTCCCACTTCTCCCACACTTTCTCTGTCTTTTCTCTCTTCTCTCTCCTAGGTTTTCTCAAATTCGTATGGAATGAGAGAGTGAGGGTTTAAGGTCCTTATATAGGTCCGAAACTCACCAAATTAGACTCGGGGTCAAGGTATACTTAGGTTATAGCCAAAGGGAGACTGTTCCGTCTCAACGGAGCACTTCTGGAAGCCCCCCTTGAGCCAACGGTCGGACTTAAGCTCATAGACATTGGATCTAGGTGTAGTTAAGTTTTTGTTCTGGTCGGCTTCCCAGATCACGCTTGGCAGACCAGTTTCAGTTCAACGGTCAGTGAAACTCGATCAGAGATTTCAAGTACACTGACACGTAGGGGCAAATATCCCTGATCCGAGGGTGTAATCTGGCCTGATTCTGACGGTCGAAATCCTTATAACTGATCCGTAAGTGACACGTGCCAGATTACTTAAATTTATATTTTATTTTTAATTATTTCACATTTCTCACACTCTTCACTCCGGGCTCAAGCGAATAGCACTGAGACACTATCTAGATTTGATTTTCGAGTTGGTTGTCAAGCCTAGCAAGGTAGTCCTGACACGTAGGGCCAAATATCCCTACACAGAGATTTCAAGTACACTGACACGTAGGGAAAATATCCCTGATCCGAGGGTGTAATCTGGCCTGATTCTGACGGTCGAAATCCTTATAACTGATCCGTAAGCGACACGTGCCAGATTACTTAAATTTATATTTTATTTTTAATTAATTTCACATTTCTTACACTCTTCACTCCGGGCTCAAGCGAATAACACTGAGACACTATCTAGATTTGATTTCCGAGATGGTTGTCAAGCCTAGCAAGGCAGTCCTAACCGTTTAACTTCGCGTTAATCGGACTTCCGACGTGTGGTTCAGATCTGATATGGAGTTTCAATGTGCTCCCGAGAGCAACTGGGTAATGAGATTGATCATAGATTTTAGGGTAACCTAGCGTCAATGATTCTACAAGTTTTGGGTCTTACAGATCGTATTTAAAGTGAATCAAGCGGATTTCGTAGCTAATCTAGTTTAGCACTTAGTTACTTTTGAAGGATAAGGTAGTGAAAGGTGAGATTTGTGAAGGAAAGGTGAGGTTTTCAAGAGAATGGTTTGAAGAAGGGATTTAAGACCCTTGAATTGCGTGTTTGAGAAATTAAACAGGAGTTAGGATTGTCCTGTCACCTAAGGACGTCTAATTCCAGGTTGACAAAAATCTGGGATGTTACACATGTCTTGGGTGAGCCGTGACTCGCCCTGCCTGAACAGCTGAGAATGGATCGAGTCGAGGTGACTCAGAGCTTGGTGCAGCGCCCCTGCTACCTCTCTCTTACTCTCTCTTATTTCCTCTCCTCTCTCTCTCTCTCTCTCTCTCTCTTTTGCTTTCTTTGTTGCAAATCCCAAGGCGGGCTAATGACCTTTATAGTCGAGAGAGATTTATTGCACGTCTCAGCCAATGGCTGAGATGAAAAACAGTCTTTGCCATGGCCCTCTTTGAATACTCGTGTGCATGGGGTCCATCCGACCCTGAGGATGGATTTCCACTGCAATGGCCCACTAAGAAAGTAAATTTTTAGCCCTGGTGGGGCCCATCTCGTTAGCATGGATCGGATGCTCCAACGGGGAAGATGAGAGGGTCATTAATGTCACCCTTCCATCTACGGTATTTCCTTAAGATTTGGTCCGTTTGAACGGACCAGATGGAGCTTCTGATTACTGCGGGGCCCACTTTTCGGGCCATTCACGTGCATTTCGAAATATCCCATGAGATACTTCATTTCTCGCCATTTTCTCGTGAGACGAGATGTCTCACGCTTGTCTCTATGATAAAGGCATGTATATGTTCAGATGTTCTGACTGTGCTACCAAGAACACTCGCACATCTTTGTCATCTTTGATTTAAAATGGAGGGGTTGATTGGTTTGAGCACGAGTACGTCACTTTCATCCTAATATCATAATATTTTGGTGTAATCTTAATAATCATGTACACACTACAAGAAATATGATTTTTACCGACGAATTTTTTTTTTCGTAGGTAAAAAGGACTTTTACCAACGAAAATTATTTTGTAAAAAGTCTACTTCTACCAAAGAAAATTGTAATTTCGTAGGTAAAATTAAACTTTTACCAACGTAAATTTTCATTGGTAATGGTTATTTTTATTTTTTGAAAAAAAAATTCAAAAAAATTTCTTTTTACCGACGAAATTTCATATTTGTAGGTAAGTGTTTTTCCCGACGGAAATTAACCGTCGGAAAAAATCTGGTATATGTAATTACCGACAATCTTCGTTGGTGAAAGTGTTTTTCCCGACGGACATGACTAGTCGGCACAAATCCGGTACAATGTTAGTACCGACGTACAGTTTTGTTGGTAAATGTGTTTTTACCGACGGACATCAACCGTCGGCAAAAATCCGATACAATGTTATGACCAACGAAAACCACTTGTCGTCGGTAACAGTGTTTTCCCCGACGGACTTGAAGCGTCGGAAAAAATCTGATAGGATGTTATTACCGACGAACAGCATCGTCGTTGGTAAAATTGTATTTCCCGACGGACATCAACCGTCGGCATAAATCCTGTACAATGTTATTACCAATGAAAACTAGTTTCGTCGTTACGTGTCGGTAATATTGTTTTTTACCGACGAACTAGAACTGTCGGGAAAAGTTTCTCGGGAAAAGTTTCTCGCCAATGACCAAAGATTCCCTCCACGACTGAAAGCAAGATAGTTTTTCCGACGAACTAAAACCGTCAAAGAAAGGTTCCCGTCAAAGCATGTCAGTTTTGCCGACGAACTAAAACCGTCAGAAAAAGGTTACCGCCAGGAACCAAAGATTCCCGCCCAAACCAAAAGAATGACAGTTTTTCCTAAGAACTAAAACTGTCGGGGAAAAGGTTCCCGCCACGGCCCAAAAATTCCCACCATGATTCAAAACACTTTTACCGAAGTATTTTTTTACCGATGATTAATTTCGTACATAAAAATAAATTTTTCCCGACGGTAGATAACCGTCGCTAACTGTTCTTACCGACGAACAATAGCCGTCGGTAATAATCCTCTGTTTTTCTGTATATATATATATATATATATATATTATATATTATATATATATATATATATATACTATATATATATTATATCTAGCTATCTCTATATTATTTTTATATCATCTGAGTGGAATTTTTTTATTTTTGTTATAATAAAAGTAATATTTAAATGATTTGTAATATCAATGAAAAAAATATATTGAGAAGTTTAAACTTCTAACAATGTTTGAGAAAATTTTTGAAAATAAAATGATGCTTTTAAAGAAAAGAAAATTGGCATTTTGAAATTATTGAGAAAAAAATTTAAAATATGTGTAAATATTTTGAAATTTTGAAAACAAAAATTCAGAATTCGTATTTATTTTTTTATTTTTTTAGAAATAATTTATAATAAAAATGTTATTTTGTTAAAATGTTTTTAAAAATATACATTTTATAAAAGAATGTTATTTTTAAATGGAAATTGAAATTTATGTTTGAAAAAAAAAATTACTAAATTATTAGGCACATCCACTAAAACCGTTTTTGGATAATCTAATTAGTCCAGATTGAAGAGTAAATAACTTCAAATGTTTAAATCAAATTTCACTAAACTTGTTGATCAATCTTGTATGCCCATTATCTTTTTCATATGTTAACCTGATCGGGACGAATAACTAGTGAAATTGAGTATTGATCAGAAAAATAGAGTGAATGGACCAGACAGGTAAACGGGGTAAATATTTTGGTCAAAATTGTGACCCAACTTTATTGACCTCGTGAGTACGTAAGTGTTGATGTAAGTTTTGTGGGGCCCATCATAATGTACGTCGAACATCAACACCGTGAATTTAATGTATCCCCTTCAGGTTATGAGATATGTAAAAAATCATCCGTATACAAAACTCAGGTGGGCTATGCCATCTAAAACCATGTGAAGACATCCTAAAAAATATAAAAGAACTTGGTGGGGCCCACGTGAGTTTTGGATGCGGCTGAAACTTGGTCTGACCGCTCATCCAAGTGGGACACACATAATGAGTGGGTTGGATATCTGAATCACATTTAGGCAATCCCAATATATGATTATGAAAGGAAACCCCTCTCCACTCCGTTTAGATGATTTACTAATTACCCTGAGTTAACTTTGTGGGGTCTGTCATTAATTATTTATTTTATCCACTCCGTTCATCCATGTTAACAGATGATTTGGGGGTCTAAAGAACAAAAAGGAATCATATCCAAAGCTCAAGTGGACCACACCACAAGAAATAGTGTGATTGAACCTCTACCATTGAAAAATTCTTGGAGGCCATAGAAGTTTTGGATCAAGCCGATATTTGTCTCTCTCTTCATTCATATCTTTTTGATATTATGAACAAGTTGGATGACAAATAAATATTACTGTGGGCTCAAGGTATCAACGGTGGAAATCATTATTTCACATTGTTTCGTGTGGCATGGTCCACTTTAGTTTTAGATTTATCAAAAATTTGGGATCAACCCACACCGTTCATCCATTTTTTGAGATCATTTTAGAGAATTATCCAAAAAATGAATCATATCCAAAGATTAAATGGACCGCACCACAAATAAGGGGAACAGATTGGCTACTTCTCCTGACACTAGCCAATGGCTAGTGGTTGGTACTATGTGGGCCCCACCATGATGTATGCGTTTAATCCATGCCGTCCATCTATTTTTAAAGATCATGTTACGGCATGAGACCAAAAATTAGGTATATCCCAATCTGAAATGGACCACATTATAGGAAACAGTGTTGAATGAGCATCAACTATTAAAAACATTTTGGGGGCCATAAAAGTTATGGATTGAGATGATTTTTGTTTTCCCCCTTCATCTAGGCTTGCATGACCTAATAAACAGATTGGATGCCAAATAAATGGTACAGTGGACCTTAAGAGGATTTTAATGATGGATATCCAATCACTATTGTTTTCATATGGTGTGGTCCACCTGATATTTATCTCTCATTTTTGGGCCCCACCATGATGTATGTTTTATATCCACACCTTCCATCCATATGTAGAGATCATTTTAGGGCAATATTCAAAGAACAAGTTAAATCCAAAGCTCTAGTAGACCCCAGCGGACCCCAGCGCAGAAAACAGTGGGATAGTGATGCCCACCATTAAAAACTTCTAAAGGCAACAAAAGTTTGATATGAAGATGATATTTGTGTTTTCTCATATTTCATGTATTTTTTAACTTTTGAATAGGTTGGATTTCAAATAAACATTACGATGGGCCTTAAGATAGTTTCAACTGTGGAAATCACTCTTCCTACTATTTTCTGTGGTGGGGTCCACTACAGATTTTTATCTGCCTCGACTTAAAATGATATCACAAAATGGATGGCCGTACGGTGTGGATATAACAAATATATCATAGTGGGGCCCACAAAACTTGGTGATGTCACTGACAGTAGGACGTCCAAGAGACGCCTATGTCAGCGACGGAAGTGGATTGCGCACCGACTAACTTAGTAGAGTAAGCGTACCGAGTAAACACGTTGGGGTCCACCGTGATTTACATATTTTATCCACTCCATCCATCCATTTTAACAGGTAATTTAAGGGCTTGATACAAAAATGAAATATATCAAAGTCTTAAGTGGACCTCACCATGAGAAATGGTGAGAATTGAGATTCTACAGTTGAAAATTTCTTAGGGGCCACATATGTTTTGGATTAATATTTTATTTTTGTTTTTCCTTCATCCATGTCTATGAGATCTTATAAACAGGTTGGATGATAAATAAACATCACTGTGGGCCCCAGAAAGTTTTCAACAGTGGAAGTCATTATTCCCACTGTTTCCTGTGGTGTGGTCCACTTGAGATTTTGGAATACTTCAGTTTTATATACAACCACTGAAATGAGGTAGAAAAACTCATGGACGGTGTGGATAACCCACACACATTCAAAATAGGCCTAACTGAGTCTACTCAGTATGATAAAACCGTACTGAGTAACTCACAATCCAATTTCGTCAGCGTCTCCTCGTATCCATGCGGATTTCGTGCGAAAGCCTTTCGCAGGAAGTTCCTCCGCTGGAAACCTAGGTGGGGCACTTTGATCTTCATGAGAAATCCATTCCATTCATACCTTTTTTGAGATCATTTTAGCAAGTGGGACGGAAAATTAGTCGGATCCAATACTCAAGTGGGCTTAACTAAAGGAAAAGGTGGGTAAGGAAACTCTTACCGTTGAAAACTTTCTGGGTCGACAGTTATGTTTAGATGCCATCCATACCATTCTTAACGTCATTCCTACTTAGATGAATTGAAAACACAAATATTAGAATGATTCAATACTTCTTTGGCCCCACGAATATTTCAACAGTGGACATTCAATCCTCACATTTTCGGTCCACTTCAGTATTGGATCCATCTCATTTTTTACCCCTAAAATGATCTCAAAAAACGTATGGATGGTATGGATTTCTAACAAAAATCATGATGGGCCCACTTGGGTTTCCAGCGCAGTAACTTCCTCGCAGGAAATCCGTGTCCCGTATCTCTCTCCATCTCTATCTTCTCTCTCGGCCCTCTTGTCTCTCTCACGCATCCTCTCTCTCTCTCTCTCTCTCTCTCTCTCTCTCCCTCAGAGTTCAGGAACCCAATTTTCAGCGTGGACTCGTGATCGGGGTTCTAACTCAAACTCCTCTCGTTCTCTTCCTCAAAGCTCGAAAGGTAAAAACCCTAACCCTTCATATAAGTGGGACACATATAGCAGATGGGTTAGATGTCTGAAACACATCTCCGTTGGCCGTACCACACAAAATAGCAGGGTTGGAACGTCCACCATTGGAAACTTTGTGAGGCCACATAAGTTATGTATCTGGATGATATTTATTCATACAGTTTATCGGAGTGGTGATAACCCTATGAACGGTTTGAATTTCATATAAACACCATGATCGGCTCTAGGAAGGTTTCAACAGTGGATGTTTTTGTTCCAACTCTCTAGTTTCGTGTGGCCCACCTCAGTTTTAGATGCGCTTGATTTTTAAAGATCTGTCCTATTTTTCTCTTGAAAAACTGATGAATGGAGGGAAAATCAAAACAAAAATAAAGAACAAATCAAAGCAAAAATAAAGAACAAATCAAAAGCTGCAACAACTCAAATTCATGAAATAGGAAAGAAAATCAAGCAAACGAACATTGCCCAACTAAAACTAGATCAGATTCTAAAACTAAACTACGACTCGAAATCATTGGGTTAAAAACAAAGCATGATTGTACAAAGTACCTGAATATGAATATTCAGTCACAACAGAGGGGAGAAAAACAGGTGAGAAGGTTTGAAAAAAAAAAATTGAATTCAAGAAACAAACAAAGACCCAGTTGAAAGCAGAAGAGATATTTGAAATTTGACATCTTGTTTAAGAACAGAACATTAAAAAAAAAAAT
Organism: Magnolia officinalis; assembly: GCA_021015155.1. Taxonomy (NCBI): domain Eukaryota; kingdom Viridiplantae; phylum Streptophyta; class Magnoliopsida; order Magnoliales; family Magnoliaceae; genus Magnolia; species Magnolia officinalis. The sequence goes on from JAJHSJ010000014.1 coordinate 33,847,121, forward strand.
GAAATTCATGCTCTTGAAGATTAAAGACGAAAAACATATAACTATGGAAAAAAAAGAAGAAAATGTAGTTGATGGTTGATTTAGAATTTTATAATGATTGAGAGTATCAAGTCTATTACTATATCTCTAATAAATAGTTTACAGAAAATGTTGCTGAAACTTGCTCTAGTAAAAAAGAAAAATAAAAAATGCTGATATTTGTGGATATGCATATCATAATCTAGTTTTCTAATTGTTCAAGAGGGTCCATGATTTAGTTATACTGAAAATTTTTAGTCCACCATACCTTGTGCAAATTCTCCCCTATAGAAGGTTAGGAAGATAAATACACCAATCTTCCACATTCAACTAAAAAACAGGCCCAAATATAGTGGGGATAGGATCTTCCAATCTGGGAGATTTTTTAGGCATGGCCTATTGTGGTGGGTCACACCAGACAACGCACTCTAAATCATTGAACCACTGGATTCTTTCAAGACTAACAGTCTAATCAGAGTCTCCAGTAGCAGAACTGCATTTTTGAGGGATCAGAAATTCAACTCAATAAATAGATTGAAATCTAGTGAATTGACAAAAACTGAACAGTAAAAACAGAATGGAAGCTAGAAAGTTTCAGAAAACTGAAATTTAGGAAGCTTGATATGAAATTCAACAAACAGAAGGTGACCCAATAAACAACAATAAAACAAGAGGTTTATATATATATATATATATATTAAAAGGAGTTGAAATCAAGAAACAAGAAAGAAAATCAGGTAAATAAACAAATGACCATTTAAAACAGATCAGATGGTTGAAACTAGACTATGATTTTTTTAGAAACAAGGCATGACCATGTGTTGACAATACCTGACCATGATTCTTCAGATGCAGAAAAGGGATGAAACTAGGTGGAGAAGATTAAAAAGGAATTGAATTCATGGGAAAACAAAAAAGACCAAATTAAAAGTCGAATGGATTTTTTAAATTCTGCATCCTGATTAAGATCAATGGGGCTTTACAAATCAACATTCTTGAGGTTCACCCCGAACCAACTTCTCTCGATCAGCTCATGCACGCAAACAACACAAAAGTGTTTTTTTTCTTATTCCCTTCCATTCACACATGATGCGTCTTCCATGGAATGTGAGCATGACGAGTGTTAGTTGTTTCTTCAATTCTAAATGTAAGCACAAACCCAACTACTGATTCTCTATTCTGCTGTAACTATATATGAGAAAGGAGGATTCCCTGGTATTTTTCTGAACAATGGTCCTGCTTTTACAGTTTCACAGGTACTTGCTCATGTTTACTTTTTTTTTTTTTTTTTTTTTTTTTTTTGCGATTTTGTCATATTTACATTTTCTTAACAATGAGTTTGTGTTGTATCACACCTCCTTTTTTCACATTAATAAATGTGGACAACATGATTTTGGTGATTCTCAAATAAATAGGAACATAATGGACTCATTATCCAACATTGGAGAGTTTGTTAAAGCTACCCAGTTCGGTGGTCAAAGATTAGGTTTGTTGGCCTTCACCTACTTGTTTGTCTACTGTCAAGCGGACATTCTTTATGAGGAGCTCTTATTTTTCTGTGAATGCTAAATTCTGTAAATTATTAGTCTCAACTCTCAAGGGCAGACATTTAGTCACCTTATCTTTATGTTCTTTCTGAGGTACAGTTACATGCTCTGAGATCTAAACTATTGCATCCTACTTCCATGATTGGATGACGTGTATCAACTTGATTGGTGCCTCCATATTGCCGGGTAGAAGGAATATGGTCGATGCTTGGGAAAGGTATTTTTGGACTGGTTTATGTGGGGCATCAAATTTTTGCTGCTCCTGGTGGCCTAGATAGGATTACTGGCCCTGGTGCTATAGAGGTTTGAAAAATTCTTAAAATTTTTTATTGTTTGGTAGAGCTGTGTATTTGATTTTCCTTCTTAATGGACACTGCAGTAGGCACAAAAAATGTTCTTACATAACAAGTAGATTTGTCATGCATTAGTCCAATCAAATGATTCTACTAATTTGATCAATAGTCATTAAAATGAATGATCCAGTCAATGGCCTACAAAATTGGTCCATGACTAACTGATTTTCACCCACCATCCTAGGGACTACATGTTTGATTTCATGGGCCACTTTATTGATTGTGGAGCTCAAGATCACTTCGTCAGTGGAATTGACTGATTCAGGAATTGTGAAATTTACTTTTTTTTCCTTGTTTGACACCATGCTTTTGGACCATCTAATGTCCTAATTTGTTAATTGGGTAAAGGGTTATTGGTCAAATGTCTCAACAACACACTTCATGAATTGGGTGGTATTAAAACTACCGAATTCATGAATTACCTGTTGATGTAAAACTTCTTACGGGCTTCATTTTTTTTTTTTTTCTTTACAGTGAGCTTTGAATATTGGTCTTTCATATTCATATGCATTGGGCTTCAATCAATGCAGGGGTATTACTCAATGGCTAAACAGCTATCGAACTTTGAGGTTCTCAATCAGGTAACCATCACTTGCTGTCCTCTGTCATCATTGTTATGAATGTTTTTCTTTGAACAAGAGAAAAGTATCATTGGAGATTTTCAATGGTATTTTGGTATGGCTACCATCATCCTGTTTGTTCCTTCTAACTGAAATTATTATATCAGCAATCTCCTGAGAAAACCATTTCTAAATTTGAATTTCTTAAGAAGAAATTTTATATCGAAAGAAGCTTAGATAAGTTTTTTAATTGGAATGAGCAAGGAATAGGAGGAGAGAGATTTTAAGATGAATTAGTCTTCTTTTATATATATATATATATATATATATATATATATATATATATAACTCAAGGTTTTCTATTAGCATTTTTCACCAGTGAGGAAATAGCTGAATTTATCATATGTAACATGCATGCAAGTAATATGTGCTTGCAAGTGCCCCACACATGCCAACGTGGGACATGTGTGTGAGTCCAGGTGACTCATTAAGCATGTCTAATGAACAGCTCAAATAATGCATACATGCTGGCACCACAGTCACTTGTAACCATTGCATCTCTTATTGACTATCTTCTTGCAGGCCATAAACTTGAATGTTATGATTGTCCCATCAAGGAGATTTTCAATGCTTGGTCCATCTATTATGGCTCCAACAGACTGATGGTGGGCCCCACTTGTAGATAGCCTTGGTTAAAACACATGAAGAAAATGAGGTGTACTCTGAACCTTGGTATGATATCTTCTTTTTTGTCTATGTTCATCCATTGAGCACAATGTTGTGATGGAATTTAATGAACTACATTCAATTGTTTGACTTGTGTTGGAGTAAAATATCACGAAGTAAAATACACGTTGACACATTTTTTGTATTTTGAAACTTATGATCTAAGGTTTTGTCCTTATGTTAAACCTTATCACATGCTGGAAAGGGTACTCATGCAACTGTGATATGTGTATGGTATCCTGATATAAAAGAGATAATAAGGCATTGGTGTCTGTCCATATCTGGCAATTGTTTCTTTTAGTAAAAGACTTGGGGTTCAATTTCAAATATCGAGGTGGCTGAGTCAATGAAAACTCACTGATTTGATAAAGAATGAGTTTGTGGCTTGGTATGGGGCCCAGTAAAACGATGCCATGACAGCTTGTGAGTCAGTTAATGAGCCTTTTGAACATTGCTAAGAACATGTCACATATTATATTTCAATTTCTAATTGTCAAAGGGTTTATTTGAAATATAATATCCAATGTAATGGGCTTCCCAATAACTATTAGTTTACCTGCTTTTTACTTGAGTCTATGCAGATTGCTTGTTGAGTAGTTGGCAAAAGTAAATCTAGTTCATATGAGTAGCAATTAGAGTCTGGCATTTTTTTATCAGCTTGTATAATCCTGGATCATGCATGTAATTTCTGCAACGAGCAATCAGGGAAGCCTTCGAACCTTCCTTTTTGGCCTTTGCTTGGTTATCCTTTTCCTTGTGTTTCTTTGTTTGATGAAAGTCTAGTGAGTAACAAGCATGTCATGTGTTTGATGAAATTCCTAAAACAAATGTGTGTAATTGTATTATCCATTGAGTAATAAGCATGTCATGTGTTTGATGAAATTCTTGAAATTTCTTTTCGCTTTTGATTAAATATCCCTAAAATTATTTCAAAATTACAATTCATCAGTTCAATATTTTCAGAACTTATTTTCCAGTTTATCAGATGGCACCTTAGTCATAAAGAGGGATTAAGGACATGAAATCTGTATGCATAAATTCCATTTCTTCCCAAAGGCCATTAAAATGTGAGGTTTGGTTAGCCATGGATTCACAACAATGTTGGCTTATACTATTCTTAAGGGATTATAAATACCTTGTCAAAGATCCTTGAAGTTGACTTATTTTCCTTTCTACTACTTCCAACTTCTTGTGTTTTTGTTCACTTGCACGTTGTGCTTTAGCAAATTTACTCTTGAAATCATCAGCTCTCTGTTTCTGACTATAACAACCTCTATGGAGGCATAAAGTGATGATCAACATTACAAAGTAAAGATGCCACAAGTCCCATACAACCATGTCAGTAAAATCATTACTTGCTGAAAAGGGCATCTTTGATAAAGAAAACACATAGTAGGACCCAAGGAAAAAGTTTGAGAACCTAAAATCAACTCAAAATGCATTTTTGGCTATTTTCCATACCATGTACATGTGTTCAGTTTTTCCTTATCACTTCTTGGAGAAATACATGAATTTGGAATAACATCCGCTCCTTTTATATGGACGTTCCAGGTCAAGAATGCAGTTTAGTGCCACACAACTGGGCAGTTGGTTGCATTTCTGCTTCTTCAAGTTGTTCCTCTTCTAAATCATAGATCAGAAGACATACAAAAATCTACATTTGAAATTCAAGATGATTGTTTTAGAGTTGAGAAATAGATGTTATTTCAATGTTTTTTTATTTATCAGAGCATGACCTCAATGTGCCTGGGATTTTGGTAATTAACATTCTATTTCTCTTCAAGATGAGTGAACTACCAGTTCTTATGTTTCAGTGTGAGCCCCCACAAGATGTAAAAGCTTATATCCATCGATCTGGCTGCACAGGGAGAGCTGGTAATAGAGTTTGATATCCATCGATCTGGTAAGGACTGGCTGCACATTTACTACGTGAGTTCTCTTATATTAGGCAATAGTGTGAGCCCCCACGAGATGTAAAACCTAAAGAAGCATTTGTTGATGAGTTTTCTTATACTAGGCAATGAAGAGTGGTAGACAGATTTTTAATGCAGTTTCTAGAGCTTAAAATCATATACTTTCTAATTTGAAAACTTGCAGTGATCTGTTCTTAGGTTTGTATTGTACTTTTAAGTGTGTCCAAGGTATCTTATTTTTAAGCTTAACAATGAGTCTTTTCTTTATTTTGTGATGGTACAGTGATCAACTCACTAGAGATGATATCAAGGTATTTGTTGCGGTTTTACAAAAACCGGAGCAAGATTTCCTAATGTGAATAGTTCGTATGAGTGCATTTCATCGTAGGTAGCCTTTGCCCTGTTGTCTCGAAGTGTTACCTATGACATTTTTCATAGGTAAAAGGTTCATTCACAATATTTTACCTATGAATCATTTCGTAGGTAAAAGTTTCATCAACAGTTTTTACCTACGTCAAATTTCATAGGTAAAAGTCTTAACACAGTTTGTACCTACTAACCATTTTGTAGGTAAAAGTCTTAACACTGTTTGTACCTACGAAATATTTTGTAGGTAAACGTATTAACATAGTTATTAGCTACGAAAACTTTCGTAGGTACAAGTCTTAACACAGTATGCACCTATGAAACATTTCGTAGGTAAAAGTCTTAACAAAGTTTTTAGCTACGAAAATGTTCGTAGGTAACAGTCTTAACACAGTTTTTACCTGCGACACATTTTGTAGTTAAAATCCTGAACACAGTTTTCACCTACGAAAACGTTCGGTGGTAAAGGTATTAACAAAGTTTTTAGCTACGAAAATATTCGTAGGTAAAAGTCTTAACGCAATTTTTCCACACGCAAAAGTTCGTAGGTAAAAGTCTTATCAACGTTTTTAATTTCGTAGGTAAAAGTCTTATCATTGCCAACGATGACATTTTTCGTTGGTAAAAACCTTTAGCCACGGTCTTTTACCAACGAAATTACCGACAAAATTTTTCGTAGGTAAAACTCTTTGCCTACAAAATAATATCATTTACCTACGAAATTTTTCATAGGTAAAAGTGAAATTTCTTGTAGTGACATTTTAGATAAAAGCTCCTCATATGTAATCCCAACACTTAAAACAATACCTTTTGACTTTCCACGCTTAAACATGTATCCACTGTTTTCATATATTAACTCCCTAACATAAGAGCATACAATGATTCTTTTAGCCATTAACTGCAAACAAACATGATAAAATATTCATAGCAAATCGTTACACAAATTAAAGTTTTTTTTTAAAAAGAAATTTAAAGAGTACAATGAAATTAACCGAGTTCTCTTTAAATTTTAATGTACTTGGTCAATTTTACCGAGTACAGTAATCATTCCCTTAAATCCTACTAGTAAAAAAGCACATTCATTATTCTTAGCAAATCGTTATACAAATTAAACTTTCTTCTTTTTGTTAAAGAAATTCAAGTAGTACAGTGAAATTGACCGAGTTATCTTTGAAGTTTAATGTACTTGGTAAATCTCATTGAGTATAGTGAAAATTCAAAGAGAACTTGATCAATATTAGTGTACTTGGTGAAATTTATTGAGTTCTCACTTATTACATCGTTTATTCCCTTAAATCCAACTTGCAAAAAAACACATTCGTTCTTCATTCTTAATTGCCCACAACCATCATTTCAGTGAAACATGAGTTCAAGAAGAAGAATAAGAGTGCGATAAAGTGAAACATGATTTCAAACAAGAAAACTCTTAAAAGATTCCAAGTTTATCAACGTAACCAATTTGAAGTAATGAACAAAATCCTAAGAAAGATTGTAAATGTAAATTGACAATAACTGGAGATTTTAGGTTGCACGGGAGATTTTAGGAAAAAAAAATGAAGAGGAGAATATGGCTTTTTTGGGTATAGCTGAATGAATGCAATAAAACCCAAAAAGTAAGAGTACTTCTGTCCGAAAAAATCCCATATTGTTAGAAATGGAAACTAAAGTTTTGGAGGTGTATTTAGGCTGTTAGGTTGAAAGTGAAGTCTACGGAGGTATATTTCTCAGATAAGAATTTTTTCCATTGTACTCCTCACTTTTGAGCCACGTACCATATTACGCCCGTCCAAACTTACCTTCCCAGATGACTCCCCTGCTGTACGAATGACTTTTCATCGGACCAAAATACCCCTGCCCCCTTTCGGAAGCGGATTGCCTGGTGTGCGAAACTAAGCATTGATGCTCCTTGAACTCCAAGTTGTACGAACGGTTCAAAAGAGATCAGAGTTACATGGGCCCCACAGTTATATATTTATTATATCCAAAATGTTCATCCATATTTCGAGATCATTTCAAGCATTATATATATATATATATATATATATATATATATATATATCATATCCAAAGATCAACTGGACCACACCACAAATAGCAGCGAGAATTTGATTTTCACCATTAAAATTTTCGTAGGGCCAACCATAACGTTTATTTTCCATCTAATCTATTCATAAGGTCACAAAGAATTGGATGAAGAGGAGAAATTTTTTTTTCATATTGATCCAAAACTTCTATGACCCCTAAAAGGGTTTCAATGGTAGACGTTCAATCCCCCACTGCTTTTTACAGTGTGGCCCACTTGATAGTTAGATCTATCTTATTTTTCGTCTCAAGCCTTAATATGAGCTCGCCAAATGGATGGATGATTTGGATATAACACATACCTCATGAAAAGACCCACAAAACTTGCACCAGCCAATCCACTTCCTCTTATATGCGACAGTACTACCACCGGTTCGGCGGTAGTGTCGTGACAGTGTAACATCCCAGATTTTTGCCAACCTGGGATTAGACGTCCTTAGGCAATGGGTCGATCCTAACACCTTATTAACTTGTCAGAACTCAATCCCAAAGTCTAAAATTGCTTGTGAACCCATTTCTTTCACAAATCCCACCCTTCACAACCTTGTTCTTTAAATTTTCTAAGTACTTTCACATTAGACGCTATCTTAAAGTTTAGGTAATGAAGAGCAATACTTAAACTAAACATTGCTACAAAGGATTGAGTACCACCTCGACCAGAAATCACTTAGGATTAAATCCTTTAAAAATTTGACAAAGTTAACTAAGTGTTAAACTAGATTATCCATGAAATCCATTGGAATCGCTTTAAATATGATCTGCAAGACCCAAAACTTGTAGAATCATTGACGCTAGGTTACCCTAAAGTTTAGGATCAAACTCATTACCCGACTGCTCTCAAGAACACATTGAAACTCTGTACCAGGTCTAGACCGCACATCGGGAGTCCGAATAATACGAAGTTAAGGACTTAGGACCGCCTCGCTGGGCTTGACAACCATCTCGAAAATCAAATCCAGACAGTGTCCCACGGCTGTTCGCTTGAGTCCGGAGCGAGAGAGTGTGAAAACACTTGTTTTCTTTACAAAATAAATATCTTGAATAGTGATCTGGCACGTGTCGCTTGCCAATCAGTTTTAAGCAACCAGACCGTCAGAATCAGACCAAATTACACCCTCGGATCAGGAGAAATTTCATACACATATCCATGTACTCAAAATCTCCGATCGAGATCCGCTGACCGTTGAACTGAAACTGGTCCGCCATTTGCGATCTGTAATCCCGACCGAAATGAAAACTTAACTAAATGTAGATCTGGTGTCGGTGAGCTTAAGTCCGACCTTTGGCTCAAGGAGGCCCACCAGAAGTCCTCCGTTGAGCTGAAAAAGGTCCGCTTTGGTTATAACCTAAGTAAACCTTGTCTAGAAGTCTAATTTGGTGAGTTTTTAGGCTATATAAGGACCTTAGAAACCTCTCTCTCACAGCCATACGAATTTGAGAGAAACCCTAGAGAGAGAAGAGAGAAAAGAGAGAGAAAGTGAGAGAGAAGTGGGAGAATCTCCCTGCCACTCTTCCCTGCTGCTATCCATGCTCAACCACTCCGTTCTCATCGCTTTTCCAGCGATTTCGGCATCTTTTCTAGGTAAGAAAACCCTAACCCTAAACTGATTTGGGTTTGATAGTTGTAGGTTATGAAATAGCTAACCTATTTAATTTCATAGGTTGTCAAACTGCAATATACAAAAGCATAACAAACCTATCGACTTCGTTACGATTCTACGACAAAAGGTGCGGACTTTAGGTGTATAGGTTATGGTTTTCAACGCTTTCAATGTCAGATAATGATAGATTCATGATCCGCATGCAATTGCACATGTACAAAGTGCTGTTTGTTTTCCATTTCGATTAAAGATGTAGAATATGAAATTTTACATATTATAGGTATTTGTAGAAATACTGTATACGTATAAATTTTGGAAATGTGTTTGCCATGATTATTTGCTGTATGAATATATGGTATATGGATAAAATACTTATTTGGCGAAAAGATTCGCCATAATACATGTTTGCTAATATACACTATGTATGTAGAAATAGTGTATTGTAGAAAGTACCGTATATGTATATATTTTGGAGATGTGTTTGCCATGACTATTTGCTGTATGAACATATTATATATGCGTAAAATACTTGCTTGGTGAAAGGATTCGTCCTAATATATGTTTTATTAACATACACTATGTATGTTGAAATAATGTATTCTAAGTGTTTGTGAAAATGACCGAATGAGTATAGAATTCTCATTCGTGCTTGCCATGACTAATTGTCATGGATTTATGCTTGTTGTATTGGCGATACCCCTTTGACGAAAGGATTTGTCCTAAATCACGCCACGGCCAAAATACACTATATATGCTAAAATGTGTGGCCCAAGTGTTTGTGGAAATGACTGAATGAATATGGAACTTGGATTCTTGCTTGCCATGACTATCCGTCGTGGGTGTATGCGTGTTATGATTGGGGTGACTCCCTAGTGAAAGGATTTGGCCTTATACCTATGTGATCAACATATGTCATGTATGTTGGTGTATGTAGTCTAAGTGTTTGTTAAAACGTTTGAATGAGTAGTAGTTAGTAAATTGTAATGTATAAGGGTGTTGAGATATGATTCTCAACTCCTTTAACTATGTGTATGATTTCCTTGGATAGCTGTGTGATTAGGAATTGAATATGTACAAACTCATGCTTGTGTTGTGCTTCATAACATGCTCAATTGATTGTATGATTTTATCTATGTAATGCATATGTTTAAATTCATGTTTATGTTGTATGATCCGTCATGGGTGATGGGGGAGTGGAGCAACGATTCCGTACAACAGCCCTGGCAGCCCTAAACGGATAATACCAGACCTTGATTGTATGATTTGAATCTTGATCCATTACTGCTTTACCTATCTGCAATTGAATATGATTGGGGCTATTGTATAGTCCAAGCAATCGGTAACGGGATTGAATTCGTGACTGAGATTCGTTTGCCACGTGAGATGTGTTCGACGAACCCGAGTCGTACTTCGGTTGGCGATAGTGGTTGCCCACACGAAGTGATTATGCGCTTCATATCGTTCAACTTGTTGTGCGCTCGAGCTAGCCGAGCTTGTCAAGTAACCCGATCTGTCTAATGTATGATCACCATGTTTGGTCACCACTGCTTGAACCTAGGGTACCAAACTTACCAGTGGAATCCCGTCAACCATGGTACCTCGATCGATACTCACTCATGAGCCAGGCATGGTGGTATGGGACACCGTGGTCGAGCTGTCGGCCTACGCTGGGGCCATGTGCCTCCCCGTAATGACCATTGAGCAACCAGACTCGTGAGCCGATTATGGTGGTATGGGACACTATATTCGATCTGTCGGCCTACACTGGCGTAGCCTGGCTGTGGTCCTCAGTCAGGTTACATCCGGGTCCCATTCTCAATAAGTGGATTGGTCGGGCTTCGAAAATAGACTGCCAGTTGGTAGGACATTAGTGAAGTGACCTTGAGCATACTCTGAATCTGCGGTGAGGCGATGAGCCTTCCCGTAGTAACAGAGTATAAACTAGGCCTGTAATGATAAGGTGATGGGGGAGTGGTGCAACGATTCCGTGTAACAGCCCTGACAGCCCTTGCAGCGACCTAGAAACACAACATCGTATGAGATTGTCTAGGACTGACGACCCTAGAATGGATCATGTTTGGGAATGATACAAGGAAGGTACCTTAGTTTCCCAATCCTGCTGTTTGAAATTGACTAATAACAACTCAGTAATCATGCTCATCATGCATTGCATGTGCCTGGAAGATGTGGAGCACTGAGGAAAGCAAGCATGCCGCGAACGTAAGATGGTGTCGCATGAGGGAGTATGTCGGTGAGGGCATCCATCATGACTGCATTCATACTTGCATTAATAAGAGTAGTTAGGAGTGTTTGATTATACTGCTTTATTATTACTGCTTGATTGAGTCGATAACATGTTAACCTATGCTTTATTGTTCCACTGAGTTAGCTACTCACTCCCACATTACGGGACGGTGTTCCGAACACCCACCAGACTTTGTCTAATTACAGATGGCGACGCTACTCTTGAGGCGGAGCCGGACCTTTATGACGACAATGATGCTTGTTCGTGTATGCTGTGTGCTGACGGCTTCATGCGAGCCGTGTCTTGATCGACGGGATTATAAGGATGTTGACTAGATGACACTACACATTTGGTATAATTTGAATTGTACTTGTAATTCATTAACCTGGTAACCTTATCACACTCTGGAGACTTACCATAGTTTTTTATATTTTATATATCTATCACAGTCTTCCGCTTGCAATTTAACTGTCTCTGGAGTATGATATGCTGTTTTGGCTTAATCTCACTCATGTTCAATGCTCTATTACAGACAACATTCAATCATCATTCATTTTGTTGCATAAGTGATGCGTTGGAACTCAGGAGTTGACTTTATGCTCGACCCCCGATTTTCAGGGCGTTACAGACAGCCTGTCCAGTTTTGTTTGTTTTTTTATTTTTATTTTTTTACAAGGAGATTTTTTTTCCCCCTACATTTTTCTCTAATACATATTTATGTAAAGATGTATATATAAGCATATAAAATTATTTTTCTCTCTTTTTATTCATTTCTTTCTTTATTCATTTAACAAGCATATCTCCTAAACCAGAATGAGTTACTTGACGTACCTTATATGATTTTGGGGTAGGAGAAGCTACTTTAGCCAACCAACCTAGTTATTTTCCAAGATTCCATCAGGTCGATGGTCGAAAATCCATTTCATTCAGTTCGCAGTGAATTTCAATCAGTTCGTGGTGAATTTCATTTACTTCACGGTCAATTCTATTCACTTCACGGTCAATTTCATTCACTTCGCGGTGAATTCCATTCACTTCGCAGTCAATTTTATTCACTTCACGGTCAATTTCATTCACTTAGCGGTCAATTTCATTCACTTTGCAGGCAATTTCATTAACTTCGCGTTCAATTTCATTCATTTCGCGGTCAATTTCATTCACTTCGCGGTCAATTTCATTCACTTCATTCACTTCGTGGTCAATTTCATTCACTTCAAGTCTAGAACTATGCTAGCAACCCAGGTCATATTCATTTACTAAACAAGTCTAGGATTTAAGAATATGCTCCAATCCAAAACAAATTATAAAAGCCAAAGCCCCACATAACTTGCCTTGTTTATCATTGTGCCTTAGTGGATGGTTTTTTTTTTTTTTTTTTTTTTTTTTTTTTTTTTTTTTTTTTTTTTCAGATTAATCGAAGGGAGAGGAGCCAATGCTAAGTGATACATCTAGCTACAGATCTGGAATGTTTGTTTGTGGGGTCCAATCATGGATGCTCCATATACCAAAAGTTGCATCAGTTGAATGATAATAGCTGCTAATTGGACATTTTTGCTCATCTAATGTACAGTTGGTTGGACCTTTTTCTGACCATTTGAAATGCTTAAAAGTCCTCCAATCAGTAGCTAGGATCACCAATGGATTTGATCTTGGGGTGTGCTCCATCCATGGTAGGGCCAAATAAAGATGAATAGAGTGCTTGATAACTTAGATAACAATAATAACATCAAATACTTTATCATAATTGAAATGTAAGAAGGTTCAAATAGAATAGGAGAGCAGAGATGTCTATTAAGCTCATTCAATAATGTAGCATTAGTAGGAAGCTTTTGGGATGAATTTCATTCACTTCGCGGTCAATTTCAATCAGTTCGTGGTGAATTTCATTCACTTCGTGATGAATTTCATTCAATTTATGGTCAATTTCAATTAGTTCGTGGTGAATTGCATTCACTTCGCGGTGAATTTCATTCACTTGGTGGTCAATTTCAATCACTTCACGGTCAATTCCATTCACTTCGCAATGATTTTCCTTCACTTCGCGGTGAATTTCCATCACTTTGTGATGAATTTTAATCAGTTCGTGGTGAATTTCATTCACTTCACGATCAATTCCATTCACTTCGCAGTCAATTTCATTCACTTCGCGGTGAATTCCATTCACTTCGCGGTCAATTTTATTTACTTTATTCACTTCACGGTCAATTTCATTCACTTCGCGGTCAATTTCATTCACCTCGTGGTCAATTTCATTAACCTCGCATTCAATTTCATTCACTTCGCAGTCAATTTCATTCACTTTGTAGTCAATTTCATTCACTTCATTCACTTCGTGGTCAATTTCATTCACTTCAAGTCTAGAACTATGATTGCAACCCAGGTCCTATCCATTTACTAAATAAGTCTAGGATTTAAGACTTTGCTCCAATCCGAAACAAATTATAAAAGCCAAAGCCCCACATAACTTGCCTTGTTTATCATTGTGCCTTAGTGGATGGTTTTTTTATACAAATTAATCGAAGGGAGAGGAGCCAATGCTAAGTGATACATCTAGCTACAGATATGGAATGTTTGTCTATGGGGTCCAATCATAGATGCCCCATATACCAAAAGTTGCATCAGTTGAATGATAGTAGCTACTAATTGGACATTTTTGCTCATCTAATGTACAGTTGGTTGGACCTTTTCTGACCATTTGAAAAGCTTAAAAGTCCTCCAATCAGTAGCTAGGATCACCAATGGATTTGATCTTGGGGTGTGCTCCATCCATGGTAGGGCCAAACAAAGATGAAGAGAGTGCTTGATAACTTAGATACTAGTAATAGCATCAAATACTTTATCATAATTGAAATGTAAGAAGGTTCAAATAGAATAGGAGAGCAGAGATGGCTATTGAGCTCATTCAATAATGTAGCATTAGTAGGAAGCTTTCGCGGTGAATTTCATTCACTTCACGGTTAATTTCAATCAGTTCGTGGTGAATTTCATTCACGTCGTGATGAATTTCATTCACTTTGCGGTCAATTTCAATTAGTTCGCGGTGAATTTCATTCACTAAGCGGTCAATTTCAATCAGTTCGCAGTCAATTTCATTTACTTCATTCACTCATGGTCAATTCCATTCACTTTGGATGAATTTCCTTCACTTCGAGGTGAATTTCCTTTACTTCGCGGTCAATTCCCTTCATTTCGTGGTGAATATCCATCACTTCGCGGTGAATTTCATTCAATTCATCTACTTCGTGGTGAATTTCATTCACTTTGCGGTCAATTACATTCACTCCATTCACTTCGCGGTGAATTTCCTTCACGGTGAAGTTCACTCATTTCGCGGTGAATTCCATTCAATTCATCTGCTTCGCGGTGAATTTCATTTACTTCGCAGTGAATTCCTTCACTTCGCAGTCAATTACACTCACTTCATGGTTAAATTCCTTCACTACGTGGTGAATTTACTTCACTTCGCGGTGAATTCCCTTCAATTCACGGTAAATTTCCTTCACTTCGCGGTGAATTCCATTCAATTCATTTACTTCACAGTGAATTTCCTTCACTTCGCGGTCAATTCCATTCACTTCGTTCACTTCGCATTGAATTTCCTTCACTTCGTGGTCAATTTCATTCATTTCATTCACTTCGCGGTGAATTTTATTCACTTCGCGGTCAATTCCATTCACTTCGCGGTGAATTTCCTTCATTTCACGGTGAATTCCATTCACTTTGCGGTGAATTTCATTCACTTTACGATCAATTTTAATTAGTTCATGGTGAATTTCATTCACTTCACGGTGAATTTTATTTGCTTAGCGGTAAATTTCAATTAGTTCGCGGTCAATTTCATTCACTTCCTTCACTTCGCGTTGAATTTCCTTCAGTTCGCTATCATACATTCACTTCGCAGTGAATTTTCTTCAATTCGCAGTCAATTCCCTTCAATTCACGCTGAATTCCCTTCACTTCGCGGTGAATTTCATTCACTTCACGGTCAATTCCATTCACTTCGCGGTGAATTTCCTTCACTTCACGGTCAATTATATTCACTTCATTCACTTTGCGATAAATTTTCCTTCACTTATCGGTGAATTTCACTCATTTCGCGGTGAATTCCATTTAATTCATATAATTCGCGGTAAATTTCATTCACTTTGCGGTGAATTTTCTTTACTTTGCGGTCAATTACATTTACTTCACGGTCAAATTCCTTCACTTTGGGGTGAATTTACTTTACTTCGCAGTCAATTCCCTTCAATTCGCGGTGAGTTTCCTTCACTTCGCAGTGAATTCTATTCAATTCATTTACATCGCGGTGAATTTCCTTCACTTTACTGTCAATTCCATTCACTTCGCGATCAATTCTATTTACTTCGTGGCCAATTTCCTTCACTTCATAGCCAATTTCATTTACTTCGCGGTGAATTTCCTTTACTTTGCGGTCAATTTCATTCACTTCGTGGTTAATTTCAATGGCTATGGTTATAATCCGTAGCCATAGGAAACTGCAACTTTCAGAAATGACATTTCTGATAAAGCAGGGGCATTTTGGTCCAATAAATGTGCGTCCATACAGTAGGGGAATAGTCTCGGAAGGTCAATTTAGAAGGGCTTAATACGTCACGTCGCTTAAAAGTGAGGTGTATGGTAGGAAAAAGTTCTTTAGATAAATATAAAGCCGGTAAAGCATGTATAGATGAGACTAACAACATAAACATCATGTTGCCAGTGGGGCCTACTATATATGATCTGTGTATCGGATCTAACCCGTTTAGTAGTGTTTCCCCACGGTAAATATGTGGCCAGCTTTGAATATCAATCCGGTTCAATTATCAAGTGGACCACACTGGCCTAGAAATAAACAATCGATAAAAATAACTGGAACAATCGGGAAAAAAGAGGACAAAGATTCCGTAGCTAAAAGCCTTCAAAGCAAAATATTGGAGGATTATCATGTCAAACAAACGAATAAACGGTCTGGATCGTTGTCAAATATACTTCAGTGAAAACACGCCGAATGTGGACCCGAGGTTCAAATGGGTCAGGAATTTGAAATTCTCCTTTTTTTTTTTTTTGCAGTTGCGTAACTTGCGTTTTCTTTTCGTTACAACCACAACAGCACCTCCCCACTCCCTTATATCCAAGGCAGAGCAGACTGGTAAGAAGCAACGGACCTTATTTATTCTTCTACCCAACTCATACTCTTACAGCATAGCCAGTACAACCCCCCACCCATCTAATGGACCCCACTTTTGGAAAATCTTTCCAATTGGATAATACTTGCCATCACATAAGTAGTCTTGGAAATATAAGAAAAACAAATAACGGTGTACGTTGAATGTAGAAGGGCTCATAGAATTAATAGCATTGATCTTCAGATCAATTTAATTTTTGAATGGTGGTGTCATCAACGATGAATAAAACAATCTCAAGGGTCCGGATACGTACGTTCCATTACCATATGTATGGGGTAGAGAAGTATCTACCACAATACTGAGCAGGTATTTCTACCGTACGATCTAGCATAAGAAACAAAAAAAAAAAAAAACTTGGAAAGTAAAAAGAAAAGAAAGGGAGCGGCGCATTTTCCGTGGTTCCAGACTTGGAGTCCAATCCTATTGAAGGAATCGTTGGGGAAAAGGAATGGGTTTGCTTCAAAGCCACCCGAATCTCTCTCTCCCTCTCATTTTCCTTCCCCGTCCGATGTACGACGCGTGGCAGGTTAGATGATTCATCAGGATCGTTAACTTATTGGGGTCTCCTACTACTGCTGCCCCATAATTCTATAACTGTTAATAAACTTCCTTTATCACCAACCATTGAAAGGGCACCGATCTGATAGGTAAGATCAGATGTTTAAAAAAAAAAAAAAAAAAAACTTTCTGGGGGTTTTTTCTAGTAAATCATACGCTATCGAGCGTAGGGTCCAGTAGGTTAACGGTCTTGATCCACTGCCACTCCTTCCCTACTTGCTCTTGTCTCATCTCCTTTTAAGACGAGTGAAAGAGGGAGCACGCTTTTATCGTGGTTTCTTTCCTTTTCCTTTTTATCATCATGTGTGTGTAACTACTCCGAAAGTTTCGTGTCCTTAACTAGCTCAAAAACTCCGCCCAAAGTCGTACACGTGGCACGTAAGACAAAACTGGATCATTCATCAGGTGGGCCTTACTGCTGATGCTCCCAAGGTGGAAAAAAAGAAAAAAAACAATCTTATCACACCATCCTAACCATCCGAACCGCTGCATACGAATGGACACGATCCTTTCATCAGCACAAGACCCTTGTCAATTTGATAGATGATGGAAGGTCCATAAATGAACAGTCTGGATTATAGAAATTTTCACGTGTCTACTAAAGTCTCTAGCTCTTTATGGTTGGCTTACCATAACAACCTTTCCTAGTGTCCACTGTGCACAGCTCAAATATAGCTATATTCTGTTATCTTTGGGTGTGTGTTTTGTAGCGTCTGTTACTTTTTCCACCCTTTTCTCCACACCACTCTCTCTCTCTTCTCGATTTCCACCTCTCTTACATGTTATTTTTCTCAACACTATGTTACTGGTCCGATGGACCATCCAAAATGGTAGTCCTCATGGCCCACCTTGCTACTGATCGCATCATGGATATCCAAGGGTGAAAATATTCTATGAATTAGATGGTCCTCAGGATTGAACGGCTGATAAATGATTCCTTGGTCCGTCCACCACTTTTTTTAAGGTAAACGGATTGGCTACTCCCCCTGCCACCAGCTAATGGCTGATGGTCGGTGCTCTGTGGGCCCCACCATGATGTATGTGTTTCATCCATTCCGTCCATCTATTTTTCTAAATCATTTTATGGTATGATACCAAAAATTATGTACATCCCAATCTCAAATGGACCACATTACAGGAAACAGTTTTGAATGAACGTGTCCATTAAAAACTTTTTTGGCACTATTAAAGTTTTAGATCAAGCTGATCTTTGTTTTTTCCTTTCATCTGTGTCTGTATGACCTAATCAACGGAGTGGATGTCAAATAAACAGTACAGTAGGCCTTGGGAGGATTTTAATGGTGGATATACAATCACTATTGTTTTCCTGTAATGTGGTCCACCTGAGATTTGTATCCCTCTCATTTTTAGGATAGAGCCCTAAAATGATCTGTAAAAATGGATGAACAGAATGGATGAAACATATACATCATGGTAGGGCCCACAGAGCACCGACCACTAGACACCGGGCCGGGGGCAGGGGGAGTAGCCAATCCGTTTCCTTTTAGAAGTAGGGGGTCGTTTGATGGGTCACGGTCATTTTCAAGACGGTGATGACTCGTACACGTTACACGTGCAAACAGTAGAGCAATGTATAGTGTCAAAATCAAGGGCCGATTTTGGGTGGAGTGTAGCCTAAAATATTGCAACTGGTGGAGTGATCTCAGATACCTGATTTTACCCGTTGAATACGAATGGCTGACCATAATAACTTTTTAACCGCTAGCTCCATCTTATATCCACCAATAGGACGGTGAATATCATTTGCAAAAGTCAGTTTTGGAAGACGATCTAACCACAATGGACCCCACAAAGTAGACAGTCTGGATTCTCCTAATTAGTTATTATGAAACACCAATTTTGAGAAAGACAAAACAAAAACCAAAAAAAAGAAAAAGAAAAGATGGAAACGTAAGATCGGAGGACAAATTCACGGTTACTATTCATTCCGGCCGCATTGACTCATAAGCATTTTTTCACTATAAATAACAAGGCCTACTCTCCCACCTCGCTTCCTCCATCACCTCTCTCTCTCTCTCTCTCTCTCTCTCTCTCTCTCTCTCTCTATTTATATATTTAAGGTCCAAGCGTTTTTCATCTGTGATAGATGCAACTCTCTCTTTTTCTTCCCCAAACTTCCTCTTCTTCCTTGGAGAGCATGGATTTTCCAGAGGAAGTCATGGGGAACACCACCCAACCTGATACTACTCATATCGTCAAAGGCAAGCGATCCAAGCGCCAGCGTCTTCTCCTCCAGGTCCCAAGTTCATCGAGCGTTGTGGCTGATAGCAACGAAGATACCCATCTCCCATCACCCACCACCTCAGCCGAACATTCCGAAGCCACCACCGAAGAAGAGGAAGACATGGCCAATTGCCTAATTCTTTTAGCTCAAGGACAAACACGAGACCGCCCACAATTCGAAGATAACAGAACAGAGGCTGTCACCGCCGCTATTCCTACCCGGATCGGCAACGGAGGTTTCTACGTTTATGAGTGCAAGACGTGCAACCGATGTTTCCCTTCCTTCCAAGCTCTCGGCGGTCATAGAGCGAGCCACAAACGGCCTAAGACATTAGAAGATAAGAAGCCGTTGGAGGATAACCGAATTGAAAACCCGCTCTCTCATAAACCAATTCCATCTAATAAATCAAGGGTCCACGAATGCTCTATATGTGGGTCCGAATTCTCATCAGGCCAGGCTTTGGGTGGTCACATGAGACGGCATAGGACTGCTTCCATGGCCGAAGCTCAAGAAAGCAGGAAACAAAGAAGCATCCTAGAGTTGGATCTAAACCTTCCTGCACCTGAAGAAGATGGTGGCTTCGTGAAATCGCCTAATGGGTTCCGGTTCACCGGAAAACATCCACTTGTTTTGACAGCCCCAGCTCTTGTTGATTGCCATTATTAAGATTTCTGAATTGGGATTTCATGTGAATTATTATTATTATTATTATTATTATTATTATTGTTATTACCATTTCATTGTTGTTATTGTTGATGCTGCTGTTGTATTGATACTATCATTGATTCTTTAAATTCTTTCATCTTCTTGGGTTTCATCTTAAAGTGAAAGTGGTTTGGGGAGAGATAGCATTACCTTCACGGAATGTGCGTGTGTGATTGGGTATCTTTTTTTTTTTTTTTTTTTTTTTTTTTTTAAAAAAAAAGTAGAGATGGGTTTTTGTTAGTGTTAAGAAAGTGGGTGGCCATGTGTAGCACTATGAGAATAGAAGCTTGGTTTTCCACCACCAAAAGTCGTGGATTAGGTTCCATAGTTTGTATGGCAAGAAAACTCTCTTATTAAATGCTCGGAATAAACGGATGGAAAGAAAGTGGGTAACTGCCCATCTCATGTGGATACACCTCTATTCTCTCTCTCTCTCTCTCTCTCTCTCTCTCTCTCTCTCTCTCTCTCTCTCTCTCTCTTTTTATTTTTTATTTTATTTTTTATTATTTTTTTAATAGGAGGTCTCTTGTACAACTGGTTGGACCATATAATGTTTATAATCTAGCTAGTTGTAACTGTAAATGAATAAAATGAATACAAAATCCAAGCCGCTTAAAAGTTTGGCCCTACCATATAATCATATGTTATGAAAAATAAAATCATGTGGATTTGAACTTTGGATTAAATTGATGGTTGTTAATTATTTTTTATTGTGTGATTTTCTTGATGAGTGGATAGGCCTAGTTTTACATTATTATACTCTTTTGGATGGTGTAGATGTTGCATACGCATGACTAACTAACTTATCTTCTAACAAGTTGCTTGCAACACGTAATCTTTAAATAGAGGTGAATTTATTAGAAAATGAATAAATAAACAGGAAAATTGGTTGGTTTTAGGTTGTGTTTAGACAATTACTGAATTCAGGTTGATGAGAATTGCGATTTGGCCGCCATGCATCAGTTTTTTTATTTTTTTTTCGAAGATGAGTAGGATTTTATTACTTCCAAATGATGATAACTGAGTAAAAAAAATGGAGAAAGAAGGCCACACCATAGGCTAATAAAGCAAAAAGAGAAAAGACCCACGTCAGTTCATTTGCCATTTTAATCATGTTTAATGGAGAATGAGCCGAACATGCTTTCTACATTTTCCAAACAGTAGTGCATTTAGCAATGCGTGTGGTCTCTTTGAGTTTGGGCAGATTGCCAATTTTGGCACTTCTCGAAACGAAGCTTGTTTTCTTAAACTGTATAACTTTTGCTAATTAGGAGTATTTGAAATAGTTGTATTTGATTTAAGTTGGCAACCGCCTGTAATACTACCTGCCTCTGTGAAAATTGCAACCATAGTTCAAAAACTCAACTCAATGTTCAGTTGAGTCATATTATATTAAGTCTTCCTTCAATCCTGTTGCTAGTTAATAATTAAATAAAAATATATTATATAATTTTATAACTAAAGGTCTAACCCTTAATAGAGTGGAATGGTGTAACAAAATTCATGTAGCGGACCCTAATTAAATGGGAAAAGACTTAGATAATGATCATAATTATTAAATAGTTCAAATCTTAGTGAGTCTTAACGCGAGGTAGACCTTTTTTCTCCAAGTTGGCTCAAAATTGAGTTTTTATTTATTTATTTAAATTCAGTCTAGTCTAAGGAGTTAGAGTGGAGTCACAAAACTTTAAGCTCATGTTTCCAAATGTGAAAGTCTCAGGTCTAATTCGTCGGACCACAAGTTATGATCTACCCAGTGGATAACTTTCAATCTATTAAGTGAATGCAACATCCAACTCTTTCAAAAGCAGGCCACATAATAGAAAACAATGCCTAGCCGTTGATAAATAGCAAAATCTAAGTATGGTCCACTTAATGAGTAGATGTGGCTGATTTATTCATAATAAAATCTTCATAGTGGGCTCAATCTGTGGGACATATTGGATTTCTCACGGGCTTGAAAGGTTGGAAGTATAACTAAAAGTCCAACGGGTAGGATTTGAGACGTCCTCTTTACAAATAAAAGGTTAAATTGCATTAAGAAAGTCTCGTGGAGGTAACTAAACGATCCCGAAGTGAGACGTTTTACTAACCTTAAAGGCATTAAGACTGTTCCTTATCCACATGCAAGCACATGACTAACATGGCACATTTATAAGGTATGAGCTTTTCATTTGGTGGGCCACAACGTATGGACCGTCTAGTTTAAAAATAAGGGAGTTCAGATCTTTAGGTTATTCGTACATTGAGTGGATGAAAAAAAAAAAAGAAGGTTTTATTAGTCAGCTTTGTTTCGTACATTGTGGTTCACTTAAGGTGCGTCTAGCACATGGTTTCTTTTACCAATAGCTGGTCTATTATAGCGAGACATTCAGTTTTGTGACAAAGACCTCTTCCATATGTCTGGTTATGATTCTCACACCTATTAAAGGATGAAAGCTCTAGTAAATGGATGTCAAAATCCGTTTCTACACAGATCAACAAGGAAATCTAAATGGGCCAGCACCGTAGATTTGGAGATTAAAAGCAGCAACAACATATTGAAATAAATTACACCCTGAGCTTGGTATGAAAAGTTGCAAGAGTTCCTTTTTCTTAGTGGGTACATTGGAGCATCTTCACTGTTTTGATTTTCAGTGGAGATGATGTGTTAAGAACCTAACCAATACAGCGAAAGCCCTAGGAATGGTGGAACACATCCAGCTAGGCTTTTTAAACCGTTGGGATCGTAACATTTTACCACGCTTTGCAACTTACGTTTGTAGGGGCCCACTAGACATGATTGTTGCACTCTAGTTATTCAGGTAGCTCTTTGCATTTGGCAGTTGCATTCTGGTTGTCTAAGTAGTCTTTTCTACATCGCGGCTTTCATTTTAATCCAAGTTGTCCTTTTCACAGGTCAATCCTTTTGTGAATCGAACATAGAGAATGTGGTGTTGTCTCTGATATGTAATGCTTCAATAGCCATAAGAATGATGGAACGTATCCACCCAGGCTCCATAAATTATTGGGATAACGTGATGTAAATAAAGTGGAATTGATTTCCGAGAGAGTCCTGTAGTGTAATTTGAGAGGAAGGAGCTCATTGAGACTAGGACACTTCATGGGTCTAGAAGTAAGCTAATGTGTTAAGGAAGTGTGCATTGGCTAAAGCAAGTACACGGCAGGTTTACCATGCAAGTTTATGATGGAGGACTGCAAGCCAATCCCAACTCCTGCAAATGTGAATGTGGCGTTTAGAAATGATGTGGGTGAGGAGTTGAGGATGGTGTCATGTACTGGCATTTGGTTTATTGTCTTATTTATTTAACTCTTTGCACGGTCAAATACTATACCTTGTTGAAGTCATGACAAAGTTCACGTAGGATCCAAGGAAGCCTCATTTGAAAGTAGGTCAACAAATCTAGAAGTTAATTAGCAGATAGGTGGGTATTTTGAATTCTTTACAAGAAGGGAGTTGAATGTGAATTACTTGGAAGCTTGCGATGCAGATTATGCATGTTATCAATGACACATAAATCAAACACTACATATGTATTCAAACAGCTGAAGCTAAGAAGGAAAACCATTGTCGCAGTACCTGTATTTTAATGGCTTATGTGACTGATGAGTGACATTAGGCTATATGTGAATTACTCTATCGGACTAGATTGCCCCAGTGAGAGTTTAATTCACTTGACAGAGAATTCAATATTTCATACCAATATTGTTCATCCCCATTGTCCCAATTCTTGCGAAAACCAATAAGAACGGGTTGCATCTGATCTGAATGGATTTTAGTTTGTATTTAAAGATCTTTGGAGATATACGAAGAGGATTATACAGTAATA
This sequence comes from Magnolia officinalis, assembly GCA_021015155.1. NCBI lineage: Eukaryota > Viridiplantae > Streptophyta > Magnoliopsida > Magnoliales > Magnoliaceae > Magnolia > Magnolia officinalis. The sequence continues at coordinate 33,871,056 of JAJHSJ010000014.1, forward strand.
CAGATGGAGCCTTTTCAGTAATATAGCGTGAGCGCATCGAGCGATGTCACGTCATTCATTAAGCGGTCGAGTGAAGACTAATTGTATGGAAGCGGTTACAGGACAAATGACAGGTTTAGAAGCAAAGAGGGTTAAGACGTGCTAAATAGTTATAGAAACCATAAGAACGTGGGAAACATCTGAATAGCTAGATTAAGGCTATAAATAGAAAATGATTTCAATAAAGTAAATTGTCTCGTACTAACCCAATCAAACCAAATCTATCTTTCAATTATCCATTATTACCATTCTTTATTGTAATCCCTTAACTTTTCTACTAGTCAATTACATTTCTTAGTGTAATCTCTTTACTTTTGCTTGCTATTTACATTCCTTAGTATAATATGTAGCGTTAATCAAGTAGCTATTAACTTTATCTGTAATTTGGATGTACGCTCATACGTTGGATTTAGTTCGTGCATCAATAAGAATTATCCATCTAGGAAGGTATTTTGCAGTTGTTCTCTATGACCGATTGTAAGAATTCATTTCTTGTTCCTTTATTTATATTGAAAAGTCCTTTCATACAAAGCCAAAGGTGTAACCCATTAGTAGAGAACGAACCCTACTCTCTGACTATCGCTTGATCCCTTTAATATACTATGCGAGTGGCTGAATAGGTGATCGATCTTTTTCGATCTTTGTCACATACCTTGTATTTGCCTATCTTAAGGCTTGGGGTCATAGTTGTTTGGTTTGACTTGAACCACATATTCAACTCTGGCATGCCCACACTTGTCACAATATGATAAAAACTGTAAATCGAACCACAATAGGTTTTTGGCACACCTAGTGGGAACTTGTCTTTCACTTATCGGTGTGACATTGCCAATTGGGAATATGAATAGGAGTAATTGAATTGTTGGAGTTGAGCCCTCCACACCGATAGCACTACCTTCGATAGAGGACACGTTGGTTCAAGCAACCCCTGAAATATTAACTTTGAATAGTAGTTTGACACTCAGTACCGGAAATTGAGAAGGGGCCTTGAGCTCTCGGACTGCCTCTCCTGAAGAGATAATGGTTGCACTCTGAGATATACAACCAAGTATTCAGCACGTTCAAGAATGTGGGAGAGCTTAGGTGGAGTTAGCTCATATACCCAGGCTGATCAGTTTCGTATTCAGACTAAGAACACTAAAATATACATGACTAGCCAGTCTGAGGCCATGCATCAGTTGATGGCCATGATCACTGAAAGAACACTTGCAGCAACGCAACATAATGTCAAGAAAAGTTATATCAGTAAAACAGCACATTCGCCACCTATACCTCCCCCACAGCGGAACCCAATGTTGATTCTGATTAAGGAAGTACAAAATGTTCCGCTACCCATCGAGTTCAAGTGACCAGAGTGGGAGGCCATGAATTTTTTTTATGAGATTGGGAACCAGGGTTTATTAGGAGGACAACCTTTCTAGCAATTTCCTAGGAAATCATTGTTCCATGAGGGACAACATTAAGTAGGTCCTGATCCACCACCGATGTCTGAATTTCAATGAGTAGATCATGATAAAATCATGCAAATGGTTCAAGAGGTAGATGGCCAAGTACTTAGTTGCAATACTATCCCGATTTATCATAACCCCTATCCCTAATGGATTGACCGACAACATCCGTTGCCGAGGAATTATCAACCTGATTTTACCCTATTTTCGAGTGATTCCAGTCAATCAACCATTGATCACGTTGGTCGATTTACGATGCAATGTGGTGAATTGGCAAATAATGACTATCATAGGCTACAATTGTTCGGTCATTCACTAACGACAACGACCTTTACTTGGTATTCCAATTTATTATCAAACTCGGTCTAATACTTGGCAAGAAATGGAAGAAAATTTTCATGCTCAGTTCTTTTTTAATAACAGGAAAATGACAATAGTCAATCTTGCCCGTTTTCGATAGTTACTGAGGAAAACTTGTGAGAGATATTACTCGGTTCAAGAGAGTGAAGAGTCGGTGTAAGGTCATCATGACCGATGTTGAATTTGTGTAGCTTGCACAAGACTCCCTTGAATATGAACTCCATAAGAAATTCATTGGAATGGAGTTCATAGACCTATATGACCTGACTAGGAAGGTCTCCAGATATGAGGAACTTCTTCAGGAAGGTGCTAGGTAAAAGAACTCATCAATCAGGACATTATCATGACTTAAATTATGAGGTCGCAATTGCCAAACTAGTAGCAAAGAAGCCGCTCATATGCTCGGTGCTAGTCAAGGAGGAATCGACTGCGTTAGCCACACAAAAGGCCCAGAAAGTAGATACTTTTGACATTATACGAGCCGATGAAATATTCAAAATTCTATTGGCCATGAAGTTTATCAAGGTTCCTATTAACCATAAGATACCCTCGGCTAATGAATTGAAAAAGATTGAATATTGTAAATGACATGTAACTTGTTCCCATTCAACTAACATATGTGTTGTGTCCAAGAATGTTATTCAGGATAACATTGATCGTGGGTTGTTAAAGTTCCCTGAGAAGGGTAACGAAACGATGTTGATAGATACTGATCCATTTTCACCTAACCTTGAGGTTAATATGGTTATGAAAAATCTATGAAGGGTTGATCGACCGTGACAAATGGTTAATCTCATCCCAAGTAACTGCGATGGTGCCTCACAACAGCCAAGGCTAGGGAGGTATCAACCTCCCACGTCAACTGCCGGGTGACCGAATACGGCGTAACAAAACGGTTGAGGTTCACAATTATGCGATTGATGTGCCAAAAGGACCATCCTAGGTTGGGGAGGACCTCCTTGACTAGTGAGGCAAGTTTGACACATAGCATTGAGGATGGCATAAAGAGGAGGTCACCATCGACTACACAAAATTTATCCGCTACTTGATCGCCACCCTCAGGAAAGAGCATCAAGTCAAAGGATAGTCAAACCCCCATCTACTCATAAGGGAGTTTGGAAATGAGTCATGCATCCTAAGTTCTCAGCCGTGCTTGAAGCGATGACTTGAACTCAGAAACGTCATTGGTAGCGACATAAGGCAATTATGAAGAAGGAAGTGGCAAGAGTCAAGGATGCATCTCAGTTGAAAATAGTGCATCCATGACCATTATGGAGAATCCCTTAGTCGGAGGAACAACTGGCCATTAACACAGTCGATGCAATTTTGTAACCTATGCTATACGATTAGGGCATAAAGGATGTTGCCCAATGACATAGGGGAGGAAGTGAGGTCGAGCACCGTCTTCCTTAAGAGGATAAGTATTCTGAATCCACAGAATTTCTCTGGACTCCTCACAGAGACTTCTCGAATCCACGAGGAAAGAAAGCATAAAATAAAAATAAATTCTAATAAATTTGAAATTGATTAATGAATCCATAAAAATGAGTTCACAACTCTTTAAATAGGGATACCAAGCAATGGGAAAGAAATCAGAATCAAACTACAACTAAAACTTTTAGAATTCGTGACTTACTATAAATAGTAAACTTACTATTTATAGACGGTCGTAATGTCTACTAGTGCGCAAGGTTTTCGGCCAAAAATAGTAAGTGTCCTATTTGGCTTCACAAAACCGTTCTCCTAATTATTCTAAGCTCTTTTCACGTTGGGCGCAACTCCTAAAGCCCAACGGATGAAGAGTTATAATCAAACTAAAACTTACTATTTATAGTAAAAACGAAATTAAAACAGGGAAACGACCGTCGATCCAGGGGTTTTTCACAATTCCAGGCATCGTAACCCAACCTAGCTGGGTTGGTTGGCTAAAGTAGCTCGTTCTACCCCAAAATCATATATTTTACGTCAGGTAACTCATTCCGGATTGCAAGATACGCCCGATGTAAGGTCCGATTGTCTGGATCACTTCTGTCATCGACCGGGCCTTTTCTGATCAATCTTGGCCATGAAACTATCCACGACCTGCTCTACATCAGTCCCCTTCACTTCAAAAGAACTCGTCTTCGAGTTCTCATCCTGCGCTGGTTCATGATATTCAGTCAGGTCCGCGATGTTGAAAGTCCGTGAGATCATCATGTCATCTGAAAGATCAACAACATAAGCGTTCTCATTAATCTTTCGGATGATTGGTACCGGTCCAATCTTTTTATTCTTTAACTTGTTGTATGTTCTGGTCAAAAATTGTTCTTTGTGCAGATGAACCATTACTTGGTCGCCCACCTCGAACACCTTTTATCGCCGATGCTTGTCCGCTTGCTCCTTGTACGTTTCGTTCGAGGCATGTAGCTTGGTTTGTACCTCTGCATGAATGCCCATGATCTTGTCAGTCATATGTTCTGCTACAATGCTTATGCCTGGGAACTTGGGCAGAGGGACCAAGTCTAGTGTGTAGCGAGGTACTCGTCCGTAAATAACCTAGAACGGGGATTTCCCTGTCGAGCGATTCACCATGTTGTTGAATGCAAACTCTGCTTGAGACAAAGCCAAATCCCACTGCTTCGGTTTTTCTCCTGAAATACATCGAAGAAGGTTTCCCAACGTGCGATTCACAACCTCAGCTTAACCGTCAGTGTGTGGATGGTAGGCGATGCTAAAGTGAAGTCGTGTATCGAATTGAGTCCACAAAGTCTGCCAAAAGTGGCTTATGAACTTCGTCTCACAGTTAGAAGTAATAGTCTTGGGAACCCCGTGTAGCCGCATAATTTCTCTGAAGAATTGATTCGCTACGTGTGTTGTATCGAGAGTCTTCTTGCATGGAATAAAGTACGTCATCTTAGAGAAATAATCTACTACCACGAACATCGAATCCATGCAACGTTGTGTTCGTGAGAGACCAAGCACGAAGTCCATAGATAAATCCTCCTAAGGGCCGTCAGGCACAGGTAACGGGGTGTAGAGGCCCGTATTATGAGATTGCCCCTTGGAGGTCTGACAAATATAACAACGTTGGACTGCCTTTCCCACATCACGTACCAATTGCGGCCAGTAATACCATTTTTCCACAAGGGCTCGCGTCTTGTCTCGCCCAAGGTGTCCACTGAGGCCACCTTCATGTAGCTCTTGGATTATTTGTTCCCTTAGCGAACTGTTTGGGATGCACAATTGATTTTCCTTTAAAAGGAACCTGTCTTGCATATGTAAGTCGCCGGGGTGACCTTCTTGGCATCTAACTCATGCGTTCTTGAAGTCGTCGTCATCGGCATATATGTCTTTGAGACGCTCAAACCCGACAACCTCATTGCTCATAGTGACTAACAAAGTCGCACAGTGACTCAGTGCATCAGCTACTTTGTTCTGTTGTCCTGACTTGTATTTTAGTACAAACGTGAATTTCTGTAAAAACGAGATCCATCTAGCATGCACACGGTTAATGTTAGCTTGACTATTAATGAATTTGAGAGCTTGATGGTCCGTGTAAAGTATGAATTCCCTTTGAATCAAATAATGTCGCCAGTGTCGCAGTGCCTGGACCACCGCGTATAACTCGATCTCATACGTAGACCACTTCTTGCATGCATCGCTAAGTTTCTCACTATACAAGACTACCGGCCTACCTTCTTGAGGCAAGACTTCCCCAATTCCGACATATGAGGCATCACATTCGACTTCAAACAGTTTGTCGAAGTTGGGAAGTATAAGAATCGGGGTCGTGGATAATCTGCGCTTGATTTCGGCAAAGCTCATGTCGGCTTCGTCAGTCCATTGAAACTGTCTTTTCTTCATGCAATCTGTAATTGGTGACACAATGGTATTGAAAATTTTCACGAACCGGCGATAGAATGTTGCCAGTCCATGAAAACTTCGCACTTCATGAATATTTGTGGGAACCGGCCATTCTCTGATTGCCTTCACCTTTTCCTCATCCACTGGAATGCCCGTGGATGTTACGACAAAACCCAGAAATAATAGGCTATTAGTCATGAAGCTGCACTTTTTTAAATTGAGATACAGTTTATTTTTAGTGAGCACTTGAAGGACCTTCTTGAAGTATTCCATATGGGTGGTTTCATTTTGACTGTATATCAAAATATCATCGTAATAAACCACAACGAACCGTCCACTGAAAGGTTTCAGAACTTGGTTCATTAATCTCATAATGTGCTAGGCGCATTCGAAAGACCGAAGGGCATAACCATCCATTCGTATAATCCTTCCTTGGTCTTAAAGGCCATTTTCCACTCATCACCCGGCCGTATTTGAATCTGATGGTATCCGCTCCTTAGGTCCAATTTTGAGAATATTTTTGCATCCTCTAGCATGTCCAGCATATCGTCCAACCGTGGTATAGGAAACCTATATTTTATAGTGATTTTGTTGATGACTCGGCTGTTGACACACATCTACCAACTCTCATCTTTCTTTGGAGTTAATAGAGCTGGTACAACACATGGACTCATGCTTTCCTGAATAAGACCCTTACGGATCAACTCCTCTACTTGTCCCTGCAGAATCTCGCACTCATTCGGACTCATTCGATAATGAGGATAATTAGGTAAACTGAATCCAGGGACAAAGTCAATATGGTGTTGGATATCCCGCATGGGGAGTAACCCATCGGGAAGGTCATCGGGCCAAATTTCTTTGAATTCATGTAGCAGGGGCCTTAGTCTTTCAGGGATAATGGTAGGCTCAAGTTCTTTCCCTTTTACAATTAATGCATAAGTCTCTCCTGTTTCTTTGGATTCTTCCGCGAAGTCCCGTATGGTTAAGAGAAAATGACCCTCCACTTTAAAAGTTTCAGGTGGTTCCTTTGGATCCATAGGGGCCAATATGGTCTTCCGGTCGTCCTTGACAAAGATATATACGTTATCTCGCCCTTTATGAGTGGCGTCACGGTCAGATTGCAAGGGCCGACCGAGTAGTATGTGACATGCTTCCATGTCAACCACATCACATACTACATCCTTATAATGTTTGCCAATTGAAAAGGATATGGTGCACCGTTCAGTTACCTTTGTTTCGCTGACCTTCTTGATCCAACCAATTGTATATAGAGAGGGATGACGCTCCATTTTCAATTACAATTTTTTCACCATGACCTTGGATACGATGTTCTCGCTGCTCCCACTATCAATGATCACGTCACAAACTTTTCGATTCACAGTACACCTAGTGCGAAAGATGTTATGCCGCTGTGGATGCACTTCTTTTCTTGGTGCATATAATAGTCGCCTCACGACGAGCGACTCGCCGTGATCTTGCTGAACCCAACCTGAATCATCTACCTCGTCCTCGGTGGTATGCTCCTGTTCTTCAATATATGGATCTTCATAAGTGTTATTAGCACTACCACCATTGATGGCGAGGTTTGCCACAACGATAGCAGTTGTCGGGACTTGGCCGAGCATAGGGGTTCAGAATTATACATGGACACCAGCAGTCGATACGCCCCTTTGGGGTCTAGCCTAATCTCGGTTCTCAGATGTAGGAGATTGAGTGCGTGCTCTTAGGGGCTCATTCCCTGGGGTTGTGCAGTTCCCTGGGGCGGACCTGACACAGGGATCCTTGCAGTAAGATAGGTCTGTGTGTTAGGACGTTTAAGTTGCACTTTTGCCCGAGTAGCCAACTTGATCGCATCATTCATCGTCCAGACGGACTGCATCTGGACCCAATCTTGGATAGCCATACGCAATCCACCGTTGAATCGGGTGACTTACTACGATTCGGTCTCGACCAAATCGTTACGCGCCGCCAGGCGGTAAAATTCTTCTGCGAATTCTCTCAACGACCGACTACCCTATCGACAATTTTGGTATTGTTGGAATAATACCTGATCGTAATCGCTAGGGAGGAATCGGGTACGTAGTAGCTGTTTCATCCGCTACTAGGTGGGGATTGGTGCTTTCGTCTGCTTGGTTCGCGCGAGTTGCAGTTGTTCCCACCAAGCTGAAGCTCCTCCTTTCAGCTTGTAGGCCACAAGCTTGACCTCTTTGCTTCAGGGATGTCCATATAGTCGAAAAATCTCTCGACTTCAGAAAGTCAATCGAGGAAATCCTCAATGTGTAGTTCGCCATTGAAGCTAGGAATATCAACCCGCATCTTGAATTCTCGATCCGTTCGATCTACTCGATCGCCGCTAGGTCTGGGTTGTTGAAAGATTATGTCGTCGATTTCCTCCTCATTGGAGCCCCCTTCCTCAGGAATAATCCTTGGATGCACGATCGGTACTATCCTGCGATCAGGGTGATTACGAGTTTCAGCAATTGGCGGTGGAGGATTACCACCAGGAACACGGAGTTGCCTTGGGTTTTTTGCCAAGAGATCCGCTATGCGGTCGATGAAAGCCTACAACCCTTGCATGGTTTATCGATTCTCTTGTTGGGCTACTTCAAAGCTGCCACCGTTAAAGGTAAATTCCCTGGAGCACCGCCTATGGGATTGTTGCCCGACCCGTCGTTAGAAGCCATCAATCCGAGGAGAAACCTCGCTTTGATACCAAACTGACGCAGGAGAGGACGTGAGGTCGAGCACCGTCTTCCTCAAGTGGATAAGTATTCCGAATCCATGGAACTTCTCTGGACTGCTCACAGAGACTTCTTGAATCCACGAAGAAAGAAAGCATAAAATAGAAATAAATTCTAATAAATTTGAAATTGATTAATGAATCCATAAAAATAAGTTCACAACCCTTTAAATAGGGATACCAAGCAATGGGAAAGAAATCAGAATCAAACTACAACTAAAACTCTTAGAATTCGTGACTTACTATAAATAGTAAACTTACTATTTATAGACGGTCATGATATCTACTAGTGCGCAAGGTTTTCGGCTAAAAATAGTAGGTGTCCTATTTGGCTTCACAAAATTGTTCTCCTAATTATTCTAAGCTCTTTTCACGTTGGGCGCAACTCCTAAAGCCCAACGGATGAAGAGTTATAATCAAACTAAAACTTACTATTTATAGTAAAAACGAAATTAAAACAGGGAAACGACCATTGATCTAGGGCATTTTCGTAATTTTGGGTGTCACAACCCGACATAACAGGGTTGGTTGGTTAAAGTAGCTCGTTCTACCCCAAAATCATATATTTTACATCAGGTAACTCATTTCGGATTGCGAGATACGCCTGATCTAAGGTCTGATGGTCCAGATCACTTTTATCGTCGACCGGGTCTTTTCTGATCAATCTTGGCCATGAAACTGTCTGCGACCCGCTCTACATCACCCAACCCAATGAGCCAGCAGGACTAAGGGATAATGATGACTGTGATAATGTGTCTGATTATCTCAGTGATGAATGCTTCTCATGGGACGAATGGCTGAAAAACGAACTTGTAGCAATCACTGAAGCTTTACAGGTATCTTCACCTATTGCCTGCAGTCGAACACTATTGTCGACATGAATGTTAGGCATACTGATGTGAATTCCAATATGCAAGCTGGTTTCGAAAGACTAGAGGCAATGTCTGGGTTCAAAGATTGTGTTTGGGACATTGCCGCCCGTGGTCTTTCATTGCAATATGGTGCTTGCCTTGCCCTATAGTTTTTAAGCCAAGCTGGCCTAGCTAAGTGAGATGGTGGGTGATGTAGAAGAGTTCAGTCCTCCTGTGGTAATACAACATGCCTCCTTTCCTCCATAAGAATCAATTGAATGGGCAGCAAGAGTGGACAAAGCATCATATGTAAATACCATCACAATGAAATCAGGAGCTACGTCAGAAAGGGTGGTCATAGAGAGACCCACCCATGACATGAGACAACACCTTAAGACTCTATATATATCAACTCATCTTGAGGGTTGTCCAATCACTAGGATTTTGGTCAACAATGGGGTTGTCGTCAATCTTCTCCCATTAAGAATGATGCCAAATTTTATGGAAGACTATGGCCTATCTAATTCCATATGAGGTAACAATCAGTAACTTCACTTGCCACAATACAAATACACATGGGGTCTTCCGATCGACTTGACTGTCGAGACCAAAAGGTTGTTGGCTCTATTCTTCATAGTCGACACTTCATCCAGTTATAATGCTATGCGTAAAAGGGATTAGATTCACTCATTTGTGGGCATCCCATCATCCCTGCACCAATTTGTAATCTCCTAGAACCGAGATAAAGTCGAGCTGATCTTGGCAAACAAAAAACTATTTTTGGCCACTTCAAATGTAAATGAAGCCTACTACTATGGGGACGAAGTAGGGCCAATTCAGTTTACTGGGAGAAACAAGTACGACCGTCCAACCGGGATATCAGTCAAGAAGAATCCAGAAATCATTATGCAAGTCATTACAGAAATAATCCATCCAATCGCTAACATGCTGAGGGATATTGTTTCTTTTCAATCAGTTTCACATTGCACCATCGAAGAAATCCCATGATTGGTTCACTAAAAGATGACTAGTGAATGACCAACTTCACGAGTAGAATAAGAAGGCTTGAAGAAAGCTTGAGGGATGTCGACGATGGCTGTTTCGGGAATATGGCCGATACAGATGTCATGACTGATGATGAAGAAATAAAATTAAGGGAAGCACCTGACAAGTTGGAAGACTCCAAGGCCCAGGTTCAATACACCTTGGTGGAGGTGAACCTATGAACTAAGAAAGATCCTAAGTTAACTTTTATAAATGGGCTACTTAGGTTGCAAGATAAAGATAAGCTTACCAGTCTATGATGGGAGTTCGTCAACTCCTTTGCATGGGACTACTATGAAATGTCGGGGATGGATCGGAGTTTTGTCGAGCATAGGTTACCAATAAAGGAAGGATATCAACCGCACAAGCAACCACCGAATCGGATGACAACAGAAGTGACCCAAAAAAATAAAGGATGATATTGAATGACTATTAAAAACTTGTTTCATTAGGCCTATTAAATATGTTGAGTGGATCTTGAATGTGATTTTAGTCATAAAAAAAAGAATAGTAAGTTATGAGTTTTCATCGATTTCAAAAATTTAAATCTAGCAACACCAAAGGATGAATATCCAATGCCAGTGGTAGATCAGTTGATTGATTGAGCAACCGGGCATCGGATGGTGTCCTTTATGGATGGCCACTCCGGCTATAATTAAATATACATAGAACTTGATGATGTGCTGAAGATAGCATTCTGATGTCCTAGCCCTTTGGGAACCTATTGCTAGGTGGTGATGTCATTCGGGTTAAAGAATGCAGGGGTCACATATCAAAGGGTAATGAATGTCATATTCCATGATATGATTGGCCAATTTATGGAAGTTTATGTTGACGACATAGTTGTAAAGTTGTCCGACATAGAAGATTGTTTTGCTCATTTACGCTAGTTATTTGAGCAAATGTGGCTTCATAAGCTGAAAATGAACCCCTTTAAATGTGCTTTTGAGGTGTCGGCCAGTAATTTTCTAGGATTCCTAATACATCACGAGAGATCGAGGTAGACTAAAATAAGATTTGATCAATTATAAATGCTCACTCGCTAAGAAACACGCCAAATTTACAGTGATTCCTCGGCTAGGTTAATTTCATGTGGAAATTTATATCTAAATGTACAGGAAAGACTAACATATTTTGTCCGTTGATAAAATTGAAGTAGGAGATTAAATTCAAGTGGGAGGTAGAACATCCATAGGCTTTTGAAAATATTAAAGAATATCCAATGAAACCACCAATGTTAATGTCGTCAATTACAGTTCGACTGCTCAAGATGTATGTTGCAGCATCAGCAGAATTGATCAAAGCCCTTTTAGACCAAGAGGACAACAATCAGAAAGAGTGTGCAGTCTACTATTTGAGTCGAATGCTCTTCGATACTGAAAGACATTATTCTACCATAGAAAAGTTGCATCTATCGTTGTACTTTGCACCTACCAAATTAAGGCATTATTTATTGACCAAAAGAGTGAATTTAATAACATTGAACAATTTAGTAAAATATATGTTAAATCGGCCGATCTTGAATGATCGAATTGGAAAAATGGGTGTTGGCTTTATGTAAATTTGATCTTTTTTATGTTCCCCAAAAGGCAATAAAAGGTCAGGTAATAGCTTACTTTTTAACTGACCATCTGTCTGACCTATAACATCAGCTTTCTTTAGAAGCTTTAGATCTGTATTATACATATCTAACTCTATGGAAATTGATTTTTAATGGTTCAAAGACTCACAAAGCCTCAAGAGTTGGGATCATCTTGATTGCACCAAATGGAAACATGAAAGAATTTGCATTTCAATTAGAATTCAAGTGCACCAATAATCAAGTCGAGTATGAGGCCATGATAATCGGCCTAAAATTGATAATGGAGCTAAGTGCATGAAGTGTGACTGTCGTGGGTAATTCATGACTGGTGATAAGCCAGGTGGTAGGATTGTTCAAATGCACTAGCCCAACACTTTTACCGTATTACACCTTGGCATCCCAGATGTTAATGAGGTGAATTAATGCACATTGCTTGGGATCACAATATGGATGCCAATGAAATGGTACAACTGGCAATAGGTCTAGATATCCTGAAAGGATGGGCCAAAAGAACCGTCACCATCTAAAGGAAGTCTTTACCTCCAGTCTTCGAAAGAGAAATGATTATGGAAGTATGCCAGTTTGAAATAGAGGAAGAGGACTAAAGAGCTCCTCTTATGGGTTATCTTTAAAGCCCACAGACCAAAACTAGTAGGGATTTGAGGAGATCGGCCATTAACTATGTCATGATCAATAATGAATTGTACTAAAGGGGGCTGATGGTGTTTTGCTAAGGTGTTTAGCCAAAAGGGAAGCCTTTCTAACAATGAGCGAGGTTTAAGAATGGTTATGTGGAGCTCACCACGCTGGGAGAAAAATGAAGCTCACACTTAGGTGTCGTGGGTATTTATAGCTGACAATGATGGATGATTTCATTCGATACACCAAAGGATGTGAGGCCTGCCAGAAAAATTAGGCGATTCAACTAGTGCCCGTGACCGAGATCCACTCGATCATCAAATTGTGGCCCTTTCGGGGATGGGCAATTGATTTAATAGGTGAAATCTGTCCACCCTCATCACGCATGAATTCTTTCATCATTGTGGCTACTGGTTACACCAAATGGGTAAAAGCAAGACCCATAAAGGGAGTCGGCCACAAGGAGATTATTGAATTCATTGAGACTAACATTATCTATAGGTCCGAAATTCCAAAATCAATCGGTATGGACCGAGATGCCACGTTTTCAACAAAGGAAGTGAAACCTATGGCCAACAAGTATGGAATTAAGATTCTACATTCGATGCCATATTATACACATGCCAATGGCTAGGTCGAGGCCAACAATAAAGTGATCAAGAATATTCTAAGAAAAATGATGGAAGAAAATTCTCATGAGTGGCATATAAAATTGTCTGAGGTGCTTTGGGCAGATAGAAATTCACCCTGTAGTACCACTGGAATGAGTCTATTTACATTAACATACGGACATGATGCAGTGGTGCTTTTAAAAATTATTGTGCCATCATTGAGAGTTGCACATCAAGCTATGTTAACTCCTCCTGAGTTCATAAAAGCAATGTTGGTTGAGTTTAAAAGATTGGACAAAATTCGGTTGAAGGCCTTGAATTCCATCATCACCAATAAAGTTGTTGTCGTCAGGGCGTATAATAAAAGGGTGAAAGGGAAATCCTTTGAAGAAGGAGATAAGATCTGAAAAGCGGTGCTACCAATAGGGTTCACAGACCATTATTTAGGTATGAAATGATCACCTACTTGAGATATGCCCTACATTTTTATCCAATTCCTCAAAGGTAGAGCCTATCTCTTGTGGGAAATGAATGGAAAATTTACAAAGGGTCCAATCAACGGCCAATTCTTGAAGACCTACTATCCTTCCTTATGGGAGATAGTGTAAGATCAAGTCGAGTAGTGAGAAAAGACTAATAAATGCCCTACCGAAGACAATAGAATGAAGAAAAAAATTCTTATTGTAGGAAGAGGGCCTTGAGTCATCGGTCGTTCAATTATATGTACAAAAAATAACAAAAAGTACAATCGGTCGATTGGACAATTTAATTGTAAGCCACCTTGATCTCCTCTAACTCCTTAAGAGCCGACTCCTTAGCCCTACGAGCCAACACTTGTTTGCTCCTCAATGACGGGCGCTCAGTCGTGGACTGGTGAAGGAAGCCAATCACCACATCAAGGTGGTCGGCGACTATGTCAACCTAATTTTTAGCCTCCTCACCAGTGCTGCTTGCTTGCAACCGAATCTAATAGAGTTCTACCTGAGACTCGATGAAAGCCATGAGCTCTTAGAAGTTTGGCTGATCCTATCTGTGAAGTAGATGTGTGGCCTCTAAGAGATCGACAGCTAGATCATTGCATTGGGTTCCAACAATTGCAACATCGCCCTATCAAAGCGATGTCAACGGTCCCAATGCAATCGACCCTTTTAAGTGGCATCATAGTGGGTTGAGAGAGTCATGAACTTAGTACGGATGGTCGAATACTACCCCAATGGGCCAACGCATTGCTGAAGTTTTAAGTCAGCCTTGGAATAAGCATCTCTAAGACATTGTTATTTTGTGAGAACCTTTAAGATTTTTTAAAGAGGTCCATTAGCCTTGAACGCTTCAGAAGTATCCTTAGTGAAGGGATAGAAATTTTGAATAAGAGGGGACTTGGAGAAATACTTAATTCCCTTGCTGAGGATCTCCTTAAGGAGGGTAAGTGACTGTGAGTAAAAAGTCACAGAGGCCATGGAGTTCGAGGTCTGTAGTCAAGTAGAAACAAAATATGCAATGCAAACTTGGGGAGAAGTGATGCTTTTATGAGAATTGATGGAAGTAATTAATGTTTACATTGGATGAGGCATGACGATTGGGATGACCGAGTCAAGCGGTGCAACGTCAGTTCGGTTCCTAGAAAGTTGGGATGTGTGGCCACAATAAATGTGGATTCCTTGAAAAGCAATGCGAATCCTTATCTACATCATCCTAGTCAGTAAACGGTTACAGTTAAAGCTAAAGAAGAAGAAAAAAGACTAAGTATTGGGTGGTTAAGCTTGGAGGAAAAAATCAGTCAAATCAATCGATCCAATGAGAATCGTCAACGACCTGATCAACGCCACTTCTTTGCATTTGATCATTTAGTGAGGTAACCATCCAATGAGTCTAATAGTCCAATTTATTTGATGATATGAGCATCTGAAGGTTTTAGCTAATCGATCATCTTGAATATCTTAAGTAATGACCGAGTGTAGTAGTGAAGCCATTATTTGATATTTTGGTAAAGCAGATTCAATCGAAAGCATGTTGTTCTACATTAGGAACAACATGGATCATGAACAACATTTGAATAGCATGAAGATGAAATAAAAGCAAGGCTTATTGAAAAGAAAGCAGGCCATCGACTGCATTACAAGGTAAGACAAAACAAGAAAAGTAAAGCGAGAAAGGAAAGTGGTTGAGTAGTCTTCAAACTCCTCGAGGAGTTGTTACTTATCAGTCTCAACATGCTCTTACTGCAGCTTCCAGTCAGATTCCTCTTCTATGAAGATGGGTGGAAAATATAAGAGTTGGTTGATGTGGTTGTCGTGTGAGGAAACTTTACCATCGGCATCTCTGTTCCCAGCAAGGCTTGCCCATTATCAAGCCTAGTAATCGGCAATTTAGGAGTTGATGAAGGAAAGAAAATCTTATAGGACGAAAGGATCTTTAGGAGCATAGGAATGCCCTTTCTCCCTGATATCTTCTAAGAGCTTGGTGCATTGTGCTTGCAACACTTGGAGTAAGGTACGGTTAAACTGGTGAATTCGATTCCATCGTAGTCGGTCATTCCACACTAGTTCATAAGCTTCGTTCACTAGTAGAGAGTCCTGTCATGCAGTGGCCTGCTGTCTTAGGTGTTCAACAAGCTTTTCAGACTCGAATATGAGGTGAAAATATCGGTTGTTGGGAAAATATAGGTTCTTCAGTACTTTTGTGATCTCTCCGAGCGCAATGTCCGATTTAGCGACTTTTAAGGCCTCTCTAAGGAAGAAATTGGTGTCAAACAGCAGTGAGGATTGGATAAAATTGATGAGACACCAATCGAGGATCTCTTTCAATTGATGAGACCCCAATCGAGGATATCTTTCAGATAGAGTTTGGCGTAATTGAGGAAGGAGAGGGAACTTGGGTTGGATGCCATGGCTGCATAGTAAAAGAAGTTTCAGAAATTGCCTAGGATTCAGTGTAAGTTTAGAACGGGGTCTGAGGTGGTTTAAATAGTGAATTATGGATCCCATGTTCAATGTAATTATAACGAGCAAAGGTACTTCGTGTTCATGGAAAGAAGGAACGTGCAGTTGTCATAGCAATTATTTTAGCAGGTTATGCATGACTCCTAATTCTCTGAATGCCACGTCACCAGTTAGTTATTTAGATTATGAAAGAAGCAAGGAAATGCTAAGTCAAGAGACTGATAATAAAGGAAGGCTCGACGGCCGATTTCATTAATCAACATATGACATACAAAATGAGAAAGAAAGTTATAACTTAAAAGGAAAAAAACTGTTGGATCATAGCCTCCACTTTCTCCAGTCTACTCTTCTTCTTTGACAAAATGGCCTTGTGTTTTATGACCGCTTGTTGAACCTGACTGATTGCTTTTGTTTGATTATTGACGGATGCGGCCAGTTCCTAACCATTGTCCCCTTTCAATCATGTTATTCACTCCTCTTCAAAATTCCACTTCAACATCATCAATTTTGCTTCCAGAGCAACAATCTTTACACTCAGGTCCTCCAACTCGACGTCTGAGTTCTTCAGTTTTATGTGATTGACCAACAATTTCTCAACGATATCATTGGTTGTAGCCACTTGGGATTTTGTTGTTACGTGCTTAGCTTTGAGGTGACTAATTATGGCGTAGAGCTCGTATTTTTCTATGATGTAGTCCAAGAAATCCCTAAGTGTTGGTAGCTTGGCTGAGAGGTTCTCATCCAAACGAGAGAAAAATTAATATTGATTGATCAACTCAGTAAGCTTAGCAATTGTCTCGATCAATATAGTCTCTGATACCCCCGAATGTATAAGGGTTTGGATCTCTTCCTTAAGATATTATAACTCAGTGGAAGGGACATGAGACTCAATCACAGTGACATCACTGCTAAGAGCTGGTCGGAGGGAAGAGAGAATGAATTCAACCAGGAGCTAGTCTTTGGTTATTGCGGTGGAAGCTAAGGTATCATCGGTCAACATTGGTGTCGATACTGGAATTTGGCCTGAGGGAGGAAGAGAGATATCGGTCACTAGGACCTCCTCCATTTCTTGTTCAGAGATGACAACCTCAAGCATTGCGCTCAACTGAAGTGGTTCTTCAATTTCTATAGGAAGATATTCCACGATTGAGGGAAGTTGCTGAACAAACGAAAGAATGCATCAAGGGGATGATCCTCTTCAGGGGGAAGCTCATCTCGTTCTTCTTCATCTTCATGGTTGGCATCTCAGGTATGTCAACTATGTATTTAGACTCTACAATGATGATTGTAGCCTTCGGGGAAAGATGAGAAGGAAGGGCTTCATTTCCGACTGTCCCTTGGGAGTTGACAGCTTGTACTTCAGCTACCTCGGTGATATTGGTCACAAGTTAAAATTTTTGTAGCAGTTGCGCCACAATGACTTGCTTTTCTATGGGTAATACTTCTCGAGTAACTACAAAAAGGACGGAGTTAGCAAAAAGATAATATGAAAGCCTTGGAGCAGTTATAAAAGTGAAAATAGCCTCCACCTAAATCAGAACAGACGATGAGGGTGACGAATTGACTTCCATATATTGATGATTTTTTATAACTGTAACTGCTATGGTTATTTTCTCCTTTGATTGTCAATTTTTGTTGTGCGAAAACCACATTATGTGACTTGTGTAGCACATTGATATATATGTTCAAGACAGTGCATCACATGTACAAGGACAATGCTTCAAGACAAGAACAAGATCTACTTCAAGAAATGCAAGGCCAAGTACATTATTCACTCCTTTAAGCTTCAAAGTTCAATGATTGTAAAGCGACATTGAAAGACAAGTCAACTGTTCATACTCATGACTCAAGGTGAAGTTCAAGCTTTACTACAAATTCAAGCTTAAAAAGATCTCAAGTTCAAGCTCCATCATGTGTCGAGATCTCAAGTTTCATGAACTTCAAAGACCGTCTATCATTTGAAGAAAAGAAGGTTCAATGTTCATACATCATGTTCGAGGTATGGAAGACCTTAGATTGACCTTAAGGTAGGTCATTTTCAATACATAATTCAAATTATATTACTTTATAAGTGTTAGGTCGGTTCTTCGACTAGTCCTGGACTCTGTTTGACTAGTCCTAGCACTAGCTCGACTAGTCCAAGAAATTCCACGACCAGTCCTAAGTTGTTGCAAATTTTTAAAATTTTTTGGTTGAGCTATGACCAGTCCTGGAGTCTACTTGACCAGTCGTGTGAACAGTGCACGACTTGTTCATGACCAGTCCAGCAGCTACGACTTAAACTCCAGCAACCATTCCTGGTTCCTCACGACCAGTCGTGGACAGGTCACGACCAGTTGTGGAGGTCCCTTGACCAGTTGTGCATGACCTACGACCAGTCGTGGAATGGTTTTATCTGATTGCACTCAAAATTTCAAAATATTGTTGGTCCTACAACCAGTCATAGTGTCCTCACGACCAGTCGTAGACGTGATTTTTGCAACTATAAATAGGGCACGATTTTCAGAGTTTCATATCCAATTCAAGTAAAATCAAGGCATCACTCTGAGAGATAAGTCTGTAGTCTTCTTAAGCTAGATTTTGCATATTTAATTTTATCTTTCTATTAGCTTTTTATATTTGATTTTGTTTCTGCATTCCAATATGATTTGAAAGAGGAATTGTGATATTCCACTTCTTGGAATCAAAATCAAATAGAGCTAGCCTAACTTGATTTAATTTAAAATCAATTTAGAATCTAGAACCATTTCATAAGTGAGTATTGGACATTGAACTTCTATTCGAACTTCTACTCCGATTTGGTTCTTTCAAGCTGTAACAAAAGGAGAAATCCAAGTATTTTACATTTGTGTAAATCTTCTATTTTGGTTTCTTTTGAGATTAAGCTAGAAAAATCTCATTGTTTTGGTTTATCTGAGGTGATCCAAAAAACTCAGAGTGTGGGGTTTTTGAATTGTGTAAGCCCACTTGAAAGACACAATTGTGAGGGTTTTAGGTGAACCTGAGAAAAACCTATTTCATAGTGAATGCTAATATCCACTGCGTGAGGATATTAGGAGTGGAGTAGCAAGTTGTGTGGCTGTTGTTTAACAATTGGTGTACACACAGGCAAACCACTATAACTCTTTGTGTTTTGTGGATGTCTGGTTTAATTTCTATATCTTTTATCATTCAATATTGTGGGATGTATTTGTAGATGTGAATGTTGTAATCTTTTACATTTCAGGCATTGTGGGAAATGTTGTAATAACTTAGATTTCATTTCCTTGTTATTTATCTACTTATTTCTTTGTATCAAGTTTGAGTTTTTGATACAAAGACCTTTCTTGGAATCAGGTTGTCCTACCATAAACCTTGGTTTTTGGTGTAAGGTTGTCCTTAAACAACATTTGTATCAGTCTCTTAATACTCATACAATTGAGGTTGCTTTACATTTCAGTATTGTGAATTGATTATAGTGTTATCTTTCTTTTATTCGGTTAAATTCGCTATTATCATTTCAGCGCCCCCCCCCCCCCCCCTAGGACATATAGCTTGGCCTTTTCAATAACCATCATCATCACTTGAGTAGAAGTTGATAATGGTGGCGGATTTGGATGATATAGAGTAAGGTATTTCTCATTGAAGGAAGAGTCATGATTATTTAATCTTTCTTTATCCTGCCGCCATTTATTCCAGCATTTATTATAGTGAGCTTATTGGTGACGTTTCAGACCTTCTTTAATTTCTTTGGAATAGTATTCAACGAAGAGCGCTAACCAATATTTAGTTTTGAATTATTTTTCAATTGAAGATATAGCCACGACTAAGGAAGTACCTAATTGCTTTCATCCTTTGGTTGAGATCGGTAGTGGCCGACTCACTACTATTAGATGTGGAGTCGAATCGATGCAGGTGAAGAATAGAGTAGGAGGTAGCGGAGCTGGGCCGAGACGAGCACTCATAAATCAAGGATCCTCTTTGGGGCCGATGAAGATGGTCGAGGTGGTGGAGATTTTAAAGGAATAGCTCATTTCACCATAGCTTTTTGGTGCTTTGGTTGAGAAGTTGTTTCGGTTGATGGAGCTGGTAGGATGGTAGCGGCGGTCGATTTGGTCTTTGGCTTATTCAATTTTTGACTAGGAGTTGTGGCTGATTGAGGAGTTATCATTTTCTTTCCTCGTAGCTTTATAGACTAAAAGATTTGAGCAGTGATTAATTGAGGAGATTTATCAACCAATCTTTCGTAGTGACTCTCCCACCAATTAGAGAAGGTGTCCATCATCTGAGGCTGATTCGGATAGATGGGAAATTAAGAGTTAGATAGGTCGACTGGAAAGTGGAATAAAGAGAATGGTAGAGGTCAATTTGATCGGCTATCGACCGAGTGAAAGAGAGTTGGTTACAAGTTTTCTGAATGAATGGACAAGGAATGCACTGTATAAGACCGAATTGACAAGGGAGCAAGTTTGGACAGTATTGCTCGATTCTACCCTTGGCATTCTTGCCAGTATCTATTGTGCTACCATAGGGGAGATCCCTATAAATGAGGTAGCTCTCCCAAGCGAGATGCATCTAAGATGCTGCCTGGCTGTCTTCATTCTTATATCAACCGAAAAACCAAGTGGACCGAATTCTCTGTCATGAAAGGGGGTGAAAGACCGACTGCATTTATTTTTATTAAGAGAAAAGAATAGTGAGTCCATATAACTAGAAAATGTATGAATCTCCCAAGGAGAATGGATAACACAGTGACTGTAAGAAGAATAAATGACATCGAAGTTAATGGGGGGAATGTACGAGGGAAGATAGAAAATACACATATATCCACATCTAGAGAAGACATAGCAGTCCTCCTTAAAGAAATAAACCCTTGGTGGTAATCTTAAAAATACCTCTGTACAGATACCTGAGTACGAAAGGTGCCAAAGCAAGTTTTTTACCCTGCACAAGCACCTCGGCCAGTTGAAAATACTTATTTGTCATCTGGAGAGCATTCACACAGAGTAAATGTTGAGGGACAAATATTGCATATTATCCCTCATTTATATCTTGGTTTTATGAACACGATAATGCTTAATGTTCTATTTTACTCATATTTGTGTTGTAAGGCGAATTGAAGAGCTTGGATAGGATGCTAAAAGCATGGATTTGATGCTCAAGAATCACTAAGGGAAGGGATAGATCTTAGGAGACTAAGATTGAAGAATTCACATGCCAAAGATCCAAGAAAACAAAGTAAGGAATGAAGAGAATCAAAGATTTGAAGTGAAGAAAAGGAATCTTGAAATCGTCCTGAAAAAGCATATTCTGAAACACTGGGTCATTCTGTGAAATTGCACAAAGTGAAGTTTATTTTGAGAAACTACGCAGAGTGAAGTTTATTTTAGCAAACTACATAAATTTGAGGCAGTTTTTAGGGTTTTCCAACTAGGTACGAAAGTTGGAGTTCCACAACTATAAATAGGACTCCCTAGTATGCTCCAAAGAATATTATAGGGTTTGGAGGAGCAAAGCGCAAGGGTGGAGAGCCGTCGCCAAGTGTTTTTCTTCCTTTCATCCTTAGTTTTTCATGCTTTCTCCAAGGGTTTTAATTCCAATCATGTCTATGGTTGGCTAAACCTCTTAGTTAGGGCTAATAGGTGAAGCTCGTAGCGTGATGGGATGTTTTTATTGCTTTGATTCATGTTTATGTTGAGCTTGCTTTGATTTTAGTTTGATATTTAAGGAATATGTTCAGTTTTTAATGATTTATTGTGACTTAAATTACAGTAGATCTGCAATAGCTTTGAGTATCTTCTTTTCTTTTTTGAGATTATGGGATTGGTAAATCCTGTTGTTTGCCATCGTCTTATGGGCATGGTTTGGTGATGGAATCCCTTCCAATTATCATAATTCTCCTCTTTTGAGAATTAGGTCAAAGGAAGTTCAAATTGGATCTTAATTGCTATATCTTCCAATTGGATAGGATAGGACTCCAATTCCAATTATGTTACTTGAATAAAGTAAGGAATCACTTTGATTGCTACAAGTGGATCCTTGGAAACTCTAGTTCCCACCTTTGAATTCTTAAGTTTCTAATTACGCACTTCACAATTACTCCCTTTAATTCCATATTTAGATTCATATTTTTTTCCAGTTCTACTTCTAGTTGCTTTCAGAATACACATGAGATTAGTCCTTGTGGATTCGACCTCAGTCTCATTGAGATTATTACTGCATTGCGACCCTACACTTGGGGTTGTGAACAAGTTTTTGGCGCCATTGTCGGGGACTAACGGTTACATTTTTTTTATAGATTAACTAGTTTTAGAATTAGTTTAAGATTAGAGTTTTTCTACTTTCTATTTTTAGGTTAGGATTTTTTTTTTGAATTATTTTAGAAATTAACTTAGCTTTCTATTTCTAGGTTTAGAAACTTTCCTTTTCTGTTTTTAGAAACTAATTTACTTTCTAATTCTAGGATAAAAACTTTCCTAATTTGTTTTTAGAAACTTTCTTAATCTGTTTTTAAAAACTAATTTCCTTTCCTTTTTTTTTTTTTTTTAGAAACTAGTTTACTTTCCTTTTTCTTTTTTAGAAACTAACTTACTTTGTATTTTTAGAAACTTTCCTTTTTCTTTTTTTAGAAACTGAGTTGCTTTTTTAATTCTTTTTTTAGAAACTAACTCACTTTCCTTTTTCTAGGTTTAGAAACTTTCCTAATTTATTTTTAGAAACTTTCCTTTTCAATTTTTGAAAACTAGGTTGGTTTTTTAGAAACTTTCCTAATTTATTTTTAGAAACTAACTCATCTTTCTATTTTTAGAAACTTTTTATTTCTCTTTTTAGAAACTAATTCACTTTTCTTTTTCTTTTGCAGGATCCTAACATAGAAACTTCTAATTTGGTAACTTCTTTCTATTTCTAAATTTCTATTTCCCCTTTTCTTTTTAGGTTTCGGTTAGATTCTGAAATTGAGGGTAAGAGTGTTTCTGCCCAAGTGGGTCTGTGACAACACTCGACATCTCTTGAGTGAAGGAGGATTGGTTGAGGGGTTATCTATCCATCACAGGATTAGACATCCCTAGAGATACATGGAGTTAACCAAAGTTATGGTTGCAAATCAACTGGCCAATCGACCTCCAAATCCACCCCAACCTAGGGTGGAGGAAATCTAGGATGAGAACGAGGTACATCGAGCACCCTCGCCTCGTACTTTATGAGACTATTTACAACTGGTGGGGGTGAGCACCCCTTCCTGTATGGTTTTTTCAGAAAATACAGGAAATATAGACATCAAGCCAGAGTGATCCAACTCCTTCCAAAGTTCCTTGGGCTTGAATCTGAAAATCCATATTTACACTTGAAAGAGTTTGATGAGATCATAGCCACATTATACTTTCCTAATGTGTCTGAGGACACAATCAGGTTGAAACTCTTCCATTTCTCCCTAAAAGAAAAGGCTAAGACGTTGTTACATTCACTACGTCCACGATCTATGGGCAGCTAGAATGACATGACAAGGGAGTTCATAAAGAAATTCTTCCTATATCATAAAATGAACACCATCAGAAAGTCAATCATGAACTTTTTCCAAAGGGAAGATGAAACATTGTTCCAATGTTTGGAGCAGTTCGAGGATCTTATAAGTTCATGCCCACAACACGGTTTTGAAACGTGGCGCATAACAAATTTCTTCCATGAAGGACTGACATCTTCCATGTGCCAATTTTTCAAGATAATGTGCAATGGGAAATTCCTGAACAAAGATGTTGATGAAGTGTGGGATTACTTTGATAAATTTGCTGAAACCACACAATCATGGGACATCTCCCCAAGAATGAGCATCACATCTAAGCCTATTCAATCAAAGGAGAGAGGTGGATTATAACTTTTGAAAGAGGAAGATGATATCAATGCTAAAGTGGCCAGTCTCACAAGGAAACTCGAGTCCATGGAACTTAGGAAGGATAAGGATAAGGAAGTTGTCTGCGGTATTTGTTCTTGTAACATTCATACAACTGAAAATTGTCCAACAATAC
Source organism: Magnolia officinalis (assembly GCA_021015155.1). NCBI lineage: Eukaryota > Viridiplantae > Streptophyta > Magnoliopsida > Magnoliales > Magnoliaceae > Magnolia > Magnolia officinalis. Next base: position 33,895,155 of record JAJHSJ010000014.1, read on the forward strand.
CTGCGTTTCAAGAAATATTGAATGAGCAATCAAATGTTATAAACAACTACCAAAGGCCTTTCGAGAGACTCACTTCAAACACATATAACTCCAGCTGGAGAAATCATCCGAATTTCAGTTGGAGGAATGGACAATCTGTTGTACCTCAAGGAATCCCTAATTAATTCTTAAATCAAGGGAAACCTTAAGAGGAATTAGTTCAAAATCCTCAAGAGCTCATCCAACAAAGTACTCTTCAAGCCTTACGAGAACTCACAAAGGCTATGCAAAAGATATACTCACGCATTACGGTATGGAGAAAGGGATGCTTCCAGCCCAACCTATCCCCAATCCTAAACTACAATACGGAGTTAGTGAACCAAGCTCTTTAAATCCAATGGAACAAGCTAAGCCCATCACCACTCTTAGGAGTGGGAAGATAATTGACAAATCTATTCGATAAGGGCTGCGAAGCCTAAGGACCTGGATGTAGATGAGATTGATAGGCCTAGCAATGCTCCACATGTGGTAGAATAGAAAATTCAAAGAAAACTGATTGCTCCATTTCCCCAACAGTTGATAGCACCAAAACCTCTCTCTAACTCTCAGGATATTCTAGAGGTGCTTAAGTAAGTGAAGGTCAACATTCCTCTACTGGATGCCATAAAACAGATACCTTCATATACCGAATTTCTGAAAGATTTATATACGACCAAAAGACGGCAAAACATTCAAAAGAAAATCTTCTTAACAGAAAAAGTGTGTGGCATCCTAAAGCAAGATGTGCCATAGAAGTATAAAGATCCCGGTAGCCTAACCATTGCCTGTGTAATTGAGAATTACCAGATTGAGCATGCACTTCTTGACTTAGGAGCGAGCGTAAATCTAATCCCATAATCGGTCTACAAACAACTGGGTCCAGGTGAATTAAAACCCACCCAGACCACATTACAACTGGCCGATCGCTCAGTTAGTGTGCTGAGAGGGATAATTGAGAATGTGTTGGTCCAGGTTGACAAATTATACTATCCAGTAGATTTTATCATCCTGGATACTCAACCCATCATGTATATGAGCACTCAAATTTCCGTCATCCTTGGTCACCCATTCCTTGCTACATCAAATGCAATCATCAATTGTAGGAATGGAGTCATGAATTTGTCTTTTGGGTATATGATATTGGAGCTCAATATCTTTTTCAATATGAGCAAATAAGCAGAGGATGATAACAATGCCTATGATGTTAACTTGATTGATTCTTTCGTAGAAGATAGAACTCTGATGACCTTATCCTCTGACCCTCTAGAGACGTGTTTGGCCCACTCCCATGATTTAGATGATGATATGATTAGGGAGAAGGGTGCCATGCTTGATACTGTGCTGGTACTTAACCAGTGGAGGTCACAATTTGAAGAATTACCCCAAATGGATATAGTGCCTCTACCGTTAACCTCAATGCACCGAAGCTTAACCTAAAACCTTTGCCCTCTGATTTGAAATATGTCTATTTAGGTTAAGATGAGACATACCTAAAGGTAATTTCTTCCCACCTTGAGAAAGAACAGGAGAATATGCTTATTTCTACTCTCATTGAGCACAAAGGAGGCCTTGGATGGTCGATTGTGGACCTCAAGGGAATTGATCCTTCGATTTGTATTCACCGCATTTATTTAGAGGATAATGCGAAGACCTCCCGGCAACCACAACGTAGATTAAATCCAAACATGAAGGAAGTAGTTAAGGCCGAGGGTCTTAAGCTATTGGATATGGGTATCATATACCCTATATCCGATAGCCAATGGGTGAGTCCAACTCAAGTGGTTCTTAAGAAGTCCGGAATCACCATTATATCCAATGCCGACAATGAACTCATGCCAACTAGAGTTACTACTGGTTGGAGAATGTGCATTGACTACAGGAAATTGAATACCGTCACAAGGAAGGACCACTTTCTTTTGCCCTTTATTGATCAAATCTTGTAAAGGCTAGCTAGTCATTCCTATTACTGTTTTCTTGACGGATATTCAAGTTACAACCAAATAGATATAGCCCCTGAAGATCAGAAAAAGACCACATTCACTTGTCCATTTGACACCTTTGCTTATCGAAGGATGTCATTTGGACTGTGTAATGCCCCCGCCACTTTTCAGCGATGCATGATGAGTATTTTTTCTGACATGGTGGGGCAATATTTAGAGGTCTTCGTGGATGACTTCTTTGTCTTTGGTCCATCCTTCAGCGATTGTTTGGAGAATCTTAAATGTGTGCTGAAGCGATGTGAAGAAAAGAATTTGGTACAAAATTGGGAGAAGTGTCATTTCATGGTTCGTAAGGGGATTGTCCTTAGACATATCATCTCGTCCAAAGGAATTGAGGTAGATAAAGCTAAGATTGATCTTATCTCTAACTTACCTCTACATAAGAACATACGAGACGTGTGATCCTTTTTAGGACACGCCGGATTTTACAAGAGATTCATAAAGGACTTTAGTCATCTTTCTTATCCTTTATGCAATCTACTTCAGAAGGATGTACCATACGAGTGGACTGAACAATGTTAGGAAGCTTTTTCTAAGCTCAAGGGCATGATAACCACTGCACCTATCATGTAGCCACCCGACTGGAGCATTCCTTTTGAAATTATGTGTGATGCATCCAATTATGTTCTTGGGGCAGTGTTAGGCCAGAGAAAAGAGAAGAAGCCCTATGTTATACACTATGCAAGTATAATTCTAAATCCTGCCCAAGTGAATTACTGAACTACGGAAAAGAAACTCTTAGCTGTAGTATTCACGTTGGACAAATTTAAGTCCTACTTGATTGGATTTAAGATCATCATCTACACAGATCATGTGGCGCTCAAGTATCTTCTTTCTAAGAATGATGCTAAGCCCCACTTGGTAAGATGGATCCTTCTACTCCAAGAATTTGATTTGGAAATAAAAGATAAGAAGGGAATAGAGAACGTAGTGGCTGACCATCTTTCCCACCTGACCTCTTTAATTCCCTTGAGACGATAAATATAAATGACATGTTCCCTGATTAACAATCATTTAAAGTATCCCATTCACCTTGGTTTGCGGATATTGCTAATTATCTTGCCACAAGTTTCACGCCGACACATTAGACTGCACAAGATAAGAAGAAAATTTTCACTGAGGTATGCAAATTCTTCTAGGATGATCCGTATTTGTTTAAATATTGTCCAGACCAAATCTTAAGGAGATGTGTGCTAGACAATGAAGACCAAAGTGTCATCTCCTTCTGTCATTCTCAGGCTTGTGGTGGTCACTTTCTACTAAAAAGACCACGACCAAAATTCTGCAGCGCGACTTTTACTGGCCCACTATGTTCAAGGACACTCATGAGTTTTGCAAAGCATGTGAGCTTTGTCAGAAATTGGGAGCATTGTCCCATCGAAATATGATGCCTTTGAACCTTATTCTGATCATTGAAGCATTTAATTGTTGGGCCATCAATTTCATGGGATCATTCCCTCAATCTTATAGAAATTTGTATATTTTGCTAGCGGTAGACTATGTCACTAAATGGGTCGAAGCGATCCCGTGTCGAAACAATGATCATTAAATGGTCATTAAGTTTTTAAAAGAGAACATCATTTTCTGGTTCGGAACGCCTCGAGCTATCATTAGTGATGGAAGTTCACATTTCTGTAACAGGCCATTTGCGAACTTAATGAGGAAATATGACATCTCTCATAAAGTGAGCACTCCATACAACCCACAAACAAGTGGGCAAGCCAAAATTTTCAATAGGGAAATTAAACATATTTTTAAAAAAACAGTTAACCCTGACCGTAAGGACTGTTCAATCCGATTGACCGATGCTTTATGGGCTTTCCGTACTACATTTAAGACTCCTATTGAAATGTCTCCCTTTAGACTTGTTTATGGGAAGGCTTGTCACTTTGCTTGTGGAGTTGGAATATAGGTATAACACCCTGTACTTTTCAGTACTCGGGTGTTACCATGAGGACTTAAATTAGAATCACCAAACCCGATTTAGTGATTCTGTAAACAACTGTAAACTCATTTTAAATGTATATGTATTATAATACAAAATAATTTTATAATAATTTGTAATAATACATATATTACTTAAATTATACAAATTATGTATAACATTTATTTTACATTATTTAAATTATATATAAATTAAATTGTATGTCAACATATTATCATATAATTGATGTATATCAACTAATATTTACATTTTGTAATTTAAACTACATATTATTGTATTATACCATATATATAAAATACATACATCACTTAGAATAATTAATATTTATATATATAGAAGAAAAATACAAAAACACACACACACACACACACACACACACACACACACACACACACACACACATATATATATATATATATATATATATATATATAATAGTTCAAATTAAATACGTTATTAATTGGTAAATAATTATTAGTATAAAATATAAAATAATACAATGTATTATAAGTTGTATATGTTTTTCATATCATATACTAATGTAGTCATCATTACATAATACATGTTATTTTTATACTAATGTTGAAACTAATGGATGGGCCAGATTCCACTTAATGTCACCATGGGCCGCGCAAATCACTAATCAAGCACCAACTTGACATGTATGGCCCACCTAAGCCATGGATCTACCTCATTCTTTGGGTCAGGCCCTAGTTTAACCCGATGAAATAGATGAACAGAGTGGATTACATCACAGACACCACTGTGGACCCCACCCTTGATGCGTGTGTATGCTGGGTGAGTGTACCCATGGAGCATCAGGCCACTGGCATGGTCAGACAGGCGTTGATCCGTGCCTACCCGAAAGAGGAAAGCATTTCCCTCTTCTTTTCTTTTTGAAATTTCGTTTTCTTTTTGAAATTTCGTTAGACGGTCGAACAGGACCGTTCTCATTGAGTTATGGCCCACCACCTTAGGTCCCATGTTTGATCCAAACCGTCTATATTAAAGAGGGCCAAAAACCCTACAATCCATGACCAATTTCAGTTGTTGGATTGCACACGTGTGCACACAAATCCAGGCACAAATCAAGCCTACAAATACACTATTTCTGAAAATGGGAAACTGTCTCCTCTCCACCTTGGCAATCCGCGTGAGGCCGAATCCGTTTATCCTGACCGTCCATTTCAAACGGATCTTGGCCCTCCAAAACTAGGTTTTTGCTACAAGAGGGAGAGAAAGAACAGTAGTGGGAGAAAACCCACCGCCAGCTCCTCCTTCCGAACCCATCAAAGAAACCTCCCTAAAGCTTTTATCCAAACATTGCCCAAGCTCCCTGGAGCTAAGCCAAACCATCCACAAGTGGTGGAATGGAGAAAAAAAATTGTCCAACCTCAGTCCACCATTAATTATCGGCTCGTCTTCTCTACCGAGTTACGCCAACTCAGTTCGAATCTAAGCCGAGTCCAGGTTCGGGCAGGCCCTCTTGAGCGTTGAAACAAGGGAGGAAAGAGAGGAAGGCAGAGGAAGAAAGAAAAAAAGAAAAAAAAAATAGAGAAGAGGAAGAGGGACAGTTGTTGTCTCAACCCGACACAGTCAGACTGCCGCACCAGAACCAGGCGCTGCTAGCCCACCTGTTGTGCTGTTGGGTTTGATTCGAGCTTGAGGAGTTGCTGGATGAAGACCCAGGCCGTCATCCACAGGTAACCGTCCAAATGCACCTGAGATTGAAATCTCAGTGGGCCGGACTCTGTGTTGCAGCACTCTCAGTCGGGCTATGGGAATGCAGAAAGCAGGCCCTTCTATGGGCTTTCAATCTAGCTGAAAACCTCCTTCAGCTTGTCCACTATCTAGGCAAAAAACAAGGCCAAGATCTGGCATTTATCAGGCCATGTAGAGGGTCGGAATCAAGTCTCCATCAGGCCTTGATTTGAATAGGAAACAACCCGTTAACAGGCCTTGCATGGAACGGTGCTTAGGGCCGAAAATCTGGCCTCCATCAGGCCATGCACAGGCCTTCACCATGCCATGGATGGGGTTGAAGGTGTCCCACAAATAGGGCCGAGAGCTGGATTGAAACCAGGCCCCAGCTGGGCTTTCAACCCGTGCTGAAAAGGGGGCTCTCAGATGGGTCGAGGAAATGCTTAAATCAGGCCTTTAGTGGGCCTTGAATCAAACTGGAAACCAGGCTTCCACCTGGGCTCAAAACGCCCTTCAGATGGGCCACGTGTGGAGCGGAAACACCACTGGTAGGGTGCACCCGAGATATATCTCAGTGGGCCGCACCACATAAGAGTGTGGGCCGCACTTGATCTTAATGTTGGTGGGCCAGACCATCAGCCCACCACTCATACATGTGGTGAGCCGCACCTTCTTAGTTGGCTATGCCACAAATCACATTGGGCCACACCCTAGATTCCTGTGGGCTATGATTTAGGCCTACCGATTGGCCGTAGTTTGAACCATGCCCAACACTTGGTGGCAAGCAGGTGGGCCCATAACCCACAGGTCAGCCCCAGTTTTGGGCCCAGGGTTAGCAAAGGCCATTGGTTTTGGGCCTAAGATGGCCAGCCCTTGGGCTATATTACTGGTGGGCCAGACGGTCTGTCCAGCCACACATGTGAGCCGAACCAAGCCCAAATTTGGGTCACAACTATTGGGTGGGTCGGTAGGACCATGTCCAGGCCCAGTCAGGCCTTAGTTTTGGCCCATTTCAGGCCTAGCCTGGGCCTCATTGATTGGGCCACGGTTGATGGGCCTGGTCACCTTGGTGTTGGCCTAATACCCATGACAATGGACCTTTACAAATCAGTTTTAACAAATTAGATAGACAAAAGCTATGGGAATACTCGTCTAATACAAACTCTGACTTTAGGAAATTACTTGCGTGACTTTGGGCCACAAGGCAACCACAGGATCTTGAACCGAGGAAAGGACTACAACCCTTCAGGTGAGGACTCACCCTTTGAGCTTCCCACTTGATTTCATCAATCTAGATATAGATGATGGCATGATTCCCTTAACTGAGTTTCTTACTTTACTATAGAATATGTTAACTTGTGGTATAGTTAATTCATGTGTTGGAAGATAAACGTTTCTTTTAAATTACAATATGCATGACTGGCTCGATGATAACTATTATCCTTTATTGTATACGTATTACTTTATTTATATACTACTACACTTGTGCTTGAATGATGAACTGAATGAAACTTACCTTGGACTTGTGATCTTGCGGTCCACATTTGCCCTTTGTGGCTTGGATGTGTCATTGGTGCCCTTTGTGGCTTATTGGTTACATTTACACATCCGTTGTTTCCTAGCCATCTTGCGGAGTTCAGTCGTATCCTGATTTCCGGGTGGAGCCGAGTTCGCTTAGCAATTTTCTAGCCATCTTGCGGAGTTCACTTACGACATGATTTTCGCATGGTCTAGAGTTTGTATGTTGATTGTCTCTTTATCTGCGGTGTCAGTCGTACCCTGATTTTCGGGTGGAGCTGAAGTTCGCTTAGCGATTTTCTAGTCATCTTGCAGAGTTCACGTACGACATGATCTCCGAATGAAGTGGGGGTTTAAAGGGTGATTTTCTATTCACCTTGCGAATTCCACTTGTACCATGATTTTCGGGTGGAGCCGAAGTTCGCTTATCAATTTTCTAACCATCTTGCAGAGTTCACGTATAACGTGATTTCGGGCGCAATAGATAATCGTATGTTTGATGTGTTTGGATATCTGGTCATGTTTCCTTGTATTGCGACTGCCATGATATTTTCTTATGATGAAACTCTGTTGATTGGTTGATTTTCTTAAGTATGAGTATAACTATGAAATGCCCTGTTTAGTGTATCTAACTTCATGACTTGTGATCAATATTGGATCATGAATGATAAGTGCGTAATCTTAGAGGGTGCTCATTACTGTGATAGCCATTGACACTATCAAACCGTAACAGTTGATGCAGGTGTAGGGCGAGCTAATGCTGTTCATTGGGTTGCTAGAGCAGATCGGGTAGCTGAGAAGCTAGACAGGGTCCTTGCGGCCCATATTGAACCCCACCCCTAGCTGATAGATTCTTATTTTTACTTATACAAACTTTGTTATTTGGGATTGTATAAGTCCTGTATGGGCGCTACATTTAGAATTTTAGAATTATCAGAATGTTTTTATACAATGCATGATTTATTCTAGCTTCGTTGCTGTTAACTCTAATTAATGATAAATGGTTTAAATTTACATTGGATTTTATAAGCTAACACTCAGGTTTTTGGGAAATGGGTTATATACTCGAGTCCTGAAAACACGGGGCGTTACAATAGGGCCTATTGGGCGACTAAAAATCTGAACTTCAATTTGGACAGCACTGGCTCGCTACGCAAACTTTAGTTGAATGAATTGGAAGAAATCCGGAATGATGCATAAGAGAACTAGAGAATTTACAAGGACAAGATGAAGGTGTTTCATGACCAACACATTCTTCAAAAATCATTCACACCAGGTCAGAAAGTTTTTTTTGTATAAATCTCGGTAACACCTTTTTCCGGGTAACTCCGATCTCTCGTTGGACCGGCCCTTTCACTATTACTAATGTTTATCCTCATGGGGCTGTCGAGATTGGAATCCAAACAATGACAATGAATTCAAAATAAATGGACATCGTTTAAAGCCATTTGTTGAAAATTTTGATTCAGAGGACATGTCAATACCTCTGATTGACCCTCTTTACCAGGATTGACCTCCTAGTCTGACGAAGGTTATAGGTAGATTTATTTGCTTTTATATGATTTAGGATTAGGATAGTTTGCTTTCCGCTGTTTAGGATAGTTTGCTTTCCGCTATTTAGGATAGTTTGCTTTCTGTTGGTTTAATTTTTATGTTAACCCATCTTTACACTGAGACCATTCGAAAAGCCTCAAAATTCCTTCTCCAGGTATTACCCTTCCATCACTTCCCTTCTCTTTTCATTGCATCTTTTGCCTTACATGCTTATTTCTTTTACATTAAGGACAATGTAGATTTTTCGGTTGGGGATGGGGGATTGGGTGAACTAATCAGTATTTTCTCATTTTTTAGCAAAAATTTTGAAAATTTTCAATGTTTCAAGTTGAAATCTGTTTCGAAAGCGATAAATTTTGTACTTAAGAATGCATTGGGTATGATAAAAATAGAGATTGGATTTTAGATTGTTGGAGTTTTATTAACTAAGTATTCTATTACCTAAGTTCTTGGCTCAATTGATCAAGAGATAGTTTGAATATCATGTTAATCTAAATCATAAGACACATTCAATTTGTCTTCTGTAAAACATGATAGAAGTTCTGATTGTTAGTATGTGAATCATTGACAGATGGTGAAATTGAGAATGAAGAATTTTATCCACCTTAAAAGAAGAAAAGAACTAGTTAAAAAAAAGAGATCGACAAAAGGTCATGAAAAAGAATAAAAGAATGAAAAATACGGAAAAGAATGCAAAAATAAAGAATAAATAAAAAATTGACCGTCGATATAAAATCAAAGACTGAAAAAGAAAGAAAAGGGGATAAGTTCGGAATCAGTACTTGAGTTTCAAACTGATCTTGAAGTGATGAGTATGGCTAACATGATGAACTAATAGTATTCGTATAGGAAGTAAGTTGATTTTCACTGAGCACATTGAAAAACTTGATATGCAAATTATGCTTGATTTAATGGACAAAGAATTTACTTGATTGGTTGCTTATGTGGTTCGGCTCTAAGTTTTCAAAACTCCATTTTCATATCTTAATTCTACCCATTCATACTTGAGTGTACAAAAGATTGTTTTCCTATAAAGGTTTTGAACATTAAGCATTGAGATTTATTTCACGCATACTTTGCTCGGGACTAGCAAAATGCTAGTTGGGGATTGTGTTGAGGGTCAAATATTGCATATTATCCCCCATTTATATCTTAGTTTTATGAACACGATAATGCTTAATGTTCTATTTTACTCATGTTTGTGTTGCAAGGTGAATTTAAGAGCTTAAATTGAAAAGGATATTAAAAGTGTGGATTTAATGCTCAAGAATTAGCAAGGCAAGGGATGGATCTTAGGAGACCAAGATTGAAGAATTCACAAGCTAAATATCTAAGAAAACCAAGTGAGGAATGAAGTGAATCAAATATTCGAAGTGAAGAAAAGGAATCCTGAAATCGTCCTGAAAAAACATATTCTGAAACTCTGGGTTCGAGATGAAAGATCTAGGGGCTGCAAAGATAGTTATTGGCATAAATATTCATAGAGACAGGAAGAAGAGTAGGCTTTGGTTATCACAGGCAGAATACCTTAAAAAGGTGTTGATCAAGTATGGGATGGACTAAGCAAAGCTAGTGAGCGTTCCCCACGCGGCTCACTTCAAGCTTTTCTCAGAACAATGTCCTAAATCAAATGAGGAAAAGCAGGTTATGTCTTATGTGCCTTATTAGAACGCGGTTGACAATTTAAAGTATGTCATGGTCTGTACAAGACTAGATATTTCATAGGCAGTTAGTGTTTTGATCAGATACATGTCAAACTCCGGCAAGCAACATTGGGAAGCGGTGAAATGACTACTTCAATACATTCGAGGTACGAAAGACTACGTCTTAACTTTTGCGAAGACATGGACAAGCTGGTAGGGTATATGGATTCTAACTACGCAGGCAATATAGATTCTAGGAAGTTTACTTTAGGATACTCGTTTGTACTAGCGGGTGGAGCAATCAGTTAGATATCGAAGCTTCAGTCTGTGGTGGCTCTTTCTACGACTGAAGCAGAATATATGGCAGTGACAGAAGCATTTAAAGAAGGTATTTGGCTCAGAGGTATGGTAAATCAATCGGGACTTTAGCAGGAGGCCGTGCCGGTTAACTTTGATGGTGAGAGCGCTATCAATTTGGCTAAAAATTATGTTTATCTCTCATGTACTAAATACATTGATGTTCGTCACCACTTTATCCGACAGGTGCTTGAGGAATGAGGCGTAACACTGGAGAAGATTCACACCAACATGAATCCAGCAGACATGCTCACCAAGGTAGTTCCTACAGAAAAGTTTAAGTTCTGTGCAGCTTCTCTGGGCTTGGCGATGGCGTAAAAGAAGGATGGAGTGTGTACGAGAAACGTTGATTGAAGCTATGATGTGATGCAGAGATAAGAGAAGAGGTCAAAAAGCTACACAGTTGAAGATTGAAGACATGGTGGAGATTGTTGTCAGAAAAGATGTCTTCACATCTTCTGAGCGGCTCTACCGGTCGAGGGCCTGACTCGACGAGTCGATGATCCACTCGACCGATCGAGGCCCACTCGACTCGAAGTCCAGCAAGCATAGCTTTTGGGTGTCCGGACCACTCGACCGGTCGAAGGGGTCCTTCGACCAATCGAAGCCTGGCTCGACTAGTCGAGCGTTATACAGATTCTGTGCGAATTTTGCGCGGACTACGTAATTTTGATGCGATTTTCGAAATTTTCCAAAGAAGTGCATAAGTGGAGTTTCCTAAACTATACATAGGGGTCCCTAGGGCTATTCTAAAGTATTCTAAGGCTTTCTAAAAGTTTTCAAAAGGTTCCTAAAAGGGTTTTTAGGGTTTCTAAAGGGTGTAGCAAGGGTGAGATTCGAGATTGTTCGAATCGGGTAAGTCCTCTCTCTTTGTAATTTCTATTTCATAGTGGATTTCTGTTGCTTTGTGCCGTGGTTTTTTCCCGCAAGAATTTTTCATGTTAAATCTTTGTATTCTCTTGTGATTGCTTGTTGCTCTTGGATTGTTATCTTAGATCTAGATCTGTGTGATTCCGCAGCACAAATCCCCAACAAAGACATGTAAATAGTTGTAATGCTCCTGCTCAAATGCTCCCCCTAACTCCATCAATTACCTACCACATCAAACAAAACATGCAAAATAAAATTCAACTCATTTTGGTGGGACTTGATCTTTCTCCCCCCTTTTTGTTAATATTTGACAAAGTGTTAATTCCATATATTACCAATAAAATCGGAAATATGGAATCTTTTTAAATCATGATTTACCTATAACACATACTAACAAGGGTAGAATCCTAACTTACCAAATAAAATGAGGATAAAATCCTTAGATTTACCTATTAAGCACACATACCAATCATAGTTTAGAAAAACATATAATTAAACAAAAAGCAACTCAAGCTAAACTATCAAAAGGGTAATGAGCCTAACATCTTTAGATTTACTTATAAGCGCACATAGATATCTACGGATCACCTATCCCTCTCCACAACTCACATGAGTATGAATTTCCTAGGACCCAGATCAATTTTGGGAGAGGTTTCATTAATCTCCTAGGCGCGGCTCTACTTAGAGATCTATGTTTGGTAGGAGATTTTCTTTTTTGTTTACTACACTGTTGCCCTGACTAATGATTTTTCTACTTCTCTCGTTCAAAAGAGCAACTTGTTTCAGCAATCCCTTATATTGATAGTCATTTTTAGAGAGGATGTGAACTTACTCTTCTTCTTCTACTTTGGAGATCCTCTAGGAGGACTCATCTTTTGATGTACCATTTTCTAAGTCGTTAAGAATTAACCTATACAGTTTGGGGTTGAGGTGGATTGTCAATTTCTAAAGATGCGTCATTCAAATTTTATATGGCCTGTGTCACCACAAGAATGGCACACGGGAGAGATACTGGATTTGCTCCCTTAAGCGATGGAGTCCTTGGAGATCACCAAATAGGCAAAACTTATCATACGAGTATTCCTATTCTGTACATAACATCTCTTTACCATTTAAAGATTTCTACCCAATCTTAATGATTTCCTAACCTTAATATTAGCAAGATCATATATAGTGGGGATTGAACACTTGTTGTTGAAAAATTCTCAAGGCCTGACATAATGTTTATTTCTCCATCCAACCGTTCATAAAGTCGCATAATCTTGTAGGAAGGGAAAACAAAAACATCAGCTTGATCCAAAACTTATGTGGCCCGGAGAAGTTTTCAATGGTAAGCATTCAATCCCTACTATTTCCTGTGGTGTGCTCCACTTCAATTTTGGATCTGCCTCAATTTTGGGCTATGCCCTAAAATGAGCTGGCAAAATAGATGGACCACATACATCATGGTGGGGCCCACAGAGCTTTGACACCAGCAAGCTGGCTGGTGTTGGGGTCACTCCATAGCAAGGTCCGGAAGGAAGCCAGCAAACGTTGTGATCGTCGTTATCATGGAAAGAATTAATAATAATGTTGACTTGAGTTTAATGATTGATTAGGTGGATATATTAGTTGAACTAAACTCTAAGAAAATGAAGAGCAGATCCCAAGTTGGATCTCAAGGGGTCAACCTTTGTTTTTTAGCCTCCGCACTAGCTATCCATCTAACTCACTATAAGTGTTTTTTTAGTCTTTTTGTCACCGCATGTATGTGTACATTCACAACCACGCCTGTCTTTCCATCAATGCATCACATGCATAGGACATCCCAGCCGTTGAAAGATGGGCCACGTCATAAAGATTATCTAACTTGAGTAATTCGGCTGATCCATTCATTAGGTGGAGTGTAGGCCACTGCAGCTGTCATTGATTTCTACACTGGCCTCTGATATGAGTAGACCTGCATAGCATGATTTTCACCGCAGGTGATCATCCACCTTTTCCACCCCTAAGTGCTGAGGAAAAAGTGATTTGAGTGGAGGAGTACTCGGTTTGCACGTGAAACTTCATGTAGCGGTCCTTTGATTTTATTTTATTATTATTTATTTATTTTTCAACTGTTTGTTGATGGGTTGCAATTTGCAAATTGCCAATAATTTCCGCTTTGTGTTTGTGAGAAATCCTTCCCATCCAACTGTTTTTTGAGTTCATTTTAAAATATGAGGCAAAAAATGAACCGCATCCAATACTCAACTGGGCCAAAAACGTGATAATTGAACATCCACAGTTGAAATAGTCATGGGCCAACAGAAGTTTTGAATTATTTTAATATTTGTCTTTTCAGTTCATATAGGTAGGAAGGACGTTATTAACGGTATGGATGGCATGTAAACATCACTTTCGAACCCAGGGAGGTTTCAACGGTAGGAATTTCCCACACCACCTTTTTCCTTTCGTACCGATCATTTGAGTCTCGGATCCTGCTCAATTTTGGTGTACTCTCCTGAATGAGCTCAGAGAATGGAAAACGGATAGGCGGAGAGGATTCCTTACAAACATTACGGTGGGCTCACCTAAGTTTACAGCGCAGAAACTTCCTGCTGCGAAAGGCTTTAGCCGGAAATCCGCGTCCGCGGTTTGGCTAGTGACGCTGCCACCAGCCAGGTTGCTAGTGGTTGGTGTTATATGAACCCCACCATGATGTATGTGTTTTATCCACGCCGTCCATCCATTTTGAAAAATAATTTCAGGGCTTGATCCCAAAAATGAGATAGATATAAATATCAGGTGGACCACACCATGGGAAAACAGTAATGATTGAATACCATTAAAAACCTCCTAAGGCTTAGTGTATGGTTTCTTGACATCTAACATGTTGATTAGGTCATGCAGACTTGGATGAAGGGAATATATATATATATATATATATATATATATATATATATATTATTGGGGGAAAAATATGACAACTCCGGATACGCGGATATGGAATGGACCAACTCTATTGACATTGTCCGGATTCCGAGGCAATAAGCCCGACCGAGGCAAAAGAATCAAATGCCTCAAGGAGAGACTTAGCTCGAACAGTAGGGAATGAACCTAGATCGAGACTTACAGAGTCATGGGCCATAGGCAAAATATATAAGACGCATAAAGTTGACTCGGATAACGAGGCAACAATGTCTAAAGAGACCAATTAAAGTCCACAGCTCAGAAGCCACCTGACCGACTATAAAACCGACCTTATTAAGTTCGGTTATAGAGTCGGCTATTAGAGTAAAAAAGGATGTCGATCACGGATCAGCTCCATCTCGTCTGATAGATGGCAAATAACTTAATCCTTAAAGCCGGCCGAAACTGACTCGTTATAAGAGACAGTCAAAACAAGGCCAAGCACGGGAAGATAGTGTAAATAGAAATGTTGTCTCGAAAATCTTGTAAAAGGATCCCCAATCCCGAGAATCTCAGGATCGGATGGAGATTAAAAATAGATTAAGATCAAATCTCCAAAATATCAGTAAGAGAATCCCTGTACGCTGGACCCTCCCGTTCTTATAAAAATAGGAACCTTCAAGCAAAGGTACGCAGGAAATTCTACTAAAAACCCTTCCTATATCGTCCAGTCACTGACTTAAGCATCGGAGGGTCCCCTACTCTAGCTAGGGTTTCCTTTGTTTCATTCCTTTGTAGGTGACAGATCAAAGGAAGACTTACCAGTTTTTTTCATCAACAAATTGGCGTCGTTTGTGGTAAGCAATCGAAAAGTCATTTTCTAGGCTCTATCCAGTAGCTTCAAACAAGTTCTAATAGCGAAGACTATAAAAACTCAAAACGAGCCTGCTGAGGCCGTTACTTACTGCGCCACCAACGCTTGACGGTCCGTTAGGTACGAACTGGGCCCAAGGGGCTCAGAACCAACCCAACAACCAACAAGACCCTGCCCCCCGACCAACATCCTCTGTTTCAACCAGGTAGAACCAACGGAACCGAGGAAACAGTCGACTAGATAAAGAAGTCCAAGAGCTTAGGACCGATCTGAACTATATGAAGCAGATGTTGGAACAGATTCATCGCTAGCAAGTTCCGCCCCAATGTGATAGTGGCCGGGTGAATATCCCACTACAATTCGTCGACCCTTAGCCTGTCGCTCCGCGATCTGTCCCTCAGCCGAGTCAGCACCAGGGTCCAACCGAGCCTACGCTCGTGTAACATCCCGGATTTTTGCCAACCTGGGATTAGACGTTCTAGGGCAATGGGTCGATCCTAAGACCTTATCAACTTGTCAAAACTAAATCCCACAGTCTAAAATCGCTCCTGAACCCATTTCCTTCACAAATCCCACCCCTTTACTACCTTGTGCTTTCAATTTTTCAAAGCACTTTTGCCCTAGACACTAACTTAAACTAGCTAAGTAGTAAAACTTGGATCACTTTATATACAAACTACAAAGGCCTAAGTACCATCTCAACCAGAAAATAATTAGGATTAAATCCTTAGAAATTTAACAAAGTTAACTAAGTGCAAACTCGACTAGCCATGAAATCCGTTGGGATCGCTTTAAATACGATCTGCAAGACCCAAAACTTGTAAAACATGTGACTCTAGGTTACCCTAAAGTTTAGAACCGAACTCATTACCCGTCTGCTCTCGGGACTGAAACGAAACTTCGTATGAGGGCTAGATCGCACATCGGGAGTCCGATTAACACGAAGCTAAGGAACCAGGACCGCCCCACTGGGCTTGACAATCATCTCAAAAATCAGGCGATTCCGATGTCCCACGCCCATTATTTCGATCCGGAGCGAGGGTGTGTGAAAAACACTATTTCCTTTGAAATTAAAATATCTGGAATAGTGATCTGGCACCTTTCGCTTGCGCATCAGTATTAAGCAACCAGACCGTCAGAATCAGACCAAATTACACCCTCGGATCAGGAAAAATTTCAGGAACATTTACATGTACTTGGAATTTCGGATCGTGGCCCACTGACCGTTGAACTGAAAGTGGCCCGCCACGTGCGATCTGGGAATCCGATCGAGTCGAAAACGTAATCCCTCATAGATCCATGTGTGGTGAGCTTAAGTCTGACGTTTGGCTCAAGGAGGGCCACCAGAACCTCTCTTTTGAGCTGGAAAAGTGACGAAATACCTATATTAGCAGTAACCTTTGAACAGGAGTCTATTTCGGTGAGTTTTGAGGCTATATAAGGACCTTAAACCCTCTCTCATGGCAGCCATACGAATTGGATTTGAGAGAGGGAAAAGAGAGAGAAAGTGAGGGAGAAGTGGGAGAATCTCCCTGCCGTCGTTCCCTGCCACCACACGGGCTGCACCATCCCTTTCTCATCGCTTTCCCGGCTATCCAGCCCCGTTTTTAGGTAAGAAACCCTAACCCTAATCTGATTTGGGGCTTGGGTGTTGTAGGTTATGAGATAGCTAACCTATTTCGTTCTCTAGGTTGCCAAACTGCCGAATACGGAAGCTTAGCAAACCTATCAACTCCGTTACGATTCTACGACAAAAGGTGAGGACTTTAAGCGTATAAGTTACGTTTTTCAACGCTTTCAATGTCAGATAATGATAGATTCATGATCTGCATGCAAATGCACATGTACAAAGTGCTTTCCGTTTCCTGTTTCGATTAGCGATAAAGAATATGGATTTTCACATACTCTAGATATACGTAGAAATACCGTATACGTATTTTTCTTGGGAAAATATTTGACATGTTTATTTAATGTTTGATTATATCATGTGTGGATAAAATGCTAGTTTGGCGAAAGGATCGCAAAAATACATGTTCATGTGTAAATGTCATGTATGTTGAAATTGCGCATTCTAGAAATTCCGCATACGTGCGGATTTTGGAAATGTAATTGTCATGATTAATTGTTGTATGAATACGGTATACGCGGATAAAATAACCGCTTAGCGAAAAATAGCCCTAATACATGTTTGCTAACATACACTATGTATGTTGGAATAGTGTATTCTAAGTGTTTGTGAAAATGGCTGAATGAGTATAGAATTCTCATTCGTGCTCGCCATGACTAATTGTCATGGATATATGATTGTTGTAATGGCGATATCCCTTTGACGAAAGGATTTGCCCTAAATCACGCCACGGCCAGTATTCACTATATGTGCTAAAATGTGTGGCCCAAGTTTTGTGAAATAGCTGAATGAATATGGAACTTGGGTTCCTGCGTGCCATGACTATCCGTCGTGGGTGTACGCGTGTTATGATTGGGGCAACTCCTTAGCGAAAGGATTTGGCCTAATGCCTATGTGATCGACATATGTCATGTATGTTGATGTATGTTTGTTTAAGTGTTTCTTGAAATGTCTGAATGTGTAGTGGTTGACAAATTGTAATATATAAGGGTGTTGAGATATGATTCTCAACCTCTTTTCACTATGTGTATGATCTCCTTTGATAGTTGTGTGATTAGGATTTGAACATGTACAAACTCATGCTTGTGTTGTGCTTCATAACATGCTCAACTGTTTTATGATTTTAACTATGTAATGCATATGTTTAAATTTATATATGTTATATGATCCGTCATGGGTGATGGGGGAGCGGAGCAACGAGTGCGTGCAACAGCCCTGGCAGCCCTAAACGGATAATACCAGACTGATTGTATGATTTGAATCCTGATCCTTACTGCTTTATATCTCTGTAATTGATTGTATTTGGGGCTATGATTATAGTCCAGGCAATCGGTAACGAGATTGAACTCGTGGCTGAGATTCATTTGCCACGTGGGATGTGTTCGACGAACTCGAGTCGTCCGTTACCTGTCGGTAGTGGCTAGGCCACACGAAGTTGTTTATGCACTTCATGTCGTGCAGCTCAACGGGCGATCGTGCTAGTCGAGCTCGTCAAGTAACCCGATCTGCCTTATGTGTGTTCACCCTGTTTGGTCGCTACTGCTTGAACCTAGGGTACCAAACTTACCAGTGGCGATCCCCGTTTAACCATGGTACCTAGATCCGCTAAGTCGCATGAGCCGGGCATGGTGGTATGGGACACCGTGGTCGAGCTGTCGGCCTACGCTGGGGCCATGTGCCTCCCCGTAGTGACCATTGCGCAACTAACTCGTGAGCCGAATACGGTGGTATGGGACACTGTATTCGAGCTGTCGATACTTCGGCGAGAGCCGAGTACGGTGAGATCTGTGCTCGTGCTGACGGGCGACGAGTCCTCCGTGGCATCATCGAGTACACTCCAAGGGTCTGTGATTGGCCACGAGTCTTTCACAGCAACTAGAGTGTGAGTTGAGCCGAGTACGGTGAGACCTGTACTTGAGCTGACAGCTAGTGATTGAGCCGAGTACGGTGAGACCTGTACTCGAGCTGACGGCCAGCAATTGATCCGCATACGGTGAGATCTGTATCCGCGCTGACGGGTGACGAGCCCTTTGCGATGCCTTCACTACGCTTCTCAAACCATAATATCGTATGAGATTATCTAGGATTGACGACCCTAGAATGGATCATGTTTGGGAATGACACAAGGGAGGTACCTTAGTTTCCCAATACTGCTGTTTGAAATGGACTAATAAAAACTTGGTAATCATGAGCATCATCGCACCGCATGTGCTTTGTAGATGTGGCGCACTGAGGGAGTTAGCATTCGCGAACGTAAGATGATGTCGCTTGAGGGTGGTTTGGCAAGGGCATACAGCATCATGTCATATCATTTTTGCACTTAACAAGAGTAGTTAGAAATGCTTGATTTGTACTGCTTTATCATTACTGCTTGATTGATTTGATAACATGTTAACTTATGCTTTACTGTTCCACTGAGTTGATCACTCACTCTCACGTTACGGGACGGTGTTCCGAACACCCACCAGATTTGTTGAGTTTCAGGTGATGGCGATGCTTGTGAAGCAGAGCCGGACTACTTCTGTGATGATAGGAGGAGTTCTCCTATCTGTATCTCTCTGGCAGGTCAATGAAGACCTGATATTGTATTGACGGGGCTATGGTACATGGGATAGGAGGCGTTACACTTCCTCACATTTGGTACATTTTAGAACCGCACTTGTATTTATTTAACCTGGTAATGTTATCACACTCTGGAGACTCATCATAAATTATATATTTTATCTATCTATCACAGTCTTCCGCTTGCAAACTTAACTGTCTCTGGAGTATGATATCCTGTTTTGGCTTAATCTCACTCATGTTCAATGCACGAATTCAATCAACATTCAATCATCATTCATTTTGTTGCATAAGTGATGTTCTGGAACTCGGGAGTTGAGTTTATGCTCGACCCCCGATTTTCAGGGCGTTACAGCTCGCTTATTCCGTGACTGCCCCACTGTCAGCTTCCGATCTACGACATGAAATAGATCGGAAGAGGCGCAACAGGCCTCCGGTTAAGGGGACGGCCGATAGTGACGAACCCTGGAAAGCCAACCTTCATGACTTCAGGAGAGAAGTACGGGAATAAATTACAGATATAAAACAGGGTCATGATGCACATCAGACGAGGTCCGAGGCAAAAGCATTTCCATTCGTAGAGGAGATTATGCAGGCTCGGTTACCGGAATGGTTCCGTCTTCCGCAAATTACACCTTTCACCAGCAAAATCAATCCAACTGAGCATATCGAATATTCTCGGACATATATGGAATTGCACGATACCTCGGACGCGGTGATGTGTCGAGCTTTCTCCCCCACCTTAGCCGATGTAGCTCGGCTTTGATTCAAACAGTTGAAACCGAAGTCCATTAGCTTGTTTGCGGAGCTTAGCGATGCTTTCCTCACCAATTTCATTGGTGGGAAGAAAAAGTTAAAGCCACCAGCGCATTTGAACAACATAGTGCAGAAAGAGGGAGAGCTATTAAAAGATTATATCAAGCGCTTCAATTTCGAATCACTTCAGGTTCGAAAACATTCGGATGAAACAACGCTCAACTCGATCATGCAAGGCGTCAAAGACAAACCATTTCTGGCGTCTCTGGATAAAAATTCACCGATGACTCTGGCAGAATTCATGGCCCGGTCAGACAAATATGCAGATGCCGAAGAAACTCGGAACCTGTGCGAAGCCGCTCAAAACGCAAAAGTCCCAGCCAAAAAGTCAGCCAAAAAAGAAGTTGGCTCTGCCAGTGGGAAGAGGCGTAAAGATGATCGGACACGTAATGAGCATAAGTCGAGTAAACTACCAGATCGCAAGTTTTCAACGTATACCCCTCTCAATAAGTCGCAAGAGCAGATTTTGATAGAAATTAAGGGCGAAGGATTCGTCAACTTGCTAGATAGGCTCCTAAGTAACCCGAACCGACGGAGCAAAAACAAGTACTGTCATTATCATAATGATCATGGGCATAATACGAGTGATTGCTACCACCTGAAAGAGGAGATCGAGCGACTCATCCTAGAAGGACGTCTCAGAGAGCATGTTGAGAGAACCAGGACAACGGAAGAACGCAAGGGCGACAACTGACCCACGAAGGAAATCCGGATCATAGTCGGTGGTCCCCGAGGCGGGGGCGACTCAAATAATGCTCGGAAAAATCATGCTAGGAGCATTAGTCTGCTTGAGTCCGAAATCCTAATCTTAGCTCGGCCCCCGAAGGAGAAGAAAAAAGAAAAATACTGCATGTCGTTCACCGATGAAGACGCTCGGGGCATCCGCACGACAACGCATTGGTCGTCACCCTCACTATAGCGAACCGTAAGGTATTCCGCATTCTAGTAGATACAAGGTCTTCCACAGATGTCTTTTTAACACAAGCATTCGATAAAATGGGTGTTGAACGATCGGCTTTACGGTCAGTTCAGACCCCATTAATCGGATTCTCCGGTAGACGAACTCTCCCCGAGGGACTCATCCCATTACCACTCACTGCTGGTAACTCTCCGCACCAGACAACAGTAATGGTCGACTTCTTAATAGTCGACCAACCATCGGTCTACAATGCAATACTTGGCCGACCCTCTCTGAGCCTTCTCCAAGCTGTGGTATCAACGTATCATCTCTCCATGAAATTCCCAACTGAGTCGGGAGTAGGAGTCGTAAAAGGCGATTAATAGGATTCACGGCGCTGCTACGCAACAGTTGTGAAAACTCTAACCGAGGTAACCACGATTGAATCGTTGGACCCTCGGGCCAAGACATATGCGCGAGGTCAACCGGTAGAAGATCTTATTCCAGTACCCTTGATCGAGATAGACAAGTCCAAAGCAATACGGATTGGCTCGTCTCTGCATTCACCTCTGAAAGACAAGCTGATATTACTACTCCGACGATACGCTGATGTATTTGCATGGAGTCATGAAGACATGTCAGGGATCGATCCCTCGGTAATGACTTACCGACTCAACATCTATCTGACCTACCGACCGATCCGACAGAAACGACATCTGCTCGGCCCTGAAAGATACGCCATCATTGAAGAAGAGGTCAGCAAGCTCCTCAAGGCTAAATTCATCGAGGAGATTTACTATCCGGAATGGGTAGTTAATGTCGTCCTCGTGAAGAAAGCTAATAGGAAGTGGTGAGTCTGTATTGATTATACTGACTTAAACAAAGCCTGCCCAAAGGACAGCTTCCCTCTTCCAAGGATCTATCAGCTGGTAGATAGCACGGTAGGACATGAACTTCTTAGTTTTATGGATGCTTACTCTAGATACAATCAAATTGTAATACATCAATCTGATAAATCTAAGACTACCTTTGTCACCGATAAAGGACTTCATTGTTACCATGTGATGTCATTTGGTCTAAAGAATGCAGGAGTGATGTACCAACAGTTGGTAAATAAAATGTTTGCTCGGCAGATCGGCCGAACCAAGGAAGTATACATTGATGACATGCTCATCAAAAGTGTCCACGCGGCCGATCACATTACTGACCTAGAGAAAATGTCTCTCATTCTTCGCAAATACTAGATGAAATTAAATCCGAGCAAGTGCGCCTTCGGGGTCGGCTCGGGTAAATTACTCAGATTTTTTGTCAGCTAGCGAGGAATCGAGGCAAACCCAGAGAAAATTAGAGCATTACTCGACATGGAATCCCCAAAAACGATCAAGGATATACAGAGGCTGACTGGACGGGTAGCCATACTCAACCGCTTCCTCTCTCGAGCTATTGATAAGTGTCTCTCGTTCTTCAAACAACTTAAGGGTCGGCAAACAATAGAATGGACGGAAGAGTGCGAAGCGGCATTCCAGCAGTTAAAGTCGTACCTCGGATCTCCACCTGTCTTATCAAAACCCAAGCTTGGGGAAGCTTTGCTATGTACCTGGCGGTTCCGATGCAGCCGTAAGCTCGGCTCTGGTACGCAAGCATGAAGGAAAGCAGTTGTCGGTTTATTATGTCAGCAAAGCGTTATTACCAGCAGAAATAAGATATCCACCTCTGGAGAAGGTGGCCCTAATCTTAGTTACTCAGCGCGATGACTAAGACCATACTTTTAAGCTCACACTATCGTCATCATGACCGACCTCCCACTGTATCAGATCCTCCAGAAACCAGAAGCTTCCGGCTGATTGATGAAATGGGCGATAGAGCTTAGTGAATTCGACCTTTAATATAAGCCGAGAGTTTCCATTAAAGGACAGGTTGTGACCGACTTCATAGCTGAAGTAACACCATAAACTGATTCACTTACCAGACTTGGAGATGGATTAACCGATCAATCAACAGCAGATTCTCCCGCGACATCGCCCGACCCTATCCCCTGGAAGCTTTTTGTCAATGGCTCATCCAACTCTAAGGCCATCGGGGCAGGAGTCGTCTTGAAAACTCTCAATCAAACCTACATGCAGTATGCCTTAAAACTTGGATTTCAAGCCTCGAACAATATAGTAGAATATGAAGTCTTATTGCTCGACCTTCGACTAGCAGCCAGCCTAGGAGTCACTCATCTAAACGTATTCAGTGACTCGTAGTTGGTCGTCAACCAAGTCACCGGCATGTATCAGACATGAAAAGAGCAGTTGAAAGCATACATGAAGAAAGCCAAAGAATTGATAGATGGTGTTCAACTATGTATTGTGACTCGGATCCATCGAACAGAAAATGCTAAGGCCGATCTACTGGCAAAACTTGCTTCTGCCGACAAAGACGACTTACCCAAGTCCGTTCTAATCGAGTATGTTGCTAAGCCGAGCATCGACGACCCTGTTAGCTCAACTGTACATTCAATCAACTCGGAACCCACTTGGCTTGACCCGATCGTCCAATATCTTGGCAGCGGAAACCTGCCTGAGGATCCCGACAATTGAAGATCCGAGCCTCTCGTTACACCATACTTAACGGAGTATTGTATAAGAAAGGATTTTTCGCTCCTTTGCTACGATGCCTAAATCCCGATGAAGCCAATTATGTACTGTGAGAGATCCACGAAGGGATCTGCAGAAATCACTCAGGAGGACAGTAACTCACGCATAAGGTCTTACGACAAGGATACTACTGGCCGACTATACAGCATGATGCTTAGAAGTTCGTCCGGAGCTGCGACAAATGTCAACGGTTTGCCGCCATTCCGAGACAACCCCCTGAGGAACTAACCCCGATGGCTGGCCTTGGCCCTTCGCACAGTGGGGAATCAATATCATCGGACCACTTTCTTTGGGGAAAGGCCAGACCAAGTTCGTTGTCATTGCGGTAAACTACTTCACAAAATGAGCCGAGGCCGAGCCATTGACCAGGATAACCGAACAAAAGATTACGGACTTCGTATGGAAAAACATTATCTGCCGGTTTGAGATACCTCGGACCATTATCACTGATAATGAGAAGCAGTTTGACAACAGATAGTACCGAAAGATGTGTGATAATCTTGGGATCAGAAATGTTTTCTCATCCCCCCATCATCCTTAGACAAATGGACAAGTCGAGGCTATGAACAAAATCATCAAACAACATCTCCGAACTAAACTCGACCGACCTAAAGGTGCATGGGCTGAAGAGCTTCCTAAGATACTATGGGCATATCGAACCACTGCTCGAACGGCCATAGGAGAAACTCCTTTCTTCCTTAGGTATGGATCGGAAGCCGTCACCCCGGTCGAGATCGGGTTGCCTTCAGCCCGAGTCAGTTCGTTTAATGAAGAAGACAACGAAGAATTGCTAGCTTTTGGACTTGACCTCATGGAGGAACAAAGGGAAAAAGCTCGGCTACGAATGATGGCTCGGCAACGCCAAGTAGCTCGGTTCTACAACACCCGAGTCAAAATTAGGTGATTCCGAGTAGGAGACATGGTCCTCTGAAAAATGTTCCTAAACACTAAGGAAGTTGGTGTAGACACACTGGGACCCAATTGGGAAGGCCCCTATGTTATCTCAAGCACCATAGACCCGGGACATCAGTTGGAAGATCTCCCCGGGCAATTGCTACCCCATCCTTGGAATGCCCAGCACCTAAAAATCTATTATCCTTAGGTCTGTCTATTAAGCATGCATTTGAGAAGACTCAATTAAGCAAAGAATGAAAGACATATAAACTGAGCCAAATGAATAAGAAAATCGAGTATATTCATTCATTCAGTACAAGTGTTACATCGGGTTACATGAGATTTTGCTTAAGCATTACATTGATGAAACAACAGAGATAAAGGCAAAGGAAAAAAGTCGGCCGCGACATGCGATGTCCTCCCTTAGTTGCAGATGCTCTGAGCTCGCCTTGAAGCATGGTGTGCTTAAAGTGCTTGAAGCTTGGAGTGCTTGAAGTGCTTAACACTCAAAATGAAGCCCCAAGGTTCATCAGGAGCCAACTCAGGAGGTGGCTCTAATTCAGCTGTTGCCGCCACTCGGACTAGCCTCTGGCACTGCCTCAGAAGAAGCCTCGGAATCGACCGTGGTACCAGTCGTCGCATCAGCGGACCCAGCCGGCTCGACTTCTGGACCTTTGGACCCAGAGGCGCCTTCATCAAATCCCGAGAGATCAAGGTCGGGGAAAGCTTCCTTCATCACTCCTACACACTTAGTGTAGCCGTCCTGATACAAGCGATCCCGTTCCTCTAGATACTCCTGCGATTCAAGAAAGGCCTTTACGGCCTGATCCCTGGCCTCATCTTTGGCCTTCTTAATGGCAGCCTGGTTTCAGCCTTGAGCCGAGCCAACTTGTCCTCTGAAGAGGCATGAGCCTGACGAATTTGCCGACTCTCATCCTGGGCTTCTTTCAATAGCGAGGTCATGTGAGCACACTCGACCCTGGCATCCTCAGTAGCCTTCCTAGCAAGCCCCAAGTCTCCGGTCATGATGCCGATCCGATCCATGACAGCCTCAAGTCGTGCTTCCACCTCCGCTGCCCGTTTCCGAGCTGCTTTAGCATCCGCCGCTTGACTTTGAGCCTCGGCCAGATCCTCGTTAGCCCTGAGCAGAGAAGGAGCGAACTGCGAAAAGGCAAAGTCATATTAAAATCGGAAGGATCAGCAGGGTAAGTGAGAAGACTGAGTCTTACCTCGAAAAGAATCTTGGCAGCATGAGAAAGAGTCCGCCTCTGGGGAGATTCAAAGAGGGCAGCGAACTCTTTCCCGCTCCCGTGGTAAAGTGCCCAAGGGACCATGTCCGACATAGCCCGTTAGAAGAATGCCTCCTGTTGAGTCATCTCCCCTCTTGAAGGCTCTCCCCTCTGCACCGACTCCAGGACTTGCTCGGCAACAGGTCCTAGCTCAAGGGCCACCTGGGGCTCCGAAGCCGCCTGAGGCTTGCTAGCCACCTCGTCCGCCACTTCCGCCCCTTCTTCCAAGTCTATAGTCGGGACCTCGGTCGGGGTGGCCAGTGTGGCTTGCCCCTTAGCCTTTGAGACCGTCTTTGGTCTCTTGGAAGGTCGAGTCTCGGACCGAGTCTCCGACCGAGGGGGAGCTTTCATCTTGGAAGCCGGACGGAAAATAGGTCTCGCCTCAGCCATCTCTGCATCAAGAGAAGCAAGACGAGTAAAAAAAGTTAGAGAAAATTACAACCAAACATCCGGAAGTTACCTATCAGGGCCGATTCTAAACCCGAGAGAAGAAGGCGCTCCGGCTGAAGAAGAACCTTCCAAGACCAATCCTCCGGACTTAGCTCATTCAGATCCTTGATCCGAGCTAGAGCACCGGCTTCTAGCTTCGGCCTTTTCTTTGGGATATCTACAAAACGCATCCGGTCAGACTCAAAAGTATCATAGCAAGAAAAGATAGAGAGAGGACACGCCGAGTCACTTGCTTCCGAGAATGCCCGAGGAACGCGAGATTCAAAGAGTCCTGGCTCGGCAGTCTCCCAGCGACCACATGCCCAAAATCATCTATCTCTTCAATGTTTGTTGGAGGTAGGAGGGTCGGTTATCAAAGGTCCGCCCTTGTTCCGCCAAACACACAGAAAGTACCAGCTGGGCTATTATGTATTCGGTCGTACTTGATACAGGTAGGGAAACTCGTCAATGGTCAGTGGGCCGAGGCTGTTCAGTTTCAGCCCATAACACCGAGCATCCGAACAAGTTCCTCCACCCGTTCGGAACTATCTACCTCGGCGCTATCTGGAGTCAGGAAAGTAAATCCCGAGCAATGCCTTAGAGGGACAGACGCAAGCCGCATTGTAAAGCGACTTGAAAAATCGTGACCATTCCAGCAGGAGGATGGTCGGGTAATTCACTCGGTAAAGGAAGACGAAGGATGACCGAGTCTGGGACATGATACCCAACTCTAATCCTATCTAGATCCGCCTCAGTTAAAACTGAGGGAACCAGACCCTTCTGCTCATCCTCGGCCTCCCCTTCCTCGGTCACCGATTCGACAGCCTTCGCCGATCTCCGAGTGGAGACCGACTCAATGGTTCTTGCTGACCTCCGCATGAAGACCGACTCACTGACCCCTTCTGCCTCCTCGGCCTCCTCATCCTCCTCCTCCATTTCCTCCCTAGGAGGATTGGGTCTGGCACGGGCAGTCGTCAGCGATCCCTCTTCGCGAGAAGGACCCACAGAAGAAGGGCGCTCCGCTGAAGATCCCATCATTCTTTCCGAATACTGGAAAGTTGCGTCAACACCAACAACCATCTACGCAGCAGTGAGGGTGATTCCGAAACGTCCCAAAGGTGCCTCATTTCGCCCTCGTCACCCGAAGCTCCCTCCCGGGGGCTCTGAGAACCTCGCATTACTATGAAAAATAAAAATGAGAGGGAGGGAGAGAGCTAAAACTCACCAGAGAGGCAAAAGACACGCGAACGTGGGCGCAAAACTAAAAACTGAAGTGAAAATGGTGGGAGAAACGGGAGCAGTGAAAACGGGAAGGGAAAGAGGAAAACAGGCGCGCGAGCGAAAATGAGGAAAGGGTGTCCCGCTTCTCCTTTTATAGCCTAGCTACGTGGCAGGGGCATTTAAGGAGGAGTCGAATCGACGATCGTTTTGACTCCCCTGCCCGACACGTGGCGCACACCGACTGACAGAGACGCTGCCTTCGCCATGCATCCAATTCTGGTAAGCCGAAGGAACGCTCCGACGGCTCTCCACACGTGTGACCTCGGATAACGAATCGACGCATATTATGGACGATGCAAGGATCATTAAATGTTCCATCATAACATCAGTCTCCAGTTCATGCCGATTCAAAAACTCTTTACTCCTCTGCATCAACACGATTGACACAAGGAGTAAGGGGGCTTACTGTTGGGGAAAAAATATGACAAGTTCGGAGACCCGGATATGGAATGGACCGACTCTATTGACATTGCCCGGGATTCCGAGGCAATAAGCCCGACCAAGGCAAAAGAATCAAATGCCTTAAGGAGAGACTTAGCTTGGACGGTAGGGAATGAACCTTGATCGAGACTTACAGAGTCATGGGCCATAGGCAAAATATATAAGATGCATAAAGTTGACTCAGATAACGAGGCAACAATGTCTAAAGAGACCAATTAAGGTCCACAGCTCAGAAGCCACCTGACCGACTATAAAACCGACCTTATTAAGGTCGGTTATAGGGTCGGCTATTAGAGTAAAAAAGGATGTCGATCACGGATTGGCTCCATCTCGTCTGATAGATGGCAAATAACTTAATCCTTAAAGCCGGCTAAAACTAACTCGTTATAAGAGACAGTCAGAACAAGGCCAAGCAAGGGAAAGACGATGTAAATGGAAACGTTGTCTCGAAAATCTCATAAAAGGATCCCTGATCCCAAGAATCTTGGGATCGAATGGAGACCAAAAACGGATTAAGATCAAATCTCCAAAATATCAGGAAAAGAATCCCTGTACGCTGGGACCCTCCCGTTCTTATAAAAACAGGAACCTTCAAGCTCAAAGGTACGCCCTTCCTATATCGTCTAGTCACTGACTTAAGCATCGGAGGGTCTCCGACTCTAGCTAGAGTTTCCTTTGTTTCATTCCTTTGCAAGTGACAGATCAAAGGAAGACTTACCCGTTTTTTGAACACACACACACATATATATATATATAAGCTTGATCCAAAACTTGTGCCCCAGGAAGTTTTTAATGGTTGGTGTTCAATCAACAATGTGCTGTCCACTTCAGATTTGGATACAAAATTTTAGGCTCCCCCCCCCCCCTCCGAGCTCGGCACGGGCAGAGGCCCCGCAGCCCCTCCGTTTTTTTCATATCATTTTAAAATACTGGATAAAAAAACAAGGTAGATCAAATGCTTAAGTGGACCACACCACAAGAAGTAACAGTGCTAAGGACACCCACCATTGAAACCTTCATGGGTCCACGGTGTCATTTATTTTCCATCCAACCTGTTGATAATATATACTTGGATGAAGTGAAAAAATAAATATCATTCTGATCCATAACTTCTATGACCCTTGAGAAATTTTCAACGGTAGTAAATTAATACTCATTGTGTGGTCCATTTAAACATTTGATCTGCCTTATTTTTTATCCAGTATTTTAAAATGATATGGAAAAATGGATGGATGGTGTGGATAAAAATAATACATCACGGTGGTCCCTCAACGGCCGGCGGGGCCTCTGCCTGTCCCGAGCTCGGAACGGGCGGGGGTAGTACCTAATACGCGCCCAAAATGACTTGGAAGAATGGGTTGATTCAATGGATGAACCACGTTCATTTTGGTGGGGACCATTAGCCATTGGCTACTCGCAGTGTCAGTAGCCAATCCGTTTCCGATTGCCCCGAACAGCATGCGGCAGGAACAGGAACAGGAAGCTAGGTGGGGCCATCATGATGTTTGTTAGAAATCCACCCTGTCCTTCTGTTTTTACGGATCATATTATAACGGGGCAGAAACAATGATGCAGATCCAATACTCAAGTAGGCTGCACAATAGGAAACGGTGAGGATTTAACGTCCAATGTTGAAACATTCGCAGGCCATAGAAGTTTTGAATCAATCTAATATTTTTGTGTTCAGTTCATCCCAGTAGGAATAACCTTATGAACGGTATGGATGGCATATAAACCTCTTGGTGAACCCAGAGAGGTTTCAACGGTAGACATTTCCCTACTTGCTTTTCTCCGTCAAGCGGCTCACTTTAGTTTTGTATCTGCCTTCATTTGGGGGCCAGGTCGTTACATGATTGGGAGAAACGGATGGACGGGGTAGATCTCTCACAAACTTCATGGTGGCCCCCACCAAGCTTCCTGTCGCAGGGAATCCGCGTACCTGTATCACATGGCAAGCCAGCCGGCCATGAAAAGGGTAAATTTGTCATTTTAGCCATTGAAATATCTGAAGTAATTTGCACGCCCATCATGTGTGATGCACATACACGATGCATTTCGACTGGTCACCATAGGAAATACAGGAGATTCCTGTAACTTGGAGTCACGTTCGGCTAATCCGGTCTGAACCGTGATTTCTGTAAGCTGAGGTTGATCTAATCATTTGTACCCCCACACTTTGGATTGGGCCGAATTAGATGATGTATGAGTAACTCACTACGCTGAAGGAGTAGTGAGTTGACGTGTCAGGAGCCAATTGGCTCTAAGATGTTAGGCCACTTCTGTTAGCTTCGGAAGCGGATTGCGTACCTAGTTAGCTTTGGAAGCGGATTGTGTACCGAGTAAACTCAGTGGGCTTTAGTGTCATTCATATATTGTATCCACTCCGTCCATCTCTTTTAACACATAATTTTAGGGCTTTATCCCAAAAATGGAGTATATCCAAACCTCAAATGGAGCACACCACCAGAAATAGTGTGAATTGAACATCTACGGTTGAAAATTTCTTAGGGACAACAGAAGTTTTAGATCAAGCTAATATTTGTGTTTTCCCTTCATCCATGTCTTTCTAATCTTATGAACAAGTTGGATGACAAATAAACATCACCGGGAGACTTGGAAAGTTTTCAACTGTTGAAATCAATACTTCCACTTTTTCCACTTGAGCTTTGTATATGCATTGATTTTGGGTTTAACCCATAAAATGATTTGGAAAAATGAATGGATAGCGTGGATAAATCACATGCATTCGAGGTGAGCCCAATTGAGTTTACTCAGTACGATAAGAGCATACTGAGTAATTCAATACGCAATCCGATTTCGTTAGCTTCTCCCTCTTTCTCTCTCTTCTATGGAAGAAGGAAACGTATAAGGATCTACTGCTGCTTAGAGAGGTTTCAATGGTACTGAGTAAACTCTATTAGACTCAGTGTAAATGGATGTAGTCTATCCACGCCGTCCATCCATTTTTCAAGCGCATTTTAATGGTTGAGACTAAAATTGAATCATTTCCAATGCTCAAGTGAACCATGGAACAGGAAACATTGAGAATAATAATTTCCATCGTTGAAACATCGCAGCGGCCCTTAGAGAGGTTTCAATGGTGGATGTCATTATTACCGCTGCTTCTTTTGGTGTGGTCCACTGGAGATCTGAATCTGCTTATTTTCTGGATCATGTAATAAAATTATCTTAGAAAAGTTATTAACAGCGTGGACAAAATCTTTAAATCACGGTGGACCCCATAAAGCCCTGCTGAGACGGTAGGACGCAATCTGCTTCCATTGCAATCGGTTACTCATTAGACTTAGCGTGCTGATTAAATTCTATGATGTTCACCATGATTTTTATATATATATATATATATATATATATATATATATATATATATATCTTATCCACTCCGTTTATCTATTTTACCATATAATTTCAATGCTTGAACCCAAAAATGAATCATATATAAAGTTCAAATGGACCATACCACATAAATAGTGTGAATTGAATGTCTACCGTTAAAAAATTCTTAGGGCCATAAAAGTTTTGGATCAAGCTTATGTATGTGTTTTCTCTTCATCCATGTCTTCATGATATCATGAACAGGTTAGATGACAAATAAAAATCATTATAGGACCTAGCAAGGTTTCAACGGTAGAAATCATTACTCCTATTGTTTCCTGTAGTATGATCCACTTGATCTTTGGATATGCTTAAATTTTGAGCTGAACACCTTAAATTAACTGTAAAAACTAATGAACGGCATAGATAGACCACATACATTCAAGGTGGGCCCAACTAAGTTTACTCTGTATGATAAAACCGTACTGGGTAGCTTGGTATGCAATCCGATTTGTGTTGAGAATAGAAGAGTGGTATATCCTTCTACGTTTCCTTGCACGGAAAAAAGAGAGAAAGAGAAGCTAATGGCGTTTGTTTCGACGTTTGGAGGAGGGAAGCGACCTCACATCTTAGAGCCAATAAGCTCCAGACACGTCAACTCAGTACTCCTTAATGTACTGAGTTACTCGATCACTACACAATCCGATTCCCACTTTAGCTTGGCTTGAGTCGATCCTGACCTTTGATAGGCTTAGAACTGCAGAGAGAGGACGCGGTTTGGCCAGCGACCCTGCCAGTAGCCAGGTAGCTGGTGTCGGTGCTATGTGGGCCCCACTATGGTCTATGTGTTTTATCCAGGCTGTCCATTCAATTTTAAACATCATTTTAATAACCCATCCAAAAAATGAGGCAGATAGAGAGGACGGGACGGCGGTACGAGGCTTAGGCGGCAAGTAATTCCAGCTCATAAGAAGAGGTACTCTAACTCTACAGTCTACACAAGTGTTAGTTATGTGCACGTCTTGTTGGTAGTAGCCCAGCAAGGCATATGTCTCCCTTTGCGTGACTCACACCGTATCTCGCTCTTTATTTTCCACTTCCTTTTCCATTCGCCGTGACTCAAACCATCGTCTGTCACGGATGACTGGGGTCCACACGCTCCTTAATCTTGTGATCTGAACCATCTATAATGTGGTTTGAATGGTATACTAGCTATAGAAATAAAATTAAGATGAACAAAAGATGTCGACCATCACTATCTATGAATGAATTTAGAGCGTAGAAATGAAATCTATCAATGGCTCACATTCAACTCTAGAAATTAAAGGTTGGGATCATCACCAAAGTATAGGACACTGCCTTATGCCTCTATGGTTGTAATTATCGGAGCATATATGTGTCGACACATACGGTAGAACATGGCTCGCGACAGAGGCAAAACGAATTATTTATTTTCGAGGTTCTTTGACATTGTCGCACATGGGTGCGTTTACCTCGTCTTGAATCTCCAACCATTCAATTATATATATGAGAAACGACCCAGTGCTTTCTAGTTGCATCTGAAATCTTGGATGGTCCAATTGATTAATTGGACAGTCCATCAGGTCTCTAACACAGTTCATGGGCTACCACTTAAAAATGGCACCAATCAGATGATCTAACCATTTTGATAAACTGCCCTTAAAATGGACAATCCAGAACATCTATAGAAATAATCCAAATCATCAATTTGATCTGACTAATTGTTGGGGACCACATGGATTGATTATGGTTCTAAAGGATACTTTTGAAAGAGAATCCTAACCATCTCATTCATGACTTTGAAAATGAATGGACACGAAGAAGCGTACCAACTAATAAGCAGAAATATTGTCTGATCAGAGTGATTTTTGCCAAGTAGCTCATGAAATGTATGCTGAACATAACAGACGGTCCAGATCGATCTATTAGACTTTTCATGTGCCCCAAAGCAACTGGGAGCAATATAACCTATAGATATATTAAATTTAAAAACTTAGTTGACTGTCCAAATTCAGCACAAATGTCAAGTAATCAACGGTTAGGATCCTCTAATCACATTATAGAATATTTAATTGAGTTGCCGGAATGAGTAATAATCATCATATCATGCCAGAGCATCAAATAACTCACCGTATTATCAAACAATATTTGCATATAATGCTTGGATCATTGGATTATTTGTTTACTTCTCTTTGACGCAGACATTAATCAATCTAGCTGGACCAAAAATATGTATTCGACCTCTAATATATTTCTTTCCACGGGTGTAAAAGTGAATCCAATCCGTCCATTAACTGAATCCTTTCCTTAGATGGCTCATGGTTGAAAATCATAGTGAGTACAGATTATCATAGTCATCATATTTCAACACCTTTTTCATCTTGGCCATCAATTTTCTTTTGTTATAGTTTATATGCATACGATCATCCGTTCCATGTAATATCAACTGGGTTCCACCCATGTTACAAGAGCCAATAGGTAAAGGGTCTTGATACAATTTCCCACGTGTCAACCCACTGAGGGAAAAGCTGATGTTTGTCAAATGCAGGAAACAGGAAGACTTGGGTAATAATACACCACCATCTTAATAAGGGGGAGATTCGTCCACCAACCATGTGCCATGTGTGTAGAGAAATATGGATTGTCTAAATGGTGGGGTTCCATTGTGGATGTAGGCCGAAAGTTGCACTGAAACCATAAGTGTCAGTGTCCAAGTTCAATGGCCGAAGTCAGATGGTCAATGTCTAAACTCCATGATGATTAGGATGGTGTTTGCATGGGGACGTGGATTAGCTGTGACCACGGATCCAGCCAAGTGGGTGCGATGCTGACTTTGGGGTCTACCTTGATGCATGTGTTGTATATCCACGCTGTCCATCTGTTTTTTCGGCTTATTTTAAGGAATGGTGCTAAAGATGAATCAGATAAAATTCTCAGGTGGACCACACCACATGAAACAGTGGTCATTGAACGGCCACCATTAAAAACATTTTAGGGTCTGACGTTATGTTTTTTTGCCATCGAACCTGTTGATAATGTCACACAGATTTGGATGAAGGGAAAGCACAAATAGCAGGTTGATTCAAAACTTTTGTGATCCCAAGAAGCTTTTAATGGTGGGAATTCAATCCCTACTTTGAGTTCCATCTGAAATTTGTAATCTGCTTTATTTTTGGGATTATAAACTAAAATAGTCTAGAAAAATGAATGGACAGCGTGGATATACAACCCATAGGTTGAGGTGGGCCCCTCGCTCAGTTTAGCTCACAGGTTATCCGCGTGCCCTGCATGGTGGATGAGTCATCATTATGGTCACGATCACATCATCGTGGCCTTTTTTTGCTGAGGTGATGTGAATGAATCACTGTCCTTTTTCTTTAAACGGTAGTGAATTTACGCTTTTAATCAACGTTCGGTGCGTACAGGGAAGGGCTGGAAACGAGGCTTCTGCTTTATGGTATATGACGAAGATACTCCACCAAGCTAAGAATCGGAATCAGATCCACCGAATATCTTCTCACCAAGTTATATCTTATCAATTATCATTTTAAGTGTTTCCATTTTACGCTGGGGCCTAAAATTTCACAATATCCCAATAGTAAAACCGGGCAAATATGGCTACTAATGCAAGTGACAAACTGCACCCTCACACGTTAGATATGTTGGCACATGTGATCACGTACAGCTGCAAAGTGGTCGTTGGCCTTCAATTCGGATACATGGCCACACGTGAATGTATTGCGCTTGCTCAAATATGTATGTGTGTAATGCCTAGATATTTTTGCCCGTTGGGAATTGAACGTTTTCGGGCAGTACACTTGATTTCTGGACTTGAGTATTTGTCTGTGTGTATATTCACACATGTTTGGAGCTAAAAGGAGTGAACTTGGATCCACAAAAACCGCCCGACTAAGTGAAATTTGAGAATTTTGAAGAATATGGATAGCAAAGTTTGGTTGCACCGAGCAAATTGCGATAATTGGGGCAGCACTGCTCGGTTGCATCGAGTAAGCCTCGAGCAATTGAGCAAATCTGGAAAACATTGTTCGATTGCACCGAGTAACTCTGTTCAGCAATATTCTGCATGTTCAGATTTTGATAGTTTCAGTGTATTGAGTTCAAAAGGTCATATATATTTTTCTACAACTTCGATTGAGGTAATTTAAAAATCAGATTGAAGCTTGATGAGTCTAATTTTATTAAAAAATAAATAAATAATAAAAACAAAACGTAAAGGAGGTTAATTTTAGGACTTTTAGAAAACTATACCAAAATTATTAGTTTCAGGCAGCTGGTACTCCCATAATTTTTAAAATTGTTCTATAACTTGAAATGTAACAAATTTTGGTAAAAATAAAGTAGACTTGATGATGAACTATTAGAAAAATAATAAAAATAATATAATAATTAAAGCTACCAAAATTATTATATGAAATAGACCTATTAAAACTGAAAATTTCTATAACTACACTTTGCCGATGAACCGCGCATATCTTTTTCATCTTAGAATTTTTGTATTTGATATATTTTTAGAAATTGCTTCTAATCATACTAGGAATCATCCTATTTAATTAAATTAATATTTTCTATTCTTTTGGTATATTTTACTAATTCGGATAGCTTCGAGTATAGTTGAATTATGGTCCTTGATTAGGGTAATTAGAGCCGAATTACCATTTCCACTAATTACAAATAGGTCACACTATAACGTTATCTAAACCAAACCCCAATAACCGTGCATGAGAAATCTCGCTGCCCAATACATCCTAAAAATGTCCAGATTCACCAGATTAGATATAGATCACATGTTAGTGGTCTGCTAGACTCGAAACTATAGAATAACGACCGTCTTACCAGGCTTGACATCTATCGTGGATGTCGAGCCGGGATATTGTCTACAATTGCTCAACTTGGGCCGAAGGTCGGGTGCATGGGATGTGCAAATGCCCTAAGTAAAAGTCTGAAAGTTTAAGTGAATTAGGCTCTTTGCTCTTTTACGAAGTTGCGACTTTCCAACCGTTGGGTTACAACCAAACTCGAGGTACAAGTTAAGGATATTTTCCCACTCGTATCCGTATAGCCACGACCCCGATTGATCATCGATGACCGTACATCGTAAGTGGGGCCCCCATGGCTAATCGGAGCGTCTAATTGCCGTTCGGTTGTGATGAAACGTAGATCCCATAGCGGGGCACCTACCCCATGGTGTAGATAAGCTAGTAGGCCCCCAGAAGGCCCTGTAAATCCAAAACCGACCTCCCTGAGGACAAATTTAATAGAAAAGGGTGGTCTAGGGCCTTTTTAAACATTTATGGCCCTATATAAAGCCTCATTTAACACCTCCCTCACTCCCATACAAATTTTTATTGCCAATGGAGAGAGGAAGAGGTGGAAAGAGGGGGAAACAAGGGAGAGGAGTTGGTGTAGAGGATCCACCCTGCCCCCGCCGGCCGACGATGCATCCGCGCCACGCTATATTGCCGGAACTTCTCCCAACAATAATTTGAGGTGAGAAACCAACCTTTTCATGTGGGTTTTCTCTTGAGAACCAATTGCATGATCCCTTATGAACCTATCGTCTTGTCACAAGACGTTGGGGAGTTAATTCGTGGGAACTTAAGCTAGGAACGAGTTCCCAAACCCGACGCACCACTTCAAGGTGCGGACCATTACCTTTAGTTTGCAAATTATCAAACCTATGCCACAATTAATTATTTATGTGGTGAATAGATGAATGCATGATAGTTAGTGTCGATTTGTGAATGTATAATTGCATAGACGGATGCATGCTAACCAATGTTGATTATTGATTTGTGTAATGTATGGGCCAATGCATGATAATTAGTGTTGATTTATGAATGTGTTGTGCATGGACGGATGCATCTTAACCAATGTCGATTATTGATTTGGGTAATGTATGGGCCAATACATGATAATTAATGTCAATTTATGATTGATATAATGCGTAGATGAATGCATGCTAACCAGTGCGCACTTGTATGGCCGCTTACTTTCCATGTATTGCTATCTTAGTGTAATGCCACATGTATGTTCGATGAAATGCACTATAAAGTAAGATAGTCTGAATTCATTGTTTATATCCTTCCATGTTAGTCATGGTAGTCAATTTATTAATGCAATTGACTGACCGAGACTACCTGGGTAGTCGAGTTGGCCGACAAACCGCGAATCCACGAGGGTGGCCCCGATTGGGTTGGCCGTCACACACTAGCTGAACATGGATATCCGGCAGTATTCGGGCTACACGGGATGCTTGCACCCAATGCCGGTTATGCTGAAGTTTGTCTGAGTCAACCGAATTAGCCCAACAGTCGACCAACCATTTGTTTCCACCATGTATGATCACGCCTGCCTTAATCTGGAGCACCTCATACCCTAGAGAGGCCTACTAATAACCATTAGTGATACGATCCACAAATCTTGAGAGTCGGACATGCTGGTATGAGACACTGTGTCCGTGTTGTTGGCCTATGCTGGGGTACGAACCTCCCCGTAGTGACCTACGAACCCTAATGGAGGTAATATATCATTGTTCGAATAGCCCCAGTCAAATTACCTAGCCGATGGTTTCGTGTCAGAGCACCGTTCGAATGACTCGGGCATGAATGGAATTGTGTGATGAGCCCCTTTTCTTGTGGTGATTCGGTTTAATGTGACAAGCCCGCACCTTAGAACTGAGTGATCATACTCGGTGTTTGGGTGACGACCCATATCGAGTTGATCCTCATGCATTTAGGTATCATGTTGTACATTGAGAATTATTGATTTATGAGTTAAATGGGTGATACTTAAATTTGGATCATGGATCATAGGCTCAGAGCTGCTACGACCGCCCTGGGCTAAGTGATCTAGATAAGGTTATTGATTAAATGAAGGTGTTTCAGCTTCCCCAATCTTGCTTTATGAACGGACTTAATTTAATACTCAGTTCACATAAACATTCATAGCATTGTATTAGCATAGGTTGTGGCGACTTAGGCGTTGTGATCACGTGTTGAGGGAGTGTTTGCATTTGCAAATGTGGTGTTGGAGTCGCTTATGAGGGAGTGTTGGATTGTGAGGGCATGCATCATCTCATGACAACATGCATGTGCATTAATAAGAGCATTTAGGAACTAGATGTTTAAGTTGCTTTATCATTACTTGTGCTAGTGGAATTGATAACATGCGTAACTTAAAGTTAATTGAACTACTGAGTTGATCACTCACTCACACTCTAGGACGGTGTTTTAAAACACCAACCAGACGATATTATCAATGCAGGTACTATCGAGATCTCAGACATGTGGGCTTAGAGTGGCTTGCACCACCGACATTATGTTTTAAAGGATTGGGCCAAATGGAAAAGTTCGTACTTTAATAATTTTGGGTATGTATATTGTAGCTTATATAATCCCCATTTGGGCGGATACCATATTTTAATTATATCTTTACTGTCAGCCTCATATTTATTTATTTTTGTTATCTCTACCTCGCTTTGGATCCGCTAATTTGAATTACGCTACTTTGATTGCTCGTGTGTAAAATGAGTGTGAATATGAACGAGGTCACACGTGCATTTTATTTGGTAATATCTGGAAACTCAGGATCAGGGTCTCTGTACTCGAGTGCCAATTTTCAGGGTGTTACAATGTGTCGGGCTTGTCAGAGTTGTATTCGACTCCAATTGAGCCGAACCTCTCATGACCTCAGGCATTGAAATAGCCAGATTAGGACCTATGAACGTTGTGGGAAGAATGAGCCTAACCTTTTCTTTTCACATTGGATCATGCATTTAAGTGAAATGGGGTACGGTATTGATTTAAATAGTGAGTGTGTTTAGACTGAATTCGCCACTAATCAAATAAAACTTTGGAATCTACAATTAGCTAGAAATTGTATAATTGTCAATGAGTTGGGAGATCACTAGATTTCCCTTCCCACATGAATCCTATAATTGATTTGTGCTATAAATTCTAGGTAAGGGTCGTAATTATGAAAAATGAAGGGATTGGTTATTATTTCTGCCCGCACAATGTGGTCTCTATTTTATAGGATTTTATGATTTTTTTAGGATATGACGAAGATTCAACGTTATTATATTAAGCCATACTTCATAGGGTATCAAGACTTTGGGTAGACAAAAGAAAGGTAAAAAAGAAGATAGTACAATATGGAAAGTGCAAGAATAGTGTGTGCGAATGTTGTAGATGTCCTTGGAATATGTGGAATAGAGTATGAATTTATTCGATATTTGAAGAAAAAAAAAAAAAAAAAAGAAGGATAAACTAGCCACCACTTTCTAACAAAAGAAATGATCAAAAGTCCCTGATTCCAACCCTACTCTTTAACTTCAATAACTTCTTCTACTTTAGTTATTTCTGCCTTTTGGTTAGTAAGAGTGACAACACAATCGAGCTCCTTCCGAGCCTAACAGAAACTAGAGCAGGTTTTAGCACATTTGGCTGTCAATTGGAGCAATGCATTGACTTCGGATCGCCTTTATCCATTCCCCAGCTAGCCCGAAGTGTTCTAAGAAACCCTCTAATCCTCAAGGCTCTTAGTGTAACGTCTCAGAAAATTCCATATAAAGACCTGAGTACCACCTCAGGCAGAAATCACTCAGGACCAAATCCTTTAGGAATTAGATAAAAGTAACTAAGTGTTAAACTAGATTAGCTATGAAATCCGCTTGATCTACTTTAAATACGATCTGCAAGACCCAAAACTTGTAGAATCAGTGACGTTAGGTTACCCTAAAATCTAGGATCAATCTCATTACCCAGTTGCCCTCAGGAGCACATTGAAACTCCGTATCGGATCTGGACCGCACGTCGAAAGTCCGATGACCACGAGATTAAGCGTTTAGGACCGCCTTACTGGGCTTGACAACCATCTCAGAAATCAAATCCAAATAGTATTCCGGGGCTATTCGCTTGAGCCCGGAGTGAAGAGTGTGAGAAAACGTAGATTTCTTTAGAAATGAAACCTAATTTAAGTAATCTGAGACTTGTCACTTGCGGGCCTGATATAACCAATCAGACCATCAGAATCTGACCCAAATACACCCTTGGATCAGGGAAATTTCATATACAGGTCAGTGTACTTGTGACCTTGATCGAGTTTCGGTGACCGTTGAACTGAAACTGGTCCGCCACGTGTGATCTGGAAACCCGACTGGAATGAAAACTTAAATCGACCTAGATCCAAGGTCAGTGAGCTTAAGTCCGACCTTTGGCTCAAGAGGGGCTCCGGAATTGCTCTGTTGAGATGGAACAGATGCCTTTGGACATAACCTAAGTATACCTTGGCCTTGGGCCTATTTCTGGCATTTTACACCTCTATAAGGACCTTAAACCCTCTCTCATTCACTCCATACGAATTTGAGAAAACTCTAAGAGAGAGAAGAGAGTAAAGAGAGAGAAAGTGTGAGAGAAGTGGGAGGAGATTCCTATTGCTCTATCCTGCAATTCGACGTGCCTATCCATCACTACCGTATCGCTTTTCCAGCGATTCTGATTCCGTTTTCGGGTAAGAAATTCTAACCCTAATCAGTTCTAGAGATTCAACTAGTGTAAGTGATGAAATAGCTAACCTATTTCATGCCATAGGTTGCCATTCTATCGTTGGTAAAGACTTGGTGTTTAAATTAAGTCCGTTACTCGCTTCTAAGGTGTAAGGTGCGGACTATAGACGTATAGGTTAAGGTTTTCAAAGCTTTGAATGTCAGATAATGATAGATTCATGATTTGGGTGTTATTTACATGCAAAATGCGATGTTCGTTTTGCGATTCAGTTACGTATGCAAATTATGGCGTTTAGTGTATTCTGTATATATGTAGAAAATACCATATACATACAAAATATGAAAGTGTGTTTGTCATGATTAATTACTGTGTGTACATGCTATATATATATATGTGTGTAATACCTACTCGGCGAAAGAATTCGCCCTAATACATGTAAGAGCAAGTACTTAGATGATAGTGCTTAGGGTATGATTTCCTCCATGTAAGTTGTTTAGCTTAATCGCTTACTTATGAAATGTATGTGTTGTATTTTCTGTTTATGTTGTGCTTTATAACATGCTTGTTAACATGTTTGAATTACTTTGTTAACTATGCTTTGATTACTATACATGCTTTCTGGTTAAGGATTGAATGTGATTGGGACTATGTTATAGTCCAGGCAATCGGTAACAGGCTTTGAAGTCGTGGCTGAGATTCATTCACCACGTAGGATGTGTTTGACAAACCTGAGTCGTGTGTTGGTCGTCGGCAGTGGTTAGGCCACACGAGGTGCTTATGCACTTCATGTCGATTGATGCAATGTACGCTCGTGCTAGTCGAGCCCATCAAGTAATCCGATGTGCCCTTGTATGTTCACCATGTATGGACGCTACTGCTTGAACCTAAGGTACCAAACTCACCAGTGAAATCCTGTTTAACCTTGGTACCTCGATTCGCTAAGACTCATGAGCCGGACATGGTGGTATGAGACACCGTGGTTGAGCTGTTGGGCTACACTAGGGGGACGAGCCTCCCCGTAGTGACCAGTGAGCAACCCAGACTCGTGAGCCGAATACGGTGGTATGGGACACTGTATTCAAGTTGTCGGCCTACACTGATTGGTGACGAGCCCTTTATAGTGACCTCGAGTATACTTTGAGTCTGCGTAGAGGCGACGAGCCTTTCTGTAGTATCTAGCGTATAAAATAGGCCTGTAATGATTTGGCGACGAGCCCATTGCGGCGACCTAGAACCGCAACGTCGTATGAGATTTACTAGGACTGACGACCCTAGAATGGATCATTGTTTGGAAAATGAAATAAGGGAGGTACGGTACCTTAGTTCCCAATCCTGCTGTATGAAAATGACTAATAAGAACTTGGTAATCATATGTATGCACTGCATTACGTGTGCGTTCAGGGGTTGCAGGTCAATCACTGAGGCAGTGTTGTCATGCGCGAACGTGAGATGAAGTCGCTGAGGGAGCGTAGGCGAGGCCATGCATCATACATCCATACCATTCTTGCATTAACAACAGTACTTAGGAATGTGTGATTTACTGCTTTATCATTACTACTTGACTGAATTGATAACATGCTAACCTATGCTTTATTATTCCACTGAGTTGATCACTCACTCCCACGTTACGGGACGATGTTTTAAACACCAACCAAATTCTGTCTTGATTTCAGATGATGGCGTGACTCTTGAGGCGGAGCCTGATTATTACGACGATTAGGACGAGTACTCTTATATGTAGTTTTCCGATGGCTTTACTTAGGTTCTCCTGGTCGGCGGGACTACAGGGTTTTAATACAGTTGAACTATTTTTGATACTTTTGACTTTTGTCACTATTACATATATATGGTGACTCAGTGATGTATTCATACTCTGGAGACCGATCGTGATCTTTTGACTTATATACGTGTATTTATGTCTTTCAGTCTTCCGCTTGTGTTTTACAACTTGATCTGGAGTATGAATTACTGTTTTGGTATAATCCCACTCATGATTAATGCACTAACACAAACAACATTGAATCATAAGCATATATGTTGCATAAGTGATGTTTTGGAACTCGGGAGTTGAGTTGCTACTCGACCCCCGATTTTCAGGGCGTTACACTTAGCCACTGCCCCCAATGGATTAATACAATGGTTCTTAAATGAGCCTTTAACTAGCCTTTTATGGCCTGGTTGTAGGCCATAGGTTTTCTTTTTATGCGTTGGCTCTCTTTAGGTCAGGTTATCATTCCTTACGCCACAATTGATAACTTTCCTCAACTGGCCCTTCAAGGGTTTGTTGTGAAGTTTATCCTTTTTTACATGGTAATAGATGTGTACAAGGTTCTGAGCCTTTCCGGGAATCAAGGTGCATGGCCCTGCTCTACTGTTTTCCTGGTTTGGCAGTGACCAATCAAGTTCGATAGTTTTCTCTGAGAGATGTCAAGAATCCTTTTGGCCTGACTTTCACAAACTTTTGGAACCATCGAGTCTAGCCGATGTGTTTTGATTGTTCATAACTCTTGGACACCTTAGACAATCAGTTGATATCTGATTTAAATGGGTCGTAGGCCCACCTATCCAATTTGTTGATTATCTCCATATTGCTCCAAGGATCCTTTTTAACTGCTCATTAGGATTTTTAAGGCCCTTTTGGGCCAACGAGAAGTGACCTCATTGAAATGGTGTGTTTCATGTTTTTGGAGGATCTTATCGATTTGGTCGAAATTGGATTAGTTGGCTATTTGATTTATCGATCTAGTTGTTCACTCCTTAAGTATAGGGTTGTGATGTAGTAATAAACTCGGTGAGATCGAGGTCGAATCCACAGGGACTGAAATCTGTACGTAATCTGAAACTAACTAGAACTAGAACTAAAATAAGATGAAATCTAATCAGGTGAATATGAAGG
This sequence comes from Magnolia officinalis, assembly GCA_021015155.1. NCBI lineage: Eukaryota > Viridiplantae > Streptophyta > Magnoliopsida > Magnoliales > Magnoliaceae > Magnolia > Magnolia officinalis. The sequence goes on from JAJHSJ010000014.1 coordinate 33,939,159, forward strand.
AATAATGGTGAAAATATTTATCTAAAACTGGTGAAATTTAAAGGTAGGAAACTAGGGATTCAGAGGATCCACTTGTAGAGATCAGGGAGATCTACGTTGATTCACGAACTCAACTGGACTTCGAGTCCCATCTTCATCCAGTTGGAAAATATATCGCTTAAAGAACAATCTGAACTTTCTTTGATCAAGTTTTCAAAAGATGAGATGGGTGTAAATTAGAATGGATTCCATCACAAAACCATGTCCGTGAGACAAAGCAAACAACAGAGTTAAACCAATCCACAACCAATCAGTGTGATGTATGAATGTTAGGAGAGTTCTGTCATTCTACCATGTCCAAGGGGCGATGGTGAACAACAGAGTGTCCTGGATTCATAATCACAAGAAGGAGAAAGGAAATACTCAAGCCATTGCAGATATATTGTAATGTCAATCACAACAAACCATTAAAAACTAACCGTATTCCTTAAAATCAAACCAAGATCAACATCAATTCAGTCATGAATCCAAGCCGTAGAAATCCCCTGTTACGCTACAAGCTTCACCTCTTAGCCCTAGCTAAGAGGTTCAGCCCGTCATCAATGGGCTAAATCCCTCCAACAGAAGAAAAAGAAAAAGAAAAAGGAGAAAAAAAAGAAACTGCTATATCTCTCTCTCCTACACGTTCCAGCAAAACCAAGCTTTTTGGAAAGTGTTTACGCATCCCCTTTTTGGTGCAGAACTTCTCTACGCAGCAGAACCGTGAGACGGATTGTGTTGGGTGAGATTTGAACCAGCTTGCGATCACTTCTAGGTGTTCTGTCAACATAGGAACGGTCTAAATTTCCCTCCCAACAGGTTGAACGGCGCAGATCCTTTAACCGATCGCTGCCAAGATTATGCAATGGGCCACAAAGGCCGGGGCAGCGTCTGATCGCTGATTGGATTTGGTGGGAGTCGGTGGTGTCCGATGGGGCCACTTACAGTGACTTTCAGTCTCATCAGAAATGTCCATTGGTTCTGCGAGATTGATTTAGGATACCATTCCAAACCTCAAGATGATCTTATCATTTGGTGGGCCACCACGTTGATCAACGTGCGGTGGACAATCTAGTTTTTCTGCTCTTGTTCTTGAGACTGGTTGCAAAGGAGTATGAGGTTTCGGTCTAAATTTCCTCTTGACCGCGTTGGACGGCTTGGATCATCCGTCTGGATGATGAAAGTGGGCCATTGATGGGGCAGCGACGGACTCTGCGCAACAACAAAACAGAGATTTCCTTCTCTGTGTGGTTGGTGCGGTCAAACCTCACTTGACTTCCTCCTTTAGTTTGGTGCACTGTGCTTGCACCTGCTGCACTGCACATGCAACACTTGTGTGGTCCTCACAATGATGACTCAGAGAAATCCTCACCGTCCATCTGTCTTCCCATCTCTCTCGAAGCGTTGAGACTTGAATTGAAGCATATCCAGAGATTAGGCGGGCCTTAGATTACTAATTTATGGGCTGATTTAGCTGTTGGGCCACTTCTACAAGGATTCAATGGCTGATTTTCGACGTGTACGGATTATTTAGTGTCTTCAAGCCATGTATGAAATTTTGAGCTGAACGGATGGTGGGAACCCTGTGATCTTGCATTCTATACGTCTTTCGAGCCATTTGAGAGCTTCAGTTATCGATTTTCTCGGACTTCTGGCGTTGGTAAATTCTGAGCATTAAATCCATGCTTTTAGCATCCTATTTCAGTCCACACTCATAAATCTACCCTGCAACACAAACACGATTAAAATGGGCCATTAAACAGTATCATACTCGTAAATTCGAGTAACAATTGGGGTCTGATATGCAATATTTGACCCTCAACACTAGCCTGTTAACTATTTCTGAGACGTCCCTAAGATGCATCTTGCCCAACTCATGTAATCGCTCGAGGGATGTCAAGTTCTAAGGAGGTGTTTTTATCGAAGCTTAGTTAATGTCGAATAGTAGTTTTAGTCTCATTTTCCGGTGAGGTGTTTATAGTTTCCCCTCTTTAGCAGAAGTTGTGTACAACTAAATACCAAAGTGAGTAGACACCCACCCATCGAGGTAGAGGTAGACTTAATTTGGTCTATTCTCATTGGAGTGTCATTGTTGAAATGCTTATCTAGTTAAAGATTAACTGGGATGTCTCACAAGGGTTGAATAAAATTATAATGACCTAGGATTTTTGTGCACATTCATGTACATGCATAATCATCCATACAGATCTTCACACATCATCCATGCATACATATATTCATTCACCATAGTATACATACACACATTCATATATGACCATTTATACATCTATCAATCTGTACAAGATATGACCATTGATATGTGTGTTAGATATATCTAACACTAATCATCGATCTATGTAACAAATTAATCCACTTATGACCAGAATTTTTTTTGAAAAAAATTGTAATTATATAATTACGTGTATAAATATATGGATGTGTATGTATATGTTCACTCTCACCACTTATGCACACAAAACCAGTGATTCACTCGTAAACTCATCCAAAATTTACCCATTGAATATGCATTAAACTTACCCAATCATGACGTTTGACCCATGTACCAAATTCACCCAAATATAAGCTTTTATTTATATTAAAAATCTTCCCAAATAGATTTACCCTTTTACACTCCAAACAAATATGTTTCCACCTACGTAGGCATGTGAAGTTTGAATTCAATCCACCTATGCTTGACCCTTGAGTTATACATGGATTAGCATCACTAATGAACATTGAACCTATGCTTTAGATCAATCCTTTAAGACATGAGATAACATGCCCAAACTGTCCAAAACAACTCAACCAAGAAGGTGGACCAATGTCATGCCCCAAAATTTGAGTACCCGAATAGTGAAATCCTAGACCTTTCATCCATTCCAATAACATTCAGAGCAAATTAAAAAGGAGAAATAAACTGAAATCATCCTCATTAATATCATGTCCTCAAATCAATCATCCAAACTTTAGTCATTCTTTATTACACTCATATTCGAAATCAAACTATGCTAATGAACATAAATAAAATTAAAATCCAAATTAATCCTAATAAACAAAAATAAAAATTATCAATATTGCTCAGTTTGGTCATAATACTTCAATTCCACACCTACAAAACTATCTAAGTGGGGGTGAATATAACAATTCAATAGGATCACTTCAATCTCAAGTTGTAAATTCCATGTTAGTACAAAACATAAGCTAGCATAGAATCAATGTAAGAAATAAATGAATAAATTACAAAATGCCGACATTCAAGAATTCATAAAATGAGAGTTTGTGAGGATATTTATACGTGACCTCATGGAATTTTGTAAATAATGGAATATTAAATGACAAAAACACCATATGCATGGCTTGATTAGTTGTTGGACATGCACTCAGGGAAAATTAGATTTCTATTAGTGCTCAAAATTGCCCAAATCTCAATGCAACTAGCCTAGAGATCCATGCTCAACATTCTAGAAGCTTAGTTATTTTTGCTAGGGTAGTGGAAACTGAATTTCTACTACCTAGCTATTCTCGATTCTATCCACTTGCTCTGTTGTGGTCTCGATTACCTCTGGATAACTTCTCAGATGGGTCTAGACGGCCTACACACAACAAGTATGGGCTTATCAATGGACCCTACGAAGAGTCACAATTCGGACCTTTAACCAACATTGTACTTACAATGTGGGCGTCAAACCATCATTGCTCCCAAGGCATAGCTGTCATAAACATCATTACATAAACCATGGTAGAACCATATATTGCAATGGACTTGTGTACATCCCATTGGGCCTCGACCCATGGGCCTTAGATACATCAAATGGCCTCATAACATGGGCCTCATATATATCAAGGTGGGCCTCAACGGATGACCACAAATAAATCAAGATGGGCCTAATCATATGGGCCTCATATATGTACCAAGGTGGGCCTCAACGGACGACCACAAGTACATCAATATGGGCCTCACCACATGGGCCTCAAATACATCAAATGGGCCTCATATATATCAAAGTGGACCTCCACAACGGGCCACAAATACATCAAGATGGGCCAAATCACATGGGCCTCATGTATATATCAAGGTGGGTCTCAACGGACGGCCATAAGTACATCAATATGTATATATAATGTATATATATAAATGAATCATATCAAAAGATCAACTGGACCGCACTCCAAATAACAGTGGCGACAATGATATTTGCCGTTAAAATCCTACAGGGCCCACCGTTATGTATTTGTTTTGGGATCCGACCTATTCATAAGTTAACATGGAGATAGATAAAGTGAGAGCAAAAACATCAGCTTGATTGGAACTACCGTGGCCCTTAAGAAGTTTTCAACGGTGAATGTCACTGTCCCTATTAGTGCAATGGTGGGGGTCCGCTTGAACTATGGATCTGACTCATTCTTTAGCTCATGCCATAAAATGAGCTTTCAAAATAGTTGGACAGCTTGGATGCAACACATGCATCATGGTGGGTCCCAAAGATGAACAACATGGATAATACAGGTGGGACCCACAGAACTTGGTGACGCCACTCCAACAGCTACGTAGCTAGAGTGAGGTACACCAGCTGTCCCACCCACGCATGGGGATGGCATGGGTGAAACACTTACATCAGTGCGTCCCACGTGCGGCCCACCATAATGTTTATCTACCGTCTAATCTGTTGATAAGGTCGCACGGCCCTGGATGAATAGGAAAAACAAATTTTATAATGATCCAAAACTTCTGCAACCCAAAAAGGATTTCAATGGCAGACGTTCAATGTTCCACTGTTTCTTGCCGTGTGGGCCACCTGTGTTTTAAATACGACTGATTTTAGAGGTGGCCCACTGGTCAGAGGGGACCCAACAACTGCACGGTGTTGATGATCAACACACATCATGGTGGGGCCCACGATTGGGACCCCCTGCCTCCAGCGTCAAACGCAGCAGGACGCTGCTGGCGTCCTCTGACTCTGATGGTCAGCAGTAGCAGATGTTGTTGCCTTATTTTTATTTTTATTTTTATTTTTGTTTTTTTGAGGTTTTTCTTATGTGGGACCCGCATCGGTAAAATCCACCCCACCTGTTGGTTTTTACTACTCAAGACAGACCCGTCAAGCCCAATATTCGATATATTTCGGTGTATAGAAACATGAGGGTGGATTTTGACGGTAAAGCCACTGTTTTCTATACTATGGCCCGCCAGGTAATCGGATTGGACTCATTTCTCGGCTCAATGCCTAAAATGACTTGGGAAATAGGATGGACGGCGTGGATTAAAGCCATACATCAAGGTGGGGCCTACATAAGTGGCCCTCCCAAAGCTTGTACTAAGCTAATATTTTGTGTTTTCAGATAATGTCCAGCGTCCTAGGACGCTGGATGGTTTGGGCACACCACGTTATAAGGTGGGCCGTACTCAGGTGGGCCACCAAATGGTGGATGGTGTGGTTACAACACATATACAAAGTGAGCCCCACCTACAGATGGTTTGGATAAAATACATGCTTCATGGTGGGGTCCATCCGGGTGGGCCACATGGCCATATCATCACATATAATAGAAAAAATGAAGGGGAGAGGGAGAGAAATAGACACGTGATGATAGAGGGACCCCGACACTATGGGCCCTCCCTTGCATTCAATCATACATCAAGTGGGTCCTATTACAAGTGAGCCCATCAAATCGAAAATCAACGGTGGAGATCCTTTCTCCACCAAAATGTAAGGTCTAGATGACCCTATTCATGCAAGAAGAATAAACATCATGATGGGATCCATGGAGAATGGCCCCATCATGGAATGATCATGAGAATCAAGGTGGGCCATCGGCCACACCTAGGGTCCAAAGTGAGATCCATACCATCAATCGGTAGGCCCCACTTGGCCCATCATCAAAACCATGCAATTTAGGCCTATAGAAACACCCACCATTTAATCTTTTTGGTCCGATGGAACGCCGATCTCCTTGTGCTTCTCTTTGATGGAAGATGATGAGAAAGGAATGGCTAGGATGAAGGATTTTGGGGTGGGGAGTGGGCCACACAACTCAATCTTTTCTCTCCATGGGAAAGCTTGGACGTCCAGTTTTTCTTCTCCTTTGTTGCTTGGAAAATGTGTTGAGAAAGAGAGAGAGAGAGAGGTGGTGGTTGTAAGAGAGGTGGTGGATGTGAGTGATGGATGTGAAGGTGATAGTTGTACTTGACATGAGAGTTGACTTGGTGGTTGCTTGACTTGGGGAGAAAGAAAGTATGGGTTGTGTACTTTGATCGATTGATTGGATATGATGTAGAGATTCTCTTGGGATTACAAACATGTGGTGTTTTTCCTCGAACTAAACGTGGGTTCACATCTCCTGGCCAGGGTATCGGATCAGTGCGTAAGCCGCGACTTTGGAACCACGGCGACGGTGCGGTCGCAATGATACAAGTCTTAGATTAAGTTGACTTAAATCTATGGGATACGACTTAAGATCGCGCACAAACGTCGATTACAGGTGGCGGATTGCCGAAATTCGACTGGAAGGATCGCAGGATTGTACGGAACCGTATGGACTAGGATACAGGCCTTACACATTGACTACTCTAGTTGAGGCAGAAGGTCAAAATGTGCCTATCAGACTGTCGATTAGATTGCAACCTCATTTGGTTTTTTCAGCTTGATTAGTGATGTGGATCCGCTCTTTATTGATTGTCGAGTGTTTATCGGTGAATGTGCATCAGTTGTCTATTCTGTTAGAGTTCCTGGCGGTGGTCATTGACTGGGATATGCTGAGCACAACTACTTTTCATTGAGTCCCAATGTTGAACATGTTTGCGTTTAACAATGTCGAGTCAGGACCTTCTTTTGAGGAGTTGGCATTCTAACTAGCCTTCCCGCATGCTAGAATGAATACTTTGCTTCTTTCGGGGCAATCAGCTTGGGGAACTTGTGTGCATTTTTTTAAAAGTTGATCCTTCCCTATTTCTTGATGGCAGCTCGGCGTTGAGCCTCAACTTCTTTTACGATCATTTTTCGATGCATAGAGGTGATCTAGAAATGCCCTATTTTACATATTGTACACTTGCCTTAATGTTCTTCTTGATGACCAAGTTTCTTTTTTTTGGGTGGCCGTCGGCAAAGTTGACTTCTCTTCTGGACATGTTTGATATATTATTGTGTTTTTGGTCAATTTTCAACATCACACTTGTTGAGACCTTTTGGGGTTTATCTACCTAGTCTTTCGAGGGTTCTTTTGTCCTAAAGGATGTTGCATATTTCTTCAGGTGAGATTTGTCAATTTGTTCATTTCTTTTATTGCTTATATAGGTGAGTGCTTTCTTATGCATGGTTTTTTGTTTTAGCTTAGGCTACTAGAGCACCAAGGGCTGAATCCCTAGGTGTGTCCTCTGTTTCATCCTAGAGTGGCTTAATAGGACATTTGATGCACCGAAGGGGTCACCCTACGTCACCTTGTGTGACCGACCAACAATTTTGGGAGTGGATCTCTTTGTTACAGAGTAGGGACATCCAGTGGACTGCTCCTTGAATGTAGAGAGAGCCAATCTTGCGTATGGTCGATCATCTTGCCCTCTTTTTTTGGGTGTTGCGGGAGACTTTTTCATACCATCCTTTCTGATTCCTATATCTATTCGATTATTACCAGGTGGTTCCCCCTTTTGCTTTTAGGGGATAGGGTTATGGCTTGTCGAACCAACGAACGATGGGTTATTCGAGGAGCGTATGGATGACCTAAGAGAATGTTATGACTATTGAGGTCAGGGTATCATCAGGCTATATAATTCTGAAGCTGGAACGTGGATTCAATTTGTGTGCTCCTGACATTTGAAGTATGTTCTGACATGTTGGCAGCAATTTGATTCCATAGTGAGCCAGTAATATCGTAGACGTGGGATTTTCTTGGCCATCATGTGCCCTTTATATGTGGTCCGCTTCCATCATGGATTTCTTTCATGATTTTTGTGGCTTTAGCTTCTTCCACACATCGTAATAAGATTTGATTGAAAGACTGCTTGTAGAGGATATCTCCATTGATGATGAAATGGGCAGAAAGACGTTGAATTGTGCAATGGTCTGTTGGCGTGGCACATTCAGGATATACCCAACTCTCTAGGTATTTCTTGATGTCAGCATACCAAGGCAGCTTTTCATATGGCATTTCGACTTCTTCAATCATCAGGCAGAACATAGCTTCTTCTTCTTGTATCTCAACTCTAAGGTCCCATTGTGGTGCCCCATGCAGAATTTCTAGCATGGATGTTAGTGTTGTCAGAGGATCAACAAAGTGGTTTTTGACACGTGACATGTATGTGAAAGAGACTTGGTGAAACTCTTTGATGAGATTTCAAGGTAAACATGATACGAAATCAGCTTATCATCTTTAGTCGTCCATTCACCTTTGGTCTAATTGATGATAAGTTGAGAATCATCAAAAAATCTTAACCTCTTTATGCCAAGGAAAATTGCTTCTTTCAAACCAGCAATGCAAACTTCATATTCAACAATGTTGTTTGTGCATTCAAAGGCTAATCTTTTTTAGATGGGGACTAGAATGTCATCTCGGGAATAAAGGATTACCCTTATTCTGCTTCCTATGGCGTTGCTGGCTTCATCAAAGTACAATATCCACTCGTCTTCTTCTGATCCTTCTTCTCCTTCGAGAAATGGGATATCCTCATCGAGAAAGAAGATCTATAATGGTTGATAGCAAGCAAAAAGTGTGTTGTGATAGTCTATCAGTACTTGCCCATTGATTGCCTTCTGAGTGAGTAGGTGATGTCGAACTCAGAAAGCATCAACTGCCATTTTGCTATTCTACCTGGTAGTACTAGCTTCTCAAACAAATACTTCAATGGATTGTTGAGGGTCAAATATTGCACATTAGACCCCAGTTATTACCTGAATTTATGAACATAATACTGTTTAAAGGCCTATTTTAATCGTGTTTGTGTTGCAAGGTGAATTTAGGAGCCTGGACTGAAAAAGGGTACTAAAAGAATGGATTTAACGCTCAGAAATCACCAAGGCAAGGGACGGATCCCAGGAGATCGAGATCGAAGAATGTACACGCCAGAGATCCTAGAAAATCAAGCAATTCATATTACAGAGATTAGAAAATCGTCCAAAATGCAAGATCACAGGGTTCCCACTATCCGTTCAGCTCAAAACTTTATATCTAGCCTGAGGAGCATAAATTAACCGTACATGTCAAATTTTAGCCATTGGATCCTTGTGGGAGTGGCCCAACGGATAGATCAGCCCATAACTCACTAATTTGGGGCCCACTTGATATCTGGATATGCTTCAATTCTGGTCTTAAACCCCTTAAATGAGGTGGAAAAATGAATGGACGGAGAGGATTTCTCACAGGAATCATAGAGGACCTCACATGGGAGTGAGGGAGTGCATAGGCAGTACACTCTCAAACTGTCCAGACTGCCAAGTCCGGTCAAACCCCATTGACTCGCCCCTCTCGCGCGCAAGGCTCCAGCAGCCGGACGCTGTCCGACCGAGTTTCGTTAGTGGGCCCCACCTATCATGAATATTGACGATCCGAACCATTCATCTGCTCCAGGGGATGGGGACGACCCTATCCAAGGTGGTCTTTTAGCCACATGCACACGTACACACGTGGATCGCCAAAAAACAAAGGATGAACGGCGAGTTGATTTAATAAAGTGGAACGCACCAAAACTCGATCAAAAACCACTCCTTTCTGACTGGTTTTTCACTAAGAATCTAATGAGCGAGGTGGATTTTCTTGAAAACATCACTTTGGGGCCCTCCGAACGCGTCAGCGTGTCACGTGCGTAACCATGCACGTTTGGATGCTGATAGCCTCCGTGGGCTGTTCTATGATCACAACAATGGTCGGTTGGACGATTTGAAACATCCAAAAGATCGGGCAGGGGGTCTTTACCCTAGCTATGGAGACAAAAAGTGTTTCTTGGACGTCCACCGACCAAAAATTCTGTCCAAACGCGGGTTGCCTTGTTTTTCGCTGCATAACATGTATGTGCTGTGAAAGCACTATCTCCAGCACTCTAAACCGCCCCTGGAGCTTATAAAAGAGAGGGAGAAAGACAGATTCAAATTATCTTTTGATTAGATCCAAGCAACCGTGAAGGCCGTGCACGTGGGAAGAGAGAGAGAGAGAGAGAGAGAGAGAGAGCGGGTCGTCTCCATTGAGTTTTTTTCCTCTTCTTCTTTAGTTTCTTCTTTCCTATTAATAGGTTTTTTTTTAGATCTTTAGTTTGATCATGGTGATGATCGGTTAAACCTCTTAACTAGGGCTAAGAGGTGAAGCTTGTAGCATGATAGGTAGTTTCTACGGCTTTGATTATTGTTTATGAACTCTCTTTGATTATAGTTTAATTATATGGAATATTCATTGTTTTTAATGGTTTGTTGTGACTTAAATTACAATGGATCTGCGATAGCTTTAAGTATTTTCTATGCATGTATAGAGGTTATGGTCGTAGGAGCCCTGTTGTTCACCATCGTCTCACGGGCATGGTTGGATGACGGAACCCTCCCCAACGTTCATAACTCTCTCAGATTGGATGTGGATTGGTTAAATTTTGTTGTTTACATTGTCTCATGGGCATGGTTTTGTGATGGAATCAAGTCTAATTCTCATACCTCTCATCTCTTGAAAACTGGATCAAAGGAAGTTCATATTTAATTTTTAAGGTTATATCTTCCAATTGGATGAAGATGGGACTATAAATCTAGTTGTGCTCTTGAATCAAGCGTAGATCTCCCTGATCTCTACAAGTGGATCCTTGGCACCCTAGTTTCCTACCTTTGAATTTTACAAGTTTTAGTTTAGTTATTCATCGTTATTCTCTTAAATTCCTTTGGTTTAGATTACATCTTCGTCTACTTCTAGTTCGAGTTACTTTCAGAATACGTACAAGGTTCAGTCCTTGTGGATTCGACCTCGGGCTTACCGAGATTATTACTACATTGCAACCCTATACTTGGGGTAGTGAACATGGATCCATTCGTGCAAGTAGAAAGATGGGATAAGTAATCATGTGTATTGGCACAGGCATTGAGTGGTCCATATGAGATCAATGCATGTTTTTTTGATGGGAGTGTATCGGGACTCGTAATCGGTGAATCTGTGCCTGAGATAGTAGATTATTTGCTATTTTCTTCCTATATTGTCATATTGACCAAGAACGCATCAGATGATGTTTGAGGTAACTAAGATGTAGAGTAGCAGTGGACGTTTGGGTGATGGAGGGACCAAAATTATCAGCAAGTACTTCTTGATCTTGTCCAAGGCATCCTGATAGTCTGTGTTCGATTCTTTCAGCATGTTCTTATGTAGCAGCTTGAATATGGACTCACATATGGGTGTAAGCTGAGTAATGAAGTGGCTGGTATATTGGATTCGGCCTAAGAAATCCCAAATTTCTTTTTCGATCTTCGGAGGTGGCATTTTGAGAATTTCTTTGATTTTTTATTCCTCGACCCAAATAACATCTTTGTTAACTATGAAAACGAGCAACTTGCCCCTGGACCCCCTGTAACGCCCTGAAATTCGAGGGTCGAGTAACAACTCAACTCTCGAGTTCCAAAACATCACTTATGCAACAAAGAGAATGATGATTAAATGTTGGCTATGTTAGTGCAATAAACATGAGTGAGATTATACCAAAACAGTAATTCATACTCCAGATCCATGTACAAACACAAGCGGAAGACTTGAAAGATATATATAGAGGTGTATAAAACAAAACCATCTCGATCTCAAGAGTATGAATACTAACTGAGTAACCATATACATGTATTTGTTCTTGAATCAAAATGTCAAAATGGTACAACTATAATCATAAACTCTGTAGCCCCGTAAATCTGGATAGCCTACGCGAAGCCTCCAGCGAACTGCATGAAGGAAAACTCATCCTGATCATCATAATAATCAGGCTCAGCCTCCTGTGTATCATCGGTACCTGCATCTAAGACAGAGTCTGGTGGGTGTCCAGAACACCGTCCTGTAACATGGGAGTGAGTAGCTAACTCAGTGGAACAATAAAGCATAGGTTAACATGTTATCAAATCAGTCAAGCAGTAATGATAAAGCAGTACAATCAACAATCCTAAGTACTCTTGTTAATGCAAGTATGAAATGCAGTTGTGATGCATGCCTCACCAACATACTCCCTCATGCGACACCATCTTACGTCCGCGGTATGCGTTCATCCCTCAGCGCTCCACATCTTCCAAGCACATGCAGTGCAATGATAAACATGATTACTGAGTTGTTATTAGTCCATTTCAAATAGTAGTATTGGGAAACTAAGGTACCTCCCTTGTACTATTCCCAAACATGATCCATTCTAGGGTCGTCAATCCTAGATAATCTCATACGATGATGCAGTTCTAGGTCGCTGCAAGGTCTGACAGGGCTGTTACACGGAATCGTTGCACCACTCCCCCATCACCTTATCAATACAGGCCTAGTTTATACTCTGTTTACTACGGGAAGGCTTGTCGCATCTCCGCAGATTCAGAGTATGCTCGAGGTCACTATACTGGCTACGGTCAGGGCTGCCAGGGCTGTTACACAAAATCATTACACCACTCCCCCATCACCCATCAAAGCAATGTAGGCCGACAGCTCGAATACAGTGTCCCATACCACCATATTCGGCTCATGAGTCTGGTTGCTCAATGGTCACTACGGGGAGGCTCGTGACCCCAGCGTAGGCCGACAGCTCGACCACGGTGTCCCATACTACCATGCCCGGCTCATGAGTCTTAGCGGATCGAGGTACCATGGTTAACGGGATTCCACTGGTAAGTTTGGTATCTCAGGTTCAAGCAAAGGCGTCCAAACATGATGAACACACATAAGGCGGATCGGGTTACTTGACGAGCTCGACTAGCTCGAGCGCACAATCAATTTGAACGACATGAAGTGCATAAACACTTCGCGTGGCCTAACCACTGCCGCCAACCGAAGTACGACTCGGGTTCGTCAAACACATCCTACGTGGTGAATGAATCTCAGCCACGAAATCTATTCTATTACCGATTGCCTGGACCAACTCATAGTCCCAACTTCACTCTAATTCAACAAGAATCATATGAGATAGTTAAAGCAGGAAATAAACAAGTAATGTAATTCTCACAATCAAACAAGCATGTTATAAAGTACAACACAAACAGGATTCTACACACATTCATGTCATGAGTAATTCAGACATTACAATGTAACGTATATGTGGTAAATCATGTACATGGTTAAGGTAACCGAGATTCATATCTCGATCCTCCTACAAGTACTCTTAATTAACCATTAGCACATTCAGACATTTTCGCAAACACATAGAACACATACATCACCATATATGGTATATGATGATGACACATGTGTTAAGCCAAATCCCATCACTAGGGAGTTGCCCCGTATATCACGTGCATATACCCATGATGGGTGATCATGGCATGCATGAATACAGGTTCCATATCCGTTGGAACATTTTCACAAACACTTGGGCTACACATTTAACACATATAACGTATTTTTGCCATGACGTGATTTAGGGCAAGTCCTTTCGCTAAGGAGTTGTCACACATGTATTGAGCATATATTCACGACAAATAAACATGTTAAGCACAAATCCAAATTCCAAACATTTCCAAACATTCCAACATATACATAGAATACACTATATTCCATATAGTTCATATAAACTCGAAAGGCGAAACAGACGACACATTTTGCATGTGAAATAGCATCCACGTCAGTCATAAATCATTAACCGACATTGAAAGCCTTGAAAACCATAACCTATACATCTAAAGTCCGCACCTTACACCGTAGAAGCGTAATAAATTTGGTTAGAATGCTAAGGCTTCTTCCACGACAGTACAACGGCCTAAAGCACAAGTAGTGTTAGCTATATCGCTACTTGAATCAATTGAAACCCTAAAATAGGTTAGGGTTAGGGTTTTCTTACCTAGAAACGAAGCTGGAATCACAGGACAAGCGATTAGATCACGAGGGTTAAGCGTGTATAGCAAGAGGATAGAGGATCAGGAAGGTTCTCCCACAACTCTCACACTTTCTCTCTCTTTTCTCTCTTCTCTCTCTTAGGGTTTTTCTCAAATTCATATGGGCAGAATGAGAGAGTGCTTAAGGTCCTTATATAGCCTAAAACATCACCGAAATAGACCTAAGGTCAAGGTATACTTAGGTTATAACCAAAGTGGGTCTGTTCCATCTCAACGGAGCACTTCTGGCGGCCCCTTTTCTGCGTGCGGTCGGACTTAAGCTCACTAACCTTAGATCTAGGTTGAGTTAAGTTTTCGTTCCAGTCAGATTCTCAAATCACACGTGGCGGACCAGTTTCAGTTCAACAGTCACTGAAACTCGATCAGGGATTTCAAGTACACTACCATGTATATGAAATGTTTCCTGATCCGAGGGTGTATTTGGGTTAGATTCTGATGGTCTGATTGCTTATATTTGGCCAGCAAACATCAAGTCTCAGATTACTTAAATTTGATTTAATTTATAAAGAAAACCTGGTTTTCTCACACTCCTCGCTCCGGGCTCAAGCGAATAGCCGTGGGACACTATCTGGATTTGATCTCCGGGATGGTTATCAAGTCCAGCAAGGTGGTCCTGAATCTATAACTTCGTATCATTCGAACTTTCGATGTGCGGTCCAGACCTGATACGGAGTTTCAATGTGATCCCGAGAGCAGCTGGGTAATGAGATTGATCCTAGATGGGTAACCTAGCGTTAATGATTCTACAAGTTTTGGGTCTTGTAGATCGTATTTAAAGTGATTCAAGTGGATTTCATGGCTAATCTAGTTTAGCACTAAGTTAACTTTGTCTAATTTCTAAAGGATTTGATCCTAAGCGATTTCTGCCTGAGGTGGTACTTGGGCCATTGTATGGAATTTTTCGAGTCGTTTTACCCCCGAAGACACATTTCTAGGTGTTAAGATGTAGCTTAAATTTTTCCAGGCGTTTGAAAAGTTGCTTAAGATGTTTAAAGTACTCTCTAGAGTTGTGCGATTTTATGATCATAACATCTACGTAGACTTCGAGCTCTTTATTTATCATATCATGAAACAGTGTTGTCATCGCTCGTTGATGTGGCACAAGCATTTTTCAACCCAAAAGGCATAACCCGATAGTAGAAAGTTCTCCAAGGTGTGATGAATGACGCCTTTTCACGGTGTTCAACGGCCACTTTGATTTGATTGTAGCAGGAGAACCCATCCATGAAGGAGAAGATATTATACCTTGCAATGTTGTTGACCAGAGTATCGATGTGAGGTAGCGAACAAAAGTCTTTTGGACTGTCTTTAATTATTGAGATCTCCAAAGTCTATTCACATTCAGACCTTGCCGTCTTTCTTGAGAATTGGGATGATATTGGAGAGCCATTGCGGATAGTTAGACACTCCCAAGAACCCCATGTTATATTGCTTAATAACCTCTTCACATACTTTTAGGATCCACTCTAGTCACATTATTCGTAGCTTTTACTTAATAAGCTTGATTTCTGGCTTGGTGGGTAGATGGTGCATAACCAGATCTGCATCGAGCCCGTGCATATTCTTGTAGGAGAAGACAAAAATTAATAGCCGTGTTTTCAAGAAATCGATCATTCTTT
Source organism: Magnolia officinalis (assembly GCA_021015155.1). Classification (NCBI taxonomy): domain Eukaryota; kingdom Viridiplantae; phylum Streptophyta; class Magnoliopsida; order Magnoliales; family Magnoliaceae; genus Magnolia; species Magnolia officinalis. The sequence continues at coordinate 33,954,811 of JAJHSJ010000014.1, forward strand.
GTCTATCTTGTGGGCAAAGATTCTTCCTAATGCATACTTCCCAAGGAGTCCTGGTGGCACCGAGATTGACTCCCTTAAAGTCATCAGGTACAATGTTGGCTTTTTAATCAAACTTTTTTAGGAGATCCTCAAGTTTGAAAGTCAAATAATCATCTCCCTAGTCCTCGACCATTTCTAAACCAATAAGTTTGAAGTCGAGTTCTACGGTGAAATCATAGATGTCAACCTTGAATTTATATGGCTCAAGGAACTGGTTTGGCTTTGTGTTGTGCATGGTTTTCGAGATATTTTTTACTTTCTCAGGATAATGCATGGATGTTTTTGAATTTTGAGAGTTTTCTTCTTCTTTTTTTTTGTTGCAAATGTTGGTGCCTGAGCAAGATGGTGCTTCGAACCAAGGGCTAACTTGATTCAGCCCGGGGCACGCATGTCTATCTACATAGATGTTTTTTTTTTTATGGTCAACTTTGTTATGCGTTTGACTAACTGACCCAGAGGTCAGGGGAATTGTGAACCAATTTGGGTCCTTATTCCTTCCCCTTGGGAGATAGGGCTTGCGAATGCAAGGGTGGATCGACTTCTTCGTGCCTAATCATCATGATGAGCTGAATCTGTATCAGACAGATCATGCTCTTCTTCATTTCCAAGGTTTTGATGTTCCTCGAGTTGTTGTGGTTGTGGTGGGACCATAATAGAGGTTCAATCGATAACAGACAATTCCTGCCCCTTGCCCCCTTATGTGGAGGGAAATACTGAGGGAGTGAGAGTGTGGTTATGATTTGGTTGGATGGAATCTGAGATATTGAGGTTGTGGTTGTGACTTGGCTAAGTGAAAATTGGATGAGTGAGAATGTGATCATGATTTGGCTAGATGAAATCTAGTTGCTTGTCCGGATTAATGACTCTGACACTTGTGAATTGGACTGGTGTGAAGGTAAGATGGTGGCCTTCTTGCAGGCCTTTCCCTCTCCTCTTGTGTTCTGAGGTGGTTGTTTCATCTCCAAGGAGAGACTCATATCCTAGTCCTACCCTTCTTGTCCTTTCTTGTACTTTGATCACTTTGGCAGTGTCTTTGTACTCGCGTCGATAGTTCTCAATTTGGTGCTCAGTAAGAGAAAAGATAGTGCTAAGCTCTCGAGAGGACAGGCCACTGACACATGATCCACTGCCTCGAATTAAAAGCTCTTACTGCCTTGAATTGAAAGGTCTGACATGGATTGTCTCTCTCTGGAGCCTAAACATCAATGACCAGAATACTAGGCTCTCCAGATAGGTTGACTCTATGGGAAAGAGTTGCTCGGGATCTACTAGGATAGACAATACCTTATTGCCAAAGATGTATTTGATTCTTTGGTGGAGGGTGGAAGGGATGGCTCCCACCTTTTGTATCCACAATCTACCAATGAGAATGTTGAATGATGATGGGATGTCTATCACCTTGAAAGATATGGTAGATGTGTCTGGACTGATTTGCAGTTTTAGGTCAATTTCTCCCAAATACTACCTTTAGGAGTTGTCAAAGGATTTGACATTCATGTTGCTTGGTTTGAAAGTGAACGGGTCCAATCCTAAGTACATGGCGGTCTAAAGTGGGCAAACAATGAGACTTGAACCATTGTCAATTAAGACGAGCGAGATGCTATAGTCCTTATGAGCAACAATTATGTTCAAGGAACGCCCATGGCTGTAGTCTTTTAGTGGCAACTCATCGTCAGAAAAATTAATGGTTTGTGGGGGCAAGGAGTTTTCTTATTATGTGTGTGACCGTTTGAAGTAGGGCATCCCGATAGATATGTGCTTTGTTGAGCATTTAGACAAACATCTCTCGATGCATCTAGGATGTCCAGATTCCCACACAGATATTTGGGCAGGAATGGTTTTGAATTGAGTTGCCACATCAAAAGTGGTCTCGACTTTGGAAACCATACCTGTGAAGGGTCCTCTAGGTATATCTCTCCGGATGCACTATCCATTTGGATTCATGTTCCCCACCTCTGTTCACTATGGGTAGTGCCATGTGACTATCTTTTTTGCTATAGATTGGTATCACCATTCCTTGAAGAACTAGGTGAGTCTGTAGTGGTGTAGATATGTGCTGGAAGGAAACCAGCTCCTAATGATCTGGCTGTGACGTTGGGTTTGCCCCTAGCAAGACAAGAGGTTGTTACGGGTGATCTAATTGGATTGGACTTATTGGAGTTGACTCGTGTGGCCTGTTGAATAGGGAGAAGTATCCTCCTTGCAATGTGATTGTTGGAGGGTTGATGTAAGATGGTGGATTTGGTGCTCTTCCCATGAGCACCACTGGTTGTTAGTCTCACGATGGACTGTGGTTGTAACCTAGATTGAACGATGGGTTGGGGTGGATCTAGTGCTCTTTTGATGAGCACCACCGGTTGTTGATCCCAAGATGGACTCTGATTCTAACTTGGATTGAAATATGGGTTGGGTGGTTCTGGTGCTCTTCCCATGAGCACCACTGGTTGTTGGTCCTAGGATAGACCCTAATTGTAACCTGGATTGAAAGATGGGTTGGGTGGATTTGGTGCTCTTCACAGAGCATCATTGGCTATTGGTCCCAGGATGGACCTTGATTAAAACCTAGATTGAAAGATGGGTTGGGTGGGTCTGGTGCTCTTCCATGAGCATCACTGGTTGTTAGTCTCACGATGGACTGTGGTTGTAACCTAGATTGAACGATGGGTTGGGGTGGATCTAGTGCTCTTTTGATGAGCACCACCGGTTGTTGATCCCAAGATGGACTCTGATTCTAACCTGGATTGAAATATGGGTTGGGTGGTTCTGGTGCTCTTCCCATGAGCACCACTGGTTGTTGGTCCTAGGATAGACCCTAATTGTAACCTGGATTGAAAGATGGGTTGGGTGGATTTGGTGCTCTTCACAGAGCATCATTGGCTATTGGTCCCAGGATGGACCTTGATTAAAACCTAGATTGAAAGATGGGTTGGGTGGGTCTGGTGCTCTTCCCATGAGCACCCCCTACTGGTCCCATGATGGACCCTAGTTATAACTTGGATTAATTGAAGGGAAACACCCCTACAAGACTAAGGATTGGTCTCATTGTTGTTAAATGGATGTGGACTGGTACATAGGAGCAGGAATCCTCTCCTAAGCCAAGAATGCCCCTTGTAAGACAAGAAAAAATCCACGGTTGTAATTTTAGAACTCTTGGTTTGGGGGAAATAATCCCTTTGAATAACATCGCTTGTTGCATTGATTGATGGAGTTCCTGATGTACCTCTCCCTATCGAATGTTGTGGCAAAGGATTCTAGAATATGTTGTTGTTGCCTGTAGCTGCCTGGTCAGGGGGTGTGATTGTGATTTATTTTGATTGATCAAGTTTTAGATTGCATGTTTCAAAGAGAAACAACACTCCATAGTGTGCCTCCTACCTTGGGAAAATGCGTAATACTTGTTTTCATTGTAGCTCATAGGCAATGGGTTTGGTGGAGGCTTGGGGTGCATGAGGGTCAGCAATTATTTCTGAAGCAATTTGGCCAAAGTATTAGTGTACGATTGGGCCAAAGGAGTGAACATCCTTTGAGGCTGCATTCTGTTGTTGTTGTTGTTGTTGTTATTGTTTTTGTCATTGTTCGATGATACAATCCATGGATTGCACAACCCCAAGTGCAGGGCTGCAAAGTAATATATTCTCGACGAGACCGAGGTCGAACATTAAGGAGTGTGAAACACAACTAGAACTAGTCTACGCTAAGGTCTAAGATTTACAAATCCTGTGAATTAGGTAAGGGTAAAAACAATAATAATAAAGCACTAAGGATCCAAGGATTGACTTCTAGAAGTCGCAATATTTAATTCATCAATTCATCTTCAATAACTTAACTAGAATTGACTTCCAATCTATTCTAATCGGAAGATCAAATAGTTAAACCAATCTCGAACATCCAACAATATATGATATTAATTGAAAAAATCTCTTAAGAAGCACTCAGACATCATTCACAGGGAATTCAATCATTTATTATGCCCAACATTTACAATAGATCAAAGAATTTTATAGATTGATTCCTTCTTTAATAAAGTATTGTTATTACACTTTCAAGTATCCAATGTAACTGGAGTCAACAATGAATCAAAGATAAAACAACACAAAAGCTTTAAAGTAAAATTCCAAAAGTATGAATTAATAAAATAAAACATCATAATAAAATAGAAGTTTCACCCCTTGGTCTTAGCTAAGAGATTAGCTAGACATAGCTAACTTTAAAAACAAAAGGAAAAACAAAAAGATCTATTAGAACCCGTGAAGAATTCAAAGTAGAAGGAAGTTGTCGGCTCTCCACCCAAGCTTTCTCTCTCCCCAAGCCCTAGACGATATCTAGGAATGTCTTAAAGACCCCTATTTATAAGTTTAGTGAGCCAAATTTCACATTGGGTTAGAATCGTCTCGAATTTACATAGTTATCGACACCTTCAATCAATGTATTGATCGATCGCCGATCAATAGTCTTCCAATAACATATAGCAACTGAATTTTAAAATCAAATATGGGGTCGATCAATCGACCCGATCTGTCAACCAATCGATGAAATCAAAATATGTCCAATAAGATTTTCAATTAAATCCAAATTTCCATTGATCGATCAGACTCCTCTATCGATCGATCGATTGGTCCACAATTTGTCTAAAGAGTTTAAGCTTAAATCCATAATGTGTGATCCATCACCTTGATCGATCAATCAATAGTTGTTAATTTTCTTCTGTTCTTCATTCATTTTATCTTTAGTCACTTTCTTCACATTGGTACTTCTTTTCTTTGGATCTTTAGGTCTTTAAATCTTCAATTTTTGCTTCCAAATATTTAACTCTTCACCATGATTTTTTTTTTAAGGCTTTAAATCATTACTTTAAGCTCAGTTTTGACTTAAACTTTCAAATCATCACGCTTATTGAAAGCATATCTAATTAGATCATATTAACATAAATTTGCATGGGAAAAGTAATGTAATAGAGATGATGAATATGTAACATTTAGGCATTATCATTTGGGAGGAGGAGGCACCGGCCTTTCTTGTGCTGAAGGAATGAGATGGTTGGTTTCTATTGGACGAGGAATGGAAGTATCTCTATTTCTAGGGGTATATCTACTCAGTCTTTCTTCAATCTTAGCTTTCTGAACAGGGGTAGATTGGTGGGCCCATGGTGAGATTGTGGTGGTTCAGATCCCTGCTTCGACTTGTTCCCCTACACAGATAAGCTGAGAGAAGTTGACGAATGGATACAAGATCAGATATCCAGATATGTTTGGATTAGCCGAATGGACGATCATGGAAATTTGTTCTTCCTCGTCGACGGGTGTTTCATTTGTGTGGCTACATCTCTCCATCATCCAACATATACTGACAAAAGTCTCATTATTTTTCTTCTTAAGTGCGGCCAAATCTGCCCTTCTTGGTAGCACGTTTAGGTTGTACATAAAGCGATCAATGAAAGCTTAGGAAAAATCTTCCCAAGTCCTGATTTTGTGACGATCGAATGATGTGTACCAACTAAGCGCGTCACCTCTTACGTACTTATGAAACAATTGGATCAAGATTTCATCATCTCCTATTACAGTATTGGATTCACCGCAAAAAGCTTTCAGATGGGCAGTGGAACACCTCATTCCTTCATACCCTTGGAACTTGGGGAGGAGCATTGATCAAGTATCTCAAACAGGCGCTACAACAGGACTCAATTCGACCACCAAGGGTCTTTTGTTAGAGTTCGAGTATACTCTTTCCTTGTGTGAGATTAAGTATAAGTTCGAGAACAAACTTAATTAAGTCTTTGTGTAGGCCTCTGATGGGAGTGTATATGTGTAAATATTTGTATAGGCCTCCGACGGGAGTGTACATGTGTAAGTCCTTGCGTATGCCTTCAATGAGTGTACATGTGTAAGTCCTTGTGTAGGCCTCCAACGAGACTGTGTGTATGTATGTAAGACCTTGTATAGGCCTCCAATGAGAGTATGCGTGTATAAAGGTTAGAGGTGAACCTATTAGAAACCTCCGAGATAGTGAAATCTAGTACACTCGAGGAGAGTGCGTATGCCAGGAGTGGAGTAGGCAATTAGCCGAACCACTATATATCATTTTGTTTGTGATTATGATTTGAGTATGATGTTCTATTTATGTCTATGGATTGAATTCATAAATGTTCTTAGATGCATAATAAAAATGTATGTTAGGTGATTTATTAATTGCACAAAACATTTGATATAGCTATCTCACCAACATAAACTAGTTGCTCAATTATTTGTATCTATTGGAATTTATGTAACTTGGACCCACTTGGCTTGGAAGCCTAAGTGTTAATTGCGTTTAATTGATGCATATTTTTAAGTGGTTAGATTCACAGCCCCTCTCCCCCCTAGGACTTAGTTGTAATTATAAGCTGCATAAGATTTTTCTGTAGCATGGTGTCATGTTAGACAACCAAGACAATTTCAACCACCAATTTGACCTCGTCAAGTAAGCCAAAGCACATATCATCAAAACCTTGAACTCCTTACACATCCTCAGGTCTATGGATTAGATTTGTCAAAAGATTAAAGTCACAAGTCAATCTAGTATAGGAATGATAAGTCTCTCAATCTAAAGAGTTGAATTGATCCATCAATGTAAGTGCGTAATAAGTCCAACACCAGGAGCCTATCCCATCGCACACTCAACTCTTATTTGGACTAGAGCAATGGCACTCCTATGTGGACTAGGGCAATGGCACACTAACTTATCATCATAACCAATGAATCATTGGTCCCCTCACGCAGGACAACCACATCAAGAATAAATAACCACAAGTTCATCCTACAACCTACTAGGTGGTTATGGTCAAACAGAGTACTAAGATCCATGGCTTACAATTTTTCCGTACCAGTGGTCATTGTGTCCAATCTCAAAATTGTTGCGCAGCACGCCAATGACACAGTGAGCCTAGATCCAATCTCAGGCCTCACCCACAAACGATAAGCAGGAAGAAATATAAACTAGAAAGGAATAAAAGCATTCAAACAAACCACAAGACAATATATACGTGGAAAAACCCCAAACTAGGGTAAAAAACCACGGATGCAAAATTCCACTATGAAGAGAAATGAAGATTACAAGGTAATATACTAACCTCTCCCTTGGAAGTACAGAGAAAATCCCTTGCCCACACCTTAGAAATATTTCCCAATATTCACCTTAACCCTAGAATAACCCTAGGGACCCCAATTTATAGTTTTGATAACTTCCCTTTCGCATCCCAGTTGCGAAAGGACTTGCGACACGAAATCCGTGAAACTCCTTTCGCATCCCAGTTGCGAAAGGACTTGCGACACGAAATCCGCGTAACCTCGACTGGTCGTGAGCGGTCCCAGATGTAGCTCCACTTCTCAACAATCTCCCATTTGGAGACACATCACCATAAACCTTTGTCTTCTTCATCCGGAGTGCACCACCTCCCCGTCTTCAAGCCTAAAGACCAATCAAAGCTGAACAGAGCTTCAGCTTCTCCCTTGTGACCGCCTTGGTCAGCATATCCGCAGGATTCTCACTTGTATGAATATTCTCTAGAGCAATTGATCCATCTTCCAGTAACGAGCGTATGAAGTGATATCTGATGGCAATATGCTTGGTCCTTGAATGAAAGACTGAATTCTTAGCCAAGTGTATTGCACTCTGACTGTCACTGTACAGCTTGCAATCTGCTTGCTTCTTACCCAACTCTTCCATAAAACCTTGCATCCACACCATCTCCTTGCATGCTTCTGTAGCCGCAACATATTCTGCTTCTGTCGTACTGATAGATACTATCTTTTGTAACTGAGAGACCCAACTGACTGCAGCACTACCCAGAGTAAAAACATAACCTGTAGTGCTTCTTCTGCTGTTGATATCTCCTGCCAAATCTGAATCCAAGTAGCCTTGTAACTTGATTTCCGATCCACCATAACACAGCCCTACGTCCTTAGTACCTACCAAGTACCTAAGGATCCACTTCACAGCTTCCCAATGTTCCTTCCCGGGATTGTTCATGAACCTGCTAACAACTCCCACTGCTTGAGCAATGTCTGGTCTCGTGCTCACCATAACATACATGAGACTCCCAATAGCTGACGCGTATGGGACTTTAGCCATGTAGTCCTATTCCTCCTGTGTCTTTGCACCTTGCTCCTTGGATAGCATGAAGTGGTTGGCTAATGGAGTGCTAACCGGCTTAGCACCTCCCATATTGAATTGATCAAGTACCTTGGTTATGTACTCTGCCTGTGACAAAACTAATTTCTTGTTTTCCCTGTCATGCTTTATCCTCATGCCTAGGATTTGTTTTGCAGCTCCTAAATCCTTTATGGCAAATTCTTTAGACAATTATCTTTTGAGATCTGAGATGTCCTCATGCTTGAACGGCCACAAGCATATCATCAATGTACAGAAGAAGGATGATGTAAAACGTATCAAACTTCTTCAAGTAACAACAAAGTGGTCTGCATGACATCTCCTAAAAACCGTTCCCGACATGAAACTGTCGAACTTCTTATACCACTGCCTCGGGGCCTGCTTCAGCCATATAGACTCTTCTTCAGTCTGCACACCTTATTCTCATTACCTGGTGCACGTATCCTGTTGGCTGATGTATATATATCTCTTCTTCAAGGTCCCCATGAAGAAAGACTGTCTTAACATCTAGCTGTTCTAGATGTAAGTCCTCTGAAGCCACTATACTCAAGACTATGCGAATCGTAGACATTTTCACTACCGGTGAAAATATTTCAGTGAAATCGATACCTGCCTTTTGTTGAAACCATTTCACAACCAATCTGGCCTTGTACCATTTCGAACCATCGTTCTCCTCTTTCAGTCTGTAAACCCACTTATTATGAAGAGCTTTCTTACCCTTGGGTAGAGTGACTAGCTCCCATATACGATTAGACTCAAGAGAGTCCATCTCATCATCCATGGCCTACTCCCACTTAACCCGTATATCTGACTGTAACGCCTCTTCAAAACACTCTGGCTCACCATTATCTGTCAGTAGTAGTAGTAATAAGTAAGGAGGGTGAGTATCGAACGTGGGTCTCCTCTCCCAAGTAGACCTCCTCACAACTGGTGTATGCGGCTCTGCCTCATCTTGTGGCGCTGTAACACCCATGTCCGGTAACTCTTCCAATTCTATGAATTCCTTTTTCTCGGCCTTATTTTCCTACACACTGTCCTTATGCATCACTTTTTCATTAAAGATTACGTCCTTGTTTCTGATGATTTTCCTGTTTTTTTGTATCCCATAACCTGTAGCCAAAATCATGTTGCCCGTAGCCTATAAACGTATACCTCCTGGACTTCGCATCCAGCTTGTTTCTGTGCTCTGCATCAATGTAAACATATGAAGTGCAACCGAACACTCTGAGATGTGCAAGGTTCACTTCCTTCCCAGTCCACGCTTCTTCTGGTAGCCCACCATCCAATGGTGCTAAAGAACTTCTATTGATGAGATATGCAGCAGTATTCACAGCATCTGCCCAAAAGGTCTTGGGCAACCCTGCATGTAACCTCATGCTCCTGGCGCGCTTAAGAATGGTCCTGTTAATGCGCTCAGCCACACCATTCTGTTGTGGTGTCCCTGGAATCGTTTTTTGATGTTTGATTCCATTTGCTGCACAATACTCCTCAAACCTCTTATCACAATACTCTCCTCCATTGTCAGATCTGAGACACTTTACTGTTTTACCTGTCTCATTTTCTACCATAACTTTTCACTTCTTAAATACATCAAATACATCAGATTTATGTTTTAAGAAGTAGACCCACAGTTTTCTGCTAGCATCATCAATAAAGGTAACAAAATAACGTGAGCCACCAAGAGATAATACCTATGCCGGTCCCCACATATCAGTGTGTACAAGCTCCAACAGATGTGTCTTTAGAGCGCGTCCTGTCTTCTTGAAGCTTACCCTCTTCTGTTTGCCATACACGCAGTCCTCACAGAATTCCAAGTCAATAGACTTCAGCCCTGGTAGCTTCCCTTTTGACAATAGCACTTTCATCCCTTTCTCACTCAAATGTTCTAGCCTATGATGCCATAATTGCCCATTCACTCTAGTTGATGCGACTGCGAGTGAACTATATGATCCTGAAGTTACGTACAAAGTACCTTCCTTTTTGCCTCGAGATATTACCAAAGCATCTTTTGTGATCTTCCAGGAGTCACTGGTGAATGTCGTCACATAACCGGTATCGGCCAACTGTTCCACTGAGATCATATTACGTTTCAAACTCGGTACATGTCTGACATCCTTCAATTTCAAGACCGTTCCGTCTTTCTGATTTACATGAACATCCCCCTTTCCAACAATATTGCACGGCTCATCATCACCCAGGTAGACTCTCCTAAAGTCACCTGACACATAATCACGCAGAACTTCCTTACACGAAGTAGCATGAAACGAAACACCCGATTCTATAACCCAAGACTCATTCCTCGCATCAAGAGAGAGATCAATGCATCTGTATCGCTCTCCTCAGACAGATTCACTGAATTCTTCTCACCTTGAGAGCTTCCTTCTTGTTTCTTGAGCGCCCTGCAATCACGTTTCATGTGCCCCTTCTTACCGCAATGTCAACACCCGTCTTTGTCTTTCGGTCCATTAGACTTCTTCCTCAACTTAGAACACCCGTGTTTATTGTCTCCTTTGTTCAGCGATCTTCCTCTTCCTTCAACGTTTAGAGCATTCCTTGAATCCCCTGAAACTCCTGATGCCTTCTTTCTAAATTCTTCGCTGAGAATTAGACTGGCCACATCATCAAATTTCAGCTTTATCGATTCTGAAGAATTGCTCACAGCAATCACCAAACCATCCCAACTGTTTGACAAACTGGATAAGATCAATAATGCCCTGACCTCATCCTCAAAAGCAATGCCAACAGATTCCAACTGGCTCGTGACTGTATTAAACTCATTTAGATGTTCAGCCACGCTCCCACCATCTGACATCTTCATGTTGAATAGTTGTTTCATAAGATGAACCTTGTTGGATGCTGAGGGCTTTTCATACATGGTGGCTAGGGCTTCCATTAATTCTTTTGTCGTTTTTACCTTGGATATATTGAAGGCGACGCTCTTAGACAAAGAGAGTCGGATCGTTCCTAAAGCCTTCCTATCCAGTAAAAACCATTCATCATCTGTCATCTTTTCTGGTTTCTTCTCTTTTCCTCCTAGAGGAATGTAGAGGTCCTTCTGATACAGATAATCCTTCATCTGCATCTTCCAGAAGGCAAAGTTTGAATCATCAAACTTCTCAATTCTAGTTTTCCCATCTTCCGCTATCGCTCCCAATAGAACTAAACCAATAGCTCTGATACCAGTTGTTGCGCATCATGCCAACGACGCAGTGAGCCTAGATCCAATCTCAGGCCTCACCCACAAACGATAAATAGGAAGAAATATAAATTAGAAAGGAATAAAAGCATTCAAACAAACCACAAGACAAGATATACGTGGAAAAATGCCAAACTAGGGTAAAAAAACCACGGATGCAAAATTCCACTATGAAGAGAAGCGAAGATTACAAGGCAATATACTAACCTCTCCCTTGGAAGTACAGAGAAAATCCTTTGCCAACACCTTAGAAATATTTCCCAATATTCACCTTAACCTAGAATAACCCTAGGGACCCCAATTTATAGTTTTGGCAACTTTCCTTCGCATCCCAGTTGCGAAAGGACTTGCGACACGAAATCCGCGAAACTCCTTCGCATCCCTTGCGAAGGACTTGCGACACGAAATCCGCGAAACTCCTTTCGCATCCCAGTTGCGAAAGGACTTGCGACACGAAATCCGCACAACCTCGACTAGTTGTGGGTGGCCCCAGATGTGGCTCCACTTCTCAACAAAAATTTGAAGGACAACCAGAGGAATCCCTCTCTTTATACCTTACAATTATCACAATAGATCAAGTTCCACATACATTAATGAGATAGACAAATAAAAGAATCATATTAAGATGATAACAAAGTCTTGAGCATGATTATCTGTCCCCTTTCGATTCTCGTAGCACAACACTTACAAAAGAGAGAACTTGGGCGTCACCACCCCTCCTCCCCTTTGGACGTCCAAAGAAAAATAGAGAGGACAATGAAAAGAGAGAGAGTTGAAAAACAAAAAGGAAGAGAAAATCTTCTCTCCATTTATTTGTCCTCTCTCTGTGGTCCACACCCGTGCAGTGTGATCAGAAAGTGCCTCTCTCATCTCTCGTTCAATAGAGAAAGATCATGGAGAGGCCTTCAGAGGAGGAACGGCACAGGATCCATGAATTTATTAGAGGTGATCATGAAGATTAAATCCTGACCCTTTATTTATTTATTTTGAAATTTAAATTTATTTAGATGAGGATCTATTTATTTCATTAATTTTATGACAATGTGGAGCCTATAGAACACCATGACATCATAGGTAACAGGATCCTTCATGTCGAGCTACTCACAACCCCAAACATCCATTTTTAGCTTATTACAATCGAGATTTTAGCCACAGAGCACACGCATTGGACTACAATGCATTTCAGTAATAGTCTCTACCTCACCTTCTCTTACATTTACCATTAGTAAGAGGGCATGAGGTAATGGTGTATTGTGGCAAGGCTTCCTCTTGATATAGTCCCAAGGGCCCATAGACCATGGTTTTCTCTTGGTTGTTTGAACAACAAAAATAAAGACCAAATGAGGGATCATAACACACCACCATGCTCAGAGGCCAACATCTGTAATGCCAGCGCTGTCCTCTCACTTTGGTCTTCCAAGTAGCCCTTTTTACCTGTAGCAGCTTTCAATCTGGTCTAGGTGGTCCAGGTTTCCCTTTCCATGAGTTGCCCCTTCCAAACATAGAATGTGGTGTTCGCTATAAATACCAAATGGTAAGAACCAAACCAATACGCCAAAAGCACCAGGTTTAATGGAATGTGTCAAGCTAAGCCCTTCAACCACCAACCATCGTGACCACATTGGTTTGCTTAGTCTGAAGAAAAGGCATAAAGGCAATGCCTTTTCCTGATGCAGACGTCAGGCAGCAAGTCATGAGCACTCACAGGATGTTTCAAAGGCTGCAGCATTCAAGCTTGAATTTTCGCACTCAGACAGGAGACGAGCTGAAGAGCTCACTCAAGAGAGAAGACAAAAGGTTCACCCAATCAAGGGCCTCAAAAACTTCATTGACATTACAAACATGCACAAAAAAAGGGCTCAGAGTCCTTCAAAGAATAAGAGAAGCTTAAAATGCAAGATGATACAAAAAACAGAGAAAATCCATGACACAATGCTCATCTTCCTTCCCAAAGTAAAACAAACTTCTACAATAGCAAACCTTCTCCTCTTCTACTTGCTCAAAGAAATATGAAGACTAGCAGTAACTACTTGTCGACGACTCTTATCTTACAACTCAGATGAACATGAAGTAGTATTCCGCTTCTCAATATCTTTTACAAACTATATTTTGAATTCACATGTGTTGGGTTGTTTGCTATTGGAGATTATCATGATCTTGCATTGTTTCTTTTCTATCCACAAATGTACATGCCACCTTTCAGGTTTTACCAAATCAAGTTTTTCGAAGAGAGTTGAATACATTGACTTGCTATTCATATCATCATGCTTGTCATCAGTGTCACCACCACATTCTTGCCCCAGTTACTCCGAGTCAGCTCAACAACAATTCTCATGCTAGCTCGGAAAAAATTCAACATTGGCAATGCACTTGACATCAAAACCTCCTCCTTTACCCAAGCTTGGAGTAGTTGCTAATGGACGGAATTCTCATGACTTGTTATTCACATAATCAAAGAATAGTTGCTTTGGCAGTGATGAACCTTCTGCATTTCACCAATGTTGGTGAACCTTCAACCGTGACGCACCTTCTTTTGTTTATTCTCTTACCTACAATAGTTAGAGATCAACATCAGCCCTCAGTGAACTCCCGTACCACGAAATCATAGCATCTTCTTCCATCGGATGCTATGATTTCGTGGATCCTATTGATTGTGATCTTAGACTCTCCCCCAGCAATTTGGGTTTTGGCTTTGAAATGGTAGATTGAGAAAGTAAGACTTCACAAGCATGTGCAAAAATCATTCGAGGGACACTCCCCATGAATGCATATGATGAAGCAAACAGAGCCAATGATGTCCCCAGAGCTTCCAGAGTTTGCTAATCCCACACCCAGGCGAACATGCTAATGTTGCACGTGTGCGTGATCCAAGCCATTCTATCAGGTGACCCCACCGTGCATGTGCACTGGCCCAAAAAAGAAAGAAAGAAAGAAAGGCGTATTTACTCATTATATGGGCTATATTTGCATGTCATATGTGGTCATTTGCCAATCTTGGTAAGCACCAGATAAGTCAACTAGCTGTACTTCCAGGCCCAAGTACATGGTGGGGAATACTTTATGAACAGCTTGAATCTCACACACAGGTGCCACGTGGGCATGTCACCTTCATGTATATGTAGAGATGTGCATATTGGATTAGAAAAACTATAGCATTGAATAATGTAACAACATAATCATAGAGAACTGAACTCACACAAAGGTCAAAATCTTAAAAGTAGCTGGATTGCATCTGCAAGAGCTGGAGATGGGCCAAGATCTTTGCAATCATTGATTTCAAAGTTGGAGCTCCCTTCTGTGCAAGACTGATGAGCAGCACCTGAGCAGCTTCCCCATATTGTTCCCTGTGAGTCTCCACTCTAAAAATCCTCTCCAACATCCAAAGTGCCTTCTCTTGAGCCTTTACACTCCCTACATCAAGAATTTTTATAATTGCATTCACACCTGATGCTTTGGCTATGGTTTTGCTCCCATTCTCCCAGATCTCATCCTGCATTAGGGTTGCAAGAGCATTGAGAACAGCCTCATCAGCCTCTCTCTCTTTACCTTTCAAAATCTTGACCAGTGGCGATACAGCACCAGCCTTCACTAGACAAAATGTGCTTTTGACAAAGCAGTGGCCGTCATGAACTTCACAGAATGCATTGGAGGAAGGCGGGACACAAAACCATCTGGAGCCTTTAGCCTTGCTTAATGATAATGAATGCTGTGATAGCTGAGCTAGTGAAGTAGCTGCTCTAGCCATGGCAATGGGAGATCCGATTGAGAGCACTTTCACTAGCAAAGGGATAACACCCAGTTCTGCTGATTGTCGCAGTAGCTTCTTCTCTGAAGGGACTGTAAACCGAACCAGTATACCTGCAATGCTCTCAATCAACCACCTGCTCGCGGGTGTTGAAGTTGTGATGCTTACCCCAAGTAAAGAGACCAGAATGGGCAATAAATGCAACCTATTGAGAATCTCTGTCGCTTTCTTGTCAGTGACAGGGATATTACAGATTAGGCCAATGGCAGCCGCCTTTTCATTCTCAGATGTTGATACCAAGATGATATTCATTATGACATTGATATGGGTCTCTCCTAGCTGTTCTGTCAGCTCTCCTGCTAAAGAATCCTTGGAGAGATTGAAGAGTAAATTCAAAGCAACTTCCCTGATCTCAGTGTTGTTCTCAGTTAGGAAAGGTAAGAGAAGCTGAACTGCACCACTTTCCTTCATTTTACTTCTAACCTTGGACGCGCTAGCATGGTCCACTATGCTGTTGAGCGCTCGTAAGAGGTGATATTGAATAACCGGGCTGGTTAGGTTGAGAAGTGAGAGCATTTGCTGGGCCACATCTTTGTTAATGAGGATTGATTCAGATTGGGCTATGCTCGCGAGTATGGCTGAAGCCGGCTCCCGAAGGGTCATAAGAACAGATGTGACGGAGAATAGGAGCTGGAGGAGAGGTGCAACGATCCCTGAACTGATCAGACGCTGAACGTTTTCAGTCAGGGCAGAGAGATTTTGCAGTGCACCTAACGCAGATAGCTTGGCTTCAAGTTTGCCAGAATTAAACATTTTCACGAGGGCTTCGATTGAGCCCTCATTGCCAAGAGTGGTTCTGCTTTGATCTGTGAGCTCCATCTTCCAAAGTGTTGTTGCCATAAGGATCTTGTTCATATCAGAACCTGCAAAGATTAAATCAATAGAGTTGAAGAACTTCAATTGTATGGGAAGTAAGAGGAACTTGACATTCAGTTACTAAATACAGAAAAGCCAGGAACTTTAAGCAGAGGAATTATAGAATCCTAAACCAGCGGACACAACATTATGCCCAGGGTTGATGTTTATACACGAGAAACCATGGTTCAGCAATCCAAGCCGTTGATCCATTAGGCCCACCATGGAGGGACCATGCATAAAAATCTCCTTGCAAGATCGAAGCCACAATTCTGGAGCCTTCTTTCAGTTGAATGTTAATTGTTGATGTATTTCTCCTCTCAACCATCTCTTCTTCTTCTTCTTCTTCTTTTTTTCCCAATGTAATACTGAAAATATTATTAAGAGAAAAAAGGGGGGGACTAGCTATCCATCCAGGCAATAGCAATTGCCAATTAGAAGAGAAGGCCTAAAAACTTGCAGCTTTTCTCTAGGGATTCATCCATCAAGTTTTCCTCTTTATTAACACCTTGAAATGTAGTTTGTTCCACAGCAGCTCTAGAAATAATTTTGTTTACAACAAAATTTCTTTTGAACAGTACCCTATGAGGAGATGCAACCCAAGATATAGCACTTCTCAAATCTTCTTCTACCAGTATATTGCCAATAAATGATTCCTGAATAAGTTTGATACCCATAGAATAGCTGCCAACATGGATCTATTCAAATTTCCCACACCGATCCGACCAGAAAAGGCCATCTTAACCAATCTGTGCTTGGATCCTTACTCTTGCTCTGGTGGTAGACTCTCAGGAGTTTCAACACCCGGTCAAGGGTTCAAATATCCATAGGTGGTGAAATCCCACTACAGCGTGAGTTGTGTGGGGGTGTGTGTGCATGTGTAAAATATATATATATATATATATATATATATATATATATATATATATATAAAAATAAAAACCAGTCTGTGCTCATCTCGGACCACCCCACTAATCAAATGGCCAGGGTTTTCAATAGAAAACCAATCAAGATTAAAATTTTCAATGATTTGCAGTAAACGCAGCTTCCATTCAACTCTCTCTGGGCATTCTCTTAAAGTCATTAATAGCGTCCAGCCATTTCAATGACAATTACAATGGCAAAACACCCATCCTTAGTGTGAGTCCCCAAGACACCAAATGGAATTTATTTTTGCGAAATTAACAATATAAATTCATTCCGAAATTTTTTCCAGAAAAAAAAAAAAAAAAAACTCCTCAAATATTAAAAATTTACTACACGACATGAACCTCATGAAAACCGTTGCCAAGATTAAGTTTCATGTGTGATGACAATTTTGCCCCCCTCATAGAAGTCCTTTTTGTTTCTACATAATCACAAAAATCACTCTCCTCTTGAAAGCTTGCTAATTCCAGATGAGTGTAGAGCTGTATATTGCTTTGGTACTTACAGGGGTTACTTTCTCTAACATGAGGACGATGACTTGATGTTCTTGAAATTCACCCTGTCCATCAAGTATGCCTACCCTTTCTGGCCTTGATCCCAAAAATCAATCTGATTCACCACTCAAGTGCACCACCCCATAAAATTACACCGAAAACCAATGTGTTCATGTGTATTGCCCACGTGAGTTTTGGAAAACCATGATTCTTGGGTAATTCTTTCATCCTGATGAAGCATATCAAACGGATGGAATGGATGGCATATAAACACCATGGTGAACACTACACAAACTAGTGGTGTGTGTCCCATCCCAACTGTTTCCTATGGTGTGGCCTACCTGAATGTTGGATAGTGGTTGCTGGGTTCCATGGTGAACATGAGGCAGCAGCATACATGATGGATGGGAACTTATGAAAGTTCCACCCACGTGGTTCTGGGTAAGCTAGTAACAAAGCGAAATTGACCCAGCAGTTCCTCTTAAAAAGGTGTGCTTGATGCATTCCAATGTCTTGCAATAAGATACGTCGAGGCTCTAGCCGTTGGATTTGGGTTTCTTAAAATGACCCAAACCATTTATTTGATGGGGCTCCCATTCAATGGGGGATGCCCAAAAAAAATAAAAATAATAAAAAAATACTCTCTCAGATTGAGTATTTCAACCATGTGATTTTGCAAAGATTATGGTGACCCTTCCCATTCAAAGCAGAAGTGCCAAAAGTCCTGACGTTCCATGTTGCAATACGTCCAGATCTATTCAAGCAAACCTCCCTCAAAGAACCCTGCAAGCATGTCAGGTTGAAGAACTCCTTAGCTGAGAAAATGTGACAAGTTAAGGGTGCCCAGGTCCTTTCATCAAGCTCGTCAAGGAGGCAGGAACATCCTATCAAGGGAGCCCAATAATTCAGATAACATGTTAATGTCCTCATCCAGTAGGTTTCTTTGTAGCCGAACATTCTCAATTGTCTATTCAGGCCATGAATTTAAAGGTAAAGTATGAAATCTGGAAGACGGGGGACATTTTCCATCCATGGTGAGTGTTACCATACAAATGGTCAAGATCACTAAACCATAGTCCTCACTTGTAAAGAGTGAAAACCCTAGTATACTTGCATATCCTTGGGGCGAGATCATATAAATCCCCTTTTCAAGGGCTGTCAAACCAAGAAAATTCACTCGATGATCCAACCCAAACTATCAGCTATGTTCACAGATGACATAAAAGGATGTTAAAAGCGGACTTCACTCTATATAGATTGGGTCAAGTTGGTTCAGCGATTTGGTTGAGTCTTCATGAGTTTTGATATTCAAGACTCCACATGTAACTAACTAGAACTTACGAAATGTGGGATATCGTATTATCAAGAAAATAACAAGAAAGAAATTATAAGACCATGAGATGTTATAAAAATTTGAGAAACAAATTCTAAGATACTTCTAGCCTTCAAGCATCAAAATTCTACGATGGAGTTGAATGGTTTAACAGAAAAGCAAGTTTTATTTCGAAAAAAAAAAAAAAGAAAAAAAAAAAAAAGAAAAGAAAAAGGAAAATGCAATGGTGTAAAAGGCAGATTATCTAAAATCACGATTTAAGTTTCTGTTCAAGATTAGTTAATAAGCATTGAGCAATTTCCCCCACTCGAAGTCACTAAAACGCATCCCATGTTCCTGCACCATAAATTTGCTGGAATCCATCAGATTGGACTGGTCGGTTTCAATATCTGAATCTCTTCACATTACTGAATTCTAACCAATAGCAGATTTTCAAGCTGAAGCTCCATGTTCTCTTCTTCAGCAGTGTCCTTGGCTTCAATCACTCTCACCTCTTGTCTTCTAGTCAAATGGTTTTCTTCAACTGTCAGCTTTACATGTGCACCAGTGGTAGAATTTCAGGCATGCTAAATTCTTCAATAACCTTCTAAAATCATATAATCCCTTAAATATGATCCAGAACCCTCCCAATTGAAAGCCTTGATCTTGATCTAATGATTTGTCTATGAACGTTTGATGGCTTCCAGCAGTTGGTGCCCGATCCAGATCAGTTTTCCCTCTCTTCTAACAGAAATAGAAGGGAAAAAAAAAAAGGTGAGGTGGGAGCTGTGGATGTCACTGGCATTTGACATTGCTGATGCAGTCAACACACCATCTGTCCCTGATTCTGGCAAACGGCTTACATTGGCCTCAAATTCTTATGTAGGATGGTTACACATTGATTCCCGCCATTACCACTACTAGTGTTCAAAGCACTCATATTATCACGAGAGGCAGTGTTGCATGGTATGGCTGGACAAAAAGAAGATGAATGTGGCGTTGAACCACTCAATGTCAAATGGTACGCCGGGTAATGGGCTGTGATGTGGGAACCGTTCACTGGTTTGGTGTCAAGTTTTAGGTTGTTTAGGGTCTGGCTAAAGGGCTGTGGGTGGACAGATTTCGGACAGTTTAGAGAATGCATGGCAGCACACATGTATCAATCCGAGTCCACTCTGGTCCAGTACACGTGTGCCACTTGTGACCCAGATGAATCCATCGTTGGGTGGGGGATACCATGCTTGTGATGAAGTCCCAAGATAGTACTCCCTTACGAAAAGGAATACTCTCGTCAAAAATTGCTGTCTTCTTCTTTTTTCTGGCAGGGAGGGGTGATCGGTGTGGAGTTTGATTTCTCAAGAATTTGTGGGATTTTGAACTTTAGAGGCCTTGAAAAATCTCCTCAAGATCATAGACGAGGTCAAGCTCCCTATAATATGGAGGATCTGCAAATTTGGAACCACATGCCTCTTGGGAAGTATTTTCTTTTTATCTTTTTGAGCAGCAACAGAAACTTTGACTAACCAAACAAAAAGTGGAACAAGCCCAAAAGAAAGTGGAGAAGGATGACAAAACATCATCCCTTTGTCCCGCTAAAACCAATAATATTAAAAGAGCCCAATCTCCTACAAGGTCTTTCCACTAACATAAATTGAGCCCAAAAGCCCAAGAAATTATTTTTGGCCCCCTTGAAAACCGCTTCACTTGACCCTAATCTATTTTCTAAGGTTTGATAATTTCGCTACCTCCACAATGTGGACCAAAATCTTGGTTACAGTGATCTATTGTTGAAGGTTTTGTTCACTGCACAGCATGGTTCGGAATGTTGGTTATGGAGTGAGACGCCTTCTCTCTCTAGGGCAAAATGGCTCTTTTCATAATTCATAAATTCAACTAACACTTCATAATACATCTTCTCAGGGAAGAAAGACTCTCATTGATACGACTTGCAGCGACTCAACCTGACACATTCAAGTTGGCACCAAGTCAAGCTGAGTTGAAACTGACTAAAGATGAGTTGCCCCATTTATGGGCATAGGAGGTCCATGCCCCATTTATGTACACAAGAGGTCCATATTGGACCGGTACCAACAGAGACCAATAGCACTTGAACGATATCGAGTCATACCAGACAATATTTTGAACCCTGCTCCACAGATACCAAAATTCAGCAAGGAAAGGTGCCAAAGTGAGCTTTTCTTCTTCACAGCACTTGCTCTATTCAGAGCATAAATTCTCTTATCGATTCATTCCCCAGGACCTACCAAAGATACTAAGGATATCTCCCAAAACCTTCAAGGACATCTCACAATAGATGAAAAGATTATCAACCAACTCAGCATCTTTGAGGCATGTGATGCAAACATTTGTAATCGGCATCCTTTTTTTCTCAAATAGTCAATAGTCAGAACTCTGTTTTTTGACAAAAGACATCTCGAAAGCCAACACCTTGGGAGGTCCTGAATAGAGTCCAAACAAATTCTCCCAACAGCAAGGAGGACAGATAGCTACACTGCCACAGATCCAGATTGTAAAAGGAATTGACCAAGAAGGATCCCAACAAAGAAAGCTTCCAACGTCAACTCTCTACTAATAGCGTAAGGGGAAAAGCTTCCAATTTGGTTGGCCCTGGCATAAAACCCTAGCATCTCATCTTTCCTCAAGTTTCCTACAAAAGCACAGCCCACCCCTCAACTGTCGCACTGAAAAATTTGCCAATTGTTGCCCATGACCTAAAGCAATATGATACAGCGTAGGATAGTCCCAATCATTGCCTCAGAACTGTTCTCCAAAAGAGTTTCCTAAAGTTTCACACCATGGAGATCCTACAAAACTCACTTGCTCCAAGGTTTGTGGCTCTTGCACTCCTTGAGTTCAAGCGTTCTACCAGACAACAGTCAGTAACAGGGTTCAAAACATCATCAAAAACGACTTGGTATTGTCCAAATCGTATCGGAATGATACAGAATGGCAACTCACCCTGAGTCAGGGCAAGTCTTACCAAGAGAGAGTTTTTATTATAATTTGTTTTCATTATTTTTTGCATATTTTATTTTTTTTTTCAAAATTTCCTAATTCTTTAATTATTTTTTTCAATTACTTTTCTCGTTTTGACGATTCAATCAATATAGGGCAAGTTGAATCGTTACAGGCAATACAACTAATTCCTATAAAGGAACAAATCACACTCAGAAACTGAGATTTTGATCTGTAGTTGATAACAAGATTCTCAACTTGGACACTAGTAGAGGAGAAATTTCACCCTTCATAATATGTAAAACTAGCAAAGGAGAATTCTCCCTTCCTAACATGTGCTTTGTGTGGGAAAGATGCATAATTAGTGCTTCTCAAAAAAAAAAAAAAAAAAAAAAAAAAGAATAAAATTGCATAATTAGCTAGATCACATTTTTACTACAGTGTGAAGTGGCTAGGGAGATTGGCCTCCTCTCTTTCATCTTTCATATATCTTAAGTGCTCCCTTCCTTTGGAAGAGCTCATGTTTGGGTGGTTTGGTGGTCCTCACAAGCCTAGAGGAAGAGTGTTGCGGAGGTTGCTTCCTCACACAAGTATACAAGGTATCTGGAAGGAAATTAGTTGTAAAATTCTCAACAGCCATTCTAGGTTTTCTCAACCTTCAATTGAACATATTAATTTTCTTCTTGCATGTCAATTTATAGTGACCAAAGAATGAAAGGGATGAGGATAGACAACCTTCAAAGTTGTTGGAGCTCAATTACAGAGGATGGTATTTCAAATCATAAGAGACTAGCTTCTTAGATCCCTTCTTGTTCCGAGTGGTGGAAGTTGAATGTTGATGGGACACCTATATGGAATCCCCGAAAGTCTAGAATTGGGAGATTAATTTTATTGAAAGAAGCACCAAGATGGTGCAAAAACTACAACCCAAGGAAAGCAAAATTACAATATTTCAAAACATCTATACAAGAGGCTTATTTCACATCATAAAGCTTTGCCTTGCTAGAGACCCACTCTGCCGCATTTCTCTCATTCCGAAAGCACCTTGCACTTTCCCCCTAGATCGTCCAAAGGCCAAGCAAAAGGCTCAACCTCAAAACTATCCTTACTTACTTCCCGAGCCCCACTCCATGCCAAGCCATAAAGAAATCCCCAACTAAGATCGGCATCGTTCAAGGCATATTGAAGCACCTAAAAAAAGCATGCCACACCTACCATGAGAACACAATACATAAAAAGATGATCAACTTATTCGGCATTCGCCATGCACATGAGAAAAATGTAAAGGATCATTCTTAACCCTTTTTTGAAGATTGTCGATGGTCAAGACTCTTACACTTCCAATTAACCACCCAAAGGTCAGAACCTTCAATGGGGAACAATAAAACCACATTTGTTGCGTTTGCCCAAATGCACCATTCATCCACGTAAGTCAAAGTAGGTAGTAGAAGGAGAACCAAAAAAAAAAAAAAAATACTTGACTTATCTTTTACCAAACCATTCTATCTAGACACCCCCTCTTACCGGGTAACATAACTAGAGGTGGTCCATGAGCGATACCAGCTCATCATCGAGAAGGTACCATGGCAGGGTGGTGACCAAATGGCTACGTCTTTGCACGACGAGAAGCATGTAGCAACTGGAATACCGTGATTCAAAGAGAGGCGAGCTATGCTCGAAAACACAGTTTGCAAGTTGATTTCCTGATCCATAGATCCGCCCAAAAGTGAATATTCTTCTCACAATCAACATGGAATTCAATGCCTTAACTTAGAATTCATGTGACTCCTTTCCAGATTGCAAATGCGCTATAAAGAGATGAGTCCCTAGTCCACCATCCCCCTTCGTGACACTCGTACTTGTTGGCAATAGTCTTTCTCCACAAGGTACCCTCTTCCGACCCAAATCTCTATAGTCACTTTCCCAGCAATGTAATGTTCATAGATTCCAAGTCCCTGATGTCTACTCATCCCTCTTCATAAGACTTGCACACCTCACCCCACCCCAATAGGTGGAACTACTTTTCTTTCGACCCAACCACAACAAGTCGCACCTTAGCCTCTTCAACCTTACCAACACAGACTTCAAGCATCTAAATAAGACATGAAATACAAGTGCAAGTTTGACAATGTTGCTTTAGAGTAACCAGGCCACCAAGAGATAGGTATAGACTTTTCCACTGTGATAACTTTCTTTTGAACCTTCCACCACTTTGTCCCATAAATTTTTTGTCAACTTCCCAATGCAAAGGGGCAATCTAAAGTAGGTGGAAGGGAAAAATCCTGCCACACACCCAAAAGTTTCCATCAACTTCTCAAACTCTCCCATAGGCATTTAAACTCCCAACATCTCACTCTTGGCGATGTTGACTATCAACCCCAACACCAGTTCAAAGCATCTAATAATCATTTCTTGGCTCGTCCACCATAACTGCATTGGCCTTGTAGAAGAGGATCATGTTGTTGGCAAATTGAAAATAGGAAAATCAGGACATTCACCCTCCCACCTTGAACTCACAAAAAAGACCAACCTCTTGTCATCTACCCAACATTCCCCCCAAAGCTTGCCGCCACCACAAAGAGAACGGGAGAAAGAAGATCACCTTGTCTTATGCATCTTGAACTTTAAAAGAAGCCTATGGGGGAGCCATTGGCCAGAACCAACAACCTTAATGAACAGGTACACTCCTTAATCCATCCTCTCCACTTCCTCGTACACCCAACCCAATCGTCCAAAAAGACAATATCAATGTGGTCGTAGGCCTTTCCAATGTCCAGCATGTAGACAATTTCTTTCAGACATCCTTGTGCCTCGAATCTATGCACTTGTGAGCTATAAGTACACTGCTCAGAATTTGCCACACCGCAAGGAATGTACCTTGATTCATGGATATGACGCTTGCTAGGACTATTTCAGAGTCTGGAAGCCAAGACTTTGACGAGGAACTTGTACGACCCTCCAATCAAGTTGATCGATCTAAAGTCCCACAGACTTTTCACACTTGTCACCTTCGGAATAATGGTGATAAAGGATGTCCCAAGGTCTGCCAATAAACACCCCTCCCAAAGAATTCCGACATGAAGCTCATAACATCACCCTTCACAAGCCCAAAATACCTAGAAGAACACTAAAGGGAACCCATCAGGCCCTGGAGCTTTGTCCCTCCCTAGGGAGTCCATAGCAGACTTCACTTCTTCCTCAATAAACGGTCACTCGAGTGAGTCAGCTTCCTCCCTTGAAAGACTACTGAAGTTTAAGTTATCCAGGCTTGGTCTCCTCCACCCTTCCCTTGAAAATAGATATTTATAAAACTAGATGACCGAATCACACACCTGACCTCTCTCCTCGAGTTTTTTTGCCTTACACAACAATGCTACTGATCTTGTTGTTTCTAGCCCGTGCGCTTGCGATCTTGTGAAAAAAATCTAGTGTTCCTATCACCCTCTTTAAGCCAAATGATCCTCGAGATGCCTCCACTTGATCTCCTCCTCCTTTAGACGACTCAAATAGTCTTGAGATAGCTTCGCTCATAGGTTCTTTTCTTCCTCCAACAACTTGGTTCCTTCTGCCTTGACATCAAGAGCCTGGATTTTATTGAGGATGTTTTCAGTTTCGACTTCTTGCCTCCCGAAACTTTCCACTTCTAAGAGTTAATAGTTACTTTTAATAGCTTCAATTTCTAACTTAGTTTGAACCCAACAAAGCCTGCGACTTCGAAGGAAACCAACCAATCCTTCACTAGCTTAAAAAAAACCTTCCACCTCTAGCCACATCAACTCAAATCTGAAAGGTTTTAGGCCCCAACTCTCTTCATCCCCCTCCATCCAGACCGGAAAATGGTTGGAAACGGGCTTTAGCATCCCACACTGAGAAACAAGCGGGAACCTCTCCACCAACTTGTCAAAACTAAGAATCGATCAAGTCTTGACATCATAGCCTGATCTTGTCCATTTGACCAAGCATATTTGCCGCTACCCATTGGAAGATCAATCAGCTTGTTGGAGTCTACCCAATCCAAACCGCTACTCGACTTCTTGAACGTGAATCATCTAGTCAATCATCCCTAACACACGAAGGACAGTTGGCCCTGTCAAACCAAGCTTAACTCTGCCCAAAATTCATTCATTTTTGTTGCCAGATTTGGCCCATATTGCTGTTGTGAACATCCATTGACGAAACGCCCTTCAACAACACCAACCCAAATACTAGAATCCCACATAACCACCACTCCCCCAACAGATCCCACAACATACTAGAATCCCACGCAATTACCACTACCCCAGTAGAGGCCACAACATCAATGGCCACCCAATCCTTAGGGCTAACGTCCCACAGAGAGTCCAACAACTTCCTATCGAGAATTGACCCTTAATATCTGGAATAAGGCTATGATGATGACGATAAGTATGAAAATAAGGAAATCATAACAGAAAAGTCTTCTTCTTCCCTACTGATGTTGTTGTGTCTCCTTCTTTTGCTTCTACTTGTCCTTCTTTTGATCCTCTCATCCTCCCCCATAGTCCACCGATCCTCCTCCTAGGTTGAGAGTGAATGTGATGGAGATAAGAGGGACAACATTAAAGGTTTGGCAAATAATAGAAATGAGAGAATGGTTTAGGGTTTGTATTGCTCAACTGAAATTTCATCATTTAAAAAAACTAAGGGCATTTTGTTCATTTCAAAAACCAAAGGGATGGACAGAGTTGTTATCAATTTTGGACAGGAAGTGGAAAAATCAGATGTCCACTATAAAATGTGAGTGGTTCTATCTAATCCAATTAAAAAGAGTGGTTCCTTCTAAATACGCTATAACAGGGGTAACCATACATAAAAATCCCTAAAAATCAAGTCAGTCCACTCAATAGGTGGGTCACATGTACTTATGAAATGTAGAGCTGAGAAAACCTTGCTAGGGTTTTTTTACCGCCCTCCATCACAAATACCGTGGCATGCCAAAGAGTAGACCAACTAGTCGAGCATGATCTTTGATCCGGGGCATTTGATTGTGCCCGATCAAATAATGTGGTGTCTCAAATCTGTCTCAAATACTTTGCGTCGAGACATTTACGCAGTTGGCCCACCTACTGGGAAGTTAAACATTCAATGCCCATGTGGCGGCATGTAGAGGGCTTGTTATAGACACATGCTAGTTTCCTAAAGAGAGTCGTAAAAGGTGGTTAATCATCACGGAGGAAGGGCAGTCAAAAGGATTAACATGATGATTATTAAGAATTTACACATAGTTTTAAGAGTTTGGTTGGGGGTCGTGTATTTGTTAAAGCGACATTATCCATGATTCGTCTCTTTGAATTATATATTTCTCAAAAATTGGAATGCTTGGTTTTTCTTACCCTGTGTTCTATGTGTTAGGTGAATGCTTTTTTCACTATTTTACCAAAAAAATAAATAATAATAATAATAATAATAATATAAAATAAAATAAAAAAAGAAGCTTCTTATGGTCTAGCATATGCGGGATACAGACAAACATATAAGACAGTGTTAGATCATGGACACAGGAAACCACTAGCAAGCAAACGTGTCTATACAATTACTTGACAATATGGAGAGTATATTGTTAAACCCATTGATTGTAATCAACCTAATAATAGACTATTAGATAGCGCTTGATGCAAGGACATGTGATGGCCTAACCCTAGATGCATGTATAATCAGGATGACGATATTCAAATAAATAAATTAATCAACCAACTGTTTTATAATCAAAGAGATTAGGCAAATATCAACACAGAGATGAGATCATTCCGTCAGGATCATGCCCCTTAGCATAAAATCACATAAATAGTAAAAATGGAGGACCTAGAGATATGAGGATATCCAAGATCTAGCATAAGTCAGTCCACGGTCAAGTTTGGATCTGATTCTACTGATTAGTCATCCCTCTTTTCCATTTAAATCAAAAGAGAATGTCCAGAAGAACGAAAGGGATAAAGAACGGAGGGTTCGAGATGAAGAAACCACTAGTCTTTTGTCATCGAAAGAAAAGAATGCGGATTTCTTACCTTTTCCTACAC
Organism: Magnolia officinalis; assembly: GCA_021015155.1. Lineage (NCBI taxonomy): Eukaryota > Viridiplantae > Streptophyta > Magnoliopsida > Magnoliales > Magnoliaceae > Magnolia > Magnolia officinalis. The sequence continues at coordinate 33,982,595 of JAJHSJ010000014.1, forward strand.
CTTGAAGATCTAGGAAAAAGGAAACCTGAAACAACTGAGGTGGAATCCTCAACACCCAAAGGCCAATCCTGAAACCCTAATCTCTTGATAAAAGAGGAAGAAAATATACGAATTTCTATTCTTTCAATAAATAAAATAAGGTTTCTCACAATGTATACATAAGCCATGGAAAAAGTAAAAATACACTAAAGCTCCTGAAAAAAAAAAAAAAAAAAAAAAAGACTAAAACTAAAACACCTGCACGACAGGGTGTAAAATCCTCCCCATGGCCGGTCATACCACTCGTGCACTCATAGTGTGTCAAAAAATGGGTCCGATGGACCCAGCGTCCATCCACATCAACTCCTCCGCTCCGGTACTCTGTCGACGACGCCTCCTCTTCTGGTACTCTAAAGGGTGCACCACTGATGTCCGCATCAACGCTTGATTGTAATCAACCTAATAATAAACTATTAGATAGCGTTTGATTGTAATCAACCTATGCAAATTGTCTATTACATTGCACCTATGGGAGTTTGTGCTCTCATTGCCACTCCCAAGCCCAGATAAAGGAGGATTGCATCAGGTTGGCAGCCAGTGTCAAACATATGCCACAACGTCCATCATGAATTTGAACAATTGAGAGTATATTGGTAGAAAAATATTAGCTCATATCAAAGTTAGAAAGACCTTAATATTTTGTGCAGGCTACTAGTCGAGCAAGATCTTTTATGCATGGGGGCCCACTAGGGGGGGGGGGGGGGGGGGGGGGGAGGGGGGGAGAATGACCCTACTTTTCTTGCTCGCCCTTTGGGGTGTACATGTAATAGTTGGGCAAGGGGTCAATACTTGGTGCAGCTGTGTTGACAGATGAGTGGTGTCAGTCGGATTAAAAGAGGAAGATTGATTTGTGTTACAGAGCCAATCGTAAAACCTTTAGCCAATCTACCATTTAAAATCCAACATCGATTCGGTGGAGAGGCGAATAAGATGATGATGATTTGTCAAATGTTGTGTTAGTTAAATCTTTTCTTAGAGTAAACAAGGCACCCAGTGTCTGTTGTCGTCTTCCTCCATGGTAAGAAGAACAATCTACAGAAGGACATTTTAACAGAGAACAAGGTGAAAAGGAAACAATAAACAACTAGACAACATACATCGACTTATAAAATAGAAAGGAAGAAAGCAATCAAAAACTGATGAAACGGCTTCAAGGTTACCTTTCTTTAAGTATTGTACCAGCGGCTTGAAGTAACCAGCCTCAGCCATATGAAGGACATTCTGAGTGTTGCTTGATAAAGCACTCAATAATTTTGCTGCATCACTGGAAGCACAGGAGTCATCTCCATTGAGCAGAGAGACCAACATGACAATACAACCTTGAGCTCTACCCATCCGTTGACGAACCCTTGGAATCTCAGAAAGAGTCAGCAACAGCCCCACAGCTTCCCTACGCTCCTCAGAATCCCTTGTCAAAGACCGCACCACAGCTGACAGAGCCCCAATATCCGACATTTTCTCCTGTACACTAATTAGCAATGTAAGAGCATAAATCATCATAGTCAAAGATGAAAGCTGCTACAATTCGCACTCATGGAAATTCATAAGCATCAACCAAACATCACAACTTACACTTGGCACGGATGCACAGTGATCAGGATGTTGATTTGATTTGGTAGGCCATTGTGTGAAATATCCAATCAGTGGCCCAGAAATGAATGGCTAACACAGAGTGGAGAAAAAAAGAAGAAGAGCAATGCTCCACATCCAATGGGAAAAACTCAAAATGATTAGATTGCTGGGATCATCCAGCCATAATGATTTTCAAACTATTGTAATTAAATATGGTGGCCCCAGATCACCTATCCCAGTCACCATAAAGGTTTGCTAAGTGTGTGGTGAGGCAAACATTCATAAAACTCATATGTGGTGTATACATCATAATAGTGTTTCTCATGATAGAAGTCGGTGCCTTGCAAATGGATAGCTAATACACAGTTCAAGCAAATCATGGGCCACAACTAACATTTAACAGGAGAAATTCATAACAATCAGATGATTGGGTTCACCCGATGACTGCCATTATCTGGCTTATTGCACATCCACATGTGGCCCACAACACCAACAGTTCTGATCACCATGTTCATTTATCATAATGGCATTTCTTTTTTCTTCCTTTTGTGTGTGTGTGTGTGCAAGGATTGGGATTTGAAGAGACCTGCCTTGTTTTCATCATTCTCAGATGCAAGCCTTCTCAATATCAAAATTATCATCAGCCTGTTATCGTGCTTACTCGAACCCAATCGGTTTAACAGAATAGATACAATCCCTCTATCATTCAACCATCCATCTGGAACCAATTTTTCTCGAACCAATTCACTTAGTTCTGACAGCGCAATATGCAATGCTTCATCATTACCATTCTTAAGCTGTAATGCCACATCATCGATATCTGTAAATATCCTATCTACTGTCCCACCTTCAACTGGATTTAACTCCGTTATCTCAATCTCGCCGTCGCCATTGTCGTAGGAATCATTGAAATCGAACTTTGCATCAATCATTTCTTGGTGCAGGGTGCCGATCATATCTTTGATTTTGGGTGAAATCTCCAAGCTGGCCAAGAGCACAATGCCTAAGCAACGGCCAAGATTGTGTGTGACCTCTTCAATCTGTCCAACAGGGGTTTCCGAGCTGGAATTCTCAATCAGGTTCGCCACGTTGTTGATGTCCTCTTCGAGTGACTCGACGGCCATCCGGACGGGAGCTGTGTGCGTGGATTCGTTCTGTTCGAGATGCACCAGGATCGGAGAGAATTTCGAGACGAAGGCAGCCAACTGGTTGAATGCTTTTCTTTCGGTGTCGGGGCGGTTGAGTGATAGAGAATTGACGTGAGCAACAGATTGAAGGAGGTCAGAGAGGAGTTGGGAGAAGGTTCTGGAAGCAGCGTCAATGGAATCTTGATGAATTTCTTCCGATTCTAGAGTAGTCATTTTGTTCTTCGTACCAGAGACGCGTTCTTCGTTGTGGTTGATTTTGTTATCTTCCGATTTTAGGGTTTGAGAAATGAAAATTGGAGAAGAAAAGAAATTCTAGTGGATGAATTTGTTTTGTTTTGTTGTGTATTGGTTGTGGTTGTGTGTATGAAATAGGGATGTTTGGTTGTCGTTGTTGAGTTGAAGAGAAAGAGATATTATGGTGGTGGTGGTGGTGGTGGCCTGAGGAGAGAGAAGAAAGGGTGAGTATGCAGTATCAAGCAAGTCAATGAAGAAGAGAAGAGAGTTCTTCTTCATGGTCGTTCAACTAGGAAAGGAAGAAGGAGTCAACCCAGCTTCTTTCCCACGCTCTATTATGCCGATATTTCCAACGGGAAACACTTGACCGTTTCTTCGCACTCTGGATCAACGAAAGGGACGTCCATGGACGCGATTCCCTGTGACCCGCCAACGGGAAATTCGTGTTGTTGGTGGACGCCGTTTGGCTACTGACCCAAACACAAGACAACTAGCTGATGTCAATGCTTCGTGAGCCCCACCATGATGTATACGTTTTATCCACACCCTCCATCCATTTTTTTCAGCTTATTTTAGTTTATTAGCCCATAAATGAGGCGGATCTAAATCACAGGTGGACCACACCACATGTAAACAGTTTTGATCGAACATTCACCATTAAAAACTTGCTAGGTACTCTGTAACGTTTATGCATCCAACTTATTGATAATGTCACACACGAAAGAAAAACACAAATATCAGCCTGATCGAAAAACTTCTGTCACCCTTAATAAGTATTGGACAACAAGTATTGAATATCCATGGTTTCTTTTATGTTGTGATCCACATGAGATTTGGATGTGAAATGAGCTGGAAAAAGTAATGAATGGTTGGTGTGATAAAACACATACATCATGGTCGTCTTCACATAGCTTTGACAGCTGGCCAAACCGCATAGTTACGTGGGTCCACAGAGATGCCACTGAGAAATCCACTACGTTCATTAATTTCTAAACCTCACAAATAGGACACGTCTCCAAAAATCAGATAAATTCAAAACTCATTCCTACTGCCTAATAGGAAACAGGGAGAACAAATGTTCACGTTGATACCTTCTTGGGGACCGACAATTATACATGTGTTTTATCTATGCATCTATTTTGCCTGCTCATTTTAGAGTATGACTCACATGAAAAAGTGGGAATTAAATTCTAAAACTACCAAATGCTTCTTAGAGGCCACTGAAGTTTTGGATCAAGTTAATATTTAAGTTTTCCATTTATCCAGGGTCATGTGATTTCATGAACATGTTGGATGACAAATAAATATTTTGGTAGGCCCTAAGAAGTTTTTAACGGTAAGTATTTAATCTCCATCATTTCCTATTGCGTGGTCTACTTGAGCTTTTGATTTCCTAATTTTTTGTTTTATGCCTAAAATGAGCTGAAAATGGATAAATGGCTTGGGTAAAACACATACATCATGGTCGGGGCCACTTAGCTTTGACACTAGCTAGCTTTCTGATGCTGGGGTCACCAGCTAGACCGCTTTTCCACCGTCCGAAGAAGCCGTGCCGCGTAAGCCGGTTGCAAGGTAAAGTTAAAGAGTAAAAGGACAAAAGGAAAATCAGAAAAGAAAAGAACAACAGCAAAAACAATTTCGAATTTCAAACGACCGTCGGCTCTTCCACCTCCTTTCCTCTCTCTCTCAGGAAATGAGATTCCTCTTCCCTTTTGTCAGTCCGGTAAAAAGGGCCATCTTCCATAGTTAAATGTTTACAATTTTCAACATGAATGCTTTTGTCTCTTTTCCTCCCGGGAATTTAATAAAAAATCTCAATTAATTTAAATAATTATCATTGAATTACCTTTCAAACTTGGGTTAGTAGCTTGGGTGAGCCCCACTATGAATTTTATATGAAATTCACCCTAACAGCCAAATGTGTCACCCCATGGTAGGCTTCAGGCCCAATAATCATCCCCATATGTGATTCAAGTAGACCACATGATTAGAAACAATGTACGAGGTAACCCTCACCCTCCAAATTATTTCCTTTTGTATGGCCCACCTAACACAAATTGGCATAATGTTTACCCCCCAGCTTAACTTTTAGTGTGACATCTAATGGTTGAAGTAGATTACATATAATCATCGCGACGGGTGTTGGAACCAATGCCTTAAAAAACTAACGTAAGATCTAATCCATTAACCAAGTAGATGTGACTAGGGAAATTTTAGTTGTAGATCATGATGATCATGAGTCCTTGATGGACATCCTATTGATCCTCAGTATAGTCTTACCTTGAAAACTTGATATTGGACATGACGGTTATTGACCTAGAAAAGTTGTGGTTCATGAATCTCGGTACCTTGTCAGACCATGACCGTTATAGGTACGTGGAACACACCTATGAACATCGGTTCATGATATGTACGGTCATCTTATGTGAGGGAATTGACTTTATTCAGGATGGACAGTCTCCACCATCGGAAGCCGACTTGGTGTCGGTTTATGTCCTGCCCTTACCCTGCACAGGAGTGTGAGTGTTGAAAGTGTCCTGGTTTGTCAATTACCGTGAGTGTTGAAAGTGTCCTGGTTTGTCAATTAACGTGAGTGTTGAGTCAGTTAGACTGCAGAGCCTCAGAGGAAGATCAATTCAAGTGTCTGTCTCAACCGGATGTGTGCAAGCTTGCCACAGGTAAATCTAGCCTCACATCCCTTGTCCCAAAACATCAGGTATATAAAACCCTTAAAACAAACTAAAACATCATAGAGTTTTTAAGTTAAGAAAACTTTTTTCAAAATAGAAAAATTCTCTAAGTTTTCTTGCTTTATCGATTTTATTGATACACATCTCGATATGATCGACCTACGCTGTCAATGTCCTCGATACCTTAACGATATCATCGGAATGAAGACAAAAGTGTCCAGCAACCACATATATATCTGGACGGATTTATCGATGTATCGATATACCTATCGATGTATCGATATACTTATCGATATCATCAATATTTGAATCTCGAGTCCATCGAAGGTGACTTGATAATATTGACAGGCAGATTCCGGCGCCCCTGTTTTTTCTTAAGAATATTATATATGCATCGATATATCGAAGTCTCCTTGATACCATCAAAATTTAAATCTCGATGATATCGGAAGGCTCTCAATGATATTGGTCTTGGGCGCCAAGTTCTTCTAGTAAAATATTTCAGGAAGGTTTATCTATGATCGGGGGTCTCTCGATAAAATCGATATTCAAATGTCGATAATATCGGTACGATCTCGATTGCATCAAACATGGACATAAACTGTCCAGCAAGCTTAAAGAAAAATCCGTTGGATTTATCGGTGTATCGACACGGGTATCGATATCATGACATTCAAATTCCGATGATCTCGATGGTCCCTCGATCATTCTTATAAACCTGAAATATTTCAAGTCAAGTCTCTCTCATTATTCAAATGTCGATGAATCGACACTAGTATCGATTGAATTAAAGTTCGAAATCCGATGACATCGACACCTGTTTCGATTCCATCAACCAGCTGACAAGAAGTTTCAAAAGTGTATGACATTTGAGTTTGTGTCATCGAGTGGATCATCGATGCGATCGAGAGTATACGCTCGATGATATCGAACCCGCTCGATGATATCAAACTCTGTCATAAATATGACCGTTTTATATCCGTTGAAACCTTTTACCTATATATAGAGGACTTGTCTATTATTGGTGGTAGAGAAAGAAGAGAGTGCTTTTGTGTGTTTTACCTTATATCATATACCTAAAGCCCTTTCTCTCAGGGAAGTTCATCCTCCAATCCACCCTCATCATTGACATTCAATAGAGTGGATTGGGGAATGAACTTCTGCATTCAAGGATCCTTCAGCTATTACCTTAATGGCAAATCATTAAGCTAGAATGCCTTGAATGCATAATCGAAATCACTCTATCTTCCTTATAGGAAAACTTTTTATAGAGTAGGATTCTGTTTTGACCTTGACCCAACCCGAAGCCTCACATTGGTACATCATCTGGTTGTGGATCAAGGAAGCCGAAGATCCTTCATCAACAAGGAGGAGATCTTCGTTAACGTGTTGAATGAGACTCATCCACTTATTTGTAATTTATTAGAGTTCAGAGGACACTTGTGATAATATCTTTTTATGATTGGGTCTTAGGTGTTTCTCACCCTTGCAAGCCCTCGTAGGAGACCTCCGGCGGGAGTGTACATGGTGGGTATGTAGGGTTGACCCTTGCTCTATGGAGAGCATAAACTTCCGGTTGAAGGTGAACTTGTCTAAAACCTTAGGTTCGAGGTGATCCGAGTGAAACCTCCGTTAGGGTCTTATGGAAGATCCTTGGCCAATGTGCCTAAAAGTAGGTGCTATGTGTTGACCCTTGCTCATTAGAGTATAAACAGTCAGCCTCAGTGTAGGTTGTAAAGGTTGAAGGTGAACCTGATTTAAAACCTTAAGTTTGAGGTGAACCACTGTGAAACCTCTTTAGAGAAATCCGGTACACTCAAGGGTTGAGTGCGGTTACCGGGAGTAGAGTAGACAAGTAGTTGAACCACTATAAAAATGACTGTGTTTGAGATTGATATTATTTGGTTTGTGTGATTCGCTTTAATATTTTCATATCTGAATATCTGAGATCACATCTCACACACATACACAGTCATATCCATCATAAACTAGTTTGCATATTGTTTACTTCTTAAATAGTTTGTGATTGAATCATCTACAGGGCTTGGAAGCCAATAGAGTTATTTTTGAGTAATCCTAATATGTACTTGTTGTTAGGATTAGTGTAATAGGATTTTAAATAAACCATAAAAACTTTAAAAAGTCCTATTCAGCCCCTCTAGGACATATTGGCATATTCCTACTTCGACTAAAGCGGTCTCCACAGCTATTTCAAGTGTGCCATAAACAAAGGATACAGGTTCGAACATTTGGTTACTAATATCGATAGATTGAGATCAAGTCAATAGTCTAAGGGCCCATTAGCCTGAAGTATGATTGTGAGATCAGGACTTGATTATGTAAAAAGATGGTTAATCCTTAAATATGAGGACGTGTATGAGTCACAATATTGATTGGTCGGCTTTGGGTTTACCTATGAGGTCCATACAGGGGCTAATAAAGTGGATGTAACGACCCGAATTTCTAGATCTCGAGCCGTAGATGTTCTTGAGCGTCTTCAGAAATTTTCTTGATTTAATAGGTAAATGGATATGTGTATACATTATGCAAGGACTCAGAGACTAGGAAACGTGTATCTAAAACTTAAACCCTGGAATCCTGACTCCCTCGAGACTTTGTAGAATCTTTAGATACAAAAATCTAACTGTACGAATTTGATTTGATACCCTTAGAAAGCCACTGATTTCATCTAATCACCATGATTGGATACTAAACCTTGTGATTTATAAATCATAGGCCATGATTTGAGGAAACCATTGCTGATCAAACCAAGTAATTGAATTAGAATGAAGATTCACCAAAAAATCTATCTAACTGAAGGATCATATGCACCTGGTAAACTATATCTTATGCCTATCAATGTTTGCTATAAACCTAGTATTAAGATTTATGAAATCCTATTCCCAAAATCGCCCTAAAGGTGGCTGAAATGCTCAAAAGAGCTCGGAACCATTCGTTGGTGGGCCAACAATTGTTAAACTATAGGAATACGTTTGTCTTAGTGGACTTGAACTTTTGCCTGGATCAAACGTTCAATATCATACCCCAAATCGTACAACTTAGATTGAGACCAGGGAGTGTGAGTTATGTGACACTCCTCAATTTGCTTTCAGAGAAACTAGGAAATTCATCTCAAATGAGTTAGAAAAACCAGATTTTTGGGTTTTTAGGGTTTTGAAGATGGAGGTTTTTGTTGGATTTATTGATTCAACTACCGCTTCTTTCGATTGATCGATGTCTAATAGTAATCAAAGGTAAAGTATAATTCCTTTGCAGAAATTAGGATCTAATTTGGGGTTTTCTTAGGATTATTTTGGGTTTTGTTAAAATTAGGTAAAAAGCTAGGGTTTTTTTTTTTTTTTTTTTTTTTTTTTTTTTTTTTTTTTTTTTGTAAAATCTTCATATCCTTGATGTTGTTAACACATGAAATCACCCTTACAGGTGAAGACTATTTTTGTAAGTTATCATTTATCACCCTCGAGAGTCTTAGTTATTGAATTTGTTATTTGTATGGAAATTCCTATATTCAAATGGTGGGATCTGAGTATGATTGTAGTTCATATGCTATCGGTGTTGATTTGATTTTATGATTGCAGATTGGTATGTACTTACTATTTATTCGAGCTTGTTTTGTGGGAATATGAAGTTGTATGTTATGCACATCAAGTGGTTAGTTAAATGCCTATGTAAGATCTTTAATAGATTATTGTTCTTTTGTGTATACATTCCTGTTTCAAATATTATGAATCTATATTTCTTGAGATTATCTCTATAAATGGGAATTTTTTACCACTTACTAGGGTTTGGCTATCATAGACTCATTTGGGACCTCTATATCCCATCTTATCACGTTCCAATTAGGCTCATAAGGCTAAGGGATGATCAAACAAGGTTCTTCTATTAAGGCAAAGATCATCTAGAAGTTTAAGTATTGTTTGGGTCAAGGTTAGGGTCACCAAGGCACCTTATATACATGTTTTTCAGTTCCTTGATGCTCTAGTCTTCATATATTGTAACGCCCTGAAATTGGGGGTCGAGCATAAACTCAACTCCCGAGTTCCAGAACATCACTTATGCAACAAAATGAATGATGATTGGATGTTGATTGAATTTGTGCATTGAACATGAGTGAGATTAAGCCAAAACAGGATATCATACTCCAGAGACAGTTAAATTGCAAGCGGAAGACTGTGATAGATAGATAAAATATATAAATTATGATGAGTCTCCAGAGTGTGATAACATTACCAGGTTAAATAAATACAAGTGCAGTTCTAGAATATACCAAATGTGAGGAAGTGTAACGCCTCCTATCCCATGTACCATAGCCCCGTCAATACAATATCAGGTCTTCACTGACCTGCCAGAGAGGTACAGATAGGAGAATCCTCCTATCAACATAGAAGTAGTCCGACTCTGCTTCACAAGCATCGCCACCACCTGAAACTCAACAAATCTGGTTGGTGTGTACAACACCGTCCCGTAACGTGGGAGTGAGTGATCAACTCAGTGGAACAGTAAAGCATAAGTTAACATGTTATCAAATCAATCAAGCAGTAATGATAAAGCATTACAAATCAAACAATTCTAACTACTCTTATTAAATGCAAGAATGAAATGACATGATGCTGTATGCCCTTGCCAAACCACCCTCAAGCGACATCATCTTACGTTCGCGAATGCTTACTCCCTCAGTGCGCCACATCTACAAAGCACATGCGGTGCGATGATGCTCATGATTACCAAGTTTTTATTAGTCCATTTCAAACAGCAGTATTGGGAAACTAAGGTACCTCCCTTGTATCATTCCCAAACATGATCCATTCTAGGGTCGTCAATCCTAGTTATTCTCATACGATGTTATGGTTTGAGAAGCGTAGTGAAGGCATCGCAAAGGGCTCATCACCCGTCAGCGCGGATACAGATCTCACCGTATGCGGCTCAATTGCTGGCCGTCAGCTCGAGTACAGGTCTCACCGTACTCGGCTCAATCACTAGCCGTCAGCTCAAGTACAGGTCTCACCGTACTCGGCTCAACTCACACTCTAGTTGCTGTGAAAGACTCGTGGCCAATCACAGACCCTTGGAGTGTACTCGATGATACCACGGAGGACTCGTCGTCCGTCAGCACGAGCACAGATCTCACCGTACTCGGCTCTCGCCGAAGTATCGACAGCTCGAATACAGTGTCCCATACCACCATATTCGGCTCACGAGTTGATTGCGCAATGGTCACTACGGGGAGGCACATGGCCCCAGCGTAGGCCGACAGCTCGACCACGGTGTCCCATACCACCATGCCCGGCTCATGCGACTTAGCGGATCTAGGTACCATGGTTAAACGGGGATCGCCACTGGTAAGTTTGGTACCCTAGGTTCAAGCAGTAGCGACCAAACAGGGTGGACATGCATAAGGCAGATCGGGTTACTTGACGAGCTCGACTAGCACGATCGCTCGTTGAGCTGCACGACATGAAGTGCATAACAACTTCGTGTGGCCTAGCCACTGCCGACAGGCAACGCATGACTCGAGTTCGTCGAACACATCCCACGTGGCAAATGAATCTCAGCCACGAGTTCAATCCCGTTACCGATTGCCTGGACTATAATCATAGCCCCAAACACAATCAATTACAGAGATATAAAGCAGTAATAGATCAGGATTCAAATCATACAATCAGTCTGGTATTATCCGTTTAGGGCTGCCAGGGCTGTTGCACGCACTCGTTGCTCCGCTCCCCCCCATCACCCATGACGGATCATACAACATAAATTAAATTTAAACATATGCATTACATAGTTAAAATCATAAAACAGTTGAGCATGTTATGAAGCACAACACAAGCATGAGTTTGTACATGTTCAAATCCTAATCACACACAACTATCAAATGAGATCATACAATAGTGAAAAGAGGTTGAGAATCATATCTCAACACCCTTATATATTACAATTTGCCAACTACTACACATTCAGACATTTCAAGAAACACTTAAACAAACATACATCAACATACATGACATATGTCGATCACATAGGCATTAGGCCAAATCCTTTCGCTAGGGAGTTGCCCACTCATAACACGCGTACACCCACGACGGATAGTCATGGCACGCAGGAACCCAAGTTCCATATTCATTCAGCTATTTTCACAAATACTTGGGCCACACATTTTAGCACATATAGTGTATACTGGCCGTGGCGTGATTTAGGGCAAATCCTTTCGTCAAAGGGATATCGCCATTACAACAATCATATCCATGACAATTAGTCATGGCGAGCACGAATGAGAATTCTATACTCATTCAGCCATTTTCACAAACACTTAGAATACACTATTCCAACATACATAGTGTATGTTAGCAAACATGTATTAGGGCTATTCTTTCGCTAAGCGGTTATTTATCCGCGCATACCATATTCATACAACAATTAATCATGACAATTATATTTCCAAAATCCGCACGTATGCGGTATTTCTAAAATACGCAATTTCAACATACATGACATTTACACATGAACATGTATTTTTGCGATTCTTTTCGCCAAACTAACATTTTACCCACATATGATATAATCAAACATTAAATAAACATGTCAAACATTTTCCCAACAAAAATACGTATACGGTATTTCTACGTATATCTGGAGTATGTGAAATTCCATATTCTTTATCGCTAATCGAAACAGGAAACGGAAAGCACTTTGTACATGTGCATTTGCATGCAGATCATGAATCTATCATTATCTGACATTGAAAGCGTTGAAAAACGTAACTTATACGCTTAAAGTCCTCACCTCAGCCCTTGGAATTCCAACAAATCAGCAAGGGTGTTGGAGCTTCCGTATACGGGAGTTTCCTAGCCTAAAGACCGCATTCGATTAGTCTTTCCATAACCTATCACTAATCAAGCTCAAATCAGACCTAGGGTTAGGGTTTCTTACCTTCAAATGGGGTGGAAACTGCCGGGAAATCCCCTGGAATAGGGCGGTGTAGGCCGTGGGAGGAGTGGAAGCAGCAGGAGGAAGATCGGCTTCGATCTCCAAGCTTTTCTCTCTCTTTTCTCTCTTTCTCTCTAAGGGTTTGGACCCAAATTCGTATGGCTGTGAGAGGGGCTGTTCTAAGCCCCTTTTATAGCCAAAAACATGTCCAAAACAGACTCAGGTTCAAGGGTGGCTGCATATGTAGGCAGTTCGCCACTTTCCAAGCTCAAAAGGTATGTTCTGGTGGCCCTCTTTGAGCCAAACGTCAGACTTAAGATCACCATCTACGGATCTACGTGGGATACGTTTTCGACTCGATCGGATTCCTAGATCGCACGTGGCGGACCACTTTCAGTTCAACGGTCAGTGGGCCACGATCAGAAATTCTGAGTACATGTAAATGTTCTTGAAATTTTTCTTAATCCGAGGGTGTAATTTGGTCTGATTCTGACGGTCAGGTTGCTTAATACTGACGCGCAACCGAAAGATGCCAGATCACTATTCCAGATATTTTTATTTGGGTGGGAATAGTGTTTTTCACACTCCCTCGCTCCGGAGTGAAAACAATGGCCGTGGGACATCGGAATCGCCTGATTTTTGAGATGATTGTCAAGCCCAGTGGGACGGTCCTGGTTCCTTAGCTTCGTGTTAATCGGACTCCCGATGTGCGATCTAGACCTCATACGAAGTTTCGTTTCAGTCCCGAGAGCAGACGGGTAATGAGTTCGGTTCTAAACTTTAGGGTAACCTAGAGTCACATGTTTTACAAGTTTTGGGTCTTGCAGATCGTATTTAAAGCGATCCCAACGGATTTCATGGCTAGTCGAGTTTGCACTTAGTTAACTTTGTTAAATTTCTAAAGGATTTAATCCTAATTGTTTTCTGGTTGAGATGGTACTTAGGCCTTTGTAGTTTGTATATAAAGTGATCCAAGTTTTACTACTTAGCTAGTTTAAGTTAGTGTCTAGGGCGAAAGTGCTTTGAAAAATTGAAAGCACAAGGTAGTAAAGGGGTGGGATTTGTGAAGGAAATGGGTTCAGGAGCGATTTTAGACTGTGGGATTTAGTTTTGACAAGTTGATAAGGTCTTAGGATCGACCCATTGCCCTAGAACGTCTAATCCCAGGTTGGCAAAAAATCCGGGATGTTACATATATCTTTGGTCTTTAGCTTCCAATGGCTCAATTAACTCCGTAAGACACAGACGCACATGATTGACAAACAAGGTGCACAAATAAGTGCACTAACAAATATAACCTTTGATGCCTTTGGTGATGTTTGACAAATGAAATGCATAAGCATGCACACTATGTGTAAGGACTTGGGATTTTATACGCCTTTTTCTGCACACATATAAGTACACTTGCATTCGTCCAAGCATGCATTCATAGATCCATCCATTCATCCATGCATTTATGCTTACATGCATCCATCTGTACATGGTGTGACCGTTGAGATGTGTGTGTTAGACCTATTTAGTGTTAACAATTGATCTATGTAACAAATTAGCCACAAATCTTGAATGCAAAAATCATCACCATCATGGGATCATTTTCATTGTTAGTGTATTGATTTGTGCACCTATTTTTCAATCACATGAGTTCATATGTCAGTGAGTCGGTTGAGCCCTTGAAAGTTGAAGACCGAAAACACAAGAGGACATGAAGCATCAAGGAAGTGAAGAACAAGTAAATTGATGTGCCTTAGTGACCTAACCTTAGATCCAAAATAACCTTAGCCTCTTGATGATCCTAACTTTTATGAGCCTCAATTGAATATGGTTAGATAGGCTTTAGAGGTCTCAAGTTGTTAGAAAATAAACTGCCTAAACCAGCTAAGTCAAGGTGAGTTCGATTGATCAATCGATTGATTGAGCACATCCTCGATCGATCATGAGCGATCAGACTCTATCGATCGAACATGGCCAAAACAATCCAACGAGTTCACTGGACTATTTTGGCCTAGCTCGATCAATCGGCAACACTCGGTCGATTGATCGAGGTTAGCCATTTATGTTCGTTTTACGATAGTTGGAACTCGATTCCTTCATATATGACATTCGGTTCTTTGGCATTTTCATGGACTTTTTTGGGTAATAGAGGCTTAGGAGATTCCTCATTCTTATCCCTCATCCTAGACTTCTAAACTAATGATATCTAAGTCATCTTCTTGACATTTACCACTTTAATGAAGATTCTAACCTCGATTGTGAAGATGAACTTGATCTCTCCCTTGTTCTAGAGATTAGACATGAACGTATAGTCAAATCCTTGTCTAAATTTCGTAGAACACCCATCTAAGTGACTCCTCCCCTTGGAAAATAATTGTCCTATTAGTTGTAGGAGATTCCACCATCCTCCCACCACCTTGGTCATCTCATGGGGCATTATATTCAAGGCAGTTGATCGTAATAGCTGAAGCATCAGCATCGACGATCGGGGGAGCAATTGAGAAGCTTATTCAAGCACAGAAAAACATGGAAGAAGCATCTCAAGACAACGCATCAACAGGGCTCAATCCGACAAGGTTGTCATTTTTAGAGTCCATACACTCTTTCCTTGTGTAGGATTGAGTGTAAGAGTTTGTGACCCAAACTCAAATAGGTCCTTGTGTAAGACTTAGGCTTTTGTGTAAGGCTAAATTCACTAGATACGAGTGTGTACATGTTAGTCTCCATTGGGAGCCTCTAGCGGGAGTGTACGTAGATTCTTGGATTAGGACCGCTTGTGGTTGTTGGTTAGTCGATAAAATACCAACTAAAGTCTCTTAGAGGAGCCACCCACATCGGTGAGTACATGTGTAAGTCCTGGTGTAGGCCTCCAATGGGAGTGTACATTTGTAAGACCTTGTGTAGGCCTCCGATGGGAGTGTACGCTTGTAAAGGTTAGAAGTGAACCTAGAGGTGGGCACCGAGTCGAGTCCCACCGAATTGGGTCAAACTCGACTCGATCTGAACTTTTTAAGTGACTGACCCGAACTCGATCCGATTCGGGACTGAGTCCGGGTCAGCTGACTCGATCCGATCCGATGCACTGTTGGCCTAACCCGAACCGAGTCTGACTCGGTCAAGAAAATTGAGTTGGATCGGGTTGGGTCTATGGGTCAAACTATAAGGTATGTGTTATATCCAAACCATCCATCCATTTTGAGAGCTCGTCATAAGGCTTCAGCCAAAAAATAAGACAGATCTAAAGATCCGTTGGACCACACTACAAAAAATAACATGGGATTAAACGTTTACCATTGAAACCCTTTTGGAGATCACGGAATGTTCGAATCAATATGAAAATTGTTTTTTCTCTTCATCTATGTATTTTTAACCTTATTAATAGATTAGATGGAAAATAAACGTTATGGTGGGCCCTATAATTTTTTTAACGGTGAAAATAATTATCCTCGTTGCTATTTTTGGTGTGGTCCATTTGAGCTTATATGATTCATTTTTTTTTCTAATGCTCTAAGATATCTCGAAAAATGGATAAACGGTATGGATATAACATCATTGTGGGGCCCATGTAACTTTAATTTCATTTGACCCGTTCGTATAACTCGTAGCTCGAGGCACGTCTGCGCTCATCTTCACACGACACGTATATACACCAGCTGTACAACTGGTGTGTGATACACGCAATCGGATTGCGTATTGAGTTACTCAGTACGCTCTTATTATACTGAGTAAACTCTATTGGGCCCATCGTGAATGCATGTGGTTTATCCACACCGTCCATTTGTTCTTTCATATCATTTTAGGGGTTGAACCTAAAATTGATGCATATCCAAAGCTCAAGTGGATCATACCATAGGAAAAAGTAGAAGTATTAATTTCCACCATTGAAAACTTTATAAGGCCCAGTGATGTTTATTTTTCATCCAACCTGTTCATACGATTAGAAATACATGGATGAAGAAAAAAAACAAATATCAACTTGATCTAAAACTTCTTTAGCCCCCAATAAATTTTCAATGGTAGATGTTCAATTAACACTGTTTCCAGTGGTGTGCCCCACTTTAGGATTGCATACACTCCATTTTTGGGATAAAGCCATAAAATTATCTGTTAAAAGAGATGGACGAAGTGGATTAATTGAATGAATGATAGTTGGGCCCACAGAGTTTACTCAATACGCAATCCACTTTCGTGTTACACTAGCCAATCCGAACTAGGTTTCAAGGAACCTGCCTAATGCATGTGTAACATCCCGGATTTTTGCCAACCTGGGATTAGACGTCCTTAGGCGATAGGTCGATCCTAACACCTTATTAACTTGTCAGAACTAAATCCCACAATCTAAAATCGCTCCTTAACCCATTTCCTTCACAAATCCCACCCTTCACCACCTTGTTCTTTTAATTTTTCTAAGTACTTTCACCCTAGACGCTATCTTAAACTAGCTAAGTAGTATAACTTGGATCACTTTATATACAAACTACAAAGGCCCAGGTACCACCTCAGACGGAAATTACTAAGGACTAAATCCTTTAGAAATTAGGCAAGAATTAGCCAGTGTGAAACTAGAGTACCCGTGAAATTAGTACCAATCACTTTAAATACGATCTGCAAGACCCAAAACTTGTAGAATCATTGATGCTAGGGTACCCTAAAATCTAGGATCAATCTCATTACCCGTCTGCTCTCGGGAGCATCACGAAACTCCGTATCAGATCTGGACCGTACGTCGGAAGTCCGATGAACACAAAGTTAAGGAATTAGGACCGCCTTGCTGGGCTTGACAACCATCTCGGAAATCAAATCCAGATAGTGTCCCAGTACTATTCGCTTGAGCCTGGAGCGAGGAGTGTGAGAAATGTGAAAATAATTCTAAATTAAATTCAAAATAAATAAATTTAGCACCTCTCACTTGCGGATCAGTTGTAAGCAACCAGACCATCAGAATCAGACCAAATTACACCCTCGGATCAGGAGAAATTTCATACACATATCCATGTACTCGGAATCTCCGATTGAGATCCGCTGACCGTTGAACTGAAACTGGTCCGCCACGCATGATCTGGGAATCTCACTGAAATGAAAACTTAGCTCCACGTAGAACCAAGGTTGGTGAGCTTAAATCCGACCTTTGGCTCAAGGAGGCCCGCCAGAAGTCCTCCGTTGAGCTGAAACTGACCCGCTTTGGTTATAACCTAAGTATACTTTGACCTGGAGTCTATTTCGGTGAGTTTTTAGGCTATATAAGGACCTTAAACCCTCTCTCATTGCAGCCATACGAATTTGAGAGAAACCCTAGAGAGAGAAGAGAGAAAAGAGAGAGAAAGTGAGAGAGAAGTGGGAGAATCTCCCTGCCATTCTTCCCTGCTGCTATCCATGCTCAACCGTACTATTCTTGTCGCTTTCTTAGCGATTCCGGCGTCGTTTCTAGGTAAAAACCCTAACCCTAATCTGTTTTGGAGTTGTATAGGTTGTAGGTTATGAAATAGCTAACCTATTTCATTCTATAGGTTGCCAAACTGCCGTATACAGAAGCTTAGCAATTCTATCGACTTCGTTACGATTCTACGACAAAAGGTGCGGACTTTAGGTGTATAGGTTATGGTTTTCAATGCTTTCAATGTCAGATAATGATAGATTCATGATTTGCATGCAATTGCACATGTACAAAGTGCTGTCTGTTTTCCGTTTCGATTGAAGATGAAGAATATGGAATTTTACATACTCTAGGTATTTGTAGAAAGTACCGTATACGTATAAATTTTGGAAATGTGTTTGCCATGATTATTTGTTGTATTAAAATATTATATATGGATAAAATACTTGTTTGGCGAAAGGATTCGCCCTAATACATGCTTTTGCTAATATACACTATGTATGTTAAAATAGTGTATTTTAAGTGTTTGTGAAAATGACCGAATGAGTATAGAATTCTCATTCGTGCTCGCCATGACTAATTGTCATGGATATATGATTGTTGTATTGGCGATACCCCTTTGACGAAAGGATTTGCCCTGAATCATGCCACGACCACTATACGCTATATATGTTGAAATGTGTAGCCCAAGTGTTCGTGAAAATGTTCAAATGAATATGGAACTTGGATTCCTACTTCCCATGACTATCCATCGTGGGTGTATGCGTGTTATGATTGGGGCAACTCCCTAATGAAAGGATTTGGCCTAATGCCTATGTGATCAACATATGTCATGTATGTTGATGTATGTAGTTTAAAGTGTTTGTTGAAATCTCTGAATGAGTAGTAGTTAGCAAATTGTAATGTATAAGGGTGTTGAGATATGATTCTCAACTCCTTTAACTATGTGTATGATTTCCTTGGATAACTGTGTGATTAGGAAGTAAATATGTACAAACTCATACTTGTATTGTGCTTGATAACATGTTCAACTGATTTTATGATTTTATCTATGTAATGCATATGTTTAAATTCATGTTTTCGTTGCATGATCCGTCATGAGTGATGGGAGAGTGGTGCAACGATTCCGTGTAACAGCCCTAGCAGCCTTGACCGTACCCGGTGTAGTGACCTTGAGCATACTCTAAATCTGCAGTGAGGCGATGAGCCTTCCCCTAGTAGCAAAGTATAAACTAGGCCTGTATTGATAAGGTGATGGGGGAGTGGTGCAATGATTCCGTGTAACAGCCCTGACAGTCCTTGCAGCGACCTTGAAACACACCATCGTATGAGATTGTCTAGGACTGACGACCCTAGAATGGATCATGTTTGGGAATGATACAAGTGAGGTACCTTAGTTTCCCAATCCTGCTGTTTGAAATGGACTAATAATAACTCGGTAATCATGCTCATCGTGCATTGCATGTGCCTGGAAGATGTGGAGCACTGAGGAAAGCAAGCATGTCGCGAACGTAAGATGGTGTCGCATGAGGGAGTATGTCGGTGAGGGCATACATCATGACTGCATTCATACTTGCATTAATAAGAGTAGTTAGGAGTGTTTGATTTTACTGCTTTATCATTACTGCTTGACTGAATTGATAACATGTTAACCTATGCTTTATTGTTCCACTGAGTTAGCTACTCACTCCCACATTACGGGACGGTGTTCCGAACACCCACCAGACTTTGTCTGATTGCAGATGGCGACGCTACTCCTGAGACGGAGCCAGACCTTTATGAAGACAATGATGCTTGTTCGTATATGCTGTGTGTTGACGGCTTCAAGTGAGCCGTGTCTTGATCGACGGGATTACAGGGTTGTTGACTAGATAACACTACACCTTTGGTATAATTTAAAATTGTACTTGTAATTCATTAACCTGGTAACATTATCACACTCTGGAGACTCACCACTATTTTTATATATTTCATATATCTATCACAGTCTTCTGCTTGCAATTTAACTGTTTCTGGAGTATGATATGCGGTTTTGGCTTAATCTCACTCATGTTCAATGCACTAATTCAGACAACAATTCAATCATCATTCATTTTGTTGCATAAGTGATGCGTTGGAACTCGGGAGTTGAGTTTATACTCGACCCCCGATTTTCAGGGCGTTACAGCATGCTTCATCAATGCTCCACTCACTGGTCAATGCCCTTACGTCACCTTTTTTCTGAAAAAGGTTTAACCCCAGCCCTCTATTTCTCAAAGGTTAAAGATGCAAAATCCAACGACTCTATTTTAACTTCATATGACTTGACTGGATGAGATCGGATTGGATCGGTCCGGATTGGATCGGTCAGGATTGGTCACTGATCCGAACTCGATCCGATGTACGGTCGGATTTGAGTGGGCCTACTCGATCCGACCCAATCTTAGCCTTCTGTTCGGATCGGATCGGGTTAGATTTTACCCAGCTCTAAGTGAACCTATTGAAAACTCCTAAGATAGTGAATACCAGTACACTCGAGGAGCATACGTTTGCCGGGAGTGGAGTAGGAAAATTGAACTACTATACATGCTTATATTTGTGAATGTCAATTGAGCACAATTCTATTCATACTTATGTGATTATTTAGTTAAATTATATGAATACTTGAATTGGATTATATGTTAGGCACTTAACTTGTTGTTTAGACAAGAAACAAAATACCCTACCTCAAAGGCCAGTGACTAAAAACCTCAAAAGGCTAGAAGTCCTCAACAGCCAGTCACGCGTGAGACCAATGCTGTCTGTAAGCTCTCCGACAGCGTCATAGATGAGGATGAAAATACCCTCCTGTGAATGGGTCCGAAGTTACAGACGAAGAATTTGCCTTTTATTCATCTTTTATGAAGGAAGAATACACGGCTCCACCTTTAAAGGTTGTTTCATCAAAAGTTCTGGGTTCGATTCCCAGCAGAGTTACCATTTTGTTTCGACAAGAAACAAATGCATTTGATTTAGGAGATTCCATTCACTTAATAATTAACAAAAGAAGAAGAAGAAGATAATCACAATATTTATTCATTCCAAATTCTTTTACATCATTTCTCTCCTTTGATTCCAAAATAGAATATTTCTAGAATCATAATACAAAGCAAATGTGACATATGTCTTGATCACTCCTTTGATCAAATCTAAAGCTTTTTTTATTAATCTTTGACTGTTGGAGAAACCATGCATATATCACTTTATTGAAGAAACATCACTGTGCGCTGGAGCAACGTATGCTGGAGCCCATTACGCACTGAAGCTCATTGTGCGTTGGAATTCATTGTGCGCTAAAGCTCATTGCGCGTTGAAGCTTATTGTGCGCAGACAGTGTTGTGCGCCCTACAACACTTGCTCCACACACCAGATGCAAACTCTACCTCTTTTCGTTCAAGGTCCGCTTCTCTCCTCCCTCTCCTCTTAAATCTGGTCTAATGACCCCTTTAGAGGGGTCATGGGGTATTTATAGCTCTTTCACACGTGCGAACATGCCACATGTTCATTGTGCACCAATCCCCTCTGTGCGGACCCCTTTTGCGGACGTCTTTGTGCGCACCTAAGTGTGCGGTCTCCTTTGTGCGGATTCCACTGCGCGACCACCTTTGTGTGGATTTCACTGTGCGATCGACTTGCTATAGCGTACATGCTTTTAAGCACAATGATTTTGTGCACAACAGGAGTCTCTCTTTTTATGCTTCAATAGATGCCCCCTTGATCCTATATTTTTAATTTTTTACCTATAAGATTAAAATGTGGGATAAATCCTTCAATATTCTAACTTATTTACTCCCTTTTCTTCATTGTGCATTTTTTTAGAATTTTGCGCATAATGAGTTGCGCACAACGGATTGAGTGAGTCTATAAATACATAGTCAATGCTTGTTTATTTCATTCCTCACTCCACTGCACCCTTCGTTCATTCAAGTCTTTTTGTGCGCTAAGCATTCCTGCGCACAACAATCTCTTGCACACAACAGAAAGTTGCCCACAACATTTTCGCATAATCGACACTTGTGCTTAGTAATCCTCTTTTAGGACTTTGTCAATTTCTTGCACACATCAATCCTGCGCATAGTGACATCGCGTACAATGCATTTGCACGCAATGAAATTGCGCACAATGCATTTGCCCACAATGAAAACTTATGCCCAATCAAAACTTGTTTCTCCCTGTGCACAGTAGGACCTACTTTACTCTTTCAACTCTTAGGACTTAGAATTCTATGCACATTTCAAACTTCTTTCCCCCATTTAATTTGTTCACTGACTTCCCTGTATTTGCAAATTTCACAGATCTCCAATGGCTAGCTCTAAAAGATCTCACGCTTCCCCAAATGCTACTGGACCATCAGACCCTCAGCAGCTTGAAACTCACACCTGGAAGAAGGCTAGATCTGTTGAAGGCTATTCTTCCTTCTTTAAGGAACCCGCTCCTTCTATCATCAATTTTGCTGACCGTATCCAACGTCTGTCTGACCACATTCGCACGGCCGTCCTGATGAGAGAAATAGAGGGACCCCCTACCGAAGGCCAAGAGTCTGATTGGGAAGATTGGCTAAAATCCGTCGCCAATCTCTGGACAGACGACACTCGTCTAGCCCCTGCCGAAGCTTCCCCCTCTCCTGCAATTTTGAAGAAAGCAAGTGAAAAGAGTAAAGATGAAGCCTTCCAAGAGAAAATCCGGGAGCACAACATGAGACGATTCCAGAATGCTTGGGAGACAATTAAGTCTAATGCTGATGCCATCAAATTCTGAAATCCCTATAGGGATGAGACTATCATCATCCCCTTGCATCTCCAGCGTCATCTGTCAATGATCCAGAGTGAGTCATCTGACTACATGACACAAAACTGACTCTTGTATGTGTCAAACTGGGTCATCAAAGAGCCGAAAATCCTCGAGGGCTATCTCACCGAGAAATGCCTAATCCAGAAGACCGGGTAGATATCATACATGCGCTTCCTTACGCCATGTTACAATCCTCATGCCATATACCCTACCCATTACTTCGAGACAATTCATGACCGCGACTCCTTGTGGGGAAAGGATGAATTTAGGACACGGGGTCTTTGGACTGATCGTCCATATTATAGTGCATGGAATAAAGCAATCCTGAAGAAATACAAAGATGTTCTTGTCGCGGTGAAAGTATATTCGGCTATAGAAGCCACTTAAGAATTCTTTGACAAGCATACCATGATTTACAAGGGCTTTTTAAAATACTGGTCTTCTACCACAAATTCTTTTCATCTCCCGGTTGGTGAAGTGAGCATCACTCTGTGGGATCTACATAGGATGGTAGGTTTGCCTATCTCCGGATCCTTTCTCGACGAGTATGTTCCTATAAACGAAGAGTTTGCTTACGTTGCCCCTAATAGAGTGCCTAAAATTTCAGCATCTACCATTGAACTTTTTCGCGAGATGTCTTGCTTCCCTGATGTTCACAAGACATTGCCCCTTCAATGGGTTGCGCATTTCTCACGATATCTACTGTAAACATTTTAACATTCCTTTTCTCTTTTAGATATATCTCTTCATACATGTATATATCCTCATTTCACATTTTTTGTTTCTTAGGTTCCCTGGCAGTCATTGCGCTGAATTGGAAGCCACTCGCAAAAAGATAAAGGGTCCAGCCAAATTCACTACTGAGACCGAACTAGCCACTTTCTTGGCTTATTGGTTAAGCTTGGTCATCCTTCCTAGTTCAAAATGCTCAGATCTGTTTGACCAACCTTATTTGTAGCAGCAGGCGCTATGGCGGAAGGCAGGAAAAAAATACTCTCTAGCTCCCCCTGTGTTATGTTCACTATATAAAGCTTTTGGACATGCTACGGCGCATTGCTCAAGCCCAATAATTGGAGCCTTATCTTCTTTCACCCCATGGCATTATTTCTCAGGATGGCTCTGCGTATACTTCCCTTGGACTTATGGTGACTTGGAGATAGCCTATGTCCATCCCGAACATCTACCCTTATGGCATTTCCTTAAGCAAAAGATGATAAAGAAGGGGTACAACTGGATAGTGGACAAGATCGAAAATACAAAATCTATTGATTTCTTTCCTTTCTATTAGAGTTCTGGAGAGAGCCATATTACCCAAGTAGATTCGCTAGACAATTTGGCTATGACCAAGCTATGCCTCAAGCAGGAGAGGAAGTCACACGGATTTTGATTGACACATCATTACTATTTGGTGCGCAACTTCTTTCCCGTGGATCGTTCTATCTGGGTTCCTCCTCCGCGTTTAAGAAATTACAGACTGGAGCAAGGAATTAGATATTTTATTGAGAAGGATCATACTGCTGTTTTAGGGCAACTTCGCCGCGAAATTTTTGTAGAAGAACCAGTTAGAGAGATAAAGTCACCGAACACTCTGAAAGGATGGATTGCTTTCGGCTCTCCTTTGGACTTGATAAGACGGGGAGAAAGACCAGCTACTCCTCGTGATGAATTTGAAACTCTAGGCGGTATTCTGCCTTCCCTTACTCTTGAAGGAGGAAACTAACCTTAACATCCTGCTCCTACCACAGAGCCTGTCGCAACTGCAACTTCTCCTACCACTGATCAGACGGCCACTGCGGTCGTCCCTGCCTTGAGTCATGCAACAACTACAGTCTCTCCTATTACAAGTCGTACAACAGTTGTAGTTTCCCCTGCTACCAATCGGGTCGTTATTACTACATCGCCTATGACTCGCTCACGTGCTAATTCATTGTCTCCCAAAATTCTGGCACAACAGGTTCCGTCTCCTGTTCGAAGTGCTTATCTTCTCCCTGTGAAGACTGTTTATAAGGGGAAACTAACCATGTCAGAAGAAGATAGTTCATCAGAATACTCGACTAACACTCGAAGCGGTGATACGTCTTCTTCTACAAGCTTGACCAACGAAGGAGATGTCTTATTGAATCAAGAAAACGAGGCTAAAGTAGATATTGAAGAAGAGGGTGAGGCTAGGGCTGAATCTCCTCTCCTTGATACCCAAATCGGTCATCCGGATGTCCCTTTTCCGATCACAGTGACCTACTTTGAAAAAGAACAACTTGACTATGGAGAGTCTGACTACTCCCCTAGTGCAAATATCTTTCTTTATTTTGATGCCTCATATTCTCCATGTATCATGAAAACTGCTGATGTGATTGCTCGTGAAGCATCGACACTAAAAGAGGTAGAAGCCCAATCATTAGAGATTCAAACAGGGATGGAAAATATGCTTCTTCCTCAAAGCGCAGAAGAAGTCTTGCCGATGGTCACTGCAACATTTAATGCCCCCATCACGCTGATAAATCTCCTACTGCGCGCCCTTCTCCTATCTAGCCAGTAGCCCAGAGTTTGGAATTCTTCTCTGACCCAATTGACGTTCCGACTCTAACGACTCTTGACTCGAGTACCGGAGGAGCTCAGGAACTTTCTTTCAATGTTTCCGTGACTATAGATGTACCCAGATCTACAACACTAGGAACTTGTTCTGTTCAAGTTACTTTTGCAATTGCCTCCGGACAGGGTATATTTTTCTTTTCTTCTTCTCTTCTCTTCTCGTTTATTAATATATATAATATAATATATAATATATATATATATATATATATATATATATATATATATATATATATTGCTACATATATGTATCTTCTTTTTTCTTAATTTATAATTCTTCTTTTTTTTTTTAGCTTTGGCTGTACTAACTCCAAGTGGGTTTGAAGGCTCTAACTCAGTAGCTACAGTTTTTGATAGATTTCGTTGGAAAAGGTGTCACCTCTCATGTTGGGATTCTTTAAGAATGCAATCTCTGTTATCATAAATGCTTTTAAAGATCCAGCTCACTGGCCCTTTTTAGACAGTGCCTTAGCTGTTCTTGACCATTCAGCTCGTCTGGCTCACGTCAATGTTCAATCCCTTCATGACTTCTTATCACAGTTCTATTATTCCACCAAAAATTTAGAGGCAGCACGAGGTGTAGTCATTTCTCCAGAGATTTTGAATCGTAAAAAAGAACTAGCGCTGTTCAAGGAGAAACTTTCTTGTTCATCCGATATTCTCTCTAATTGGGACGCTGTTAATCAATCTCTTCATGAGAGGTTGAAAGCTTCTGATAAAAATAAGACAATCATTAATGACCAAATCACCCTTTTGGAAAGAGAGATTATGCTTCTTAAGGCTTGAAATGAAGAAGAGGAATCGCATATTCGTCAAATCGGGGAGGAACTTGAAGCGAATACTCAGATTGCCGACATCGAGAAGGCTAAACAAACAAAGAATAGGGAAGTTGTTGCTTCTTTGGAATTTGAATTGGCCTATGTTCTTGATCATGCCAGGATTATTCTTGAGGCTGAACATACGACTGCTACGGCACAAATTCAGTTAAAAGAGGAATTACAGCGTTATGTAGTAGCATTAGACATATCTGAGGACTTATAAAAATTGTATCTTTCATTTAGATTTCTTCGCTTCTTTTTGTTTCTTTTTGTGCTGCGATGTGTAGATAGGTTGTGGTGTTTTGTTCGAAGCAAATATATTCTTGACAATACAATCATTGATTTTGGGATACATGTTGATGCAATATTTTCATATTCATGCTTCATTATATCTACAGTTTATATTCATAAGTCGTAAAGCATTCCTATGTGATATTCATTTCAATGAGCGGAACTATTTTGCTTTAAAGTTAGTAGAGTTAGTCTTGCACATAGTTTAAGCTCTTGAGTAGTGGAGTAATCACTATTTTTTAGACCCATAAGTAGTTGGAGTCAGGTCTTACGCGAATGGTCTCTCTAATTCTTCTGAGTTCTCTGGACTTATCGCAGCCGGGGAGTTCACAAACCGCAGTCCATCAGAGGGGTCCAGTGAAGCTACCGGGACTGTGAACTCAATGAGATTTACGCGCAGGGTTGGCCACACTAACTCTCTAAAGTTTATGGGAAGCACAAGGCTACATTTGGTACTAAGTCCAGGGCCGCCAGTCCATCATTGAGGGGGTGTTTTTATTGAGACCCTGTCCTTATGAGTTAATACTAAAATCAAGCCAAGGACCTGGGGGTCTTATTCTATTCCCCATTTTTCTTCATCTATAAGTTCAGATCCATTCATAGGAGAGTATTTTTATCCTCGTCTATGACGTTGTCGAAGAGCTTACAGACGGCATTGGTCTCACGCGTGACTGACCGTTGAGGACTTGACCTTTTGAGACTTTTAGTCACTGGCTCCATCCGCTACTTGCATGGGTATGCATGTGATGTGACCTATATGGGCTTTTTAAGGCCGCTGGCTCCACACTGCTGTCCTGAATAATATATAGGTCTTATGCGTAGTTGGCCATATAGGGCTTGGCTGGGCTGCCTTAAATGATGAGCCACCATTGCTGTCCTAAGAATCTGCACGCGCTTGGCCATACATGCTGTTCCATTGCCATGAATGGTGAATCGATAATTGATATATCGTCGTTGCTTACTATTGCCAATAATATTCTGATAATATCTGTCTCTATATCCAATCAACTTGTCGATAATAACAATTTTGATAGGTGACCAATGATGACAGCGATGGTTGCAACTTCAGCAATAGTCATTGATGTTTGCTCTTGATATGCTTGATATGTCCCCAGCAGAGTCGCCATTTTATTTCGACAAGAAACAAAATACCCTACCTCAACGGCCAGTGACTAAAAGCCTCAAAAGACCAGAAGTCCTCAACAGCCAGTCACGCGTGAGACCAATGCCGTCTATAAGCTCTCTGACAGCATCATAGACGAGGATGAAAATACCCTCCTGTGAATGGATCCGAACTTACAGATGAAGATTTTGCCTTTTATTCATCTTTCATGAGGGAAGAATACACGGCTCTGCCTTTAAAGGTTGTTTCATCAGAGTTCTGGGTTAGATCCCCAGCAGAGTCGCCATTTTATTTCGACAAGAAACAAATGCATTTGATTTGGGAGATTCCATTCACTTAATAATTAACAAAAGAAGATGAAGAAGATAATCACAATATTTACTCATTCCGAATTCTTTTACATCCTTTCTCTCCATTGATTCCAAAATAGAATATTTCTAGAATCATAATACAAAGCAAATGTGACATATGTCTTGATCACTCCTTTGATCAAATATAAAGCTTTTTTTTTTTATTAATCATTGATTATTGGAGAAACCATGCATATATCACTTTATCGAAGAAACATCATTATGCGCTGGCATCATTATGTGTTAGAGCCCATTGTGCGCTGGAGCACTGTATGTTGGAGCCCATTGCGCGCTGAAGCTCATTGTGCATTGGAATTCATTGCACGCTGAAGCTTATTGTGCACGATAGTGTTGTGCGCCGCACAACACTTGCTTCGCACACCATATGCGAACTCTACCTCTTTTCGTTCAAGGTCCACTTTTCTCCTTCCTCTCCTCTTGAATATTGTGCTAATGTCCCTTTAGAGGGGTCATGGGGTATTTATAGCTCTTTCACATATGTGAACATGCTATGTGTTCATTGTGTGTCAATCCCCTTTGTGTGGACCCCTTTTAGGAACGTCTTTGTGCGCACCTGAGTGTGCGGTCTCCTTTGTGCGGATTCCACTACGTGACCACCTTTATGCGGATTCCACTGTGCGACTGACCTGCTGTAGCGCACAATGCTTTTGCGCACAATAGGAGTCTATCACTTTTATGCTTCAACACTTGTAAAGCATAAACAAGTACACTATCTATATAGATTAGTTACTTATTGGCATATTTTTTTTTTTTTGTAGTTTATGAGATTGAAACCACTTCAGCTTGGAAGTTTTAGTGTTAATTTGTCTTGTTAGTTTAATTGATAAATTAGTTTATTATGCAAGAATTTTAAATTAGTCCTAATCACCAATCTCATCGTGGTACACAATTTCAATTGAGATCTGAGCGGGTTGCTCTTTGCGAACTTAACCGTTTAAAGTAACAGTCAATAATGAGCTTTTAAATTATGTCTACCAATTAAGGAAAAACTAAGGTTACCCAAAGAAATGAACTAATAAGTAAATCCATTAGTACAGGTAAGCCTTTTGGGGAAAATAGAGGTCTTAGATACAATAAAAATATTCATGTTATAACCTTTATCTTGGTGGTGATCCAGAAAGACTCTATAGCTTCAAGAAATAAATCTAAACTATCTCTTATGGAGACACAGGCCACATGAGGTTTGAATGCCAAATCAATAAAAATTGATAATTCATCTCAGTCCCAAACTATATAGGTAAATTTATTCAGACTGAGAAAATGACATACTCTAAGAAGAGTCCTCTTAGACAATCACTGAAAAAAAGAAGAAGTTCACATCCCCTCCAAAAATGAATAACCATATAAGGAAGTTTGAAACAAATTTTCCTATTAACTTAATGTACTTGGAAAATCCTTAGTCAAGGCAACAACCATCAGGGTAGGAAATAAAGAAGAAAATCATCTACCAAATATAGATCCCCTATTAGAGATGCACCTAAGGGACATACATCTAAGAAATTCATTCCCCCTCGCGAACATATTTCGGGTCCTAGGAAATTCATACCTAAGTGAGTTTTAAATAGGGATAAATGACCTTAAAAGGTTTATAAGGGCTTAATTATTAAAATTTGAGGATTAGAACCTCATTTTATGCTTAATAGGTATATTCGAGGATTATAACCTTATTCCTTTCGATAGTTTAGCTTTAAAGTTGCTTAATTTTAAAGTACCGTATGTTTATTGTTAGACTATCATTGGTCATTAATATTTCAAATGTTATATCTTTTTAAGTAATCATTTATGCATGCTCCCTATTTTAATGTTATATGAACCTTATTCCCTTGTTAGTATGTGCTTCTTGATAAATCCATGGTTCATAGAGCTTTCCATTTTCTGTGCTTAATTGGTATATCTATGGAATTGACTCTTTGTTAAATACTGACAAAAGAGGGGGAAAAGATCAAGTCTCACTAAAACAAGTTGAATACTCTTTTCTAGGTTCTTTTTGTTATTTCAGGGAATTGATGGAGATGGGGAGTAATTGAGGGGGAGCAAAGCAAGTTTACATGTCTTTTTGTATTCGAGTTGTAAATTATTTGTAATTGACATCTAATATTTTTGTTGTTTTGGTTTGTCATTGGTATGAACCATGACAATGTCTAGGTTAGGTTTTTGTTACGTAATTGACAAATGAGGATATGTTAGTGTACTAATTTGTGCATCTATTTGTCAATCTGGTGAATCCGTGTGTCAGTGAGTTGGTTAAGCCCTTGGAAGCTGAAGAACAAAGACACAAAAGGACTTAAAGCACATGGAAGTGAAGAATAGGTAAATTGATGTGCCTTAATTACTGTAACCTTAGATCCAAAAAAACCTTAGTGTCTAGATGATCTTAACCTTTATAGGTAAACCTTATTTAATTATCTCATAGCCTTAAGAGCCTTAATTGAACATGCTTAGATAGACTTTAGAGGTCTCGAGTTGCTAGAAAGAAAACTGCTTAAACTATCTAACTCAGGGAGATCGATTAATCAATTGATAGATCGAGCACATCCTCGATCGATCTCGAGTGATCGGGCTCGATTTATCGAATATGCCCAAAACAATCTAGCGAGTTCACTGGACTATTTTGGCCTAGCTCAATCAATCGACGACACTTGGTCGATCGATCAAGGCTAGCCATTATGCTCGTTTTATTCCTGTTAGAACTCGATTCCTCTATGTATGACATTCAGTTCTTGGGCATTTTTATGGGTTTTTGGTGCAATAGAAGCTTAGGATATTCCCCACTCATATTCCTCATCCTAAGCTTCTATAAAATTACATGTGGTAGGCACACATGCTATATGTGCGGAAGGTTGGTGGAGCTAAGGAATGAATAGTTATGTCCTACAGGGGGTGAATATGACCACTTAAAATTTTGCCAATTAAAAGCTTAATTTCATAATTAAACTAATATGTCAATTTAAACTAATTAAAGCAATTAACACTAAGGCTTCCAAGCCAATAGTGGGTCTAATCACATAAAATACATATAATATTCCAAATCAAGAAACAAGTCTATAATCAATAATGTACATGTGTGTAGGAAGTGCTAACTATTCAATTCCTAGTATTCATCTAATCATGTAGACATATAATTCAACTAATTAATCATATAAGCATAATTAGAAATGTACTCAAACGACAATCTCAAACACAAGTATGTATAGTAGTTCGGTTTCCCCACTCCACTCCCGGCAAGTGCACTCTCCTTGAGTGTATCGGTATTCATTATTGGAGGTTTTCAACAAGTTCGCATGTAACCTTTACAGCCCTACACAAGGACCTACATCCTACACAAGAATGTAGTGCACAATCCCACCGGAGGCTTCAGTAAGAGACTTTATTTAGTTTTCTATCAGCTAACCAACAACCTCGGTCCCAGTCCAAGGATATACGTTTACTTATGCCGGAGGCTCCCACAAAGACTAACACATATGCACATATTTTTGATGAATTCGACCTTATACAAGAGCCTAGGTATTCACAACCTCAAGTGTAAGGTTGCGATGTAGTAATAACTCGTGAGAACGACGTCAAATCCACATGGACTAAACTTGTACATATTCTGAAAAGAACTAGAACTATAATTAGAAAAAGATCTAAATCTGAATTCAGGAATAAAAGAGAGTAATTGTGAATAATGTTTAAACTATCAATTAAAGGTGGGAAGTAGGGTGTCAAGGATCCACTTGTAGCTATTAAGATGCAAACTTGCTTGATTCAATAAACACAGTTGGAATTGGAGTCCTATCCTATCCAATTAGAAGATAAAACAATTTAAATCAAATCTAAACTTTTCATTGACCTAATTCTCAATGAAGGAGAATTGTGAAGATTGGAAGGGATTCCATCATCCTACCATGCCCAGGAGACGATGGTGAATAATGGGATTTACCAATCTCACTATCTCAAAACAGGAAAAAGAAGATATCCAAAGCTATCAGAACATCTATTGTAATTTCAGTCACAATAAATCATAGAAAACTAAAAATATTCCTTTAATATCAAACTAGAAATCAATAAAGTTCAATAAGAACAAGAATCAAAGAAAAATAAACATCCCAACACATTACAAGCTTCACCTCTTAGTCCTAGCTAAGAGGTTTAGCTAACCATAGACATGATTGAAACCAAATCTCTTAAATCAAGCATAAAAAATAAACTAGGGAAGAAGAAAAACTATTTGACAACTGCTCCACCTTTGTGTTATCCTCCTTGAGACCTTTCCAAACCCTAGAAGATGCTTTGGAGCATTTTAGGGGGTCCTATTTATAGTTTTGGAACTCCAACTTTCACACATAGTTGGAAAAATCTAGAAACCGTCTCAAATTTACGCACTCTCTCCAGTTTTCTAAATTAAACTTCACTCTACGCATTTTTCCAAAATATACTTCACTATGCATAGCTAAAATAGACTGTGAGTTTCAGAATATGTTTTTTAGGACAATTTCAGGAATATGCTTGTTTTTAGGACAATTTTAGGATTCCTTTTCTTCGCTTTAAATCTTTGATTCTCTTCATTCCTCACTTGGTTTTCTTGGATCTTTGGTATGTGAATTCTTCATTAATGACTTCTAAATCTCTAAATCTTCATTTAGTAATTTTTTGAGCATAAATCTTCATTCTGGCATCAATTTCACCTTAAGCTCTCAAAATCACCTCGCACATGAAAACATGCATAATTAAATCGATTAAGCATTATCATGTTTATAAAACCAAGATATAAATAGGGAGAAATATGCAATATTTCACACTCAACATACCCCCCTAACCAGCATTTTGCTAGTCCCAAGCAAAACATGCGTGAAGTAATTCTCAATTCTCAATGTTCAAAACCCTTTTTCAGAAATCAATCCTTTGTGCAATCAAGTATAAATGAGTAGAATTAAGACGAGAAAGTGGGATTTTGAAAACCTAGAGCCGAATCATATAAGTAATCCATCAAATAGGTTCTTTATCGATTAAATCAGAGCGTAAGTTCATATATCAAGTTTTTCTAACATGCTTAGTGAATTCCAACTTACTTTTCACAAAAATATACTATCATTACATAATATTAGCCATGATCACCACCTCTAGATTAATTGAACAATCAAGTACTGATTCCGAACTTATCCCATTTTCCTTCTTTTTCCAGTTTTTGATTTTATATTGACGTTCTCTTTTTATTTATTCATTCTTTTAAGACTTTTCATTCTTTATCATTCTTTTACAGTCTTTTCATCATATACGACCTTTTTATTGATCTCACTATTTTTTTTAACTGGTTCTTTTCATTTTTTAAGGTGGATAAAATTCTCCAGACTTAATTCATAATCATCTATCAATGCTTCACATAGTAACATTCAGAAATTCTAGTATAATTTACAGAAAGCAACTCGAACGTGTCTTGTGACTTAGATTAACAAGATATTCTAACTTCTTTTTAATCAATTGAGTGCAAGAACTGTAGGTGATAGACTACTTAGTTGATCAAACTCTAACAATTCAAAATTCAATCTCAATCTTATCATCATACTCAAAACATTCTTTATATACACAATTTATCATTTTTCAAACAGATTTCAACTTGAAACATTGAAAATTAAAAAAAAAAATTGTTCAGAACTAAGAAAACACTGATTAGTTTACCTAATCCACCCCCCAACCTAAAATCTACATTGTCCTCAATGTAAAAAAAAATATAAGCATGCAATGCATATGAGACAACGAAAAGAAATGAGAAGTGATGGAAAGGTAGTACTTGAAGAAAGGGGATTGAAGCTTTTCCACGGTTCTCAATATGAAGATGGGTTAGCACAAAGACCAGGAGATCAATAAAAGTTATCCTTATGAAGATGGGTTAGCACAAACTGAAAGTAAACTATCCTAATCTTAAATCCTTCGAAAGCAATACAAGCTAACTATACCTTCATCAGACTAGGAGATCAATCTTGGTACACAAGATCATTTAAAGGCATGAAATGTCCTCTGAGTCAAATTTCTCAACAAATGGCTTCAAACGATATCCGTTCACTTTAAAAACATGGCCATTCGTTGGATTCTTTATCTCAATGGTCCAATGTGGATAAACATTAGTAACAGTGAAAGGGCCAGTCCATCGAGATCAGAGTTTACTCGAAAAAAGGTGTAACCGAGAATTGTATAGAAGGACTTTTTGACCGGTTATGAATGATTTCCGAAGGATGTTCCTGTCGTGGAATACCTTCATCCTGTCCTTGTAAATTCTCAAGTTCTCGTATGCGTCGTTTTAGATTTCCTTAAGTTCATTCAACTATAGTTTGCACAGTGAACCAGCGTTGTCTAAATTGAAGTTCAAATTTTTGATAGCCCAGAAGACTCTATGTTCCAGCTCTACAGGAAAGTGGCAAGCTTTCCTATAGACGAGTCTAAAGGGAGACATTCCAATGGAGGTCTTAAAAGCTGTATGGTATGCCAATAAAGTATCGGTCAAACGGATTGACCAATCCTTACGGTCAGGGTTAACCGTTTTTTCCAAATTGTGTTTAATTTCCCTGTTGGAAATCTTAGCCTGCCCACTTTTCTGCGGGTGGTATGGAGTGCTCACCTTATGAGATATGTCATATTTCTTCATTAAGTTTTCAAATGGCCTATTGCAGAAGTGTGAACCTCCATGACTAATAATGACCCGACGCGTTCCGAACAGGGAAAGGATATTTTCTTTTAAAAATCGAATGACCGTACGATGGTCATTATTCCAGCACGGGATCGCTTCAACCCACTTAGTGACATAGTCTACTACTAGCAAAATGTACAAATTCCCAAAGGATTGGGGGAATGGCCCCATGAAATCGATGCCCCAATAATCAAATGCTTCAATGATAAGAATGGGGTTAAGAGGTATCATATTTCGACGATACAATGCACCTAATTTCTGACAACGCTCACAAGCTTTGCAAAACTCATGAGTGTCCTTAAACATAGTGGGCCAGTAAAAGCCGCATTGTAGAATTTTGGCCGTGGTCTTTTTAGCAGAAAAGTGACCACCATAGGCCTGCGAATGACAGAAGGAGATGATACTTTGGTGTTCAGTATCTGGCACACATCTCCTTATAATTTGGTCTGGACAATATTTGAATAAATACGAGTCATTCCAGAAGAACTTTCGGACCTCGGTGAAGAATTTTTTTAATCTTGCGCATTCCAATGAGTTGGCGTGAAACTTGTGGCAAGATAATTAACAATGTCAACAAACCAAGGTAATTGGGAGAGTTTAAACAATTGTTTGTCAGGCATCATATCATTTATAGGTGGCATTTCAGGGAAATCGAGGAGATCAATTCTTGAAAGATGGTCAGCCACTATGTTCTCTATTCCCTTTTTGTTCCGTATTTCCAAATTAAATTCCTGGAGTAGGAGGATCCATCTTATCAAGCGGGGCTTATCATCATTCTTAGAGAGAAGGTACTTCAACGCCGCATGATCAGTATAGATGTGATCTTGGATCCGATCAAGTAGGACCTAAATTTTTCCAAAGTGAATACTACGGCTAAGAGTTCCTTCTCCATAGTAGAGTAGTTCACTTGAGTGGGATTTAGTGTTTTACTTGCATAGTGAATAACGTAGGGCTTCTTTTCTTTTCTCTGTCCTAACACTACCGCCTCACACATAATGTCAAAAGGAATGCTCCAATCGAGTGGTTGCATGATAGGTGCGGTAGTCAACATGCCCTCGAGCTTAGTGAAAGCTTCCTGGCATTGCTCAGTCCACTTGTATGGTACATCCTTTTGAAGTAGATTGCATAAATAACGAGAGATGTGACTAAATTCCTTTATGAATCGTCTGTGAAATCTAGCATGTCCTAAGAAGGATCGCACGTCTCATATGCTCTTGGGTGGAGGTAGGTTAGAGATAAGATCAATTTTAGCCTTATCTACCTCAATTCCTTGGACGAAATAATATGTCCAAGAACAATTCCCTTACGAACCATGAAATGACACTTGTCCTAATTTAGTACAAAATTCTTTTCCTCACATCACTTCAACATATTTTTCAGATTTTCCAAACACTCGCTGAAGGATGGACCAAAGAGAGAGAAGTCATCCATGAAAACCTCTAAATATTACCCCACCATGTCAGAAAATATACTCAACATACATCGCTAAAAAGTGGTGGGGGCATTACACAGTCCGAATGTTATTATTCGGTAAGAAAAAGGTGCCAAAGGGGTATGTGAAAGTAGTCTGTTCTTGATCTTCAAGGGCTATCTCTATCTGATTGTAGCTTGAATATCCATCAAGCAATAGTAAGAGTGACCAGCTAGCCTTTCCAAGATTTGATCAATGAAAGGCAAAGGAAAGTGGTCCTTCCTCGTGACGGTATTCAACTTTCTGTAGTCAATGCACATTCTCCAACCAATAGTAACTCTAGTTGGCACAAGTTCATTGTCAGCATTGGCTACAATATTGATTCCGAACTTCTTTGGACTCACCCATTTGCTATCGGATATGGGGTATATGATACCCACATATAACAACTTAAGTACCTCGGCCTTAACCACTTCCTTCATGTTTGGATTTAATTGGCATTGTGGTTGTCGAGAGGTCTTCACATTATCCTCAAGATGAATGCGGTAAGTACAAATCAAAGGGTCAATTCCCTTGAGGTCTAGAATCGACCATCCATGGGCTCTTTTATACTCAATGAGAGTATAGATAAGCATACTCCCTTATTTTTGCTCAAAGTGGGAAGAAATCACCATTGGGTATGTCTCATCTTAACCTAAATAGAAATATTTAAGATTAGAGGGCAAATGTTTTAGGTCAAGCTTCGGCGCTTTGAGGCTAGACGGCGCTTTGAGGCTAGACGGTAGAGGCACTACATTAGTTTGGGGTAATTCTTCAAATTGTGGCCTCCACCAGTTAACTTCAAGTACTGGCGTAGTATCAAGCATGACATCCATCTCCCTAATCATGTCATCATCCAAATCAGGGGAGTGGGCCAAGCACATCTCTAGAGTGTCAGAATATAGAGTCAAAAGTGCTTTATCTTCCACGAAAGAATCGATCATGTTAATGTTGTGGGTATCGTCATCATCCTTTGACTGTTTGCTCATATTGAAAAAGATGTTGAGCTCCAATGTCATATTTCCAAGAGATAGATTTATAATCTCATTCTTACAATTAATGATAGCATTTGATGTAGCAAGGAATGAGCGACCAAGAATGACAGGTATCTGAGTGCTTACTTCCACGATGGGTTGAGTATTCAAAATAATAAAATTTACTGGGTAGTAAAATTTATCAACCTGGACCAACACATCCTCGATTATCCCTCTCGGTACATGAACTGATTGATCAGCAGGTTGTAATGTGGCCGGGTGGTTTTTAATTCACCAAGACCCAATTACTTATAGACCGAGTAAGGAATCAGATTTACACTTGCCCCCAAGTCAAGAAGTTGTAACGCCCTGAAAATCGGGGGTCGAGCATAAACTCAACTCTCGAGTTCCAACGCATCACTTATGTAACAAAATGAATGATGATTGAATGTTGTCTGTAATAGAGCATTGGACATGAGTGAGATTAAGCCAAAACAACATATCATACTCCAGAGACAGTTAAATTGCAAGCGGAAGACTGTGATAGATATATAAAATATAAAAAAACTATGGTAAATCTCTAGAGTGTGATAAGGTTACCAGGTTAATGAATTACAAGTACAATTCAAATTATACCAAATGTGTAGTGTCATCTAGTCAACATCCTTATAATCCTGTCGATCAAGACACAGCTCGCATGAAGCCATCAGCACACAGCATACACGAACAAGCATCATTGTCGTCATAAAGGTCCGGTTCCTCCTCAAATGTAGCGTCGCCATCTGTAATCAGACAAAGTCTGGTGGGTGTTCGGAACACGGTCCCGTAACGTGGGAGTGAGTAGCTAACTCAGTGGAATAATAAAACATAGGTTAACATGTTATCGACTCAGTCAAGCAGTAATGATAAAGCAGTATAATCAAACACTCCTAACTACTCTTATTAATGCAAGTATGAATGCAGTCATGATGGATGCCCTCACCGACATACTCCCTCATGCGACACCATCTTACATTCGCGGCATGCTTTCCTTAGTGCTCCACATCTTCCAGGCACATGCAATGCATGATGAGCATGATTACCGAGTTGTTATTAGTCCATTTCAAACAGCAGGATTGGGAAACTAAGGTGCCTCCCTTGTATTATTCCCAAACATGATCCATTCTAGGGTCGTCAGTCCTAGATAATCTCATACGATGGTGTGTTTCTAGGTCACTGCAAGGGCTGCCAGGGCTGTTACACGGAATCGTTGCACCACTCCCCCATCACCTTATCAATACAGGCCTAGTTTATACTCTATATACTGCGGCAAAACTCATCGCCTCACCGCAAATTCAGAGTATGCTCGAGGTCACTCCATTAATGTCCTACCAACTGGCAGTCTATTTTCGAAGCTCGATCAGTCCACTTATTGAGAATGGGACTCGGATGCAACCCGACTGAGGACCACAGCCAGGCTACGCCAGTGTAGGCCGACAGCTCGAATATAGTGTCCCAACCACCATAATCGGCTCACGAGTCTGGTTACTCAATGGTCACTACGGGGAGGCACATGGCCCCAGCGTAGGCCGACAGCTCGACCACGGTGTCCCATACCACCATGCCCGGCTCATGAGTCTTAGCGGATCGAGGTACCATGGTTAAAAGGGATTTCACTGGTAAGTTTGGTACCCTAGGTTCAAGCAGTAGCGTCCAAACATGGTGAACATACATTAGACAGATCGGGTTACTTGACGAGCTCGGCTAGCTCGAGCGCACAACAAGTTAAACGATATGAAGCGCATAAGCACTTCGTATGGCCAACCACTATCGCCAACCGAAGTACGACTCAGGTTCATCGAACACACCTCACGTGGCAAATGAATCCCAGCCACGAATTCAATCCCGTTACCGATTGCCTGGACTATAATCATAGCCCCAATCACATTCAATTGTAGATAGTTAAAGCAGTAATGGATCAAGATTCAAATCATATAATCAAAGCCTGATAATATCCGTTTAGGGCTGTCAGGGCTGTTGCACGCACTCGTTGCTCCACTCCCCCATCACCCATGACGGATCGTACAACGTAAACATGAATTTAAACATATACATTACATAGATAAAATCATACAATCAGTTAAGCATGTTATGAAGCACAACACAAGCATGAGTTTGTACATATTCAATTCCTAATCACACAGCTATCCAAGGAAATCATACACATAGTTAAAGGAGTTGAGAATCATATCTCAACACCCTTATACATTACAATTTACTAACTACTACCTCATTCAGACATTTCAACAAACACCTTAAAAGACATACATCAACATACATGACATATGTTGATTACATAGGCATTAGGCCAAATCCTTTCACTAGGGAGTTGCCCCAATCATAACACGCGTACACCCACGATGGATAGTCATGGAAAGTAGGAATCCAAGTTCCATATTCATTTAAACATTTTCACAAACACTTGGGCTACCCATTTCAACATATATAACATATAGTAGCCATGGCGTGATTCAGGGCAAATCCTTTCGTCAAAGGGGTATCGCCAATACAACAATCATATATCTATGACAATTAGTCATGGCGAGCACGAATGAGAATTCTATACTTATTCAGTCATTTTCACAAACACTTAGAATACACTATTTTAACATACATAGTGTATATTAGCAAAAACATGTATTAGGGCGAACCCTTTCGCCAAACAAGTATTTTATCCATATATAATATACTAATACAGCAAATAATCATGGCAAATACATTTTCAAAATTTATACATATACGGTACTTTCTACAAATACCTAAAGTATGTAAAATTCCATATTCTTCATCTTTAATCGAAACGGAAATTAGACAGCACTTTGTACATGTGCAATTGCATGCAGATCATGAATCTATCATTATCTGACATTGAAAGCGTTAAAAACCATAACCTATACATCTAAAGTCTGCACCTTTTCTCGTAGAATTGTAACGGAGTCGATAGAATTGTTAAGCTTTTGAATATGACAGTTTGGCAACCTAGGGAATTAAATAGTTTAGCTATTTCATAACCTACAACTATCAAAACCCCAAATCATTTTAGGGTTAGGGTTTCTTACCTAGAAAGATGCCGGAATCGCCGGGAAAGCGATGAGAATGGAGTGGTTGAGCATGGACAGCAGCAGGGAAGAGTGGCAGGGTGAATCTCTCACTTCTCTCTCACTTCTCTCTCTTTTCTCTCTTCTCTCTCTAGGGTTTCTCTCAAATTCGTATGGCTACAATGAGAGAGGGTTTAAGGTCCTTATATAGCCTAAAAACTCACCGAAATAGACTCCAGGTCAAAGTATACTTAGGTTATAACCAAAGCGGGTCAGTTTCAGCTCAACGGAGGACTTCTGGCGGGCCTCCTTGAGCCAAAGGTCAGACTTAAGCTCACAGACTATGGATCTAGGTTCCATTAATTTTTTGTTCCAGTGGGATTCCCAGATCACGCGTGGTGGACCAGTTTCAGTTCAACGGTCAGTGGATCTCGATCGGAGATTCTGAGTACATGGATATGTGTATGAATTTCTCCTGATCCGAGGGTGTAATTTGGTCTGATTCTGACGGTCTGGTTGCTTAAAACTGATCCGCAAGTGAGAGGTGCCAAATTATTATTTGAGATATTTTATTTTGAATTAATTTCACATTTCTCACACTCTTCACTCCGAACTCAAGCGAATAGCGCTGGGACACAATCTGGATTTGATTTCCAAGCCCAGTAAGGCGATCCTAATTCTTTAACTTCGTGTTAATCGGACTTCCGACGTGCGGTCCAGATCTGATACAGAGTTTCGAGATGCTCCCGAGAGCAGCCGAGTAATGAGATTGATCCTAGATTTTAGGGTAACCTAGCGTCAATGATTTTACAAGTTTTGGGTCTTGCAGATCGTATTTAAAGTGATTGGTACTAATTTCATGGGTACTCTAGTTTCACACTGGCTAATTCTCGCCTAATTTCTAAAGGATTTAGTCATGAGTAATTTCCGTCTGAGGTGGTACCTGGGCCTTTGTAGTT
This sequence comes from Magnolia officinalis, assembly GCA_021015155.1. Taxonomy (NCBI): domain Eukaryota; kingdom Viridiplantae; phylum Streptophyta; class Magnoliopsida; order Magnoliales; family Magnoliaceae; genus Magnolia; species Magnolia officinalis. Next base: position 34,023,710 of record JAJHSJ010000014.1, read on the forward strand.
TGTATATAAAGTGATCCAAGTTATACTACTTAGCTAGTTTAAGATAGCGTCTAGGGTGAAAGTACTTAGAAAAATTAAAAGAACAAGGTGTGGGGAAGGGTGAGATTTGTGAAGGAAATGGGTTAAGGAGAGATTTTAGACTATGGGATTCAGTTCTGACAAGTTAATAAGGTGTTAGGATCGACCCATTGCCTAAGGACGTCTAATCCCAGGTTGGCAAAAATCCAGGATGTTACAGAAGTGCATGCTCAATTCGGTAATTTCCAATTACATAAGTGACGGTTGGGCTACAGGGATCATTGTATTTTTGTGGCACATCTTGCTTGAGGATGACACTCACTTTTTCTGTCAGAAAGATTTTCTTTTGTATGTTTTGCTGTCTTTTGGTGGTGCATAGATCTTGTAAAAATTTGGCATATGAAGGGATTTGTTTAACGACATCCAATAATATTGACCTTCACTTGTTTAAGCAATCTAGAATATCCTGAGAGTTAGAAAGATGTTTTGGTGTAATCAATCACTGGGGGAATGGCGTAATCGGCTTACTTTAAGGTTCTGGTTCCAACCCATGTGGGGCATTGCTAGGTCTATCATTCTCAATTTCTTCCAGGTCCTTAGGCTTTTCATCCCTTACTGGAATAGATTTGTCAATTGTCTTTCCACTACTAAGAGTGGTGATATACTTGGCTTGCTCCATTTGATTTGAAGAGTTTGGGTCACTAATTTCACATTGTGGTTTTGGATTGGGTTGAAAGCATCCATTTCTCCCCACTCGCTAAGTGTGACTTAATCCTTTGAATGGATGATGCAAACATTCTCATTGTTGTTTTGAAATCTTGGAATGTTTGCACCGTATTTTAGTTGAATAGCTCTTGATTTTGTATGAATTTTTGAACCATATCTTCTTGAGGCCTTTTTATTATTATTTAAGAATTGTGTAAGGGCCTCTTGAGGGTTAGCCGTTTGTCCATTCCTCCAACTGAAATTTGGATGGTTCCTCCAGTTGGAGTTGTATGCGTTTAAGGTGGGTCCTTTGAAAGGTCTTTGATAGTTTTTTACGGCATTTGATTGCTCATTCAATATCTCTTGAAAAGCAGGAATTGTTGGGCATTTCTCAGTTGTATATATGTTACAAGCACAAATACCACAAACAACTTCCACAGCCTTATCAGATTTGATAGGTTCTTCCTTCTTAAGTTCCATGGCCTCGACATTTCTTGTGAGATTGACTACTCTTGTATTCATTTCATCTTCCACTTTTAGAACATAAATTCCTCCCATTTTCTTTGATTGAGTAGGCTTAGAGGTCGTGAGTCTTGGAGAGGTGTCCCATGATTGCGCGTTTTCTGCCAATTGATCAAGGTAATCCCATGCATCATCGGCCTCTTTGTTCATGAATTCACCATTACACATCATCTTTACGAACTGGCGCATTGGTGAAGTTAATCCGTTATAGAAAAGGCTTATTGTCCGCTATACTTCGTAGCCATGGTGTAGACAAGAATTCATGAGATCCTTGAACCTTTCCTAGCATTGGAAGAAGGTTTCTTCCTCTTTTTGGGCAAAGTTCGTGATTGTCTTCCTTAAAGTGTTAGTTTTATGAAACGGAAAAAATGTTTTGAGAAACTCACGGGTCATCTTAGCCCATGTGCCGATGGATCTTGGCTTTAAGGAGTGCATCCATGTCTTAGCCTTATCTTTCAATGAAAAAGGAAACAATTTAAGTTGCACTTTGTCTTCAGACACGTTTGGAAAGTGTAATGTAGCGACTATCTCATCAAACTCCTTGATGTGCAAATATGGACTTTCAGAATCTAGTCCATGAAACTTAGAAAGGAGTTGTATCACTCTAGGTTTAATATCCACATTTCCTGTATTAAGTGGAAAAACCATGTAGGAAGGTGTACTTATGTGAGACCCGACCCTAGTTCCCATGTTTGCATGTATGTGTGTGAGTATGCATCTTGTTCATCATGGTCTCATGGTCCTACCGGTCGAATTCCGGCGACCCGCGACCTTCGAATTGTGTTTACGGTCACCTTGAGTTCAGTCATGTAAACCTAACTCGGATCGACCCAAGACCTATGCCATCTCGTTCGTATCATCGTTGCGGTTCCAACGACGTGTCTTGTGTGTCAATCCGACCTATGGATCAAAAGTTGTGAATATTTCATCATGTGGCCCACTTTTTGTACAAAAACATGTGGACCACTTCCATGGCATAATTTCCCATGTACACACCACACACACACACTACACTATTGCATGGAATAAACACTACCCACCCTAAACACTACCCATACCTAGCCTACCCTAGCAACATTGTTATTGTCACCATAGGTTATTATTACTTCCCTTAAAAAGATTTTTCCTCTCTTTCCTCTCATTTCTCTCTCTCTTCTCTTCTTCTCCAGCAACTTCTCTCCCATCTCCCTCTCTTCTCCAGCCCCATTTCCCCTTTAATCTTCCAAATCCAACTATCTAAATCCAATCTCACCCATTGATATGGATCCCTTGGTGCACTAGGAGCTAGGAGGTCCAAGTTTGGAGCAATCTAAGGTGGGTGTACTCCTACGACTTAGGATTTCTATTTTCATATTCTTAGATCTCCTTTTTTTTTGTGTGGAAAGTGTAGGGCCCATCAATCCATGGTGAAAATCCTACATCATCCCTTAGTTGTGGCCAAATGGCCTTTTTGATACATACATGCATGGGGTTTCCCCTCTATAGGCCCCCATCATGGAGGATTACTTGGATTTCATAGTATGATGGGTCATCTAGACCCTAGAATCATGGTTGGGATGACATCCCAACCATTGATCTTAAATCTAGAACATGCATGTGGTGGATCTATGTTGTAACATATGAATAAAAGGAATGTATGGTGTGATTGATGAAAGGGAGGGCCTCAATGTGGCGGAGCCCCTCCTCTTGTGGCCGATTCTTTATTATTATTATTATTTTTCTTTATGATAGAATGTTGATCTTGCATGTGTGGCCCACCTTGTAGGCCAACAAAAATCCAGACCAACCATGGAGCTTGGATGCCCATAGCGGTCCATCCTTAGACATGTGGCCCCAAAATCCACCTAAATGGGACACATGCAAGGGATATTTGATGATGGTGAAGGTCTGGACATTTGTGAGGCCCACTGGGGTGGTCCACCACACAAATTCCTGGGGTTAAATCCCATGGAAAACCATGTTTATATTTTAATCATTTCTATTACATGTTGCTGTCCAAATTTGCCTGGACAGATTTTTGGGCTACTTTGGGGCCTGATTTATGGGTCTTTGGTGGGAATAATGAAACAAAATAATATGTGATGCTTGTATCCTTATGACCCACCTACAACCATACCAAATTTCAGCCCCATCTGACCTTCATTGGGGTCCCAAAGGTGTGGTCCAAATGAGGTGGACAGTCTGGATTTTTCTACACTGTTCCAGCAACATTCTACCCTGGATAGGTTGGAATTCTGAAATTTATTAAAATACTTTTGGGTACCTAAAAATTATAAAAATTTACAAGGAGGTGGTCCACTCATGTTAGGACCAACCTACAAAATTTTGGGCCTAATGGACACCTGTACACACCATGGTGGTGGCTGGACTGGTCCATTACAATATGGTGTCCAGATCAGTCCGATTTTTAGGATAGATTGATTTCTTTAAATAAATTAAAATATTTTTAAATCTCCAAAAATTCTGAAAATTTATGAAGTTGTTTTTCACCTATGGTGGGACCTACTTACCAAGTTTCAGAGCCAATGGACCCTTGTGTACACCGTGGCGAGGGCCGGACTGGCCCACCACATTGGGATGTCCAGGTCTGTCCGATTTTCTGGACAGACTGTTTTGTTCAAATTAATTAAAATACTTAAGAATATCTAAAAATTTTGAAATTTTTTGAGAGTGTGTCCCACCTATTTAAGTATCACTCTGAAAAATTTCAACCCCAACTGACCCCATTTGGGTATCCAAAAGAATGGGCCAAGATGGTTGGCTTGCCAGAATTTTCTGCTGTGCAGTCCAACAATATGCCTTGATAAAAATTATAATTCAAAAATGTTTCCTTTGATGGTGGGCCACCTTTTTGGGTTTTCTCTCATTGTATGCATGATGAGGGACCTTGACCCTCAATTTCCAGAGTTTTAGAGGTCCTGGGCCCACTCCAATGGAGTGTCCAAATTTAGGACAGTAACATGTTATAATTATGTTTGGCCTTTGGGCTGAAATTTTGAGGAGTGGGGCCCAACACATTGTGAAGAATCTTAGAGGTAGTAATTTAAACATTTAGTTCCTTAAATGTTGGGCTTAATAAATACATTTATGAGGTCCACCACAGTTGAATTTAATTGGGTCCATGAATGTGGCTAGTTGTTGAACTCTTTGAGCCCAATTGGGCTGGAACTTTCTAGATAGGCCCATTGAACTCTTGGGCCATTTTTACCATACTATTGTGTTGGATTAGTGGGTCAGATTACACAAGTATATGGGCCTTTGATTGCCCACCAAATCAACTTTATACTTGGGCCGGGTTGTAGGCCCAACTTACTTGACTAAGAACATGACATTTGCCCATGTGATTTGAGCAATGGGCTGCCCACTAGGCCACCACAATATATGGGATTAGTAGCCTTTATGTTGGGCCTAACCTTTCCCCTAGGGCTCATAGTGGTATATATGGGTTGGGCTATGTGTATTCCCCTTGGACCCATGTTTTAGATGGGCCTTGGGCCGCCTTTCTGAAGCCTAACATGAATGTATGTGGTATGTAATGGCTGCCCATTTCTTATTTCTAATGTTATGTGGGCCTTGGGCCTTGATCCGCAATCAATTAGAGATGGGCTACCTCTTGGGGACCAATTGTGGTTGGATGTCCACATTGGTGGCCCTAAGGTACGCCCATGGGCTTCTATGGGTGGTTAAAGTCCCACCATAGACCCTTGCTAGGCTCATTTCATCTATTTAGGCCCATATCATTGTTCTCCTTAGTCTCATGGGCTACCCCAGGTATATGGGCCCCCACTAGAGGTTGTATTCCTTATGAGGAATTGTTTAAGTACCTAGACCCTTCATGGTTAGGTAGAGAATTCATCTTCACCTCATTGGCACCCCTATTCATCTTCATGGCCCACTCCCATACGCATCATATGCATGCTTGGTTAAGGTATTATTGGCCATGGTTGTGTCATTGTGTAGGACATGTTGGTATCTCCCCGAGAGATGGATGCTTGGGATTGATCCATGGGTGATTGTGTGATTCATGCATCTAGCATTGCATAGCTTATGGATATCTGCCCTTACTTCATCATGGCCTTGCCTCCACAGGGGTATTCATGGATGGCTGTACGTGTGGACACCGGAAATATTAGTCGAGCATACCGGGTGCATAGGATGCCCATGGGTGAAATTCCCAAAACTTCCATGGTACCAAGGATCTGCTCCAACGCCGTGACCGGTGGAATATATGAGCGCACGAGGGCCTTATACCATTAGCCGCATCTCCCACTGTTGTGTAGTCGGTTGGATAGGGGTGTGGCCTTACCTGCCTGATGTGAGGAGGCATTGCTAGGCTGAGTCTGACCAGCTCGTAAATGGGTCCGCTACCTCAGGCCTTGTTGGTGATTGGCTGTCCGCAGGCGGGTAGTGAGGTCTCTTACGCTCGTTTGACTGTGCGGGGTCTGTAGAGCGGCAGTCATTCAGTAGTGTAATGGACCCCAGTGATTTTCTTATGATCGGAAATGTACATGACTTGTGATTTGGATAAGAGCACTGACATTACTTGCATTGCACTAGCATTGATTGTACAAGCCCCTTCATGCATTGCCTTGGCATGGCACCCAGTACTCATTGCATCTTATTCATGATAAGCATGGGTAAGGCTAGTGATATCCTCATTAACCATGCTTCTCTTCTTGTATCTCCTACTACTCTTCTGTGCACCATTATCACACACCTACACCACCCTCTAAGCTTCTATAAGCTTATGCACGATTGATGCGTGTAGGATACTCTAGGCAGGCGACATAGCAGTAGAGCATGGAGTAGAGCTGAGCATTTGAGGACTCCAGTGTTGCTGACCTTTCTCTCTTTTCCTTTTATCTCATGTATGTCCTTTTGGACCTTATGGATGATTGTAAAAGTTCAAATTTATAGTGGATTTTGCAATGTGTGCCTTTGTTATTCTCAGATGTTCTTGCTGTGATCTTGGGTATGCTCGTATTGGAATGATTATACTGTTATGAAAATCCTCCTTGTAGGATCCCAGGATCGGAACCTGCCTCAGGAGCCGAGAATGGGGTACTATGGAGGCTGTTGCATTCAGAACCGGTCATCGGAATCCTTGTGAGTCCGGTTACTGAGTCTGGGGCGTGACAACTTACCCCGCTAGTTGTAAATAATCGCGTAGAGTACGAGGCGGGGGTGCATTATGCACCTTGTTTTCAACTTGAACTTCCTCAACTAGTGGTTGGGGTTGACTTGCAGCCATCACTTCAGTTAACTGGGAGGATCTCAAGTGGTGTCTAATCCTTTGATGGATAGGCAACCCTTCGACTAATCCTCCTTCACTCAAGAGATGTTGAGTGTTCTCACGAACCCACTTGGGCATGAAACACGCACAATCCTCAAGTAACTAAGCAATTAAACTTAAAAAGAAAACTAGAAAAACTAAAATAAATAAGAGATCTTTAAAAAAAAAGAGAAAGAGAGAGAGGGTTGGAACAAAATTACCGAATAAGAGTTGATATGTTAGGAATCCTACAAAATAGAAAACAATGTTAGTTTCTATAAATAATTTCAGAAAAAATCCTAACCTAAAAACATAGCAGAAAAATAAATCCTAATCTTAACCTAATTCTAATACCAATCAATTTCAGAAAAACATAGCCGTAGTCCCCGGCAATGGCGCCAAAAACTTGTTCACAACCCCAAGTGTAGGGTTGCGTGTAGTAATAACTCATGAGAACGAGGTCGAATCCATAGGGACTAAACTTATACATATTCTGAAAAGAACTAGAACTAGAAGAAGATCTAAATCTGAATTCAGGAATAAAAAAAAGTAATTGTGAATAATATTTAAACTATTAATTAAAGGTGGGAACTAGGGTGCCAAGGATCCACTTGTAGCTATTAAGATACTACATTGCTTGATTCAATAAACACAATTGGAATTGGAGTCATATCCTATCCAATTAGAAGATAAAGCAATTTAAAGCAAATCTGAACTTTTCATTGACGTAATTCTCAATGGAGGAGAATTGTGAAGATTGGAAGGGATTCTATCACCCTACCATGCCTAGGAGACGATGGTGAACAATGGGATTTACCAATCTGTAAGTGCTATGGTTATTTGTTCCTTTGATTGTCAAATTTTGTTGTGCCAAAACCACAGTCCCTGTCTTGTGTAGCACATTGATATATATGTTCAAGGCAATGAATCACATGTATAAGGACAATGCTTTAAGTCAAGAACAAAGATCTACTTCAAGAAATGCAAGATAAAGTACATTGTTCACTCCTTTAAGCTTCAAAGTTCAAAGTTTGAAAGTGACATTGAAAGACAAGTCAACTGTTCATACTCAAGACTCAAGGTGAAGTACAACTCAAGTACTACAAATTCAAGCTTCAAAAGATCTCCAATTCAAGCTCCATTATGTGTCGAGATCTCAAGCTTCATGAACTTTAAAGACCGTCTATCATTTGAAGAAAAGAAGGTTCAATGTTCATACATCATGTCCAAGGTATGGAAGACCTTAGATTGACCTTAGGGTAGGTCATTTTGAATACATAATTCAAATTGAATTACTTTATAAGTGTTTGGTCTGTTCTTCGACTAGTCCTTGACTCTATTCGACTAGTCCTAGTACTGGCTCGACTAGTCCAAGAAATTCCATGACCAGTCCTAAGTTGTTGCAAAATTTTGGAATTTTTTGGTTAAGCTACGACCAGTCCTGGAGACTGCTCGACCGGTCGTGTGAACAGTGCACGACTCGTTCACGACCAGTCCTGCAGCCACGACTCAAAGTCTAGCAACTGATTCAGCCTTCTCACGACCAGTCGTGGACATGTCATGACTAGTCGTGGAGACCACACGACCGGTCGTGTAAGGCCTACGACCACTCGTGGAACTGTTTTATCCGATCGCGCTTAAAATTTCAAAATGCTATTGGTCCTACGACCAGTCGTAGTGTCCTCATGACCAGTCGTGGACGCGATTTCTTCATCTATAAATAGAGCACAATTTTTAGAGTTTGATATTCAATTCAAGTATAATCAAGTCATTACTCTGAGAGATAAGTTAGTATTCTTTTTAAGCTATATTGTGCTCATTTGATATTCTCTTTTAATGGCTTTATATATTTGATTTTGTATTCTGCATTCCAATCTGATTTGAAAGACAGATTGAAGTATTTCCACTTTTTGGAATCAAAATCAAATAGAGCTAGCCCAACTTGATTTAATTTAAAATCAATTTAGAATCTAGAACCATTTCATAAGTGAGTATTGGACATTAAACTTCTATTCGAACTTCTACTTCGATTTGGTTCTTCCGGGCTGTAACAAAAGGAGAAATCCAGGTATTTTACATTTGTGTAAATCTTCTGTTTTTGGTTTCTTTTGAGATTAAGTCAGAAAAATCTCATTCTTTTGGTTATATGAGGAGATCCAGAAAACTCAAAGTGTGGGGTTTTTGAATTGTGTAAGCCCACTTGAAAAATACAATTGTGAGGGTTTTAGGTGAACTTGGAAAAACCTATTTTCATAGTGAATGCTAATATCTACTGTGTGAGGATATTAGGAGTGGAGTAGTTGTGTGGCTATTGTTTAACAGTTGGTGTACACACAAGCGAACCACTATAATTCTTTGTGTTTTGTGGATGTGTGGTTTATTTTTTATATCTTTTATCATTCAATATTGTGGGATGTATGTGTGGATGTGAATGTTGTAATCCTTTACATTTCAAGCATTGTGGGGAATGTTGTAATAGCTTATATTTCCTTTCTAGTTATTTCCTTTTTATTCCTCTTCAGTTTGAGTTTTTGATACACAAACCGTCCTAGTAAGGTTGTCCTGCCATAAACCCTTAGTTTTTATGGTGCAAGGTTGTCCTTAGAACAACATTTGTATCAACCTCTCAATACTAGAATTTTGAGGTTGCTTTACATTTTCGTATTGTGGATTGTTTAAAGTGCTATCTCGTTTCTTTAATTGTTTAAATTCCGCTATTAGCATTTTAATTTGGCATATTCCTATTCCCCTTCCCCCTCTAGGATATATAGCTTGGCCTTTTCATGTGGTATCAGATCCTAATTGCTCGCTTTTAATTTTTCTATTTGGGTTTATTTCCTGAGCTAATCGATCTAAGCTATTAATGAGATGTCAAATTTTGATAGCCTTTCAGTCATTAGACCTCCACCATTTGATGGCTCCAATTATGCCTATTGGAAAGCCAGAATGAGGATTTTCCTAAAATCCATCGATGAGAGTGTGTGGTAAGACACAATGACTGAATGGACCTCTCTTACCACTGAAGTAACTGGCATCGATGGATCCAAATATATGAGAGTAACACCTTATTTTTCTTGGACCACACTTCAGAAAAGTGAGAATAGTGCCAATGCAAAAGCACTAAATGCAATCACTTACACACTATCACCGAATGAATTCAAAAGAATTATATCCTATGATTCTGTAAAGCAAGCCTGGGATATTTTAGAAATGACACACAAGGGAACATCAATTGTTAAGATATCTAAAGTCCAAATCCTCACAACCAAATTTGAGGAAATACATATGGAAGAAAATGAAATGTTCATGGACTTCTATACAAGATTAAATGACATTATGAACTCTATGTGGGGTCTTGGTGATAAAATCCTAGAAAGTAAAGTCTGTGCAAAGATATAATGCTCACTTCTTGAACGGTTCAATTCTAAGGTAACTGCGATCCAGAAACTTCGTGATACAGATAATATGAGGGTAGAAGAATTAGTTAGCTCTTTATAAACTTATGAGTTAACTTTTAAAGCTCCTAAAGGTAAATCTATCGCCCTTAAATATTCTAATGTATTTCTCAAGAAAATTCTGATTTAGAAAATTCTGAAGATGATATGGCCCTTTTAGCAAAAAGTTTTACAAATTTTCAAAAGTAAAAAGAGGGTTGATTTTCAAAAGTCTAATGATAAGAAAAGATCTAAATCTAAAACTTGAAAATCTTTAAAAGATAGTCAATGTTACAACTGCCATGAATATGGGCATTTAGCAAACAAGTGTCCCAAAAAGGACAAACCCAAAAAGAAGGGTTTGTTGGCTACTTGGGATGAATCTTCTGGCACTGAAGCCTCTTCTGAATCAAAAGATTCTGAAACCGAGTTGGGCAATGAAGTTAAGGCCCTTATGACTCTAGCCAAGTTCACTTTTTCAGATCATGATGATTTAACTAGTGAAGAAAATCTGGATAATGATCATGAAAATGAAGAAGATCTTCAAGATGCTTATAATGCCCTATACAAGGAAAGTTGTAAAATTGCTGTAAAACTGAAACTTTAAAAAGAAATGTTTTTGAAACTTAAAGAAAATTTTGATGCTCTTGTTTTGAAAAATCAAAATGCAATTTAGATTTCAAAACCTCCCTGATTGAAATTTTAAAATCTGAAAATGAAAAACTAAAACTTGAAGTCTCTTCACTTTTGAGTTTGAAAGATACATGGAGGTATGCCCAAGGTGATCCAAAGTTAGAAAAGCTTTTTTCTGGATCTAGAAAATGTGGCGATCAATCTGGTTTGGGCTACGACAAAATTGTTCCTCCTAAACAGAAGAATACTCCTCCTAAGTTTTTGAAAGGAGAGTCTTCAAACTCAAAAAGGGATAGTTCAAATCAAAACTTTTCTAAAAATACTAAATCTTTTTAATCTTTTAAACCTAAAAGCAACCATATCAACTATAAAAATTAGAACCGAAACCCTTTAGCTGAGAGGATAGTTGATTTACTTAAGGAGCTCTTAAAATCTAACTTAGTAGGTCATTCTTACAATAACTACAAATACAAGAAGACCAACTATACTTCTAAACCCAAAACAATTATGAAATAGGTTCCTAAGGTTACTAGCTTGGTTGCCCACACCGCTTTCAAAGCTTCAAGCCATTCGAAGTGGTACCTAGACAGTGGATGCTCCAGGCACATGACTGGTGACAAAGGTCTATTCACCACTCTTAAAGATATGACCGATGGTTTAGTCACATTCAGTGATGGTAGCAACTGCAAGATAATTGGCCAAGGTACGATTCAACTTTCTAACCTCCTTTTATTTGAGAATGTCTTATATGTAGAAGGTTTAAAACATAACTTGTTAAGCATTTCTTAAATATGCGATAAAAACCACACCGCAAAATTTACTAATTAAGGTTGTGAAATTTTAAACAAAAATTGTTCTGTAATATTAACTGGTTGCGGAACTTATGAAAACTGCTATATTGTAAGTGATTCTAGCTCATCTAATCAATCGTGTTACATGGTCCATATTGATGAGACTGAGTTATGGCCTAAATGCCTTGGACATGTACACTACCGCAATCTGTATAGATTAAGCAAAAGAGAACTGATAAGGGGTCTACCTAAATTACAAAAAGTAGACAAAATATGTGGCGAATGCCAGATTGGTAAATAAACTAGGAGTGCTCACAAAAAGGTGAACTCCAATGCCACTTTCAAACCGCTCGAACTTCTCCACATGGATCTTATAGGACCAACTAGGATGGAGAGTCGAGGTGGCAAAAAATACATACTGGTAATCGTGGATGATTTTACCAGATTCACTTGGGTAGTCTTCTTAAGGGATAAATCAGAAACCCTTGATGAAGTAAAAAAGAGTTCTTAAACGGATCCAAACGGAAAAAAGGTTCTTAAGTCTGTAAGATCCGCAGTGATCATGGATATGAATCTGAGAATATCAGTTTTGAGAAATTCTGTAGCAATCAGGGAATATCACATGAATTTTCTGCGCCCAAAACACTACAACAAAATGGAATTGTTGAAAGAAAAATTAGAGTGCTTCAAGAAATAGCAAATGTAATGTTGAATAGTATGAATGTAACGACTCGTAAATTTCCGTACTTTGGCTCGAGTACCAACTCGACCAGAAATCAATTAGGATTAAATCCTTTAGAAACTTAACAAAGTTAACAAAGTGCTAAACTTGATTAGCCATGAAATCTGTTGGAATCGCTTTAAATACGATCTGCAAGACCCAAAACTTGCAAAATCATTGACTCTAGGTTACCCTAAAGTTTAGGATCAAACTCATTACCCGGCTACTCTCGGGAATGACTTAAAACTTCGTATTAGGTCTAGACCGCACATCGGAAGTCCGATTAACACGAAGTTAAGGAACTAGGACCGCCTCACTGGGCTCGACAACCATCTCGGAAATCAAGTCCAGACGATGTCCCACGGTCATTCGCTTGAGTCCGGAGCGAGGGAGTGTGAAAACCACAATTTCCTTTACAAAATAAATATCTGGAATAGTGATCAGGAACCACTCGCTTGCAGATCAGTATTAAGCAACCAGACCGTCAGAATCAGACCAAATTACACCCTCGGATCAGGAAAAATTTCAGGAACATTTACATGTACTTGGAATTTCGGATCGTGGCCCACCGACCGTTGAACTGAAAATGGTCCGCCACGTGTGATCTGGGAATCCGATCGAGTCGAAAATGTAATCCCACGTAGATCCATGAGTTGTGAGCTTAAGTCTGACGTTTGGCTCAAGGAGGGCCACCAGAACCCCTCTTTTGAGCAGGAACAATGCCGAAATGCCTATAATAGACGTACCCCTTGAACATGAGTCTATTTCGGAGAGGTTTTAGGCTATATAAGGGCCTTAGAACAGCCCCTCTCACAGCCATACGAATTTGGGATAAAACCCTAGTGAGAGAAAGAGAAAAGAGAGAGAAAACTTGGAATTTATGGGAGCACCTTCCTCCTACTACTTTCGATCTTCACAGGGGCTACACCCCGCCTCTTTCCAGGCACTTTCTCGGCGATATCAACTCCGTTTTAAGGTGAGAAACCCTAACCACAGATCTGATTTGAGGTGTATAGGCTATAGGTTGTGAAATAACTAACCGATTCCACTCTTTAGGCTAGAAAACTCCCGAATACGGAAGCTCACCAAACCTTGCTGATCTGTTGAGATTCCAAGGAGAAAGGTGAGGACTTTAGGTGTATAGGTTACGGTTTTCAATGCTTTCAATGTCAGATAATGATAGATTCATGATCTGTATGCAATTGCACATGTACAAAGTGCTTTCCGTTTTCTGTTTTGATTAAAGTTGTAGAATATGGAATTTCACATACTCTAGGTATACGTAGAAATACCGTATACGTATTTTTTTTTGAAAAAGTGTTTGACATGTTTATTTAATGTATGATTACACGATATATGGATAAAATACTTGTTTGGCGAAAAGAATCGCCGAAATACATGTTTGCTTGTAAACACTATGTATGTTGAAATTGTGTATTCTAGAAATACCGTATATGTGTAAATTTTGAAAATGCAATTGTTATGATTATTTGCTGTAAGATTACGATATACACGGTAAAATGCTAGCTTGGTGAAAGAATAGCCCTAATACATGTTTTACGAACATACATCATGTATGTTGAAATAGTGTACTCCAAGTGTTTGTGTAAATGCTTGTGAGAGTAAATGCTTGGATGTTAGCACCATAGGTCGGTGCTGAGATGGAATTCTCGACCACCTTAGAGACATGTAGGTTTCCTCCATGTTGTTTACTTCAACCACTCACATATGCTGTATATGTGTTTGTATCCCTATCTGTATAGTGCTCTACTACATGCTTTACAACATGCTTTATATCATGCTTTATAACATGCTTTATGACATGCCTCCTAGCATGTTTGTATTTCTTTGTTTATCATGCTTACTCCACATGCTATTGATGAGAACTATTTGAGTTTGGGACTATGTCTATAGTCCAAACATTCGGTACCAGACTTGAGATTGTGGCTGAGATTCATGTCGCCACAAGGGATGTGTCTGACGAACCCGAGTCGTACTTCGGTTGGCGATAGTGGTTGGCCACACGGAGTGCTTTTGGGCTTCATATCGCCCACTTGTCGTACGCTCGAGCTAGTCAGGCTCGTCAAGTAACCCGATATGTTGAATGTGTGTTCACCATGTTTGGTCATTACTGTTTGAACCTAGGGTACCAAACTTACCAGTGGCCATCCCGTTAACCATGGTACCTCGATCCGCTAAGACTCATGAGCCAGACATGGTGGTATGGGACACCGTGGCCGAGCTGTCGGCCTATGCTGGGGCCAAGTGCCTCCCCGTAGTGACCATTGAGCAACCAAACTCGTGAGCCGAATACGGTGGTATGGGACACTGTATTCGAGCTGTCGATACTTACGGCGAGAGCCGAGTACGGTGAGATCTGTACTCGTGCTGACGGGCGACGAGTCCTCTGTAGTATCTTCGAGTATACTCCAAGGTCTGTGATTGGCGACGAGCCCTTCACAGCAACTAGAGTATGAGTAGAGCCGAGTACGGTGAGACCTGTATTCGAGCTGACGGCTAGTGATTGAGCCGAGTACGGTGAGACCTGTACTCGAGCTGACAGTCAGCAATTGAGCCGCATACGGTGAGATCCGTATCCGTGCTGACGGGTGACAAGCCCTTTGCGATGCCTTCGTTATGCCTCTCAATCCATAATATCGTATGAGACTAACTAGGAGTGATGACCCTAGAATGGATCATGTTTGGGAATGATACAAGGGAGGTACCTTAGTTTCCCAATACTGCTGTTTGAAACGGACTAATAAAAACTCGATAATCATGCTCATCATTTCACCGCATGTGCCGAGTACATGTGGAGCATTGAGGGAGGTATGCATTCGCGAACGTAAGATGATGTCGCATGAGGGTGGTTTGGCAAGGGCATAGTTCATCATGTCATTTCATACTTGCATTTAATAAGAGTAGTTAAACTTGTTTGATTGTACCGCTTTATTATTATTGCTTGATTGAGTTGATAACATGTTAACTTATGCTTTATTGTTCCACTGAGTTAGCTACTCACTCCCACGTTACGGGACGGTGTTTGCAACACCAACCAGACTCTGTGGTAGGTATAGACGGCGCGTCGGTTTAGGAGCCGGAGCCCGATTTCGATGAGGACCAGGATGAGTTCTCATTTATGCAGTACTCTGACGGCTTTGCTTAGGCCGACTGCATCGCGGGGATTTCAGGACTCATCTTTTAGATTGTATTTTGATTTTTGACTCAAAAACAATACATGTATATGGGTACTCAGTTAGTGTTCATACTCAAGTGTTAATGAAAATTTTGTTTCTTTACATACTTTAAATATACAATTTCAGTCTTCCGCTTGCCTTTATACAATTGAACTGGAGTATGAATTACTGTTTTTGGTATAATCTCATTCATGTTTATTGCTCTAACTCAGACAACATTTAACCATCATTATGTATGTTGTATAAGTGATGCGTTGGAACTCGGGAGTTGAGTTCATACTCGACCCCCGAATTTTAGGGCATTACAAGTTGGTATCAGAGCATGATTTTGATTAAACCGGACCTGAGTTATGTTCCCACAACGTCCACTGACGCATTACAACTTAGGAGGGTACGCAAAAATATAGAAACAGTCTTAGGGTCTCCCGATTTCGCCGTTCGGCGAAGTTCATTAAAAACGGACATTTTGATCTAGTTCGTACTCGATCCCGACCGCACGTATGGATCCCAGACCACTTCTAGACCGTCTATTGACGTGTCTAGAGCACAATACACCTTGCTCAGGCAGTCAAAAACCTACAAAAGTCAGCGTGTGTTCGGAATACCCGAAAGTGTCTGAAATGGAGCAAATCGGGGTCGGAGGCCTACCCACGCCAATCCAGGGGTACCCAAGGTGCGACCCAGATATTTTTGGGGCCCAGGGGACTGTACGAAAAGGGCCACAGAGCCCCTTTTTGAAAAATCAAAATTTTTTTGGCGAGGCCTCGCCGACTTTCGGGTTGGGCCGGGCCCGCGGTCTGGGCCGGTCGACTTTGGGGGTCCCTACCACCCCCTGCCCTAGCTCCCTTCCTAAATCCATTTCAAAAAAACCCCTTTCCTTCACAAACCCCCTCCCTTGGCCGTTTTTTCCTCGTATCTTGCTGCCCTCCCTTGCAAAACGCCTCTCCACCTCTCTTCTCTACCAATTTCGACCACTTCCCACCATCCTCCATCGTGGTGCGCTGCCCTCTTCTCCATTTCCCCTTCTTTCCACTCGTTTGGACCCCCTACACGTTGTTGGTCCCAAAATTGTGGGAGCTATCTCCCAAACCGTCCTTCCCATTTCCTTTCTTTATTTCCCTAATTTTTTTTCACCCTCCCACGTCTGTTGGGTCTACTGATCGTGGAGAACTTGGGAGATCAGCCCCTTTTCCCCTATTTCATCATTTTTCCATGGCCCTTTTTGGTGTTGTAGCGGCCATTTTCTCCATCTCCACCATCCTCTCTCTGATGGGCAAGAGGAAGAGTGCCGCTGATGAGGCCGGGTCTAGTCGCCCTACACAATCGAGGCGACCGCGAGGCGCCGCCGCTAGCTCGAGCTTTACTCGGGAGTTTCGCACGAAGCGGGACCTTGATCCCCGGATCCCTGCCGAACGGGTGCAGTTGGCGGCGCTACCTCATGGTGTTTATGAGGACCGTAGAGTTCTTTTCGAAGCCCAGGTGGATGGTCGGCTATTTGGGGAGTATTATTTGTTTGAGCAAGTGGAGGCGGACCTCTGGGGTCCGTTATTTGAGGTTAGGGGTCGCGCAAATTCCTGCACTGTCAGAGCCTTCTACGCCAACATTCGCGAGCCTTCACTAGACCCTTTGCAGTTCCGGCTCATAGTTGGGGTGGATCTGTTCGTCACCGTTGATGTGAGGATGATCGCGCGGCTTATGAATATGCCCCTTGGTACGTACATGCTAGCGAGCTGAATCTGGCGACTGCTCGTGAAAGGAATCGTTGCACCTGATACCTTTGTGGTGGCCGACTAGCCGAATGACAGCCAACAAAAGCCTGCTAGCGTCCCACATGTCTGAAGACTTCCGCCTACTACATCATATCTTCAAATACAATCTCTACCCCAGACACAGGTAATCGCAGCGAGTGCACGTGCCTTATGGTTGATTTTCTGTATCAAGTGGGGCAGCGGGCGAACTTGTGTATGCCCACTTTTGTGTTGCGACAGATCGTGAGTGTTGTACGCTCCACCAGGAGTTCTGATTCGCTTCCTTTCGGCCGACTCATATGAAGATCGCACGGGATTATGGCTATAGTCTGGGGGCAGAAATGCCAGTACAAGTCCACACCAAATTGACAAAATACTCTCAAACAGATGAAGCTTGGGGCACAACGACAACGGGCCCGACAGGACGAGAGTGAGGATGAGATTGAGAGCGATGAAGATACGAGTGAAGATGGAAGTGAAGCGGAAGAAGAGGAAGAGGAACCTGAGGCTCAGGACATTGAGGAGAGTTCACCTCCTGCGGCTCAGGAGCAGGGCATGGATCGGGATGCCTTTGATGCACGTTTAGCCCGTCTTGAGGAGGGTCAAGCTGCCCTGCAGCAGGAAGTCGGGTGAGTCCGAACCAAGCTTGGCAAGGTGTCTCGTACCTTGAAGGCCATCCTGTGTTGTCTACAGGACAAGAATGTCCCTCCTCCATCGCCTGACTCGGATGCCTAGGCATCCACGTTGTTGTGTGTGGTTATTTGTTTTGGTTACCGCGATAGGCGGTTTATGTTTTCATGTAGATGATGTAGTAGATAGTAGCATGTTTTAAGTGTTTGATGTTGTGGATGTATTGGCTATCATGTGATTTCTGTCATAATTCATGTAACTCTGTATTCCATGTATTATGACAATTTTGGGTATATGAAAGGCATGTAACCTCTTTTGTTTTGATGATATGTAGAATGTTTAAAGTGCTTTATGATGTGTGTTGTGCTTTATCTCACAAATGTTGTACCCTATGTTATATAGGGCATGCCGCGACAATACACACGGAGCACGGCACATCTCCTTCTGACTAGCTCTATGGACCAGACTCCTTCTGGTAGTAGCGGTCCTGCGGACGGAGGGTTGGGTTCTGATCAGCCTCCTGCTGGTCCTACTGGTGGACTGCCACCTTATACGCCCCCGGTTCGTGAGCAGTACCAGCCGTCTTCATCTGCGCAGCATGACTCCCAGGCTGTTCCGCCGACTGATAGGATCGAGCAGCTGATGATGATGATGCATCAGCAGCAGATGCAGTAGCAGCAAATACAGCACCAGCAGCTTATGGCCACTATCGCTGAGGCCTTATCCCATGGTGGTAGTGCGACTCCACCTACGACATCCACACATCCTCTGATGAGCATTCTGAGCCTCCTGCTCGGTTTGAGGATGTGCCTCTGCCCACATCCATCCCACCTCCTACTGGAGATGTAGGTACACGCGGTTTACTAGAGCGATTTCAGCGCTTGAGGCCTCCCTCATTTATGGGTTCTCACAGACCCGAGGAGGCAGAGTTCTGGCTTGACCGCATCTCCAAGATGTTACGGATGCTGCACTGTTCAGAGGCAGAGCAGGTCGAGTTGGCCTCTTTCATGTTTGAGAGGGAGGCCAGTCTATGGTGGGATAGTGTGCTGCGGACGGTCGCAGTGGATTACGTGTGGACCTAGGAGGCTTTCGAGTTCCGGTTCCATGAGAAATACTACCCGCAGACTTATCGACATGAGCGGGAGGATGAGTTCCTACGCCTCAGGCAGGGAGGCATGACAGTTACGGAGTATGAGCACCGCTTCACCGAGTTGGGCCGTTTTGTCCCAACTATCCTCGTCAATGAGCAGATGAGGATGTGTCGCTTCACTGGAGGCTTGCGACCTGACATACGGTCGAAGCTATGCTGTCTCAGTATACCCACGTACGCGGCACTGGTCCACATGTCTATGACGGCCGAGCAGGATGTGGACCGGTTGGCCAGATCACGTGGTATTATGGTTGCGAGGCCACGTCAGGAGTTACAGAGTAGGCCTACTCTAGGCAAGAGGCCTTGTGCTGATTCGCCTCCCAGGGCCGCGACACCAGTAGTTCCTGTGAGATGCCCGATTGTGACCTGCACGTATTGCTGGAAACCGGGACATCCTGCTGAGAGTTGGTTCTCGCATATGAGGGCTAGCGGATTTGCACCACCGCAGAGGTTAGATCGCCCTTACCCACAGGCCATATCAACTCCACCGCTACAGACTGCTCCTGCACATCCTTCCTTCCGACCTCCCGTGTCGCGCTTCAGGCCGCCACAACGACCCTTGTCTCCTCAGCCGAACCGTCAGCAGCAGGCTCGGGTACATACGCTTGTTGTCGAGGCACCTGAGACGTCGATTTCGCCTCGACGGCTTTTGAGGGTACGACTTACATTTATGGTACTTCCGTTTCCTTATTGGTGAACACTGGGTCCACTACTTCTATTATTTTTTGTGGGGCGGTTAAACGTCTATCTTTGCATACTATTCCCACTAAGGGAACGAGACTCACTACGGCCACTGGGACCTTTTCGGATGTCACACGGTTATGCGAGGGTTGCTCTGTAGTTTTGTGTAGCAGCATAGTGCTCGTCGACCTCATTGTTGCTCCACTTTGGCACTACGATGTTATCCTTGGTATGGACTGGCTCGCTAAGATGAGGGCAGAGATAGATTGCGATACTCGGATCGTGACTGCCTATGGATCTGACGGCACAGCTTTCACGTTTCCAGTACAGGTCAGTTGGCCCTACCGTGTTGATTGTTATGCTGCTTTACTAGTGCCAGTTGATGGTCCGACATTGGAGGGTACGCCGGTGGTTCGGGAATTTGTGGGTGTGTTTAAGACTATTCCTAGTTTACCTCCTCGGTGCGAGATTGATTTTACGATTGATCTTAAGCCTGGTGTGACGCCCATCTCGTTGTCGACTTATCGTATGCCTCCATGTGAGATGGAGGAGCTGCGGAGATAGATTGACGAGCTTGTAGAGAAGGGTTTTATACGACCTAGTGTGTCTCCTTGGGGAGCACCTGTGCTATTTGTGAAGAAGAAGGACGGGTCGCTACGATTATGTATTGATTACCGTAGGTTGAACCAGGTCACGGTCACGTGAAGAACAAGTATCCTTTGCCCAGGATAGATGATCTGTTCGATCAGTTGAGAGGGGCGAAGAATTTCTCGAAGATTGATCTTCAGTCGGGGTACCACCAGTTGCGCGTGAGAGATGAGGACGTGCAGAAGACAGCCTTCAGGACGTGCTTTGGGCACTATGAGTTCCTAGTGATGTCGTTCGGCCTTACGAACGCACCAGCCGTGTTCATGGATCTGATGAACCGGGTATTTCGGCCCTTCCTGTACCGATTCGTCATTGTCTTTATTGATGACATTTTGATATACTCTACGAGTCGGGAGGAGCACGAGGAGCACTTGAGAGCGGTGTTGGGTACACTGGAGAAGAACCAGTTGTTCGCACAATACAAGAAGTACGACTTCTGGCAGGAGGAAGTCAAGTTCCTGGGACATGTAGTGTCCAAGGATGGGATAGCAGTGGACCTTGCTAAGGTAGCCGCGGTTCAGGATTTGCAGTAGCCTGGCTCGGTTACCGAGGTGAGGAGTTTCCTTGGTCTGGCTGGGTATTACAGACGCTTCATTCGGGACTTCTCGAAGATTGCTAGGCCATTGTCTCAGTTGACTCGGAAGGACCTGAAGTTCGCCTAGAATGAGAAGGCGGAGCAGCTTTTAAGGAGCTGAAGGACAAGTTGACGTCTGCCCCTGTGCTAGTATTGACAGAGCAAGGGGAGAAATACACGATATATACTGACGCGTCTCGCGTTGGTTTGGGTTGTGTCCTGATGCAGAAGGATAGGGTGATTTCGTATGCCTCGAGACAATTAAGGAAGCCCGAGGAGAATTACCCTACACATGACCTGGAGTTGGCAGCCGTCATCTTTGCATTGAAGCTCTGGAGACATTACCTCTACGGAGAGGAGTTCGAGCTTTTCTGCGACCACAAGAGCCTTAAGTACATATTCACACAGCGAGACTTGAATATGAGACAACGCCGATGGATGGAAACCTTGAAGGACTTCAAGTTCGAGGTTTCCTACCATCCTGGCAAGGCGAACCTTGTGGTAGACGCGTTGAGCCGCAAGAAGGAGATAGCATTTGTGGCACCATTGATGATAGCTGAGTGGGCCATGGTGGAGTTCGTACGGGACTTCGAGCAGAGACTCACTATGGAGGAGCCATTTGAGTGTGTTGCGCACGTTCGAGCGCGACCACTTATTGACGATAGGATTATTGAGGCCCAGGAGGGCGATATACGGCTGTCTGAGCTTCGAGAGCAGGCTAGCGACTCCGAAGACTCCGAGTGGAGAGTTGGTTCTGATGGGGGTCTACGATTTCGTGGCCGCCTATGCGTTCCTGATGTGCCCGACTTAAGACGCGAGCTTCTCGAGTCTGCCCATAACTCGAAGCTTGCGATGCATCCTGGTAGCACGAAGATGTACTGGGATATGAGATGGACGTATTGGTGGGATAATATGAAGGCCCATATCGCTGAGTATGTGTCTCGATGTCTGACGTGCCAGCAGGTCAAGGCAGAACATCGCCGACCTCCTGGACTGCTTCAGCCCATGCCCATAGCGGAGTGGAAGTGGGACTTCATCTCCATGGATTTCATATCAGGGCTGCCGAAGACGAGGAAGGGACATGATTCCATTTGGGTGATTGTGGGACGGTTGACCAAATCGGCCCATTTCCTCCCTATCAGAGTTACGAACTCTGCAGACGAGCTGACTAGATTGTACATCAGAGAGATCTCCGTCTGCATGGAGTCCTTTAGAGATCGTGTCGGACAGAGACACTCGTTTCACATCTATCTTCTGGACTCGTATCCAGGAGGCGATGGGTGTGAAGTTGAAGTTCAGTACGGCGTTTCATCCTCAGACTGATGGGCAGACAGAGCGGGTGAATCAGATTCTGGAGGATATGTTGCGGGCATGTGTGTTGGACTTCAAGGACAGCTGGGATGACTGTCTTCCGTACGCAGAGTTCGCATACAACAACAGCTTTCAGGCGACTATTGGCATGGCGCCATATGAGGCCCTATATGGTCGTCCTTGTAGAGCACCACATTGTTGGGCAGAGGTTGGCGAGCGTAGTCTGATTGGCCTGGAGTTAGTACAGGCGACTTCAGAGAAGGTCGACATTATCAGGCGTCGACTACTTATAGCACAGAGCAGGCAGAAGAGTTACGCCGATACGAGGCGGCGACCGCTTGAGTTCGAGGTCGGGGATCATGTGTTCCTTCGAGTTTCCCCTATGAAGAGAGTCCTTCGGTTTGGGAAGAAGGGGAAGCTCACACCGAGATTTATCGGTCCATTTCAGATACTGGATCGAGTGGGTGATGTAGCGTATCGTCTCGCTTTGCCCACACCACTTGCATCTGTACACAACGTATTTCATGTATCTATGCTGAAGAAGTACGTTCCTGATCCTTCACATATCATCAGATGGGAGCAGGTACAGTTGAGCGATGATGCTACGTATGAGTTGCGCCCGACGCGTATTCTTGACAGGAAGGAGCAGGTACTGCGTAGCAAGGTCATTCCACTTGTGAAGGTACTATGGACACATCATTCCGAGGAGGAAGCTACTTGGGACACTGAGGCCGAGGTCAGGAAGAACTACCCTCAGATTCTCGAGGAATACAAAAAGGTATAAATTTCGAGGACGAAATTTTTTGTTTAAGGGGGGTAGATTGTAACGACTCGTAAATTCCATACTTTGGCTCGAGTACCAACTCGACCAGAAATCAATTAGGATTAAATCCTTTAGAAACTTAACAAAGTTAACTAAGTGCTAAACTTGATTAGCCATGAAATCCGTTGGAATCGCTTTAAATATGATCTGCAAGACCCAAAACTTGCAAAATCATTGACTCTAGGTTACCCTAAAGTTTAGGATCAAACTCATTACCCGGCTACTCTCAGGAATGACTTGAAACTTCCTATTAGGTCTAGACCGCACATCGGAAGTCCGATTAACACGAAATTAAGGAACTAGGACCGCCTCACTGGGCTCGACAACCATCTCGGAAATCAAGTCCAGACGATGTCCCACGGTCATTTGCTTGAGTCCGGAGCGAGGGAGTGTGAAAACCACCATTTCCTTTACAAAATAAATATCTGGAATAGTGATCTGGCACCACTCGCTTGCGGATCAGTATTAAGCAACCAGACCGTCAGAATCAGACCAAATTACACCCTCGGATCAGGAAAAATTTCAGGAACATTTACATGTACTTGGAATTTCGGATCGTGGCCCACCGACCGTTGAACTGAAAATGGTCCGCCACGTGTGATCTGGGAATCCGATCGAGTCGAAAATGTAATCCCACGTAGATCCATGAGTTGTGAGCTTAAGTCTGACGTTTGGCTCAAGGAGGGCCACCAGAACCCCTCTTTTGAGCAGGAACAATGCCGAAATGCCTATAATAGACGTACCCCTGAACAGGAGTCTATTTCGGAGAGGTTTTAGGCTATATAAGGGCCTTAGAACAGCCCCTCTCACAGCCGTACGAATTTGGGATAAAACCCTAGTGAGAGAAGAGAAAAGAGAGAGAAAACTTGGGATTTGTGGGAGCACCTTCCTCCTACTGCTTTCGATCTTCACAGGGGCTACACCGCCTCTTTCCAGGCACTTTCCCGGCGATATCAACTCCGTTTTAAGGTGAGAAACCCTAACCCTAGATCTGATTTGAGGTGTATAGGCTATAGGTTGTGAAATAACTAACCGATTCCACTCTTTAGGCTAGAAAACTCCCGAATACGGAAGCTCACCAAACCTTGCTGATCTGTTGAGATTCCAAGGAGAAAGGTGAGGACTTTAGATGTATAGGTTACGGTTTTCAACGCTTTCAATGTCAGATAATGATAGATTCATGATCTGTATGCAATTGCACGTGTACAAAGTGCTTTCCGTTTTCTGTTTCGATTAAAGTTGTAGAATATGGAATTTCACATACTCTAGGTATACGTAGAAATACCGTATACGTATTTTTTTTGGAAAAGTGTTTGACATGTTTATTTAATGTATGATTATACGATATATGGATAAAATACTTGTTTGGCGAAAGGAATCGCCGAAATACATGTTTGCTTGTAAACACTATGTATGTTGAAATTGTGTATTCTAGAAATACCGTATATGTGTAAATTTTGGAAATGCAATTGTCATGATTATTTGCTGTATGATTACGATATACACGGATAAAATGCTAGCTTGGCGAAAGAATAGCCCTAATACATGTTTTACTAACATACGTCATGTATGTTGAAATAGTGTACTCCAAGTGTTTGTGTAAATGCTTGTGAGAGTAAATGCTTGGATGTTAGCACTGTAGGTCGGTGCTGAGATGGAATTCTCGACCACCTTAGAGACATGTAGGGTTCCCTCCATGTGGTTATTTACTTCAACCACTCACATATGCTGTATATGTGTTTGTATCCCTATCTGTATAGTGCTCTACTACATGCTTTACAACATGCTTTATATCATGCTTTATAACATGCTTTATGACATGCCTCCTAGCATGTTTGTATTACTTTGTTTATCATGCTTAACTCCACATGCTATTGATGAGAACTATTTGAGTTTGGGACTATGTCTATAGTCCAAACATTCGGTACCAGACTTGAGATTGTGGCTGAGATTCATGTCACCACAAGGGATGTGTCTGACGAACCCGAGTCGTACTTCGGTTGGCGATAGTGGTTGGCCACACGGAGTGCTTTTGGGCTTCATATCGCCCAACTTGTCGTACGCTCGAGCTAGTCAGGCTCGTCAAGTAACCCGATATGTTGAATGTGTGTTCACCATGTTTGGTCATTACTGTTTGAACCTAGGGTACCAAACTTACCAGTGGGCATCCCGTTAACCATGGTACCTCGATCCGCTAAGACTCATGAGCCGGACATGGTGGTATGGGACACCGTGGCTGAGCTGTCGGCCTATGCTGGGGCCAAGTGCCTCCCCGTAGTGACCATTGAGCAACCCAAACTCGTGAGCTGAATACGGTGGTATGGGACACTGTATTCGAACTGTCGATACTTACGGCGAGAGCCGAGTACGGTGAGATCTGTACTCGTGCTGACGGGCGACGAATCCTCTGTAGTATCTTTGAGTATACTCCAAGGTCTGTGATTGGCGACGAGCCCTTCACAGCAACTAGAGTATGACTAGAGCCGAGTACGGTGAGACCTGTATTCGAGCTGACGGCTAGTGATTGAGCCGAGTATGGTGAGACCTGTATTCGAGCTGACGGCTAGTGATTGAGCCGAATACGGTGAGACCTGTACTCGAGCTGACGGTCAGCAATTGAGCCGCATACGGTGAGATCTGTATCCATGCTGACGGGTGACGAGCCCTTTGCGACGCCTTCGCTATGCCTCTCAATCCATAATATCGTATGAGACTAACTAGGAGTGACGACCCTATAATGGATCATGTTTGGGAATGATACAAGGGAGGTACCTTAGTTTCCCAATATTGCTGTTTGAAACGGACTAATAAAAACTCGGTAATCATGCTCATTATTGCACCGCATGTGCCTAGTAGATGTGGAGCACTGAGGGAGGTATGCATTCGCGAACGTAAGATGATGTCGCATGAGGGTGGTTTGGCAAGGGCATAGTTCATCATGTCATTTCATACTTGCATTTAATAAGAGTAGTTAAACTTGTTTGATTGTACCACTTTATCATTACTGCTTGATTGAGTTGATAACATGTTAACCTATGCTTTATTGTTCCACTGAGTTAGCTACTCACTCCCACGTTACGGGACGGTGTTTGCAACACCAACCAGACTCTGTCGCAGGTATAGACGGCGCGTCGGTTCAGGAGCTGGAGCCCGATTTCGACGAGGACCAGGATGAGTTCTCATTTATGCAGTACTCTGACGGCTTTGCTTAGGCCGACTGCATCGCGGGGATTTCAGGACTCATCTTTTAGATTGTATTTTGATTTTTGACTCAAAAACAGTACATGTATATGGGTACTCAGTTAGTGTTCATACTCAAGTGTTAATGAAAATTTTGTTTCTTTACATACTTTAAATATACAATTTCAGTCTTCCGCTTGCCTTTATACAATTGAACTGGAGTATGAATTACTGTTTTTGGTATAATCTCATTCATGTTTATTGCTCTAACTCAGACAACATTTAACCATCATTATGTATGTTGTATAAGTGATGCGTTGGAACTCGGGAGTTGAGTTCATACTCGACCCCCGAATTTCAGGGCGTTACAATGAAGCTCTCTAAAAATCTTTGGGCTGAAGCAGTAAATACTGCCTATTATATAATTAACCGCGTTTACACTAGTAAGTCGAATAATAAAATGGCTTATGAAATGTGGTTTGATAAGAAGCCTACTGTCAAATACTTTCGAGTTTTTGGCAACAAGTGCTATATTTTACGTGACCGTGAAAATCTGGGTAAGTTTGACACCAAAAGTGATGAAGGAATCTTTTTAGGATATGCCTTAAACAATCGAGCGTATCGAGTACTGAATAAGAGGACCGGTGTAATTCAAGAATCCATCAATGTGGTCATTGACGATCACTTGAATACACCTGTCTCATGTTCAGATAATGATGTTCTCTTAATTGACAAACCAGATACTTCATCAAGTCAAAATAATTCTGAACTGAGGACTGTTAAAGATCATCCATCCGCTCAGATTCTTGGAAACCCTCTCACTGGTGTGCGCACTCGTAGACAACTAGAAGATGTATGTAATTACGTGTGCTTTACATCTCAAATAGAACCGACTAATGTAAAAGAAGCTCTTACTGACGAAAATTGGATTGTTGCGATGCAAGAAGATCTTAATCAATTTGTTAGAAATGATGTTTGGTACTTAGTTCCTAGACTTAAAGATAAATATATTATCGGAACTAAGTGAATTTTCAAAAATAAGTCTGATGAACTTGGTAATATAATTCGAAACAAGGCAAGAGTGCTATACAAGGGTACACTCAAATTGAAGGCATCGATTATGATGAAACCTTTGCCCCAGTAGCTCGTCTTGAATTAATCAGACTATTTATATCCATTGCATGCTTTAGAAAATTCAAAATACATCAAATGGATGTAAAGAGTGCCTTCTTAAATGGAGATTTACATGAAGAAGTGTATGTTGAACAACCAACGGGTTTTGAAGACCCTAAAAACACTGATCATGTCTATCGCTTAAAAAAGGCTCTCTACGGTTTGAAACAAGCTCCCAGGGCATGGTACAAAAAATTGACTAAGTTTCTACTAAGTCATAATTTCAAATGGGAAGTGTTGATAAGACTTTTTTTTTTGTTAAGAAACATAACGATCATATCTTGATAGTGTAGATCTATGTTGATGATATTATTTATGGATCTACCTGTAATAAGATGACTGTTGAGTTTGCAGATCTTATGAAATCTAAGTTCGAAATGAGCATGGTTGGGGAGTTGAATTATTTCTTAGGGTTGCTAGTTAAACAATAACCTAATGGTATCTTTATTTCTCAAACCAAATAACTCTGAACTTAGCAAAAAAGTTCAGATTTGAGAATGGGAAAAATTTTGATACTCCTATGAGTACTACATTAAGACTCTCAAAGGGCTCTACGGGTAAAAGTGTGGATCCTAAATTATATCATAGTATGATTGACAGTATACTTTATTTAACTGCAAGTAGACATGATATTGTTTTTAGCGTTGAAATTTGCGCTAGATATCAATCTGACCCTAAAGAGTCACATTTAACTGCTGTTAAGCGGATTATGCGATATGTCGCAAGTTTAGCTAATCTGGGCTTCGGTATCCACATGATACTAGTGTTCAATTGGCTGGTTATACTGATGCTGATTGGGCTGGTAACGTTGATGATAGGAAATCAACTAGTGGTGGTTGTTTCTATATTGGGAACTGTTTAGTTTCTTGGCAAAGTAAGAAATAAAGTTCCGTATCGCTCTCAACTCCTGAGGCTGAATACCTCGCAGTTGGAAATGCATGTACTCAGCTTGTATGGATGAATAGAATGTTGAGTTATTACGGAATTGCACAGGATACAATGGTTTTATATTGTGATAATTCCAGTGCAATAAATATATCTAATCCAGCATTCACGAACCAAGCACATTGACATTAGATATCACTACATTCGTGAATTAGTGGAAGAAAAGACAATTTCATTGGAATATATTCCGACCGAGACTCAAGTTGCTGACATTTTCACTAAACCACTCAACAAAAGTAAGTTTAATAAATTGAAATTTGATCTTAGTATGTGTAATTTGAATTGATTATTCATGCTTGTTTGTATCATATTGTATATATTTGTTAAATTATAATTTAAAATTTTAAAATTTTGTGAAAAATGCATATTTTTAACTATGCACGACCAATCGAGGACGTACTCGACCAGTCATAGGATAGGCTAACATTCTACATTGGAAAATGCATATTGCTCCTTTTGAACTCGTTCCTCTTCTCCAATCTGTAGGATGGGTTAACATTCTACATTGGGGTGGGCCGACATACCAGTCTATTGCACAGACTATGTTTGCGTGTATTTCTGAATTTTTGATTGAGAATTTAATGTTTTCAATAGCAACTAGAGAAGGTCCATTTGAAATAGACCGTCATTTGTTTCTGCTCTAATGGACATACCTGTTAATGGCGAGGGTATTCCTATTCATATTCTAGTTGACAAACCATTGGAATCAGAAAAATGTGTGCTAACTAGAGCATTATGTAACATAGATGCTCAATGGACTCAAAATGGGAATGCACTTACTTCAAAGTACTTATTACCCAGATACAAGGTTCTTCACAGAATATTTATTTCAAATTTGTATCCGCGTTCTGGTAATAAAACCGAACTCACCTCTTTCATGGTTCGAATTTTGCATTTCATCATCTCTGGTACTAAAGTTTGTCTTCCTTCTTTGATCTGACATTCTATCATTCAATTCCGTCTCCATCCTGGACACAGTGATATTCCTTTTGCATATCTTATGACTGTGTTAGCCACTCATATGTTAGTAGCTATGCCTGTTGGAAAGGCTCCTATTCATCACCTTATTTTCAACAACTCAAATATAAATAAGATGAAATTGGGATTGGCTTTTGGACAAGTGAATGTGGGTGGTGGTGGAGATGAAGCAGTGAATGAAGAAGAAGGTGGCGATTTACCTCCAGATGATATAAACATGGATGATATCTTTAATGAGATTGAACCAGATTCTAAGGCTGACCTTGATTATCAGCCTTCTAATTTTGCTGAGAGGTTGCATTCTCTTGAGGAACAAGTGGCTCAGATACGTGTAACCCAAGATTCTCAATTTGCTTATATGAGCAAATATATGAGGCGCATGAACAAGGGTTTACACCAAATTGATCCATCTATTCTTGCTCCCTCTTCTGGATCTGATTAAGTGTTTTCTTATATAGCCTGTAGTAACTCTTATGATACCTTATTTTCT
Organism: Magnolia officinalis; assembly: GCA_021015155.1. Taxonomy (NCBI): domain Eukaryota; kingdom Viridiplantae; phylum Streptophyta; class Magnoliopsida; order Magnoliales; family Magnoliaceae; genus Magnolia; species Magnolia officinalis. The sequence goes on from JAJHSJ010000014.1 coordinate 34,053,334, forward strand.
TTCAATTTGTGAGACTGACTTTGGATGAACTTGGTTTATGTTGGTTACTTATATGAACTTGGTTTACGATGATTTATGTTGGATGAATACTATTTGCTTTTATCTTTCATATCTTGACTAGTTTACTCCCTTATGCCTCTCTTGCTACCTTTCCTATTCCGTATCTTAATTGCTTCCTTTGTCTAATTATGAAAAAAAGGGGGAGAATATTTTGTTATGCTAATATGGGGATATGGATATGGATTGTGCTAATCAGGGGGAGTAAGTAATGTTCTGGCTATTATAACTGGTGCATGATATGGATATGGATGCAATGCTTCTTTTATTTTTAATAACTGGTGCATGATTCTTTATTGAGCATGTAATGCTACTCTTATTTTTAACGAAGTGTGTTTTATCACAAATTTGACAAAGAGGGAGATTGTAAGTGTTGTAGTTATTTGTTCCTTTGATTGTCAAATTTGTTGTGCCAAAACCACAGTCTATGTCTTGTGTAGCACATTGATATATATGTTCAAGGCAATGCATCACATGTATAAAGACAATGCTTCAAGTCAAGAACAAAGATCTACTTCAAGAAATGCAAGATCAAGTACATTGTTCACTCCTTTAAGCTTTAAAGTTCAAAGTTTTAAAGTGACATTGAAAGACAAGTCAATTGTTCATACTCAAGACTCAAGGTGAAGTACAACTCAAGTACTACAAATTCAAGCTTCAAAAGATCTCCAATTCAAGCTCCACCATGTGTCGAGATCACAAGCTTCATGAACTTCAAAGACCGTCTATCATTTGAAGAAAAGAAGGTTCAATGTTCATACATCATGTCCAAGGTATGGAAGACCTTAAATTGACCTTAGGGTAGGTCATTTTGAATACATAATTCAAATTGAATTACTTTATAAGTGTTTGGTCTGTTCTTTGACTAGTCCTGGACTCTCTTCGACTAGTCCTAGCATTGGCTCGACCAGTCCAAGAAATTCCACGACCAGTCCTAAGTTGTTGCAAAATTTTGAAATTTTTTAGTTAAGCTACGACCAGTACTGGAGACTGCTCAACCAGTTGTGTGAACAGTGCACGACTCGTGCATGACCAGTCTTGCAGCCACGACTCAAAGTCTAACAACTGATTCAGCCTTCTCATGACCAGTCGTGGACATGTCATGACCAGTCGTGGAGACCACATGACCGGTCGTGTAAGGCCTACGACCAGTCGTGGAACGGTTTTATCCGATCGCGCTTAAAATTTCAAAATGTTGTTAGTCATACGACCAGTCGTAGTGTAAGACCCGTATCCTAGACCGTACCGTTTCATAGGCTTCCGCGGTCTTCCTGGTCGAATTTCGGTAACCTTCGACCCTTAAACCGGCGTTTGTGCGCGACCCTGATTCACACGCTTTAAACCCAAGTCAACTCAACCCGAGACCTATGTCATTGCGACCGCGTCATCGCCGCGGTTCCGACGATGCGTCTCGTGCGTCAATGCGACGCTCAGATTATTAGATCCGGCTCATGCATTATCTCAGCCGTTGATCACTTGATCACGGGACCCACCTATCCCTGTTGTTATACTTCCCTAGAAACATAATTACGATGATGTCACCCTAGGGGTGACATCACCCTACCCTATCCCTAGCCATAACTCCTTACAAGCAACCACCCCTTCCCTTTTCCCCATAAGTCAAACTCATTAATTGCCTAGAAAATACCACTTCTCTCCCATCATATCTCTCTCCCATCTCTCTTTCTCATTCTCCCAAGCAACTCATGAAAGTCCATCGTCCAAGCTCCATGAGAGAAGCTTGGCATGGCCCACTCCCTACCACCCCATCCCACCCTCTAAAATCAATCTTGACCGTTGAATCGCACCCTTTGGAGCTCTAGGTTGCGTTGATGGAAGAAGGAAGTCCAAGAAGAAGGCCGATTGGTGGGTGCTTCTCTCCCTCTCTATCTCTCTTTTCCATTTTTGTGGCCCACCATGATGTATTTTTTTTATCCATGTCGTCCACTACGTGGACCACACTGTTGTCCAAGTGGGCCCACCTTACTGTCATGTACGGGGCCTACCTTGTTGTCCATTTTGGATTGACCCGGAAAAAAGGAAAAAAAAAACTCAAATATCGGCTTGATCCTGGTCGAGTGACCCACATACGTGGACCCCACTGTGATGTATGGGTTTATCTCCACCGCCCACGCATGGGGCCCACTTTTGCAGCCTGTCCAGCAGGCAGTCCAGCTGCCCGTCCGTCTGGACAGGGCTGGTTGAGAGGGAGACATAAATATCAGCTTGTTTCCTAGCAGTGTGGGTCCACGTGGTTTGTGCGGGACCCACCCTGCACGTGTGAAAGGGGTGGGTCACCTTGATGTTTGTGTTTTATCACCACCGTCCAGCAATGGACGGTGGGATCCACATATATGTTTTTATCTGTGCTGACCACCCTTGCAGGACCCACTTGACGCGGGATATCCACACCGTCCATTGACGGTGGGACTCCACCGTGATGTACGTGTTTTCTCCATGCTGTCCGTCCGTGGGATGGCCCACTACGTGGGACCCACTGCATGTGTTTCATCCTCACCGTCCATATAGCAGGACGGTGGGACCCACCTTGATGCGTACCTATCCACACCGTCAGTCCGCTGCATGTGGCCAGCAATGAATTGAGAACTGACAGTGGAGGTGTACTAGCCACCTGCAACAAAAAAAAAGTAGATAAGAATATAATATTATTATAATATGTAATATCATAGTATTACGTTATTTGGGAAGGGTGGCCCATTACGTGGGGCCCACCCCATGCATTTCATCCTCACCGTCGTTGGATCATGGGATCCACTCCACACGTGTGGAGGTGGGGTCACCTTGATGTATGCATTCTAATTTCACACCGTCCATCTGGACGGTGTGGTGTAAGGCCCACCTTAATGTATGTGTTTGCTGCACCGTCCAAACCCTTGGGCGGTGGGCCCTGTCTTGAGCATGTGAGGTGTCCTCACCGTCCAACAAAGGACGGTGGGACCCATCTGATGTGGGCTCCATCCCCAATCCCTCCAGACATCCAATCATCTGGACGTTGGATATATATATATATATATAATATTTTTAAATAATAATATAATAATGATTATATATATTATATTATATATATAGAAGTGGTGGTCCATCCATGTGGGACCACCGTGATGTATTTATTTTATACTCTAGCCGTCCATCTATTGCCACGTGGGACAGGTGGGACCCACATAGATGTATGTATCGATCCCTGCCGTCCATCCAGGAGCTTTGTATTTTTTTAAATCCAGACAGTCCATTCATCAGACTGCCTGACGCTGGACGTTGATACTCCACGTATGTATACATAGATATGATATATATTATCATATAATATAATATTTTATATTAATAATAAATGCATTGTGGGCCACTCCCACGTGTGGACCCACCGTGATGTATCCTTGCCGTCCATCCATTTGACGTGCATGTGGACCCCACACTAATGCATGTGTTGCATCCAAACTGTCCATTCATTTGGTGAGTTCGTCTTAAAGGCTTGAGACTAAAAAAATAAGACAGATCCAGTTATCAGGTGGACCACACTACAGCAAACAGTGGGTTTGACCCTCTACCATTGAAATCCCTTTTGGGATTACAGGAGTTGTGAACCAATATGATATTTGTCTTTCCTCTAAATCCAGGTCTTTGTGACCTTATGAACAAACTGGATGGGAAATAATCCCTATGGTGGGGCCCGCTGGAATTTAACGATGGAAATCTTTATCACCATTGCCATTTGTGGTATGGTCCAGAAGATCCTTGGGAGATGATTCATTTTTTTTCCGGGGTAAATGATCTCTAAAATAGATGTACGGTATAGATAGTTCACCTAGAACAGTGGGCCCGACTAGATGTATTTGAGGCCACCTATTGTGTACTTAAGGCCCATTGGTGCGACCCACCCATGAGGCCCATCTTGATGTATTTATGGCCTATCCGTTAAGGCCCACCTTGATGCAATTGCGGCCCATTGAGCGAGGCTCATTGTGATGTATTTTCGGCCCATGAATGATAGTTTAATGTCCACATTATGACCTCCCCTTAAGTCTTGATCGACCGATCATCGAGGCCGATTCCGGTTGACGTGACTGATTTATCGATTCTGACTATCGATCGGTGCGATTGTCGTGACCGATTTGCTAATTCTGATTATCTTGACCGATTGCCGATCCCGATTGACGTGACCGATTTAATAATTATGATTATCTTGACCGATTGCCAATTTCGATTGACGTGACCGATTTGCCGATTCTGATTATCGATCGATTCTGATTGCTTTGACCGATTGCTAATTTCGATTGACGTGACCGATTTACCGATTCCGACTATCGATTGGTGCGATTGTCGTGACCGATTTGCTAATTCTTGTTATCTTGACCGATTGCCGATTCTGATTGTCGTGACCAATTTATTGATTCTGATTACCTTGATCGATTACCGATTTTGATTAACGTGACCAATTTACCGATTCCGACTATCGATCGGTGCGATTGTCGTGACCAATTTGCTGATTCTGATTACCTTGATCGATTACCGATTTCGATTAACGTGACCAATTTACCGATTCCGACTATCGATCGATGCGATTGTCGTGACCGATTTGCTGATTCTGATTACCTTGATCGATTACCGATTTCGATTAACGTGACCGATTTACCGATTCCGACTATCGATCGGTGTGATTGTCGTGACCGATTTGCTGATTCTGATTATCTTGACTGCTTGCCGATTCCGATTGACGTGACCGATTTGCCGATTCTGACTGTCGATGGGTGCTGCGATTGACGTGACCGATTGTCGATTCCGATTGTCGAGATCGATTATCAATGTCGATGCCGATTGTCGATTCTGACTCCGGTTGTCGAGGCGGATGGAGGCTGATTCCAATTCTGATTATCGAGGCCGATTTTGAATTGTCGAGACCGATTGTATAGGTCGATTCCGATTGTCGAAGCCACATTGTCGAGGCTAATTCCGATTGTCGAGGCCGCGTATCGAGGCCGATTTCGAGTGTCAATTTGATTGTTGAGGCCGAGGCCGATTGTCGAGACCTATATGATGTATATGCGACCCGTAGTTGGGGCCCACTGTGATGTATTCGTGGCCTATGGGCGATGCCCATTGTGATATGTATTAGGCCCATGATGCATGGTCCATTTGATGTATTCGAGACCCATGTGTAGGGTCCACATGTCATGTATTTAAAGCCCATGAGCAGGGCCCACCCGTTGTGTATATATGGCCCTTAAGTAAGGCCCATTGTGTTGTATATTAGGCCTTTGCGTGAGGCCGTGGGCCCATTATATGTTTGGCTTTGTGTGAGCCATTCCTTGGGGGCAATGTTGGTTAAATGTCCACATTGTCGAGGCCGATTGTTGATACCGGTTATTGATACTGATTATGAGTATGTGATTGCATAGCATCATGATACATGCCCATAGGCATCATCTGCATGTTTGTTATGAGATGAGATGTGGTTGACCATTGCATATGTCATTAGGAAGATCGTTATGAGACTTCCTGATGGGCAGAGGTTATCTCACATGAGCGCACGGTATGCGTATGATTGATGCATGACTGGATTGTATGACTCATGCATCTTGCATTGTGATTACTATATGCCCTAGCTACATCAGGGCCGTAGCCTCCACAGGTATTTCGTGGATGGCCAGACGGGACACCGGAAATCTGTTCTACATGGGGTGCTATAGATATCCCTGGGTGAAAGTCCCTAAACCCTCTTGGTTCCAGAGGTTGCTCCAATGTCTAGACCGAGTAGATGCATGAGCGCATGAGGGCCATGTACCGTTAGGCCGCATCTCCCACTGTGTCGTGGTCGGTTGGAAGGGGGTACGGTCTTACCTGCCTGAGAGGAGGGGGCAATGCTAGGCTGAGTCTGACCAGCTCGAGGAATGGGTCCGCTATCGACGAGCCGGGCCCGATATTGGCAGGCGGATAGTGAGGTCTCTTCCACTCACCTTGTTGCGCGCGATGGGGCGGCAATCTGGTTTGGAGTGTAATAGACCCCGGTGATTTCCCAGAGAGGAACCGTACTGATATGTGGACTTATTGAGTAGGAATTGCATGCTCATTCATTCATTCATTTACTATCTACTTGGGCTGGTGGTGCGCAACTAATTGTTGTGTACCTTCGTTATGGCAAGGATTTCGGTTGGGCGCGCGACTAACCTGAGATCAGGAGTTTACCACGTTGAGTCTGACTATCCAAATTTAGGTATGGGATTGGTTTGGATAGAAGTCCCTTGTGGTGGACCCCGTAGCCTGCGATACTACGTACTATCATCCCAACTTCACACTCCAGCATGGTCATTTCATTCGCATCACATATTGCATTACATCCACAGGCATATGACATTGTGGGTTGCTATGTTTTTGTACTTATATGCCCTAGACAGACTTAGTAGGATTTGTATATTGTATTGTATCTTCGGCATCTGATATTTGACTCTTTATGACTCCTTATTGCACAGTTGTTCCATATTGTGTATTCTGATATTGTTTGACTTATGGATTTGTCCATACTTCTGCTTATTCGGTTATCGTATGATTTATGATCTTGTCAGTATTTCTTCGCACTTTGATAATTCATGATCTTGTCAGTATTTCTGCTTATTCTGATAATGTACGATTTATGGATTACCTGTAATTTCGGTATTGTATGATGATGACATTGTATTGAATACTTGACACTTACCTTGTGCACACACTTACACCACCCTCTAAGCTTTCTATAAGCTTATGCACGATAGATGCGTGCAAGTGATGTTAGGTTGCAACAGTGTCGAGCTTGGAGCGTGCAGCGGTCTTCTGGAGCTTGATGTTCGATTTATGTATTTCCCTTTTTAGCATTGTACTCAAATGATTATATTAGTGGATATGTGATGATGATGTTGCCTTTGTGAATTGGGTAATCTTGTGGTTATGCTTATTTTGAGTTAAATGTACATTGGAAAAAAAAAATCCTCCTTGTAGGATTCCAGGATCGGAATCTGGCGTATGGACGCTAGGAGCTGAGAATTGGGTACTACGGAGGCTGTCGGCATCAGATTCGGTGATAGGGATTCCAGTGAATCCGATTTCCGGATTTGGGGCGTGACACGTAGTGTCCTCACGACCAGTCGTGGACGCGATTTCTTCATCTATAAATAGAGCACGATTTTTAGAGTTTGATATTCAATTCAAGTATAATCAAGTCATCACTCTGAGAGATAAGTTAGTATTCTTTTTAAGCTATATTATGCTCATTTGATATTCTCTTTTAATAACTTTTTATATTTGATTTTGTATTATGCATTCCAATCTGATTTGAAAGAGGGATTGAAGTATTCCCACTTATTGGAATCAAAATCAAATAGAGATAGCCCAACTTGATTTAATTTAAAATTAATTTAGAATCTAGAACCATTTCATAAGTGAGTATTGGACATTGAACTTCTATTCGAACTTCTACTCCGATTTAGTTCTTCCGGGCTGCAACAAAAGGAGAAATCCAGGTATTTTACATTTGTGTAAATCTTCTGTTTTTGGTTTCTTTTGAGATTAAGCCAGAAAAATCTTATTCTTTTGGTTATCTGAGGAGATCCAGAAAACTCAGAGTGTGGGGTTTTTGAATTGTGTAAGCCCACTTGAAAGATACAATTGTGAGGGTTTTAGGTGAATCTGGAAAAACCTATTTTCATAGTGAACGCTAATATCCATTGTGTGAGGATATTAGGAGTGGAGTAGTTGTGTGGCTGTTGTTTAACAGTTGGTGTACACACAGGCAAACCACTATAATTTTTTGTGTTTTGTGGATGTGTGGTTTATTTTCTATATCTTTTATCATTCAATATTGTGGGATGTATGTGTGGATGTGAATGTTGTATTCCTTTACATTTCAAGCATTGTGGGGAATGTTGTAATAGCTTATATTTCCTTTCTAGATATTTCCTTTTTATTTCTCTTCAGTTTGAGTTTTTGATACACAAACCATCCTAGTAAGGTTGTCCTGCCATAAACCCTTAGTTTTTAAGGTGCAAGGTTGTCCTTAGAACAACATTTTTATCAACCTCTCAATACTAGAATTTTGAGGTTGCTTTACATTTCTGTATTGTGGATTGTTTAAAGTGCTATCTTTTCTCTAATTGTTTAAATTCCGCTGTTAGCATTTTAATTTGGCATAGTCCTATTCACCCCCCCTCTTGGACATATAGCTCGGCCTTTTCACAATATCACTATAAAAAAACAGGAAAAGAAGATATCTAAAGCTATCATAACATTTATTGTAATTTGAGTCACAATAAATCATAGAAAACTGAAAATATTCCTTTAATATCAAACTAGAAATTAATAAATTTCAATAAAACAAGAATCAAAACAAAATAAACATCCCAACACACTACAAGCTTCACCTCTTAGCCCTATCTAAGAGGTTTTGCCAACCATAAACATGATTAAAACTAAATCTCTTAAACAAAGCATGAAAAATAAAGTAGGGAAGAAGAAAACCTCTTTGGCGGCTGCTCTACCCTTGTCCAATGCTCCTCAAGACCTTTCCAAACCCTAGAAGATGCTTTAGAGCATCCTAGGAAGTCCTATTTATAGTTGTGGATGAAAGTGCCCGGGTTTGTCAAGTTATGTGAATGTTGAGTCAGAGTGTCTACAGAGCCTAATAGGAAGATCAATTCAAGCGTCTGCCTCAACCGGATGTGTGCAAGCTCGTCACAGGTAAAACTAAAGTCTCACATCGCATGACCTAAAACACCAGGTAAAGAAAACCCTTAAAAACAAGTTAGAAATCATAGGGTTTTAAGGTGAGAAAACTTTTTTCAAAATAGGAAAATCTCTAAGTTTTTCTTACCTTGTCGATTTTATCAGAACACCCTTGATATGATCAACCTGCTCTTTCGATGTCCTCGATACCTTAACGATATTATCGATGTGAGGACCAAAAGTGTCCAGCAAATAAATATTCATTTGGATGGATTTATCGATGTATCGATGCACTTATCGATATCATCGATATAAGAACTAAAAATGTCCAGCAACTAAATATTCATCTGGACTGATTTATCGATTCCCCTATCGATATCATCGATATTCAAATCTTGAGTCCATCGAAAGTGGCTCGATAAGATCGACATGCAGATTTCCAGCGTCCCTGTTTTTTAATGAAAATCTCAAATTCCTTCGATATATCGATGCTCTTCCGATATGATCGGAAATCAAATATCGATAACATCTGAAGTCTATCGATGATATCGATTGAGGGCGCGCATTTCTTACAGCAGATATTTCAGGTCGTTTTTAACTATGATCGGGGGCCCTTCGATAGAATCGATATTCAAATATTGATGATATTGACACTAGGTTGATTGCATCGAACAAGGTCATAAACTGTCCAGCAAGCTTAAAGACAAATCAGCTGGATTTATCGATGCCTCGACTCTGATCTCGATATCATCGACATTCAAATTCTGATGATCTCGATGGTTCCCCGATCATTCATGAAAACCTGAAATATTTCAAAGTCAAGTCTCTCTCATTTTTCAAGTGTCGATGGATCGAACCTATCATCGATGGAATCAGAGTTCGAAATCCGATGACATCGACAATAGTTTCGATTCATCGACCAATTGGTAAAGAGTTTCAAAAGCGTATGACATTGAGTCTGAGTCATCGAGCAGACCATCGATGCTATCGAGAGTATACGCTCCATGATATCGAACTTGCTCGATGATATCGAACTTTGTCATAAATGTGAACGTTTTATATCCGTTGGAACTTTTTGTCTATATATAGAGGACTTGTCTTTTGTTGCTGTGAGAGAAAGTAGAGAGAACTTTTGTGTGTTTCAACTTACATCTTATATCCAAAGCCCTTTCTCTCAAGAGAGTTCATCCTCCAATCCACCCTTACCATTGACATTCAATAGAGTGGATTGGGGAATGAACTTCCGCATTTAAGGATCCTCCAGCTACTACCTTAATGGAAAATCATTAAGCTGGGATGCCTTGAATGCATAAGATTGGAATCGCTCTATATTCCTGATAGAAAATTATTTTGAGAGAAGGATTCCATCTTCACCTTGATCCAATCCGAAGCTGAGTATTGGTACATCATTTTGTGTTGCGGATCAAGGGAGCAGAAGACTCTTCGTCAACAAGGAGGAGGAGATCTTCAGCACTATACTAAACGGGACTCATCAGCTTATTTGTAAGTATCCAAAGTCCAAGAGGACACTTGTGATCATTCATTTCAAGAATTGGGTCTTAAGTGGTTCTCACCATTTGAAGTCCTTAAGGAGGCCTCCGGCAGGAGTGTACGTGGTAGGTACGTTGTGTGGACCCTTGCTCTATGGATAGCATAAACATCTGGTTAGGAGTGAACCAGTAAAACTCTGGGTTTTAGGTGAACCGGGTAAAACCTTAGGGTTTGAGGTCAACCGTGCAGAAACCTCTAGTAGGGTCTTATGGAAGATCCTTGGCTAGTGTGCCTAAAAGTGGGTGTGTTGTGTTGACCCTTGCTCGTGAGAGCATAAATAGTCAGCCTCAGTGTAGGTTGTAAAGGTTGAAGGTGAACCTGATTTAAAACCTTAGGTTAGAGGTGAACCATTATGAAACCTCCTAGTGAAATCCGGTACACTCAAGGGTTGAGTGCAGTTACCGGGAGTGGAGTAGACTTATCGTTGAACCACTATAAAATGACTGTGTTTGAGATTGTTATTTTGATTGAGTGATTTGCTTTAATACTTCCATATCTGAATATCTAATCACTCCTCACACACCCTACACAGTCATATCCATCATGAACTAGATTGCATATTGTTTACTCCTTAAGCAGTTTGTGATTAGATCCTCTACTAAGCTTGGAAGCCAGTACAGTTACATTTGAGTAATCCTGTTTATTGCTTGATCATAGGATTAGTGAAGTAGGGTTTTTAAATAAATCATAAAAACTTTAAAAAGTCCTATTCACCCCCCTCTAGGACATATTGACATATTCCTTCTTCAACTAGTGAGGTCTTTACCGCCATTTCAGTGGAACTCCAACTTTCTCACCTGGTTGGAAAAATCTAAAAACTGCCTCAAATTTATGTACTCTCCACAGTTTGCTAAATTAAACTTCACACTGCGTAGTTTTCCAAAATATACTTCACTCTATACAACTAAAATAGACTCCGAGTTTCAGAATATGTTTTTTCAAGACAATTTCAGGAATATGTTTGTTTTTAGGACAATTTTAGGATTCCTTTTCTCTGCTTCAAATCTTTGATTCTCTTCATTCATCACTTACTTTTATTATTTCTTTGGCATGTGAATTCTTCATTAATGACTTCTAAATCTCAAAATCTTCATTTAGTAATCTTTTGAGCATAAATCTTTCGTTTGACATCAATTTCACCTTAAGCTCTCGAAATCACCTCGCACATGAAAACATGCATAATTAAATCAATTAAGCACTATCATGTTTATAAAACCAAGGTATAAATAGGGAGAAATATGCAATATTTCACACTCAACACTAGGTCCTACATAAGAATCTATCGAGTTTGGGTTATAAACTCTTACCTTCAATCCTACACAAGAAAAGAGGGTATGGGCTTATGATGGACGACTTACTTGCCAAATTGATCACCTTTGTAGTGCCTTCTTGCTTGCTTCTTCAATCTCTTGTGCTTGAATCCACTGCCCTTTTGCTCTCTCGAACGTTGATGCTAATACTTCAGCTCCGATAGTTGTTTATCTTGCATATGATGTGCTAAAGAGGTGACTAAGGCAAAAAAAGGTTGGGTTAATCTCCTACAATACATGAGAACATTGTAATCCCTTGGGGAATCACCTAGATAGGTCTTCTGCAAAGTTAGACAAGGATTTGACTATACGCATAGTGTCTAATCTCTAAAAAGGTGAGAGTTCATCCACATCTTTGAATTGGAGCATAGAATGCACATTCAAGTGAATAATCACAAGAAGTTTGGCATGGAACTCTTTGGATTGAGGTTTAAGATGTGTGGTATGAATGAAAAAAATACATAGCCTCTATTAGCATAAAAAACCCATCGTAATACCCAAGGTCCGCATGCCTTTTGTAAAGGAACCAAGTTCCAAAGGTAAAAAAATGAATAGAAAATGACCAATTCGATCAATCGATCTGAGCCTTCGATTGATCGGGTGATGCATCGATTGATCTCTATAATTCTAGGATATATCCAAAATCTTGCTAGATAATTTGGGGCACCTTCGATTTTTTGGACTGGTCTATCGATCGATTGACCGAAGTGATTTCCAGACAGAAACTCACTGGATAATTTCGACTCTGGTCGATCGATCGGGCAGGTCCATTGATTGATCAATCACTTGATTGATCGATAGGAGGTTCGATTAACAACCCTTAAAAGTTTGCTGTTTTGGAAAGTTTAGTTTACAACAACTTTACACCTCTTTTAGCCTTACTTATGATGTTCTAATTTTGGTTTCTAAGGCTATGGATGATCAAACAAAGTTTACTTATAAAGGTTAGGATCATATAGAGGCTAAGGGTTGTTTTGGGTCAAGGTTAGGGCCACCAAGGCACCTTATATACTTGTTCTTTGCTCCTTGATGCTCATATCCTCTTGTGTCTTCGCTCTTCAGCTTTCAAGGGCTTAACCACTCCTTGACACACAGACTCATATAATTGACAAACAAGGTGCGCTAACAATCTTCCCATTTGTCAATTCCATGACAAAAAACCAAAACAACTCAAATATTGCATGTCAAATATAAAAGATTTACAACTTAAATACACTAAGACATGAAACACTAGCATTGCTCCCCCGTAATTTCTCCCCTATCTTCATCAATTCCTGAAACAACAAACATATCCTACAAAATAGAATTTAACTTGTTTTGATGGGACTTGATCTTTCTCACCCATTTTATTAGTATTTGACAAAGAGTTAATTCTAAGAATATACCAATAAACACATAATATGAAAAAACTTTATAAGTCATACATGTTACTATAAGCATAGACTAACCAGGGAATATGGTGCATGTAAATATTAAAACATGGAGAATGCTTATTATGGTCATTAAAGATATATAATAATCAAAATAAAAATGGCCAATGATCATCTTGCCATAAACATATGATGCTTAAAATTAAATTACCTTAGAGCTAAAATATCAGGTTAAATCCTCGAATTCACTGGACACGGGTGTGTATGTGTTAGTCTCAATGGGGAGCCTTTGGTGTGAGTGTATGTAAAGTATTATATTAGAATCGCTTGTGGTTATTAGTTGGCCGATAGAAAACCAACTAAAGTCTCTTGCGGGAGCCACCAATACGAGCGAGTACATGTGTAAGTCATTGTGTAGGCCTCCAATGGGAGTATACATTTATAAGACCTTGTGTAGGTCTCCAACGGGAGTATATACTTGTAAATGTTATGGGTGAAACTATTGAAAACTCCTAAGATAGTTAATACTGAACACTCGAGGAGAGTATGTCCGCCAAGAGTGGAGTAGGAAAACTGAACCATTATAAATGGTTGTGTTTGTGAATGTCCATTAAGCACAATTCTATTTATGCTTATGTGATTGTTTAGTTAAGCTATATGAATGCTTAAATTAGATTGTATGTTAGGTACTTAACTTACAAAGCACACATAAGTACGCTATCTAAATCTGCAAAGTGTGTCAAGCATACTTCTAGAGGTTTGGGAATTTCAGTTGGGAGAGGCTCATCATCCACAAATGTATCAATCAAATTAACTTCATGGATCACATGCTCATCCTCTTGTGGCTTGTGCAAATTAAATATATTTAGCTTTAAGGTCATGTTCCCAAAGGATATCTTTATGATTCCATGCCGATAGTTAATTATTACATAAGCGATAGCTAGGAATGGTTAGCCTAGAATAACATAGATTTGAGTGCTCATATTTATAATTGAGTGTGCATCCAAGATGATAAAGCCTACCAAATAGTAGAACCTATCAACATGGACTGACACATCTTCAACCACTTCTCTCAGTATTTTAGTTGACGGTCATCCAATTGTAATGTTGTCTTAATGAGTTTCAACTTACTAAGGCCCAATTGCTCATATACCGAGTATGGTATCAGATTAACACTTGTCCAAAGATCTAAAAGTGTTTTTTCAACTCAGAAGTTCCTATTATACATGAGATTGTAAGACTTTCGAAATCCTTATATTTTGGAGGAATATTGTGATTAATAATTGCACTCACATGTTATGTCAAGAAGGCCTTCTTATGTACATTCAGCTTACACTTTACCTCATATAGATCCTTTAGGAACTTGGCATAACATGGAAACTTTCTAATTGCATCCAACAATGGGATGTTGATCTTGACTTGTTGGAAGACCTCTAAAATATCTCGACTTTCACTTGGCCATTTTAATGAGGCAAGACGTTGGGGAAACGGGGCCGAGGGATTGTACTCATACACCGGCTCTTTGTTATTTGGAACATTGCTAGATTCACCATCATCCTTCGAATTTATAGACTCCTCAAGCTCCTCAACCTTCTTAGGAATTTCCTTGATAATCTTTTTACCACTTCTCAGCGTGGTGATGGATTTAACTTGTTCCACATGTTGGGCTGAAGAATCGAGATCACTTATCTCAAATTGCCCCTTGGGGTTAGGCTAAGGTTGGGTTTGTAATGTCTCTTTCTCTTTAATGCATAGATGTGTCTCAATTCTTGCAACTGAAGTTTTGAGTTCATTGATAGCCTACATCGTGCTATGGTTGCATTACACTTGCCCTTGCATGAATGCATTCAATATGTCCTCAAGGGTTCTCTTTGGTGAGGGTACTCGTGATGTACCAGTAGATGACCCTTGGGGATTATTGTTTGCATTCATAGTTGGTCCATTCCTCTCATTAAAATTTGGATGGTTCCGCCAATCAGGGGGTATTTGTGTTAGAATTTGGTGCATTGATATGCGTTCATAGCATTCACTTGAGCATGCAACACCTCCTAAAAAGCGAGAATTGTAAAACAATCCATAGTTAGGTGAGTATTGTTCTTGCAAATACTATATACAGTTTTAAAGGTCTTGATGGGTTGGATCGCTTTCTTCTTAAGTTCCATGACCTCAATCTTCCTTATGAGACTTGCCAACCTTGCACTAACATTGTCCTTCTCTTTGAGCACGTGTATTCCCTTCTCTCTTGGCACTACCTTGGGATTAATAGCTTGGTTAGATGTGTCTCATGATTGGGCATTTTCAGCTAGCATGTCAAAGTAATCCCAGGTATCTTCCGGATCCTTGCTTATAAATTCATTGCCATACATCATCTCTATGAATTGGCGCATGTTTAAGCCTTGTCTATCATAGAAAAAGCTAATCACCCATCAAATCTCGTAGCCATGGTGTGAGCAAGCGAGAAGTAAGTCCTTGAACTGTTCTCAACACTTAAAAAAGGTTTCATCTCCCTTTTGGGAGAAGTTCATAATGTCATGCCTGGGAGTGTTGGTTTTCTGACCCAGGAAGAACTTTTTAAGAAACTCTTGGGTCATCTTAGCCCATGTGCCAATAAATCTCGGCCTTAAGGAGTGAATCCATGCTTTAGCCTTCTCCTTCTAAGAGAACGGAAATAGCTTCAATCTAATTACATTAGTAGGAACATTATTAAAGTGTATAGTA
Source organism: Magnolia officinalis (assembly GCA_021015155.1). Taxonomy (NCBI): domain Eukaryota; kingdom Viridiplantae; phylum Streptophyta; class Magnoliopsida; order Magnoliales; family Magnoliaceae; genus Magnolia; species Magnolia officinalis. The sequence continues at coordinate 34,069,046 of JAJHSJ010000014.1, forward strand.
TAGTTGTGACAATCTCTTCGTATTCTTTTAGGTGCAAGTAATCAAGTTCATGAAAGTTAGGGAGTAATTGGATAATCCCTGGTTTAAAATCCATGTTTCCTGCATTGATTAGGAAAATCATGCAGGAAGGTGTGCTTGTTCTCATCGGTTGTAAATAATCATGTAAAGTCTAGACCGGTAGAACTTGGTGTACCTCATTCTCATTACGCACTATCATAATCGGTGGTGTGTTTTATATAGGATTCTTATCAAAATATTAATTGTTCCATTTCGGCCATATTTTCATATGACGTTTTAGGAGTATTTAGGTATTTTCCGACTCGTCGATGGAATGTGAGCCCGTTGACTAAACATCCTTCTCTCAATAGTCTCAATGTATAATCAATTAACCACTTGGGCATGAACCATGTTGAGGGTCAAATATTGCATATTATCTGCCATTTATTACTTGGTTTTATGAACATGATAATGCTTAATGTTCTATTTTAATCATGTTTGTGTTGTAAGGTGAATTTAAGAGCTTGGATTGAAAAAGAAGCTAAAAGCATGGATTTAACGCTCAAGAATCACCAAGCAAAGATTGAATCTTAGAAGATCAAGAATGAAGAATTCACATGCCGAAGATCCAAGGAAACCAATTTAAGAATGAAGAGAATGAAGTTTTGAAGTGAATTTGCGTGATCTTCGACTAGTCCAAGGTCTGCTTCGACTCGTCTAAGCTCCTGCTCGACCAGTCGAGTAAACTTCGACTCGAACTCCAGTAACCTCAGATTCTAAAATCCTGTCATCCTTGACCAGTCGAAGGTAACCCTTGACTAGTCGAAGGTTACCTTTGACCAGTCGAAGGTTGTCCTCGACCAGTCGAGGGTTACGCAGGTTTTGGGAGGACTGCGTAAATTTGAGGCGATTTTCGGATTTTTCCAAGTCAGTGCGAAAAGAGGTGATGCACAACTATAAATAAGAGTCCCCAAGGCATCCTTAGGCATCTTCTAGGGTTTGAGGACTGGAGCAAAAGGGTAGAGCCGCCGTCCAGAAGCTTTTCTTCTTCTTCCTTAGTTGATGTTTTGTTTAAGAGTTTTTAGTTCAATCATGTCTATGGTTGGCTAAACCTCTTAGCTAGGGCTAAGAGGTAAAGCTTGTAGCATGATTAGGATGTTTGCTTCGTTTTGATTCATGTTTTGTTGAACTCTCTTGGATTTTAGTTTGATTATTAACGAATATTTTTAGTTTTTAATGGTTTGTTATGATAAATTACAATAAATCTGCGATAGCTTGAAATATTTCTTTTCTTGAATTGAAATTGTGAAACTAGGAAATCCTGTTGTTCACCATCGTCCCTTGGGCATGGTAGGATGATGGAATTCTTCATAACCTTCACAATTCTCTTATGATTGGTTGTGAGATTGATAAATCTTGTTGTTTGCTTTGTCTCCTGGGCATGGTTAGGTGATGGAATCACTTTCAAATCCTCACAACTCTCATCCATTGATGATTAGATCCATGAGAAGTTTAGAGATCTGATAAATCTCTTCTTACCAATTGGATAGGATAGGACTCTGATTCCAGTTGTGTCCTTGAATCAAGCATGGTAGCTTCCCAATTGTTACAAGTGGATCCTTAGTACCCTAGTTGCCACGTTTAAATTTATAAGTTTCAATTACCTTATTCAAAATCACTTTCTCCAATATTTTAGATGTAAGTTTACATCTTCTTCTAGTTCTAGTTCTAGTTACTTATAGAAAACACCCGAGATTAGTCCCCGTGGATTCGACCTCGGTCTCACCGAGATTATTACTACATCATGACCCTACACTTGGGGTTATGAACAAGTTTTTGGTGTCGTTGCCGGGGACTAAAGGTTGCATTTTTTTTAGATTAGTTAGTTTTGGAATTAGTTTAAGATTAAAGTTTTCTATTTTCTATTTTTAGGATTAGGTTTTTTTGAATTATTTTAGAAACTAACTTACCTTCTGATTCTAGTTTTAGAAACTTTCTATTTTCCATTTTTAGGAACTTTCCTTTTTTGTTTTTAGAAATTAGGTTGCTTTCTTCTTCTTATTATTTTTTTAGAAACTAATTCACTTTCCTTTTTCTTTTACAAGATCCTAACATAGATCTCCTCCAATTTGGTAACTTCCTTCTAACTTCTCCTCTACTTACTTTCTATATTGCTGTAGGATTTTTCTTTTATTTTTTATTTTTAGGATTAGATTCAAAGTTAGGGTTTCACCATGCAAGTGTGGGAACGTCAGTATGTTGGGATAACAAAGAGACATTGGCAAGGGATGTATGATGATTATGATAGGAAACAACCTATGTCTCAAAAATTTTCTGAAAATATCATCGAGAACCAACCAGAATATAATGCTCCACCGGTTAAGAAGTCCTTACTTGATCCTATGCGGGAGAATAATTACATCCCACGGATTAAGAAAACAGTACGTGAATGTTGGAGTCATCGTTATCATTGGAGAGAGAACTATTATCACCCGTTAGACAAAAAGAAAACAATGAGAGATTATATTATGGGTGTTAATATGTATCAACAACCATCAAATTCTGCCACCTATGACCTGTATGACTATAATCAGTGGAAACATCAATGTTGGGAAGATGAATGTCACGCCCCAATCTCAGAAACCGGGCTCACAAAATTTCTTATCGCCGAATCCGGCGTCGACAGCCTCCGTAGTACCCCATTCTCGGCTCCCAACACCCATATACCAGGTTCCGATCCTGGGATACTACAAGGAGAATTTTTAGCATGAATTTATTCCATAACAAACATAACCATAAGCATAACCCACGAACAATAAACAAAACACCATCACAAAATCTACTATGATCAAAGACTTTAAGTACAATGCGCATAAAGGGAAATGTAATAACAATATCAGAACTCCAAAAGCTCAGTTGCACAGTCCTACTCCTGTGTAGCTACCACTGCATCCTGGCATCACCTATACACATCTATCGTGCATAAGCTTATAGAAAGCTTAGAGTGTGATGAAAGTGTGTGCGCAAGGTATTAATGCAAGTATGTAATATCAGAGTAATACAGAAACATGCTGATGAATCCATAAATGCTAATGGCTGTACCAAGGCTATGCGATGCAAGGCATGAATGCTATTGGTCATACCAAGGCCATGCGATGCAAGACATGAATGCTATCGGCCACACCAAGGCCAAACGATGCAAGGCCTACATAGCCAATGTCATGTACAAGATGCAGCTCAAGCATACCAATCCACATATCAATCCAGCTCATCTCTGGAGCATCATATATCAGTACAGTTCTCTCTGGATAATCACTGGGGTTTAATACACTATACACCACATTGTTGTCCTACACTGGACAGACAACCGTGCAAGCGGAAGAGACCTCACTACCTGCCAGACTAGTAGTCTGCCAATATCTGCCTGGCACGTCGGTAGCGGACCCATTTACGAGCTGGTCATACTTAACCTAGTAATTGCCCCTACCCTTGGGCGGGTAAGGCCACACCCCATTCCAACCGACCACGACACAATGAGAGACATGACCTCCTGGTATTCGGCCCTCATGCGCTCATTCATCCACTCGGTCTAGACATTGGAGAATCCTCCATGGTACCATAAGGGTTTGGGGACTTTCACCTTGGGACATCCTTCGCGCCCTCGTGCTTAACAAGAATTTTTTGTATTCAATCCTGTCATCCACGCTATATCTGTGAAGGCTACAACCTTGATGTCATTAGGGTGTATAGTAATCATAATCACACAATGCAAGATACATTAGTCACGCAGTCCAATCATGCATCAATCCTGTGCATACCGTGCGCTCATGTGGGACAACTCCGCCTATTAGGGAGTCCCATAAACAACCTGCCCAATGGCATATGCAATGGTCAACCATATCTCATAACAATCATACAGATGATGCGTATGGGCATGTATCATGATGCTAAGCTAATACATACTCATAATCGGTATTGATAACCGGCCTATATACAAGGCGGGGTCCATAGATGGACAGCCGATCTAAACCATAACATAAAGATCGGCCCTCAACTGTGGATATACCACATCTGATAGCACGGATCCCTTCGTCTACGGTGATGATGAACTCTCCTCATATCAAGGTTGGGCCTAGGTGGCCTACCTATAGGCTTAAGGATTTGGAACGGGTTTCCTTTACCATACTAATATATAACCCGCAAGATGCCCTAGGGGGTCCAAATAAGTCCTAAATGATCTCCAAGATTAAAAGAAATAATCCTACAAGCAACCAATGGGGGCCCAACATTATGGGTTAGCCCAATATGAATAGATGGATCATGTACATTAATGGGGCCCAGTGATTTGGGTCAACCCACTGGAGAAGGATGAGAATGGGCCTAACAACGGCCTAAGGGAAGGTCACAATGTGGACATTTAACCATCATTACCCATCAATGTGGACATTTAACCAAAATTGCTCCCAAGGAGTAGCCCACATAGAGCTAAACATATAGTGGGCCCATGGCCTCACATAAGGGCCTAATACACATCCATTGGGCCTCACACAAAGGCCTCATATACATCACATTGGGCCTCACCAAATGGGTCTCTCATACATCATAATGGGCCTCATCATATGGGCCATATATACATCACATCGGGCCTCATCCAAGGCAACAAACACATCACAATGAGCCTTACTCGTGGGCCACAAATACATCACATGGGCCTTATGGGGCGGCCCATAATCCAGCAAAATAGATGGGCCACATGTACAACATATACCTCAAGGTAGGCTTGCAAGATGGTCCTTAAATACATCACATTAGACCATAAATACATCACAATGTGGGGTCCACGGGCTGGACGACGTTGAATATACAACACATCAAAGGTGGGCCCCACCCATCCAGAAATCAGATGGATGGCATAGCTGAAAACACATACATCATGTGGTGGGACCCACCATCCTGTAGTGTGGATGGTGTGGATACAGAATACATACATCAAGGTGGGCGCCATCCCCACACGTGCAACATGTGTGGGGTGGGCCCCACATGCTGTCAAAATGAGTGGACGGTGGGGATTAAACCCATACATCATGGCTGGGGTCCACACATCCTAAACAGACAGATAATATGGATATACAGGTACATCACGGTCGGCCCCACACAGCCTGTTCGGATGGACGGTACTGATATAAAATGCATACATCAACGTGGGCCCCACCCCACATGTGCAGCACGCGTGGGTGGGTCCCACTCATCAGGAAAAACGGACGGACGACTGGATGAAAGAGATACATCATGGTACGTCCCATAGTATCGTCCAGGGACGGACGATGTAGATACAAAATACATACATCTAGGTGGGCCCCACCCCTCACACGTGCAACACGTGTGGGGTGGGCCCCACGTCTAAAACAGATGGACGACTTGAATATAAAACACATACATAAGGTGGTCCCACCATCCAGTCCCTTAGACGGACGGCCTGGATATACAATACATGCATGCAAGGTGGGCCCCACCCCACACGTGCAACACGTGTGGGGTGGGCCCCACATCTAGAAAGAAAATGGGTCAGACTGTAGAACTTGCTGACGTCAAACAGTAGTGGGACCCACCATCCCAGCTCTATTGGACGGACCACTGTATAAAACCCATGCCACATGGGTCCCACATGGATGAAATGCATACATCAGAGGTGGGTCGACACGTGTGGGACCCGCCAACTTTTGGATAAAGCTGATATTTGCATTTTCTCTTCATCTAGGCCTATCCAGACGGACAGGCCAACAGGCCTGCTGCTGGATGGTCCAGTAAGGTGGGTCCAATACATGGACGACATGGATCTAATGCATGCATCATCTGGTGGGCCATCATACATCATCACCATAAAAAATGAAATGAGAAGGAGGGGAGAGAGAGAGAGAGAGAGAGAGAGAGAGAGAGAGAGAGAGAGAGAGAGAACGGCGAGATGGAGGGACCCCGCCACTATGGGCCCCTCTAAGATTTACAACATACATCAAGATGGATCCCATGCAATGAAAATTATAGATCAAAGAAAGAAAGGAAGGATCAAATCCTAGACAAGCACCCACCTTAGATCTTGGACTTCTTCTTCCACCAATGGGGTCCTATGCTCTAAGGGAACAAGATTCAATGGTTGAGATGAAGTCTTGATGGTTGGATTGGGGGAAATGAGCTTGGGATGTGGCTAGATTTTTGGGACTCCATGGCTTCTCTCTTGCTAGGGGAGATGAGAAATGAGGGAGAAAGGGAGAGAGAGAGAGATAGAGAGAGAGAGATAAAGGCTTGGAATGATTGCTATGTAAGGTAATTATGAGTTTGAGGAAGAGAAAGGCATGAATAGAAGCAAGCATGGGCCTAGGGTGGCTAGGGTAGGGTGCTGTCACCCAGTGTTCGAAGTATCCGTATCGCTACAAGTTTTGCTGGCAAAGGATACAGAAACAATATCGATATCGTCGATAATATCGTTGATAACCGGAAATGTGGGGAAACATGGGAAAATTGGTTGAAATTTCAGTACAACTTTAAGAGATGTTAAAATGGACATATTTGCATATTTAGAAATAAACAAATTGTAAAAAGAATGCACACATAACAAGTTTCCATTTAATGGGGCCTTAAAAGCATGTGTTGTTTTAAGAAATCAGTCCAACCATCCCATCTGGCCTATTTAACCATTCAACCTTCTATCCAAGTATCCATCGATATTGCAAAATATCAACAACACATGATATTTCACCAAGAAATCATTAACAAGTGGAAAGGAAATGAAAGATTGTGGTCTCAATATCGCATATGTTGCAATATGATAATATTGAGATATTATCAATGACAAATTGAACACTACATACAACCATGTGCCTATGAAAAACAAATTGAAATAAAAATTTACTATTGAAATATCATTGATGCACTTATGATACAAGCATTACCTAGAATTTGTATAGTTAAAAAATATTGGCGATGCATTGGCGATATTGATGCGGAATTGGCATAATTGAAAATATTAGCAATTACATTAGCGATATTGATACATTGGTGATACTTAGCAATACATTGCTAATATCTGGAATTTCTGATACTACTAACATTATCGGTATCGCTACCAATGTTATCGGTATCACTGAACTAGAGATAAAGATAATATCGGAGATAATTCGAACACTGATGTCACCCCTAGGGTGACATCATCCTAATGATGGATTTCCTAGGGAAATGTGCAATCTGGATAGGTGGGTCCTGCTACGCGTGGTCCACAACTTAAGATCTAAGTGTCGGATTGGTGCACGAGACGCGGGGTCGGAACCGCGGCGACGACATGGTCGCAATGGCACAGGTCTCGGGTTAAGTTGACTTGAGTTTACAGGATGTGACTCAGGTTCATCCGCAAATGTAATCTATAGGTCGCGGGTTGCCGAAATTTGACCGGGAGGACCGCATGATTCTAAGGAATGGAATGGTCACTGGGACATGGGCTTGACAATGAACAAGCAGTACATCATAGTAACAATTCTCTTGGGTCCTCTACCTTTGAAACCCAACCAGAAACGATTCAATAGGAGTCACTTCAGGGTTACTTGAATCGTGCCTTGATAAGCTAATGGAGGCTAGTTCACCCCAGCCTCAACCGAATCCAATTCTTCATTCCCAACTCCCTGCTTCTGATCAGTGGAAATATCAAGATTGAGAAGTTGAATCAACAATGCATTATAGTGACAATTCTCTAGGGTCTTATACCTCTGAGATCCAATAAGAAATGATCCAAGAGAATTCATTTTAGAATTTCACACAAACTCTAGAGCTCATCCAGCAAAACCGTAACGCCCTGACTTTTCAGGACCCGAGTACACGACTCGTTTCCCAAAAAGTTGAGTGTTAACTTATAGAGAACCAAATTCAAGTATGTGTGTGTGCGTGTGTATGTATGTGTGTGTATATATATATATATTATATATATATATATATATATATATATATATATATATATATATATATATTATAATATATATATATATATTCAACTATCAGAGTAAGCAAATGAGCATAGAATGGACAAGTATACAAAAGGGAAAATTTTAATTACATTTAGAGTATACAAGAGAGTGCCCATAATGACTTATACAAACCAATGTCTCCATTCTTACAAATACAAAATGAAATAACATTTCATGTGAAACAAAGTAAATTGCAACAGTCTTGAGCTGTGAAATCCTGTAGCAACCCTTAACAAATGTAATCATGCACCCTTATCAACCATAGACTGCTCCTCATCAATATGAACATGAATGTCGTAGGAGCCACCTGTGCTACTTGTACGGTTATATATTTGATGGATGAGTGGCCAACTCAATGTGAATTCTCCTCAAGATTACACACCGACACATTAGGTAGGAAATAGTATAAAACATCCAGGCAACCAAAACAGAGTAAATGCAGTCTTATTATATGCATGGATGCGTGAATGCAATCATTGTCCAGAGAAAAACATCCAGACGGACATTGGACTCGTCGTCCATGCAATCAGTGTCCCGGGTAAAACATCCAGACGGACATTAGGTTCGTCACCCATGAAATCATCGACCTGGGAAAAACATCCAGACGGTTTGTGCCTTAGGTAAAACATCCAGACAGGCAAATACGTACGATGATAATAGATGATGGTTTGTGCCTCGAGAAAAACATCCAGTCAGGCGAATCCGTAAGTCACGTACGACAGCAATAGATGTTGGTCTGTGATATGCATGAATGATTAGCTAACCCATTATTAGTCCAATTCAACCAGCCAATTTAAATAAGCTCACGGTCACTATGGGGAGCACATTACCCAGCGTAGGCCGACGGCACGGGCATAGTGTCCCATGACCACCATCCCTAGCCCATGAGGCCACCATCTTAGGATGTTTAATGGAAACCCGTCGACTAGTGGCCAATCATAAATAACCACTAAGCCGAAGGTCCATTACAATCACAACCAATTGGGTTACATCCCAAGTATGGGTATGCATATATAGGTGGGGGTTTTCAATGATGTACCAGTTTAAGTTCCATAAGCAATCCACAAATAATCCACAAGCCTGAATAAATATGCAGGATAAATATTAAGCATGTAACACAACAATTCAATTTCCACCAGCTAACACATGTGATTATAAAAGGGAAATATCAATTATAAATGGAAATAAGAACTATAACTAAAGCTAATGAGAAGATGGAAAGCTCAAGGGGAAGAATCATCACCTTATTTGTCGACTCGCCTTCTAATGTCATTAGAAAGTGTGCACGCCCTTAACTTAGACCCTACCACATATTATGAGTTTGCATGGTTAAATCAGGGTTCTACAAGACCATCTATGGTCTAGAGTTATACAACTTGGGGTTTAACACTAACCGTAGAGTATACGATTTGGATCCTAAATTATCTTTAATATTATTATTACTATTAATACTGTGCAATGGGTCAGATAATATTCCTGATGGGAGTATTAATCCATCAATATGAATAATGGTGGTTCATAAGTTCATATACCAACATTTTCTAATCTTCTTATAATGATTAATGATCTATTAAATAATACAAGTAATAATAACAGAATATTTACTAATGATACTATAATAAGCATTAATACTTAATAATTATATTAATGAGTATTATATTAATCCCAAAAGGACAATGATAAATAGTTTCTAATGCTAATAGCCTTGACTATCCAGTTTTAGAGTTTGAAATCTAACTTATATAATTAATTGTAATAATATTAGAATGAAGTAAAATAATTAGTAATTGTCCACTTATATATACTAACAATACTAACATTATAATCAATGACAAAAATAAGAATAGCATTAATGTTAATATTTAGTGCTAACAATCAAGTAGTGGAATTAATAGCGTCTAATGATAATTCCCAACAATAGTAAATTAATGATAACTTAATTTCAAAAATTCCATGGACCAAAGAATTGGAATTTGTCATTCCTAAGCTGAATGGGCTGGGATCTCATTAAGCTGGTCCAGCAAGATGTATTCAGGGCCTGGCTGGTTTGTTAGGCCCATTCCTAGCTTTAAGCGCAACCCACCTGCAATATGCAGGGCGTGGCCCAGTGAGCTTTTGGCTCAGGTGAGGCCCAGCATGTAGGTGATGTGGCCCACCGAGTTTGCCCAATAGCGGCCCATAGTTGTGGCTGGACCAAGCTCAAATCTCGGCCCAACCCAAATGTCTGGACCCAGACCAGATTCCAACTTACCTGCATAAAATCTCTTTGGAAAGTGATTGGAGAAGTTGGTGGGAAGAGAAACAACGAACAAGGCATGGGAGTGACATCAGTAGCAGATGTTTGAGGCTTTGCTTGGGGTTGGATTTCTCTGCTGCTTTCGTTGTAGAAGATGGAAGCTACAGTGAAAGCACGAATTAGAAGGGTACAGAGAGGAAATGGAATCTTCTTTTGCCTCCATCTCTGCATTTTCTATAGTCTCTCCCTCTCTTCTCTCTCTTTCAGCTTCTCCTCTTCCTTCTTTTCTTCTCTCTTTCTTCATCTTTCTCTCTGATGGGATGTCCAGCAGTGAGTCTAGACAGAACAAACCTAGCCCGACTCGGTTTGAGTCAACAACGTGGTGCGGTTGCACCACGTCAACCCTCTCTCTATTTCTCTTCTCTCTCTCCCTTCTTCCTCATTATCCTCCCTTCTCTGTTGCCAATAACAACCAGCTCGGGACTCATCCTAACTGAGTCTGAGCGAGTCAGCGGCCCGGTTCGGGTCAGACTAGTGGGGGCAGCACGACAACAGCTGCCAGCTCCTTCTCCATCCTTCTTCTTTCTTCCATTTCCTTCTCCCTTCTTTCTTCCTACTTGCATACGATCCAACAGGCCGCACCTTGATGGTTTTTGATTCAAAATCCGCTGCTCCACAGACGCCAGCTAAGGTGCACGTCTGACATGGAAGATGGTCGGTCGATCATGACACCTCTCACGGTAATGGCTTTGCCTCAGATCTGGCTATTGTGGGCCGATCTATTGGATCCCAGGAGGCTCAGGGAATGAAGGGAACGAAGCTCGGATGAGCTCTTCTCGGTGGGTTCCGAAGAGAGGAAGAATGGCTAGTGGGACTAAAACTGGTTGCAGTTTCTCTCTCAGCATTTGAGGGAGCCTTAAACTGGGGATTGGGTGGTTGAGATCTCACCGAATGGACGGCTGAGATTCGAAGGTGGGCGTTCACGCGGATCGCCCTGTTGGCAACACAGTAGGTTTTCGATTTTTAGCAATTCGTGTTTGTGGGGCCGATTTGCAGTGAAGATAGTGCGTCTACACGTACAGGAAAATCTGCCGTGACAATTGGGTTTTGGTCTTAGCCCTACGCTCTAGAGATGATTGACGGTTTGGATCGTCCGATTGGATGATCATGGTGGCCATAAACTAGCACAAATGAACGCCCGTCCATTTGCTGTCAACAGCAGTGAGAGAGAAAAATCTCTCTTTTTATGAAAAGGGCAGGTCAACCCTCTTTGACCGGGTTGCTCGGACTGGTGCACAACGAGTGCACCATTCCAAGTGCACTAGCAACACATGTGTGGAGCCCACCATGATGTTTATGGGAAATCCACTCCATCCATTCCATTTTCTGGGTCCTGTAATAGCCTTTTACCGAAGACGGGGTAGATCCAAGGTCCAGGCAGGGCCCGCAACTCGATTCACATCCTTTAAGTGTCAACTACGTCGATTCGACGGTCAGATCAATTTCAGTTCGAGCGCCAACGGTCCAAAGGTCCTAAAAGGCCATTTGTAAGGCTTTCATTGTATATTACTAACCAATATGAATATTAATATAATTTTCATTATTTTTATGTATTACATATAATTACAATGCTTAAAATCTCAAATACATATGTAAATAAAGTTTTAAATATTAACATACTACTATATTCATGCTATTGATCACATATTTATATAATTTATAATATACAATATCATATTATACACATATATGAATCTAAAATTGTACAATATCATGTTTAGATTCACATTGTTAAACAATATACAAATTTTAACATGTTTAATGATTTTTGTATACATATTTATGACAGAGATTTAATACTACATTATCATTTATAATTCAATTACATACCGTAAAATTATTATCCATCATGTTTAGTTAATATAATATTATTTTCATAATATTTTATATACATTAAATATATAGGTGTCACCCTATTGCAATACATTTTCATCATTTCTATATGATAATTAAATTATCAAAATCCATCTATAATTTTCTTTTTTTGGTCTATGTTTATGTAACATTTATATAATAAATAAATAAATAAAAATGATTGTGTAGTTATTAAATATCACTGAATGGTTTGATTCGTCTATCGAGGTGATCGAAGTCCTACCAATGGGTTGCGTTAATGACATGATGGTTCGTCTCGAAGATTAACGGACGGATAGATTGATGTATGGATTAGGACCATATTCGGCGGTTGGATTTAGGCTAGGATGAACGTGAATGTCCACTTAAGCCTGACTTGTATTTATCCTAGGTTTGGTTATACGGTAACACCCAAGTATATAAATATGGGGTGTTACAAAAACACACTCCAAAGATTTCAAGAACTTATAAAAGATATACAACAGTGAGGTTCACGTGATGCGATTATGGAGAATACTGAAATTGAGGATGAAGAGTTGGATTGTGTTAATGAGCATATGGTTCAATTTCCCGAAGAGTCGATCTCGATGACTGTCCAAAGGAATGATCAAGAGATGTGGGTGTCTTTCAAATATAATGATACTAACGCACTTCACTCACATGACACAGTTGGTTTTAATAATGAAGAAGAGGTTAGTTTATTCGAACCTCAACCCAATCTAGGAACAAAATGTGAGGAAAGCAATCCCAGTCCACGTGTGTACTGCACTGAATTGGAAGATGATGAGTATTGGGATGACAATCATGAATGTATAGCTCAAATCCCCCTGGGTTTAATCTCAAGTTTGGCCCATATCAATGATCAAGAGGTTCATGAAGTTGTCGACCATAATGATCTACTCCACCCATCTGACATGGTCAATTTAAATGTGGAGGATGAACCACTTCTAATAACCCTTCTAACATTTTGTGAGATATGTTTAGACCACTCCCCTGAATTGAATGATGACATGATTCGGGAGATGGACGAGTTGCTCGATATGACTCTAGAATTTGAAACTATCAAGTTGAGGCCACCATCTGAGTTATCAACCCTTGACAATACAATGCCTTTACTGAGTAGTACTGATGAATAGAGTCTTCACATCAATTCTTTGCCTGTTGATTTTCAATCTACCTATGTAAGGCAAGACAAGATACATCTGGTGACGATTTATTCTTACTGTGATGAAGAGCAAGAGATCATGCTTCCATCCACTTCCAGAGACGATGGAATCCTTGGGCAGATCATCACAAACTTCAATGTGACAAATGAGTCACTCTCAGCTCAATTTCCAACTCTTTGGACGATTGTTTGGTACACTTTGTAGATTCAAATGATCCTATGATAAAAGAAATAATGGATGCCTCCTTCCCCAGATCTTAAATATTTACCATTAAAGGAGGAGGAGCGAGAAATTGAACCGAAGTCTGAAACTTCAGAATGTGTTGAGACTACATCACTTTCTGAGAATTTTTCTAAATTTTATCTATGTGTAGTCTCTGATTCATCATGTTATGCTAACATTGAAACCTTTTCTATCACAGGAGAATCGTTTATACTTTGAACACCTCAGGAGATTAAAAAGAAACCTTAAGCTGATGTCCATAAATTTCTTTGGAAATTCATGCTTCAGGGCATCCGAGCCTATTGCAAAAGGACTTTTTAGATGATCTTGCTGAGAAACCTACTGAGAACTGAGAAATTTATCAAGATATTGGCCGGAGGAGGAACCTTTCGGCATGACTGAGTAACTTTTTCCTTGCTTTCCTAGTTTAGGATTAGTATATTGTTTTCATGAAATTTAAGATAGTTTTCTTTCAGTTGTTTTAGGATAGTTTGCTTATCATCAGTTTGAGTCTTTTGTGCTAACCTAATTTTCACACTGAGATCATTGGAAAAGCCTCAAAATTCCTTCTTCAGGTATTATCTCTCCATCACTTCCCTTTTATTTTAATTGCCTCGTTACACTACATGCTTATTTCTTTTACATTGAGGACAGTGTAGATTTTAGGTTGGGGATGAGAGATTAAGTAGGCTAATCAGTTGTTTTCTTAGTCTTTGAGTAAAAATTGAGGAAAATTGAAAAAAATTATAAAAAAAAAATTGAAGTATAAGATGCTTAATGTTGATGATTTTTGTCTCTTGGATTCAGTTACTTGGAGATTTCAAAGTAAGTTCGAATTATTAATCCATGATTAGGGTTTTAAACATTGATCGAGTCATGATTTCATATTTCACATCTAGCTTTCACATTAAAGCTTCAGTCAACATTGAATTGTTAACTTGGTGATTATTAAGCATGGAAGGAACTAACCTGAGGAATTTGTCCATCATGCTCAATGAGAAGAATTGAAAAGAAAGAAAAATAAATAAATACCCAGCTAAAAAACAATTGTCGTAAAAAATGGCTACCTATTAAAGATCTTTAGAAAGGTTGACATAAAGTAAAAGCCATCGATGGAAAAATTAAAAGCTGGAAGAATGACAAGATGAACTATAAGGCAAGTTTTAGTTTAGGTTTTAGTTGTCCTGAATGCTCTTTTGATTATCAATGTTATCATGAAAATGGAGAATTGAACCTTTAATTGTGATAAGTCTAAGCTTCATTATACACTCATGGAACTCAATGTTTAGAATTGTTATAATTGGAGGATTAATACTTTGAAGTAGATTGTGAAATTTACTAAGTACTAGAGTTGAGGAGAAGGTAATGCTCATCATTGATGTATCTTAAAATTCTATTATCTGGATTATTTTTAAAAATCACTTGAGCTTATAGAAATTGTCCTGTGGTTCTCGAAATAATTTTCGCATACTTTGCTTGGGACTAGCAAAATGCTAGTTAGGGATTGTGTTGAGGGTCAAATATTACATATAATCCCCCATTTATTACTTGGTTTTATGAACATGATAATGCTTAATGTTCTATTTTAATCATGTTTGTGTTGCAAGGTGAATTTAAGAGATTGGATTGAAAAGGATGCTAAAAGCATGGATTTAACGCTCAAGAATTACTAAGCTAAAGATTGGATCTTAGAAGATCAAGAATGAAGAATTCACATGCCAAAGATCTAAGGAAACCAAGTCAAGAATGAAGAGAATCGAAGTTTTGAAGTGAATTTGCGTGATCTTTGACTAGTCCAAGGTCTGCTTCGACTCGTCTAAGCTCCTCCTCGACTAGTCAAGGAAACTTCGACTCGAACTCCACCAACATTATATTTTAAAATCCCGTCATCCTCGACCAGTTGAAGGTAACCCTCGACCAGTTGAAGGTGACCTTCGACTAGTCGAAGGCTGTCCTCGACAGTCAAGGGTTAGACAGGTTTTGCGCAGACTACATAAATTTGAGGCGATTTCTGAATTTTTTCAGTCAGTGTGAAAGGAGGTGATGCACAACTATAAATAGGAGTCCTCATGGCATCTCTAGGCATCTTCTAGGTTTTGAGGAGTGGAGCAAAAGGGAGTGAGCCGCCGTCCGAGATTTTTTCTTCTTCTTCCTTAGTTGATATTTTATTTAAGAGTCTTTAGTTCAATCATATCTATGGTTGGCTAAACCTCTTAGCTAAGGCTAAGAGGTGAAGCTTGTAGCGTGATTAGGATGTTTACTTTGTTTTGATTAATGTTTTTTCAACTCTCTTGGATTCTAGTTTGATTATTATGGAATATTTTTAGTTTTTAATGGTTTGTTGTGACAAATTAAAATAGATATGTAATAGCTTGAAATATCTTCTTTTCCTGAATTGAGATTGTGAAATTAGGAAATCTTGTTGTTCACCATCATCCCTTGGGCATAGTAGGATGATGGAATCCTTCATAACTTTCACAATTCTCTTATGATTGGTTG
This sequence comes from Magnolia officinalis, assembly GCA_021015155.1. Classification (NCBI taxonomy): domain Eukaryota; kingdom Viridiplantae; phylum Streptophyta; class Magnoliopsida; order Magnoliales; family Magnoliaceae; genus Magnolia; species Magnolia officinalis. The sequence goes on from JAJHSJ010000014.1 coordinate 34,085,089, forward strand.
TGGGATTGGTAAATCCTGTTGTTTGCTTTGTCTCCTTAGCATGGTTAGGTGATGGAATCACTTCCAAATCCTCATAACTCTCATCCATTGATGATTAGATCCATCAGAAGTTCAGAGTTCTGACAAATCTCTTCTTACCAATTGGATAGGATAGGACTCTAATTCTAGTTGTGTCCTTGAATCAAGCAAGGTTGCCTCCCAATTGCTACAATTGGATTCTTGGTACCCTAGTTATCACCTTTAAATTTAAAAGTTTCAATTACCTTATTCAAAATCACTTTCTCAAATATTTCAGATTTAGGTTTACATCTTCTTCTAGTTCTAGTTACTTTTAGAAAACACCCGAAATTAGTTCCTGTGGATTCGACCTCAGTCTCACTGAGATTATTACTACATCACGACCCTACAGTTGGGGTTGTGAACAAACCACATAAAACCTAATTCTAGAATCCAACCCAAAATCCTATAGCAACATAAAAATTCTACAACAATTAAGAATGCAATTAGAGGGGATAAGAGAAGAAGCTACTAGGAGAGAGGAGCCAAAACTAAAAATCCTATAAAACTGAAACAAGTAAACAATGTTAGTAATGTTAGAAGATCTGAAGCAAAACTAACCCTAAAAAGAAAAATCCTAAAAAAAAAAAACTTACAAAAAACCTTAATTGTATTCAACGCTACTCCCCGACAACGGTGCCAAAAACTTGATTGAACCCAATGGTTGACAAACCTAATTGCAGGGCAGCGATGCAATAATAACATAGTGAGACCGAGGTTGAATCCTCAAGAAATGAGAAAATAACTTGGAACTAATCGAACAATAAACAGGTTGTCAGGGTTTTTAATCCAGTGAATATGTTAAGGGTTTGAATAAAATAATAAAAGACTAAGGATCCATGAATCCACTTATAACAATCACAATAACTCATTCATTGATTTAACTTTTATAACTCAATTGGAATCGAAGTTTTATCTTATCTAATCAAAGAATAATTTTATTTAACCAATCATTAACACCAATAAAACATGATTTCAACTGAACGATCCTCTCATGAAGCAGTCAGATCTTAGTCATATGGAATCAAAAGTATATAAAGCACCCTTAGGAGACAATAAATTAATCAATTATAAAGATTGAATCCTTCTTGAAATCAAGTTAAGAAATTGTCAAATTAAAGCATTCATTATACCTATAGTGCACAACAAATCCAGAAATAAACAACTCAAACACTTTAAAGTAAAATCCAAATCTATGTCAATGTACTATCATTATTCAAACCAATATTATTGAATTAAATAAACTAAATATTATAATTGAACTACAAGCTTCATCCATTAGCCTTAGCTAAGAGATTAGCCTAACATGGCTAACATCCTAAAATAAAAGACAAATTAGAACTGAGAAGTCGAAGAAGAAGAACGACTTTATAGAAGTTGTACCACCATTTGGTCTTTCTTCAAAGCCCTAATTCGTAATTAGAACGGTCTAAAATATTTTTTAAAATAGGAAAAATCCACATCGACTTGGAACCAACTTCAATTTTTTTTTTGACTTTCGCTTCACTTCGGTTGCATTGATGATAACCTTCAGTTGTGAAAAGGCATAGCTGTATGTCCTAGAGGGGGGGTGAATAGGACTATGCCAAACTTAAAAATATACCAGCGGAATTAAATAATAAGATATCCTTACAAACAAATAAATGAAAAATAGTACTTTAAATAAATCATAGTATAGAAATGTAAAGCAACCTCAATATTCTAGAATTAAGAGGCTGATACAAATGATGTTCTAAGGACAACCTTGCACCATAAAAATCAAGGGTTTATGGTACGACAGCCTTACTAGAACGGTATAAGTATCAATATCTCAAACTGAAAAGGAATAAAGAAAATAGCAAGAATTGAAATTCTAAACTATTACAACATTCCCACAATGCTTGAAATGTAAATATTACAACATTCACATCCACACATACATTCCACAACGTTGAATGATAAAAGATAGAAATTAAATAAACATTCTAACCACAAGACATAAAGAATTATAGTGGTTCGCCTGTGTGTTCACCAACTGTTAAACAACAGCCACACAGCTTGCTACTCCACTCCTAATATCCTCACATAGGGGATATCAGCGTTCACTATGAAAATAGGTTTCTCAGGTTCACCTAAAACCTTCACAATTGTGTCCTTTAAATGGGCTTACACAATTCAAAAACCCCACTTCTGAGTTTTTTTTGGCTCTCCTCAAATAACCAACACAATGAGATTTTTCAGGCTTAATCTCAAAAGAAACCAAAATAAGAAAATTTACAATATAGTAAAATACCTGGATTTCTCCTTTTGTAGCAGCCCGGAAGAACTAATCGGAGTAGAAGTTTGAATATAGAAGTTCGATTGTCCAATACTCACTTTGAAATGGTTTTAGGTTCTAATTGATTTTAAATTAAACTAGTTAGGCTAGCTCTATTTGATTTTGATTCCAAGAAGAAGGAATACAACAATTCCTCTTTTCAATTTAGATTGGAATATAGAAAAAAAAAATGAAATTGACAAAAGTTAACAAAAGAGAATATTAAATATGCACAGCGTAGCTTAAAAATTAACACAAACTTATCTAAGAGTGATGCCTTGATTTTACTTGAATTCAGATTGAGAAACTCTAAATTCGTGTTCTATTTATAGAAGTAGAAATCGCGTCTACGACTGGTTATGTGTCACCATGAGTGGTCGTAGGTTGAACTGCATTTTAAAATTTTAAGCACGATCGGATAAAACCGTTCCACGACTGGTCGTAGTGTGTCCATGACTGGTCTTGACCAACCCACGACTGGTCGTGAGGAACCAAGAATGGTTGCTAGAGTTTGAGTCGTAGTTGCAGGATTGATCGTAAATGATTCAGCATTATTCCTACGACCGGTTGAGCAGACTCTAGGACTGGTTGAAGCTCAACCAAAAAATTCTGAAAATTTGCAACAACTTAGGACTGGTCTTGGAATTTCTTGGACTGGTCTAGCCAGTTCTATGACTAGTCGAACAGAGTCCAGGACTAGTCTTAGAACAGAACAAACACTTATAAAATGATTCAATTTGAATTATGTATACAAAGTGACCTACCCTAAGGTCAATCTAAGGTCATTCATACCTTGAATGTGAAGTAAGGACATTTGTAACGCCCTGAAAATCGGGGATCGAGCAAAGCTCAGCTCCCGAGTTCCAACGCATCACTTATGCAACACAGATAATGATGATTATGATGAGAGCATTGAAACATGAATGAGATTATACCAAAACAGCATATCATACTCCAGAGACAGTTAAATTGCAAGCGGAAGACTGTGATAGATATATATATATATAAACTGTGGTGAGTCTCCAGAGTGTGATAACATTACCAGGTTAAATAATTACATATGCAAGTCCAAAATATACAAAAAAAAATGTAATGGCATCTAATCAGCAACCCTGTAATCCCATCGATCAAGACACGGCTCGCATGAAGCCGCCAGAACACAGCATATACAAGAAGGCATCCTCGTCGTCGCAAAAGTCCGGCTTCGCCTCATATGCATCGCCATCACCTGCAGCTACAACAGGGTCTGGTTGGTGTGTACAACACCATCCCGTAACGTGGGAGCGAGTGATCAACTCAGTGGAACAATAAAACATAGGTTAACATGTTATCAATTCAGTCAAGCAGTAATGATAAAACAATACAATCAACAATCCTAAGTACTCTTGTTAATGCAAGTATGAAATGTTGTCATGATGCATGCCCTCACCTACATACCCCCTCATGCGACACCATTTACGTCCGGGGCATACGTTCATCCCTCAGTGCTCCACATCTTCTAGGCACATGCAGTGCGATGATGAGCATGATTACCGAGTTGTTATTAGTCCTTTTCATACAGCAGTATTAGGAAACTAAGGTACCTTCCTTATATCATTCCCAAACAATGATCCATTCTAGGGTCGTCAGTCCTATATAATCTCATACGATGATGCGGTTCTAGATCGCTACAAGGGCTGCCAGGGCTATTACACGGAATTGTTGCACCACTCCCCCATCACCTTATCAATACAGGCGTAGTTTATACTCTGTTTACTACGAGAAGGCTCGTCGCCTCTCCGTAGATTCAGAGTATGCTCGAGGTCACTACACCGGGTATGGTCAGGGCTGTCAGGGCTGTTACACGGAATCGTTACACCACTCCCCCATCACCCATCAAAGCAGTGTAGGCCGACAGCTCGAATACAGTGTCCCATACCACCATATTCAGCTCACGAGTCTGGTTGCTCACTGGTCACTACGGGGAGGCTCGTGGCCCCAGCGTATGTCGACAGCTCGACCACGATGTCCCATACCACCATGCCTGGCTCATGAGTCTTAGCGGATCGTGGTACCATGGTTAACGGGATTCCACTGGTAAGTTTGGTACCCTAGGTTCAAGCAAAGGCGTCCAAACATGGTGAACATACATAAGACGGATCGGGTTACTTGGCGGGCTCGACTAGCTCGAGCACACTATCAATGGAACGACATGAAGTGCATAAACACTTCGCGTGGCCTAACCACTGCCGCCAACCGAAGTATGACTCAGTTTCGTCAAACACACCCTACATGGCGAATGAATCTCAACCACGAATTCCATTCTATTACCGATTGCCTGGACTAATTCATAGTCCCAACTTCATTTCATTTCAACAGGTAAGCATATGAGACAGTCAAAGCAGTAACAAATCAAGATTCCAAATCATAACAATCAAAGGTCCAACATCGTCCGCTTAGGGCTGTCAGGGCTGTTGCACGGAATCGTTACACCACTCCCCCATCACCCCTCACGGCTTTTATGGAATACAACTTAAGCATGTGAAGTAGTCAGAGCAGAATTAAATAAACAAGTAATTCAAACATATTAACAAGCATGTTATAAAACACAATGCAAACAGGAAATCCAAACACATATGTTTCATAAACCAGTGAGTGATTAAACTAAACAACTTACATGAAGGAAATCATACACATCACTAAGGTAGTTGAGAATCCTATCTCAACACCTACTCAAGGCACTACTAGATTAAGTACATATCTATACAAGCATTTTCACAAACACTTAGACTACACATTCCAACATACCTATAATTTACTAGTTAAAACACAAGTCGTAGCGAATCCTTTCACAAAGGATTACCACATGAACCACGATCATGCATTCATGACCAATAGTCATGGCAAGCATAAATCCATATTTCATACGTATACGGTATCTTCTACAAATACGAGGAATACAGTATATTCAACATAGTTGATGTATAATCAAAAATGAAACGGACAACACTTTGTACATGTACAATTGCATGCAGATCATAAATCTATCATTATCAGACATTGAAGGCGTTGAAAACCATAACCTATACGTCTAAAGTCCGCACCTTATGCAGTAGAATCGTAACGGAGTCGATAGAATCTCTACGCTTTCGTCAACGTCGATATGACGACCTAAATCACGAGTTACGTTAGCTATTTTGCTACTTAAATCAATCCAAACCCTAAAACAGATTAGGGTTAGGATTTTCTTACCTAGAAACGAAGCTGGAATCGCTGGGAAAGCGATTAGAACGGGATGTTTAAGCTTGTATAGCGGCAGGGTAGAATGGCAGGGAGATGCTCCCACTTCTCTCACACTTTCTCTCTCTTTTCTCTCTTCTCTCTCCTAGGGTTTCTCTCAAATTTGTATGGGCTGAATGAGAGAGGGTTTAAGGTCCTTATATAGGCTAGGAACTCTTCAAAATAGACTCAAGAACAAGGTATACTTAGGTTATGTCCAAAGCGGGTCCGTTTCGATCCAACGGAGCACTTATGGTGGCCCTTTTTCTGTGTACGATCGAACTTAAGCTCACTAACACTGGATCTAGGTTTAGTTAAGTTTTCGTTCCGGTTGGATTCCCAGATCACGCATGGCGGACCAGTTTTCGTTCAACGGTCAGTGAAACTCGATCAGAGATTTCAAGTACACTGACACGTAGGGGCAAATATCCCTGATCCGAGGGTGTAATCTGGTCAGATTCTGATGGTCTGGTTGCTTAAAAATTGTCCGCAAGCGACACATTCCAGATTACTTAAATTTGTATTTTATTTTTGATCAATTTCACATTTCTCACACTCATCAATCCGGGCTCAAGCGAACAGCACTGGACACTATCTGGATTTGATTTCCGAGATGGTTGTCAATCCAGCAAGGAGGTCTAATTCTATAACTTCGTATTATTCGGACTTCCGACGTGCGGTCCAGATCTGATACGAAGTTTCGTGATGCTCTCGAGAGCAGTCGGGTAATGAGATTAATCCTAGATTTTAGGGTAAACTAGCGTCAATGATTCTATAAGTTTTGGGTCTTACAGATCGTATTTAAAGTGATTAGTGCTAATTTCACAGGCAATCTAGTTTAGCACTAGCTAATTCTCTCTTAATTTCTAAAGGATTTAGTCTTGTATGATTTCTGTCTGAGGTGGTACTTGGGCCTTTGTAGTTTGTATATAAAGTGATCCAAGTTATTAATACTTGACTGAAACACACCCTAATTACAACAGAAGAAGGTCCTAGGGTAGGAGAGGCTGATGTTCCAAATAACCTATTCGTTTTGTGAGATTCCATAAGGGTAATGGTTAAAAGCCCATTTTATTTGTGTATTTACTATTTACAATAATGTTTAGTTTAAGTATTATTCTTCATCACCTAAACTATAAGATAGTGTCAAATGTGAAAGTACTTAGAAAAATTGAAAGAACAAGGTGGTGAAAGATGAGATTTGTGAAGGAAATGGGTTCAAAAGTGATTTTAGACTTTGGGATTGAGTTCTGACAAGTTAATAAGGTGTTAGGAGCGACCCATTGCCTAAGGACGTCTAATTCCAAGTTGGCAAAAATCCGGGATGTTATAACATTGAAACTTCATTTTTTCAGATGATGTTTGACCTTTGAAGATTATGAAACTTGAGATCTCTACAAGATATAGCTTGAACTTGAGATCTTCAAAAGCTTGGTTTGTCATTCTTGAGTTGTACTTCATCTTGAGTTGAACATTATCTCGAGCTGTACTTGAGTCTTGAACAAGATCACTTCTTTCATTGTAGCTTGTACTTGCATTTCTTGGAATGATTTGAAGTAGTTCTTCATTCTTGTCTTAAAGCAAAGATGCAGTGTTTTGAACATATGAATCAACATGCTACACAAGACATAAATTGTGTTTTTGGCACCACAAAATTTGACAACCAAAAGAATAGAAAACCATAGTACTTACAATCTCCCCCTTTGTCAAATTTGTGACAAAACACACTTAACAAAAATATGATCGTTATGAACACAACAAATCATGCACCAGTTATAAAAGTAAACCAGTTACAGCCTGATTAACGAATCATGCACCATTTGACATTCACAAAATCTTCATTACTTACTCCCCCTGAATAGCACACATAGATTCACCATAAAAATAATGCTACTCCCCCACAATCCATATACATCCCATATTTATCAAACTTAAAAATATTCTCCCCCTTTTTGTCATAATATGACAAAGGAAGAAAGGAACAAATCGAAGTGGGAGTCCAATAAGAGAGTAATTAAATGAGTAACTAGTTAAGATATGTAAGTAATATAAGCAAATTCAAAGATCATTAACCAGCTGAAACAAAAGTCATTCATACAAACTGAAGAAAAATCAAAGTCCACACTCTAAAAAAAAATAGTATAAAAGTTATTACAAACCAAAGGATAAAACACTTAATCAGATCCTGAGGAAGGATCAGGTATGGTAGGATCAAGTTGATGTAGCCCCTTGTTAATGTGCCTAAGATATTTACGCATATATTTAAATTACAAATCATGGGCAACATTCATGTTCCCTACCTTATTTTCAAGAGCATGAAGACGATCATCAAAAGCAGATGGCTCATAGTCAGGATCATTTGTAAAATCTGATTCAATCTCATTAAAAATATCATCCATATTTATATCATCTGGAGGAAGATCGCCACCTTCTTCATCATTCCCTGCTTTATCACCACCACCACCCACATCTCTTTGGCCAGGAGCCAATTCCAGTTTCATCTTGTTTATATGGAATTGTTAAAAATAAGATGATGAATAGGAGCCTCTTCAATAGGCATAGCAACTAGCATGTGAGAAGCTAACACAGTCATAAGATAAGCAAATGGAATATCACTGTGTCCTGGATGGAGACGAAACTGAATGATGAAATGAAATATTAAAGAAGGCAGACAGACTTTAGTACCAGTGACGATAGAATGCAAAACCCGAACCATAAAGGAAGTCAGTTCGGTTTTGTTACCAGAACATGGACACAAATTTGAAGTAAAGATTCTGTGAAGAACCTTGTATCTAGGTAACGAATACTTTGAGGGGAGCGCATTCCCTTTATGAGTCCATTGAACATCCATATTGCATAAATCTCTAGTTAACATACGTTTTTATGTTTCAGACGGTTTTTTAACTAGAGTATGAATAGGAATACCCTCGTCATTAACAGGTATGTCCATTAGAGCTGAAATCAGATGACGGTCTACCTCAAATGGACCTTCTCTTGTCGCTATATTAAATGCTAAATTCTCAGATGAAAATTCAGAAATACACGCAATCTTAGCCTGAGCAATAGATTGATATGCAAGCCCACCCCAATGTAGGATGTTATCCCAGCCTATAGATTGGAGAATTGAAAGGAAACCAAAGGGAGCAATGTGATCAATAAAAGCAGGTCTTTCAATAATGACATTGCGCATACGCAAATCCCTAACATGAATGGGATAATCTTTGGGTGACCAAAGATGGCGCCGAGTGATAGTTGAAGGACGAGAGGAAGACGGACCACTGGAAGTTTTCTTTTTCCCTCTAGAATCCATTGGCAATATAATAATCAAAGAACCAAGAAAATGCAAAGATTATGGAGTGGGGTTTGCTATGATCAAATTTTTTAAAAGAAAACTCCAAAATTGCAATGAATCACAAAATAAATTACTCCAAGAGTGAAAATGAAGTAATATTGACTAGAATCTCTAAGAAAAACACAAATGATGTACTAACCTTGAGGAATCAGACAGTTGGGTACGACTAGTCGTGCTACGGCCCGTTGAAGAAGAAATAGGAAATGAGGAAGATGAGTTTATCCCCAATTTTTAAGTTATTCAGTGCGCTACACAACTGGTTGAGCACGTTCTCGACTGGTCGTGAACCAACAAAAGTATGCATTTTTCATCAAAATTTGAAATTTAACTCAATAAATTATCAAATATATATACACTATGATACACACATGCACGAATCATCAATTTGAATTGCACATACCAAGATCAAATTTCAGTTTATTAAGCCTGCTTTTGTCGAGCGATTTAGTGAAAATGTCAGCAAATTGAGTCTCGGTTGGAATGTATTCCAATGAAATTATTTTTTCTTCCACTAATTCATGAATGTAATGAAATCTAATGTCAATGTGCTTAGTACGAGAATGCTGAATTGGATTTTTAGAAATATTTATTGTAATGGAATTATCACAATATAAGACCATTGAATCTTGTGCAATTCCATAATCACTTAACATACGTTTCATCCAAACAAGCTGAGTACATGCATTTCCAGCTGCGATGTATTCAGCCTCAGCAGTAGAAAGCGATATAGAACTTTGCTTCTTACTAAACCGAGAAACTAAACAATTTCTAATATAGAAACAACCACCACTGGTTGACTTTCTATCATCAATATTACCAGCCCAATCAGCATCTGCGTACCCCGCCAACTGAACACTAGTATCTTATGGATACTAGAGACCCAAATTAGCAGAACTTGCAACATATCACATAATCCGCTTAACAGCAGTTACATGAGACTCTTTAGGGTCAGACTTATATCTAGCGCAAATTCCAACACTCAGAGCAATATTAAGTCTACTAGCAGTTAAATAAAGCAAACTACCAATCATACTACGATATAATTTAGGATCTACATTTTTACCTGTAGAGTCTTTTGAGAGTCTTAATGTTGTACTCATAGGAGTATCAAAATTCTTACCATTCTCAAATCTGAACTTTTTAATTAAGTTCAAAGCATATATTTTTTAAGAAATAAAAATACCATCAGGTTAATGTTTTACTTACAACCCTAGGAAATAATTCAATTCTCCAACCATGCTCATTTCGAACTTAGATTTCATTAAATATGCAAACTCAATAGTCATGTTAGTACAGGTAGATCCATAAATAATATCATCAACATAAATTTGTACCATTAAGATATGATCATTATGTTTCTTAACAAAAAGAGTCTTATCAACACTTCCCATTAGAAAATTATGACTTAGTAAAAACTTAGTCAATTTTTCGTACCATGACCTGGGAGCTTGTTTCAAACCGTAGAGAGCTTTTTTAAAGCGATAGACATGATCAGTGTTCTTAAGGTCTTCAAAACTCATTGGTTGTTCAACATAAACTTCTTCATGTAGATCACCATTTAAGAAGGCACTCTTTACATCCATTTGATAAATTTTGAATTTTCTAAAACACGCAATGGATATGAATAGTCTGATTGATTCAAGACGAGCTACTGGGGCAAAGGTTTCATCATAGTCGATACCTTCAATTTAAGTATACCATTGAACAACCAGTCTAGCCTTGTTTCGAATTATATTACCAAGTTCATCAAACTTATTTTTGAAAATCCACTTAGTTCCTATAATGTGTTTATCTTTAGGTCTAGGAACAAGATACCAAACACCATTTCTCATAAATTGGTTAAGTTCTTCTTGCATAGCTTCTATCCAGTTTTCGTCAGTAAGAGCTTCTTTTACGTTAGACAGTTCTATCTGGGATGTAAAACACACGTAATTACATATGTCTTCTAGTTGTCTACGAGTGCGCACACCAGTGAGAGGGTTTCCAAGAATTTGAGTGGTTGGATGATCTTTGACAGTCCTTAGTTCAGAATTAGTTTGATTTGATGAAGTATCTAGTTTACCAACTAAAAGAACTTCATCATTATCTGAACTTGGGGCAGGTGTGTAACACCCCGGATTTTTGTCAACTTGGAGATAGACGTCCTTAGGCAATGGGTTAAATCCTAACACCATATTAACTTGTCAAAACTCAATCCCGAAGTCTCAAGTCCCCTTTCAACCCATTTCCTTCAAAATCTCCTATTTCACCTTTCACCACCTTGTTCTTTAGATGTTTCTGAGTACTTTCATATTAGGTATGAATCCTATAGTTTAGGTAATGAAGAACAATACTTTCAAAATCTGTACAAAGACCCGAGTATCACCCCAGGCAGAAATCATACATGACTAAATCCTTTAGAAATTAGATGAGTTTAACTAAGTGTTAAACTAGATTAGCTGTGAAATCCGTTTGAATCACTTTAAATATGATCTGCAAGACCCATAACTTGTAGAATCATCGACACTACATTACCCTAAAATCTAGGATCAATCTCATTACCCGGCTGCTCTCGGGAGCATCACGAAACTCCGTATCAGATCTGGACCGCACATCGAAGGTCCGATTAATGCGAAGTTAAACGGTTAGGACCGCCTTGCTAGGCTTGACAACCATCTCAGATCAAATCCAGATAGTGTCCCAGTGCTATTCGCTTGAGCCCGGAGTGAGGAGTGTGAGAAATGTGAAATTAATTAAAAATAAAATACAAATTTAAGTAATTTGGAACGTGTCGCTTGCAGACAATTTTTTTAGCAACTAGACTGTCGGAATCTAACCAGATTACACTCTCGGATCAGGGATATTTTCCCCTACGTGTCAGTGTACTTGAAATCTCTGATCGAGTTTCACTAACCGTTGAACTGAAACTGGTCCGCCACGCGTGATCTGGGAAGCCGACCGAAACGAAAACTTAAATAAACCTAGATCCAGTGTTAGTGAGCTTAAGTCCGACCTTTGTCTTAAGGGGGGCTTCTAGAAGTGCTCCGTTGAGACGGAACAGACTCGTTTTGGTTATAACCTAAGTATACCTTGATTTGAAGTCTAATTTGGTGAGTTTTTAGCCTATATAAGGACCTTAAACTCTCTCATATCCAGCCCATACGAATTTGAGAAAACTTATGAGAGAGAAGAGAGAAAAGAGAGAAATGTTGAGAGTTGTGGGAGCATCTCCCTGCCACTCTACCCTACTGCTATTTATGCCTAACCACATCGTTCTTATCGCTTTCCCGACATTTTCAACTTCATTTCTAGGTAAGAAACCCTAACCCTAATCTGATCTAGGGTTATGAACATTGCAAATGATGAAATAGCTAATCTATTTCATTTTATAGGTTGTCAAACTGCCGAATACGAAAGCTTAGCGAATCTATCGAGTTTATTACGATTCTACGACATAAGGTGCAGACTTTAGATGTATAGGTTATGGTTTTCAACGCTTTCAATGTCAGATAATGATAGATTCATGATCTGCATGCAATTGCACATGTACAAAGTACTGTCCGTTTCATTTTTCAGTTTTACGTTAGCTATGTTGAATATACTGTATTCTTCGTATTTGTAGAAAATACCGTATACGTATGAAATACGGATTTGTGCTTAACATGATTATTTGTCGTGACTATATGCTTGTATGTATACGACAACTCCCTAGCGAAAGGACTTGCCCTAAATCATGCCATGGTCACTATACGCTATATATGTTAAAAATATGTAGCCCAAGTGTTTGTGGAAATGACTGAATGAATATGGAACTTGGATTCCTGCTTGCCATGACTATCCATCTTGGGTGCACGCGTGTTATAATTGGGGCCACTCCCTAGTGAAAGGATTTGGCCTAATACCTATGCGATCAACATATGTCATGTATGTTGATATATGTAGTAAATTGTAATGTATAAGGGTGTTGTGATATGATCCTCAACTCCTCTAACTATGTGTATGATTTCTTTAGATATCTGTGTGATTAGGAATTGAATATGTACAATGTCATGCTTATGTTGTACTTCATAACATGCTTAGTTGATTGTAAGATTATATCTATGTAATGCATATGTTTAAATTCATGTTTAAGTTGTATTCCATAAAGGCCGTGAAGGGTGATGGGGGAGTGGTGTAACGATTCCGTGCAACAGCCCTGGCAGCCCTAAGCGGACAATATTGGATATTTGATTGTATGATTTGAATTTTTGATCCATTACTGCTTTAACTGTTCCGTAATTGAACGTGATTGAGGCTATTGTATAGTCCAGGCAATCGGTAACGAGATTGAATTCGTGGCTGAGATTCATTCGCCACGTGAGGTGTGTTCGACGAACCCGAGTCTTACTTCGGTTGGCAATAATGGTTGGCCATGCGAAGTGCTTATGCACTTCATGTCGTTCAACTTGATGTGCTGTAACGCCCTGAAAATCGAGGGTCGAGCATAAACTCAACTCCCGAGTTCCAACGCATCACTTATGCAACAAAATGAATGATGATTAAATATTGTCTGTATTAGTGCATTGAATATGAGTGAGATTAAGCCAAAACAGCATATCATACTCTAGAGACAAGTGAGATAGCAAGCGGAAGACTGTGATAGATAAATAAAATATATAAACTGTGGTGAGTCTCCAGAGTGTGATAATGTTACCAGGTTAATTCATTACAAGTACAATTTCAAATTATACCAAGTAGTGTAAGGTCATCTACTCAATATCCCAGAAAGCCCCGTCGATCAGGACACGACTCACAGGAACCCGCCTGAAACTGCATAAAGGAGGAATCCTCCTCATCCTCATAAAAGTCCGGCTCCGCTTCGCAGCATTGCCATCATCTGAAACTCAAACAAGTCTGGTTGGTGTGTTCAACACCATCCCGTAACGTGGGAGTGAGTGATCAACTCAGTGGAACAATAAAGCATAGGTTAACATGTTATTAATTCAGTCAAGCAGTAATAATAAAGCAGTACAATCAAACACTCCTAACTACTCATATTAATGCAAGTATGAATGCAGTCATGATGTATGCCCTCACCACACACTCCCTCGTGCGACACCATTTTACGTTCGCAGCATGCTTGCATTCCTCAGTGCTCCACATCTTCCAGGCACATGCAATGCGATGATGAGCATGATTACCGAGTTATTATTAGTCCATTTCAAATAGCAGTATTGGGAAACTAAGGTACCTCCCTTGTATCATTCCCAAACATGATCCATTCTAGGGTCGTCAGTCCTAGTTCATCTCATACGATGGTGTGTTTCTAGGTCGCTGTAAAGGCTGTCAGGGCTGTTACACGCATTCGTTACACCACTCCCCCATCACCTTTTTAACGGTTCATCACTAAATTGATACAGGCCTAGTTTATACTCTATACACTGCGGCAAAACTCGTCGCCTCACCGCAAATTCAAAGTATGCTCGAGGTCACTACAAAGGGTTCGTCACCAATCAGTGTAGGCCGACAGCTCGAATATATTGTTCCATACCACCATAATTGGCTCACGAGTCTGGTTGCTCAATGGACACTGCGGGGCGGCACGTGGCCCCAGTGTAGGCCTATAGCTCGACTACGGTGTCCCATACCACCATGCTCGGCTCATGAGTCTTAGCGGATCGAGGTACCATGGTTAGAGGGGATTTCATTGGTAAGTTTGGTACCCTAGGTTCAAGCAGAGGCGTCCAAACATGGTGAACATACATAAGACAGATCGGGTTGCTTAACGAGCTCGGCTAGCTCGAGCGCACAACAAGTTGAACGATATGAAGCGCATAAGCACTTCGTGTGACCAACCACTATCGCCAACCAAAGTACGACTAGGGTTCGTCGAACACATCTCACGTGGCAAATGAATCTCATCCACGAATTCAATCCCGTTACCGATTGCCTGGACTATAATCATAGCCCCAAACACAATCAATCATTATTCTAAAGCATGTAGAGTAAAGCAAAATATACAAAGTAATTCAAGCATGTTAACAAGCATGTCATAAAACATGTAATAATGCACAATATAAACAGGAAATACAAACACCTATATTTCATAAGTAAGCGGTTAAATTAAACAAGCAACATGGAGGAAATCATATATGTCTCTAAGGTAGTTGAGAATCCTATCTCAACACCCTATTAAACTTAGTTCATCACACAATTTCTCACATAAGCATTTTAGCAAACACTTAAACTACACCACTCCAACATACATGACGTATGTTGATTTCAACATAGAATAGAACAAATCCTTATAGCAAGGAGTTGTCGCATACACATAAATCATGTTCTTACATTCAATACATTTGGCAGGCATAAATCATAAATCCATATTTATTTAGTCATTTCAACAAACACTTTAAACTACATACATCAACATACATGACGTATGTTGATCACATAGGTATAAGGCCAAATCCTTTCACTAGGGAGTTGCCCCAATTATAACACGCGTGCACCCACGACAGATAGTCATGGCAAGCAGGAATCCAAGTTCCATGTTCATTCAGTTATTTCCACAAACACTTGGGCTACACATTTTAACATATATAACGTATAGTGGTCGTGGCGTGATTTAGGGCAAATCCTTTCGTCAAAGGGGTGTCACCTATACAACAATCATGTATCCATGACAATCAGTCATGGCGAGCACGAATGCGAATTCTATATTCATTCGGTCATTTTCACAAACACTTAGAATACACTATTTTAACATACATAGTGTATATTAGCAAAAACATGTATTAGGACGAGTCCTTTCGCCAAACTAGTATTTTATCCATATATAATATATCAATACAGAAAATAATCGTGGCAAACACATTTCCAAAATTTATACGTATACGGTACTTTCTACAAATACCTAGAGTATGTAAAATTCCATATTCTTCATCTTTAATCGAAACGGAAAAACAGACAACACTTTATACATGTGCAATTACATGCAGATTATGAATTTATTATTATCTGACATTGAAAGCATTGAAAACCATAACCTATACACCTAAAGTCCGCACCTTTTGTCGTAGAATCGGAAAGAGCTCGATAGATTTGCTGGGCTTTCTTATACGGCAGTTTGGCGACCTATAGAACGAAATAAGTTAGCTATTTCATAATCTACAACTATCAAAACCCCAAAACAGATTAGGGTTAGGGTTTCTTACCTAGAAACGGAGCTGGAATCGCTGTGAAAGCGATTGGAAGGATGTGGTTAAGCTCGTGTAGCGGCAGGGAAGCATGACAGGGAGATGCTCCCACTTCTCTCTCACTTTCTCTCTCTTTTCCTAGGGTTTTTCTTAAATTCGTATAGTTGAAATGAGAGAGGGTTTAAAGTCCTTATATAGCCTAAAATTTCACCGAAATAGACTTCAGGCCAAGGTATACTTTGGTTATATCCAAAGTGGGTCAGTTTCAGCTCAACGGAGGACTTCCAGCGGCCCCTTTTCTTTGTGCGGTCGGACTTAAGCTCACTAACACTGGATCTAAGTATGGCTACGTTTTCGTTTCAGTCGGCTTCTCAGATCACGCGTGGCGGACCAGTTTCAATTCAACAGTCAGTGAATCTCGATCGGAGATTCCGAGTACATGAATATGTTTGGGGAAATATCCCTGATCCGAGGGTGTAATTTGGCCTGATTCTGACGGTCTGGTTGCTTAATACTGATCCGCAAGCTAGACGTGCCAGATTTATTTATTTTGAATTTAATTTAGAATTATTTTCACATTTCTCACACTCCCCGCTCCGAGCTCAAGCGAATAGCACTGGGACATTATTTAGATTTGATTTCCGAGATGGTTGTCAAGCCCAGCAAGGCGGTCCTAATTCTTTAACTTCGTGTTAATCGGACTTCCGACGTGCAGTCCAGATCTGATACGGAGTTTCGAGATGCTCCCGAGAGCAGCCGGGTAATGAGATTGATCCTAGATTTTAGGGTAATATAGCGTCAATGATTCTACAAGTTTTGGGTCTTGTAGATCATATTTCAAGTGATTGGTGCTAATTTCGCAGGTACTCTAGTTTCACACTGGCTAATTCTCGCCTCATTTCTAAAGGATTTAGTCCTGAGTAATTTCCATCTGAGGTGGTACCCGGGCCTTTGTAGTTTGTATATAAAGTGATCTAAGTTATAATACTTAGCTAGTTTAAGATAGTGTCTAGGGTGAAAGTACTTAGAAAAATTGAAAGAACAAGGTGGTGAAGGGTGGGATTT